>CM040122.1:31767882-32367882 GCA_022559845.1 Amorphophallus konjac | reverse complement strand
ATCATAAAGCGGCACGATCAGACCCTGGACGGTAGATGAAATTATCAAAGAACGACGCGCCTGCGGGTCTGCCCATGGGTCTGCCAGAAATAGAAGGAGGTCTCCTGGAGACCGCCTTCTGAAGGTAGCGGTCCCCTGGAGACCGCCTTCTGATCCCAGAACCAAAAAACTGACAGAATGAAGCGGAAAACGCCGGGAATGATTTACAAACTAAGAACACACACACACACAACAATCACAGGAGGGCAAGAACAACGTGACGGGCACTAGGCGTCCCACCATGATCGTCAAAAAATAGGTTTTAGATATATTAAATCCCCGCCCCAACAAAGCAACATATATGCATAAACATGAAATGTGAACAAAGGGAAAGGGGCGATAAAAAGAGATGTGTACCGTGATTGCCACCAAGGATTGACAATAAGGAAAGATGAATATAAGAAGTGAAAATCCTATTGCGTACCTTGGAAAATAAGGAGAAGAATGTGGCCGAAGAAAGACCACTAAGACTTGATCGCGCGTGATGAAACGGGATGCGGAGGACGATGTGGATCACACATCCTCACCTTCCAGCTCGCTAGAAGACAAGGGCCTCACGTACTCTTATTTTTCCTGGGAATCAAAGACAAACATGAGGATAAAAATCCATTAGAACATGCATGTGTAGTATCAATCCCGTATGCATAAAGTAGGCATCAAAAACTGAGGGAAGGACGCATTGAGGAGGGTTTTTAACCCCTATAAGAAAGTGGAAAACGTAGGTGTTTGTATTGTGAATTCATGGAGATGTAAAAGACAAATTAACATGCAGCAAGGCTGTAGGAAAGTGTGATGCAAAACATGCAAAAGTGCAGGAATATGCAGAACAGTGCAAAATTGTGATAAAACACAGAAAGAGAGGGCGAAGAGAGAACAGAAAGAATGAGAGAAAGAGAGCCCTGAGCGATGGAATACGAAGTTAATACCCCCCTAAGCAGCCTGGGGTCGAAGAAGTAGGTCGGCGATGTGGCATGGCTTCGCCCCAAGTCCAGAAAGCACCCCCTTTTGCGCAGTTGCACATGAAGGCTACTTATAGAACCCAGAAACCCTAGACTCAGATTTAGAGGATAATCACCCAAAAATGGAGATCTAGCTTGATAAACCTTGAGATAATAGTGGGAATAAGAGCGATGGATGGATGAAAATCAAGGTGGCAACCTATCTTCATCGAAAACGGTGCCAAATAGGACTCCGAAGAGTCCTCGGGCGAAGAAAAGGAAGCCCGGGGAGTTCTAGATTCTGTACTGATAAGACGGTCAGTCGCAGGATTGCAACTTGAAGAAAACGGTCATGGGAAGACCGCAACTTGCCGGGGTCTTGAAAGGGTTCAAACAGATGAGTCGACGCACCCGAGACGCTTCTGGAAGAGAAATTGAGTAGGCGATCTTCAGGAGACAGCCACTTGCCAATCTTAAAATAAAATTAATAAAAAAAGTGGCAGAACGCGGTCTCCTTGAAGACCACGTTCTCATGAACGCAGTCATCAAGAAGACCGCGTTCAGAGGGATCCTGCGGGATTCATCCCGGGTGACCATTTGACCATCCGAATTGCACGAAACGGACCCAAAAGTGGGGAAATCAAAGATAATAGCCTCCAAAGCTCGATGGGCTTGAAAATTGATCAAGAAATGGGCTCAAAATACGCTTGAGGAAGGCTCCAAAATAATAGATACTTCGGGGCGTCATGAAAGGTGAATCAGAGATATAACTCAACTTGTAGGCTAAAAATTGGTGTCAACAGCGGCCAACTACTCGACCGCGTGATGCGAGACGGACACGGGAGACCGACACTATATGATGCGGACCTCGGACTCTAGATGGAGATGCGACCAGCAACACACAAATTGGAGAGACTTCGGCCCGACACTAAGAGCTCCTATGGGCTATACGTCGCTAACAGAAATGCAAGCTCACTCGTCGTCCCAAGCGAGGGAAACACGGATTGTGCGCGGTTGAAGAACCGACAGAGTTCAAGAATAGTCCGACTCACTTCTGTACTCGGGTCGAGTCACGGGACGGGTCACTCTCACACTCACAGCGGTGACATGGACTCACGGGCTAGAATCCTACGCTCTCGCAGCGGCATACGACCATATACTAGCTAAGCAAATGAAATGCCAAGAAGTTTGACCGTTACCTCCACGCACCCGGCGTGGGGAAGACAACCCCGGCCGATCTCGGACTCCCGGATAAACACTTTTTACACCAGTACAATAATTTGACCCACTCCACGCAGGGAGGTAATAGGTCACATGTGGGGCCCGGGAGTCATGACAATCGGGTTGACGGGTAGCATCTTGATGTCGTCCCGGCGGTGCCGAATCCGCATTTGTGGTGCTGTCCGGACGGTGCGATTTACGGGTCTGTGGGGCCCACGGACCGCTCCAACCTCCGACTCTGGTGGGGTGGGGCCCACTGTGATGGGGACCCCTGGTGGCGCGCCTCCCTGGATGCCGGTCGACCGAAAACACCGGTCGGAGACCGATCGGCTCCGTTCACCAAGTGGGGAAGTAGCTGCCAACGGATTTTGGCTTCTATTTTCTGGCGCACGCTCCGACGAGATCGGCCGCTGCGATCAATCCCGATGTTGGATTGGGGCATAGGAGCTATCGTTGGAAAGCTCTCTTGAAGTCCTTCAATCTATGGCCAGAGGGATCGACTGGATCTGCCCGGATCTGACCTTAAACTATTTTTGAAGTTTCTGTTGAACAGTACCCGAAATCTCAGAACAGTAAGGAATTTTCCTGAGAACTGCCTTTGGCCATAAACCAAACCTCCGATTCAGACGTCGACCTCGTCATGAAAGTTATGGAGGGGAGAGAGAGGAAAGCGGAAATAGGTCTTGTGAAGGGATTGGTGGCGGATTCGATTTGATATGGATTTTACAGTGACTGGTGGTCGGATCTAGACACTGGCTAACAGAACTGTAGATGGATCTGAAGATGATTTTTAGAAAATAGGTGAAGGCCTTTAGAAATTCCACGAAACATTGGGGATGGAGAGGAAGGTGGATAGAACTCCCAGTTAATTTGGGATCTCCTGGGAAAATCAAGAAGTGGTCCGAAGATTAGAAACTTAGGGCGGAAGTGGATCTGGACTGAAAGCAGCCAGATCTGGAATGAAATGGGGAACGAAAATGGAAAAATGGATTTCGGAGTCTAGAGGCCAAACCAATTTTTCTGAGAGCTGGAGGGGACCTCTGGAACACGCCCTCAAAGTCCCAGCTCAAGAAGATCTTGTGGTAAAGAGCAGAAATTCGTGGAAGATGCTGCTATTGGATGAAGATAGAACTCCGACGGTAACCGTGGTGGTGCGATGGCGGCACGGCGGCGGCGGCGGCGGCGGCGGCGGACGACGACGAGCTCCGAAACTGATAGGGGAGGCTTCACACCTCCAGAAGGCAACCTTCCCAGCTACAGTAGGGGGAGAGATGAGAGAGAGAAGGGGGTGGCCAAGGCTCCTTCGAACAATAATCAAGATTTCTTCTTCATTAATTCTTCTAAATTGGGAAATACAAGCCATTTATATGAAAGACCAAAAGACACAAAATACCCTTGGACTTAGGGTTTGGGGAATAAACAAATGGGATAGAACTAATTAGTTATAATACCATTTTTACAAAAAATAAAATGCTTGATGGTGAGAGGGGGGCGCCCCCTTGACTATGGTGTCAAGGTTGGTGCCCAACCTTGACATTTCAAGTCAATTGTCCCCCACTTGACCCACCCTTCTAGAAGCCCCCAATTGACATGTTGACTGACCCCACATGGGCCCTGGGGATGAGGTGGATCAATGGGAGGAGGTCTAAGGGGCCCACGGGACCCAGGTGGTCCATATTACACATAAACCCCTCTTACAAACCAAATTACAAACCGAATAAAGACAAATAAAAACACACTACACACATATAAAGTCCCAGTAAATGTGATAAATGTCGAGACTCAAGGGGGAGTCTCCAGACTGTCTTCGAGCCAGATGGAAGCCGCTGACGCTGGGGTAGTGCTCCGCATACGGTATTGGTGGCTCAGCGGCTCGTGTCGCTCGTGTGCTCTGGTGTCCGCACCACCACGTTTCCATTCAGCCTAGCGTGGAGTTGACCCAATCCCTGTCCTGAGTCGACGCACTCTGGTCACGGCTTGTACTCGACCGCTACCTCTAGATAGCGGTCTGGTGACGACTGCGTCCTATCTAAAGTTGTGCAACCCATGCGTTTGACCCAAAGGGGGTTGGCTATGCTCTATTCTATGCCCATACGATCATCTGATTATCTAGAACCTAAACTATATCTAATAAGTCATTAACAAACCATAGAAATTAAATAATATGCCGTTATGCTGCCGAATTCCTTCCGTAGTACAACACTCTCTTTAATTCTTTCTTGGCCTCTCATATTCCTTTTGGTACGTTCTTACCTTGTTTGCTATTTTCCTAAAGACATTGTTTGAACTTGATATTAATGGTCGAACTTTATTGTTATTCTCGTGGAAGTAGCTTGATTTATAACTTGAAGATGTAAGGGCGGGCATGGACGGTGTCCAAGGGCTCAAGTCTAGCCCCCTTGATAGATGGCCGGAAATATACTATTAACCATAGGGTATAATGATTACTGGCGTCGCATTACACTGGGAGTACTTGTTTTATAAACATGTGAAATCCACGAGGCAAACTCATGAAATTTACATGCTTGCTAGTACATTCTCGTAACATAACATTCTTGCGCATAGCCTTCTAAGGTTATGAAGTACATTCTTGTGACATTACATACTTGATTAAAAGGCCAACTATATTCTTGCTCGATCATGTTCGTGTATTCTTGCAATATCATCACATCTTGTTGCTTGTTATTACGATGATTTTATCGCATGTTTTATCGCATCTTCATTATCATATCTTCTAGAGCTAAAATGATTAATCATGTACACATTACTTTCATGTTGACACGAAGATACCAACTGGGCGATTACGCTCATTCCCTACTTTCCTTGACTTTTCAGGAAATTCTAGCGGGTCGGAATTAGACAACTCAAGTGGCGAGTCCGAGAGCGAGTAAAGATCGAGAGAAGCCTAGACAGAGTCAAATTGAGTCTATTATTGTAATTAGAGACCTTCACTGTATTAGGCAGTAAAGTTGAGCATGTTATGTAATTTTCTATTTTTCTTGAGTCTAGGGAGTCGTGATGAGTCAATGTCATTGTAACTTGATCATTTGATTAATAAAGTTGAGGTTTTGATTATAACTTGTGCATTCATTCTTTTGTGTGAATGTTGTAGCGCTCTGATTGTCTTGCTAGTGTGAGACTTACTTTGCTAGCTACTCACATTCCCGAGTTGTTTCTGTTGTATATGTATATCTCGGGGCGTGACATCTCCCACGGTGGCAAACGTCACCGGTAACCATGCCCTATAGGACACTACACTCTCGCCAACCAACATGGCTTCCCTACAACACACAGGTGTCAGGCACTCTTCGGAGAGGGCCGAGGTCGGTAGGGCATCAAGCTCCATGTAGGCTTGCATGCAGGATGCCTAAGATAGTTGGATTTGAGTAATGCGTACTTGAGGCTCTGGTCAGTGGAGTTCTCGAAGGCGATGGCGAAGACGAGGATGAATTGGAAAATAGTAGGCCCCAAGCTCAAGAGGGGGAAGATGGCCCTGGCGATGGTCATTCGCCAGAGCCAACAACAACACGGGGAGGAAGACTGGCTGGGAGGGTAGAAGGTACCTCCTTATGAGATGCTGTTGGCCCTGCCTTGCCCCCCCCCCCCCCCACCTCCTCATGAGCAATTGTCGGCCCCTGCCATGAGTAGCCTCAGACATCCCCTCCCATGTCTAACATGGTGAAGTTCATGGAGGAGAGGCCCCCCGCTAGAGTCCCCCACCCCTCCCTGCAACCTCCAAGACTTCCAAATCGGATCTTCCCTGCCTTTCTCCGCCCCAAACCTTTCAGTGCCCAACTCCAGTCCCCACTTCGGCGAACCTTCCATGGCCACCCGGGCCCCCTAGGTACACCATCCCCATTACCCCACCCTCCCAACGAGTTTGTAGCAACAACAGCAGCAATAGCCGTTGGCTGGGCCTACCCGTGTTGTGTCGTAGCCACTCTCTGGTAGATTGCTCATATCATAGTTGTTCTCTGGTTATCAGTCAATCCGGTGTCGCAGTAATTTCTAGGTGAAAGGGGGACGAAGTTAGGAGAGAGACAAGTCTTTTTTTCCCTTAACCATGCATAGGTGTTAATAATATTTTTCACTTCAAGTTAAAGTTAACCACGGTTAGATTTGCAGCTAAAAATAAGAGGTTATAGTGATCTCATTTTTGCATTATTTGGAAAAAATTAAGGATATCTCTGCTAATGCATTTCTAGACATGGTTATTTTGCCATTTCAATTTAAACAATGATTTATTTGTAAAAAATATTAAATATATCATTTTTTACATTTGTGTTTCTATACGTATCATTACATATATTGATGTTGTGTAAAAAGATCATCTAAGGACCTTTCGCTTACATTTAAGTGATCCTTTTAAGACGTACAAATAGTGTAAAAAGATCATTTTGTGATATTTCTCTACAATGTCGTCACTTTTAATAATGTGTGTAAATAATATAAAAATAAAAATAATAAATATGTAATTTTTTAATAATTATTTATATACAAAAATCGTAAGCCCGAGACCTCTTCTCATAATGAGAAAATCATGGGTTTGATTATGCTCTCCAACATGTGTGGAGAATGATTATCCCACTCTCGAAATAAATTATTCATAGCCGTGAGGCTGTTAGTGAGTAAGATCACTCACCCCTGATTTATGAAAAATTATGGAAGTTGTTAGTGAGTAAGATCACCCACCACTGATTTATGAAAAATTATGGAGCGTCAGTTCTGATTCCCCTATTTCCCTCCCCGTATCCCACCCATCTTAGATCACTAGGGTATATATACAATTATCTTATTTTTTTAATCTTAATTTTAATAACCTGAATGCACCGCATTATTCAAAAACATGCCTTTGCAATGATCATCATTTAATCCTAACTAAAATTTAATCAAAACTATAAAAATCTAAAATAGCTATATTTTCTTTTACACTTTCTTCCTCATTTAATCCGAAATAAATTTTAATTTAAACTATAAAAATCTAAAATAGCTATATTCTCTCTCTCTCTCACACACACAGCCATAATTATTGGTCAGTGACTCTAAAAGATCAAATTTTATAAGAGTTTCTTCATAGAAATATTAAATTTGATGGACAAGAACAAATACCACTCGAAAGATAACCCCTCAAAAAATTCAACTCTATTTTAATTTATAAATTTTTAAAATCAGTTTAAAATAAAAGTTCTGATTTTGCAAGTTGATTTTTAAAGAGAGAACATTTGCAAAAATCCCAGAAATGAATCACCTGATACGTTGGTTTGTTGTTAACGTGCCATTTTTCTCCTTCCATCAAATGACTTTGTTAGTTTTCCGCCTTCTATAATTTACAGAAGATGATAGTTGCGTTTAGGTGGTTCTCTATTCTCTATTAAGTGTTAGAATCTACGTTTAAATTTTAAAAAGATTTAAGTCTCTGTTTATGTTGATTAGTCCCACGTTGGAAAATAGAAAATGTTTTCATTTACTTTTATTTGGGACTCGTGTTTTTATTGTGTATTCCTTTGAGGAGACTATAGAGTTTGGCCTATTTATACTAGTGGACTTTTTGACTTGTATTCTCTATTTCACACTCGTGCGAATTATCTTGTCGTGACGTGCATGCGTGTGATTCTCAAAATTTATTTTTATTTTTCTTTATTTTGACCGTTTGACCGAGCATCCCTTTGATTCTTTTCGCGTCTCTTTAGATTCCCCTCTTTGGGCGAATGTGTGACTCGGTCAAGCATCACTTCCCAAGAGCGTATTTGAAGAGAGTCGCCATTTTCATGTGAGATATACGGCTTAGGGTTCTCTCTCCCCTGACAGCTATCTCTCTCAAACTCCTCTATCCGATGCGGGATAGACACGCGACTCGACTCCAAATGGATATGCGATCCTCGGACTCTAAGTAAGCTCGCGATCGCCCCCAATGAGGGAAGCGTACGGACATGCACGGTTGAGAAATCGGCAGTGAGCTAGGGTGGTCAAACTCTCTCGTCGTGCCCGGATCGGGTCACGAGATGGTCTCGCTCTCTCTCGCAGTAGCGGTGATATAAAAAGTAAAGCGGGCTACGATCCTAGCATGCTCTCTAGCAGCGACATAAAGATATATATACGAAGTAAAGCAATGCCGAGATGGGAGCGAATACGATACCTCCACGCTACTGGGCGTGGGGAAGACTTCCCGGCCAAACTCATACTCCCGGAACAGTAAATACACAATAATTACAGCAATGTAATTTCACTGCCCACTCCACGCAGAGAGGTAAAGGGCGACACAATGGGACCCGAGAGTAGCGGTTTCGGGTTGACAGGTGACTTCTTGTGTTGCTTCAGCGGCACACGTACTCACGACCGTGGGACCCACGTGCTGGTCCGAGGGGCCGTGTGGGACCGGGGTGACACCACTGTAAAGGGCGACACAATGGGACCCGAGAGTAGCGGTTTCGGGTTGACAGGTGACTTCTTGTGTTGCTTCGGCGGCACACGTACTCACGACCGTGGGACCCACGTGCTGGTCCGAGGGGCCGTGTGGGACCGGGGTGACACCACTGTGGTGGGGATTCCTGGAGGGTGCTCCCTGGGATGGTGGTACGCTAGTTCGTCGGTCGGAGGCCGGGCGGCTCCGATCTCCACTCGCCGGAGTTGCTACCCACGGATCTGAAGCTGCTGTTTTACAGCGCGCGACCCAGCGAGAATGGATGCTGCGATCACTCCCGGTGTCGGATTGACACACAAGAGGTATCGTTGGAAAGCTGACTTCAAATCCTTCGATCTATGGTCAGAGAAAGAAACTTGAACTTCCCGTTGATGGCCTTTGTCGAATTTTATAGTTGCTGGTTGGCAGGATCTGAAAACTCAGGACAGAACTAAGTTTTCCTGAGAGTTGGCATTGACCGCCATGGATACCTCCGAATCAGAAGATGATCTCTTAATGAAAGTTGTAGAGGACGAAGAGAGGCAAATGGGGATATACCTTATGAAAGGTTTGGTTGAAGTTTCGATTTTATGTGAATTGTATACTGACTTGGGGTCGGATCTGGACAGCAGAAACATATCTGAATTTGGGGGAAAGACACAATTTCTAAAAATAGGTATAGAGATATTGAAATTCAAAGAAAATTTGTAGAAGATGGAGATAGTAGACAGAATCTCCAATAAATTTGGGGATTCCAAAAAAAAATCAAAAATGGGGTCGAAAGGGGGAAGAACTAAACTTCTGTTACACAGATCTAAAAAGGGATAGATCTGGAAAACAGAAAGATACGAAAATAGAAAAATATAAAACGAAGTCTAAATGATGTGATTCTTTTACTGAAGGTTGGGAATCAAGATAGGAACCAACTCTGAAAATCTCAACTCCAGATAATGTTGGAGTTGTGATTTAAAATTCTTGGAGTGGGACTCTGTCTAGTCAAATAGAACCTTGGACAGAACTTCGGAGGCGGCTTCGCGGCGGCTCGATGGCGGCACGAACGGCGACGGCGGCACCAGAGATGAATCTAGAGATAGAGGGGCTGAGATAGAAGGGGTTTCCACCCTGAAATCTTGAAGGAGGAGGAAGGAACTAGAGGGAGGGAGGGGAGGGGCGCACCAGCTCCAATGCATTCAATAAATTTTCTTCTTCATTAATTCTAACAAATGGAAATTACATGCTATATATATGAAATGAAAAAAGACTCTTAATACCCTCAGATCTAGGGTTGGGAGGGGTATACAAGGTATAGAACTAATTAGTTCTAATATATTTTTTTCCAAAAATTAAAAGAGGCCAAAAGGGGGGGCGCCCCCTTGACTAGGTGGGTGGAGAATTTGGACTTTTAGGTCCATTTGTCTCCCATGTGTTAATTGACTTGTCAAAGCTTCTAGATGCCACCTAGGAGGGTTGACCAGCCCCACATGGACCCAAATGGTGCCACTTGCACCAATGAGAAAAGAGTGAGGGCCCCCTTGCTGGTCCTACTGACATTTTGTATAAAAACCCACTGAGACTTACAACTGTGTACCCATATAACACAAGGGGTATACATACAAATTTAAAAGGACATAAATGCAAACAAAATATGAGCGATCTTGCTTCGATGTCCCCATCAATTCTCTCCGAGTGAGAAGAACTCGACCCCGTCGAGTAAAGGGGGTGACTGCTCGAGTAGCTCGGAAGAATCCGTCACCGTACCAAGTAGCGCGGGTACGCTCCACTCCAAGTGATCGTCATCTGCTCATTCCGTATATACTCGATATACGCATGCTGCTATGGGAAGAGGCTAGTGGTGGAACACTCCAGGGTGGGGTCACTCTCAAGGGGAAGGAGGCGGCTCTAAGACTCACTGAGAATTACCGCTGGGTCCCTGTAAGTGACTAGATCATGGGCATAGATGTAGAACTGATCCCATACTCATCGAGCGAGTCCACTCGTCTCTCACTCATAAGAGACCGACAACGAGCTCGCACAAGACACATGCAGACTCACCATGTACTAACACACGTAAGCAAACCACACAAACAAGAGACTGACTCATGCATGACTCGAGACAAACCTATTGTTAGTCTGACCTGTACATAGGTGACGGCGGACCAGGACACCCGAATGTGTGCCATGCATGCATGTTATGTAACCGGAGATGGGTGACATGGGGAACACCTAAACGTCCAAGTATGACCCAGTCATGCATGGACGGCCCTTTAGATTTGGGAGACTTGAGAGGACTAGGAGAGTCGGGTGTGGAAGAGTTGGGTGTGGGTGTATCACGGATGGGCTGAGGTGGGCCCGGGGAACCAAAGTCTTCATTACCCCCAAATGATGGTTCGGACCTATTACTATGTGGAGGTTGCTTGGCCCGAGTGGAAAAGATGTGATAGTGAACTCCGCGGAAGAAGTGGAGTGAATATGAAAGCTCAGGAGGTTCACTAGTGAAGGGGTCAAAAGGGTCGAAGAAGGTATGGTCCGATGAAGTGGGTTCTCCCATGACTCGGTCCCAAGTTAAGAATTCATAATCACCATCATACATTGTGATCAGTGGGACGATAGTCATGTCTAGAAAATAGGATTTCTCTCTTGGGCAAAAGGGAACGAAGTCAGACTCGACCGGCATCGGGAGGAATAGAAGAATCTTTGTGGTGACACAACCCACGGTGCACACGGAGGTAATGGACCCTACGGCAGAATGGGTGAAGCTACGACTAGTGGGTTGGTCGAAGCCTTGGACCAATATATGCATCAACTTCCATTGCCAACCAAAAACCAAAATAAGGTCACCCAATGTGTCAACATGGTGACTAGAGCGGAATGTAGTGTGGTAGGGGTTGACGGGCACTAGGGGTAAGGTGGGGTCCATGGTGGGGTAAGGGGGTGGGACCAAGCCATCTTTGAGCCAACTAAGAAGTCGCTCAGTTATGTATAGCGTACCCGTTAGAAACACGGGTGGCTCGGGCTGAGGTGGCTCCCAATAAGATGGTTCCGAATAAAGTTCAGAAGTAGAGAGTGGTAATGGAGCACTCACGGGTGGTGAAGGCAATGGGGTAGGCAGTCCGATCGACTTGTGACTCGGTTGGGAGGTAGATGTTTACCAAAGGGTAGCAAGGGCAGCATCGGCTCGTTGTAGGTCATCATTAAATCGAGACTCAAATGGCTCGACCTCTAGAGCCACCTTATAGGACTACGCCAGAGAGAATGCGTCGCGGATAAGACATTGGATTCGAAAGTCAAGCCGCAAACCTCTCCAGAACTTAAAAGCACTCGTGGTGCTCTCCTCTCTAACTCCATATTCCAATCGGTACTTATCATAGTCCCGAATGTACTCGGATACGGACCTATCGCCTTGGACGGGTCGTCATGGGTTGGCCATAGGTGCCTGAAGGGGCGTGATCTCGCCCTTGTCCTGAGCGGGGGAGATGATCACCGAATAGTGAATTGTAAAGAAAGGGAAACGGATCAGGGGGTCCAGGGAAGGTTCTCTGGGGAAAACCCTCCGATGCTTAAGTCAATAGAGCAATGGTGGAAGACATGGAGGGAGGTAGAAAGAGGTGCGCGAGATCCCCCTACACCAAGGTGGTGAAGTGGTTCCTGCTCAGGGAGTTTTAGGCATGTATTGCCCTTACCTTTCGTTGGAGGTAGTCCCAGGTTTATATAGTGCACTGGCTTCATGAGTCCCGTAAGCTGAGGGGTTTCAGGCGGGCGTTACGTCCTCAATGTGAGATCTTTACGTCCTCATCGTGGGATCTTTATAGCCTTGAGGGATCATGGGCCCCTTATCCTCATAAACTCCTACCCATAAAGGGTTCTCAACGGCAGCATGGATAAGCAATTATCGGTCGTCCCGAGCATAAAAGGTGCCAACCTTGTCCGGGCGATAGGCATAGCTCAGATGAGGATAGGTCGGAGTGGGCGCTGAGCGCCTGCCCTTATCCCGGCGAGGGGATAGATCGGGCATGGGTCTTTCTCTGACCTGGCCGACGCTCGGGCCTTTCGAGCCTAAGGGCCCCCGAGGAAGGGTGTGATCTCGAGTAATCTTATTGGGCTTTTTATTCTAAGTGGGCCCTACGGAGCTGTCACTTGGAATGAGCTGGGCCTCGTTTGGTCCTGATGGACCTAGTTCGGCTGCTTTTAGATGGGCTACAGAAATCCCCCTCTCCACTTGTCCCCCTCCTACTCCCGAGCTTTAGTAAGCTCGGAAGAGTAGCTGTTTGGGGTTTTGGACTAGCGTGGCTCAGGTGGGTGGTGATATGGCGGTGTTAGTAAGCCACGTGTCGTGGTCACCTGGGCCCTTAATAATTATGATCCTGACGGATTTGAACTGAAGGGGCCCCCTTTTCTCGGAGGTCAAAATGACGCGCCGCCTTCCGCGTGGGAATATAGGCGTTGTGTGCTTGCCATTGCTCCAGACTCCCTCCGTCTTTAGGGTTTGGCTCGCCTTTGTTTTGAGCTCTTTAATGCGCCGTGAGGATATGACGGAAGAGCAGAGGCTTGCAGCGGCGTTCGCGGAGTTGGCGGAGATAACCGCGGAGGCAGTCCGGCGGCTTCCTCTTCCCCTGTAATCTTCGGGGTCCCGAGATCCCCTTTCCTCAAACTCTTCTCTGGATTCCATGGCGGACCAGCGTTCGGATGCTGAGGAGTGGGAGGACGAGCCAGTGGTGAAGCCGCCGGTTCCAAACTGTAGTGAACTGGGGGAGGCGGATGTGAGAAGGCTGGAGCACCAGTATCGCCTGCCCCACAAGTTCTGCTTTGCCACAGCCTCTCCACACGAGACGAGCTTGGACTCTCGTATAGGCCATATCTGTACTTTCCTTCTATCGTGGAAGGGTGGGTTCCGCCTTCCCTTCGAACCTTTTGTTCTTCAGCTTCTCAATTTTTTCATGTTGGCGCCCATTCAGTTGGTAGCCAATTCTTATCTTCTTCTTTCAGCCTTCCGCATTCTCTGCCACCAATGTGGAGTTCCTCCTTCCTTGGACCTCTTTCACTATTTCTTTGAGTTGAAAGCACATCCTTCGGCCGGGAAGGGTTTCTATTTTATCCAGGCGAGGCGGAATAGGAGCTGTATCTCCTTGGCTGCAAAGGATTCTTCGCATAAGAGGTGGAAAACTCAATTCTTCTGGGTGGGGATTTGTTCGGTGGAGGAAACCTGGAGGTGTCCAGTAATCTCCAATTTCCACCCGAATATCCCTCCCAGGCAGGATGAGTTCCCTCCTCATGTGGAAGAATATGCGACTGTCTTGCTGAAGCACTGCCAATCCACAGAAGAGCTGGTTACCCCAGAGAAAGTCGAGCGGTGCCTCCTCATGCGGCTGCATCCGTCTGGCTCAGGTGCCACAAGCTAGACTTCTTATCTGAATGTTGGGTCCATTTTTCTTTTTCTGACCATGCCTTCCTTTTTGTGCAGACACCAGGCAGCCGGCTTTGGAGGAGGCCGTGGAGATGATCGACCTCGGCGATGACTCGGTAGCCGATGAATCGGCTGCTCCCACGGGTCGCTCCCGAGCCAGAGATAAGGGCAAGGGGGCAGCCCAGGGCGAATCCTCCAGGCTGCGGGGGTCAAAATGCAAGGATCCCATGAAGGGCATGATCCGGGCCGCCGCGAAGGCCAGGAAGCGGGCCAAGAAAGCCGGGGTCGTACTCGCAGTCGAAGGTGACCTTGCCGCGGCTCGCCCCTCCGACGAGCATGATGGGGCCGACCCTACCGGGCGAGCTCTCCCACCCGCCGAGCAAGAAGAGGCCGAGGAGGTTGGGGCTACTTCTGTGGTCGGCGACGATGCTGGCTCGGCTCCTCCTTCGGTCGGAGCCGAGGGGGCCGGGGCTGCTCCTGCGACTGGCAACGGTGCTGGCCCGGCTCTCCCCTCGGTAGGAGCGGAGGGGGCCGTAGACGAGGCGGGGAATGCTAGGGCCGCGGCCGAGGTTGGCGCTTCAGGTGGTGGTGCAGGTGCCGAGCCGGTCCAGGTTGGGGGGCCGCAAGAAAATCTGATCGAGGCACGAGAGGCGACCGAGGCCGCTGCTCGGTCCGAGCCACTCGGTGGGACATCGGCCGATGGGGGGTTCTCCATTCCGGCGGCCTTGGAGAGGCTTGGTATCCCGGGCCCTTTGCACCAGGTATGTCGCGGTATAGCCACGAAGGTGAGGGGGGGAGGTTGGCAGTACTCCCCGTCCGCGGCCCTCGCGGGGGTTATGGAGGGCGACCTGGTCTTGGCCCAGATGGGGGCCACTCTGGCAGAAGCCTATGCTCGGTTGGAGTCGGAGCGAGTGACTCTGGGTCGGACCCTTAGTGGGTTTGACAGGAAGTCAGCCCGGTTTGCTGAGGAGCATGATGGATTTCGGCGGGAGCTTTCCTCGATTAGGGAGCTGGTGCGGTCGAGCCAGCTGGATGCCCGGGCGCTAACCGAGCAGCTAGCTAAGGCCCGCGAATCGCTCGAGAGGAAGAGCAGACTTCTTGAAGAGGAGCACCTTTTTCGTGTCGAGCTGGATGGCCGGTGGGAGGCTGAGCTCTCCGATCTGGTGGATCGGGCGGAGGAAGCTGAGCGCCTTCGGGGGGAGGCTAAGGCCGATCGAGCCGAGGCGGAGAAGCGGTCGGCGGAGGCCGAGGAGCGGGCGACTAAGGCGGAGCGGAGATTAGCCGAGACGGAGCGGGAGAAGGCCGAGCTCACTGGCAGAGTGGGGTTGGCCGGGGCGGAGGTGCTCGAGCAGTACAAATGCTCAGAGGCCTACCTGGTCGACCTTAAGGAAGCTTCCCTCCCCTACTATGAGTTAGCGCTTCGCCGAGGCATCCGCAAGGGGTTCAAGCAGGGCTACGACCGGGCTATATCTTATGCCAAGGAGTAGGTGTCAAGGATTGAACTCCCATCCGGACAATGCTACGACTCAGATCTGTCATCCTCTGGCTCCTCTGTTTCGGTGTCAGACGAAGAAGATCATGAGGGCTGTTTTCCAGAGGGGTCGCCAGCTCCGGACGCCTCGGGAGGGCACGCAACCGAGGCAGTTCCCACGCCGGTGGGGTCAGTGCCAGGGTCGGCCGTCGCCGGGGATGCCGGGGGTAGACCGCCCGAGCCTTCCACTTCCCAGCTTCAGGGTGGGGCAGAGGCCTAATGTATCCGCTTTGCTTCCTCTCTTTGTATATCTTTTTCCTTTTAGGAAAAAACTTTCTCCGTTGTGTAGAAAAATAGATAAGGCAATAGCATTATGACGAAGACTTAACTGTTCCATATCGCCATTGCCGTATTTTGTTCAGCGTATCTGCAGTGGTTAGAAAGTGCCGATACTTTCTGCGTGGATCTTGCCTGATGGTTGGGTGAGCGTCTGATAAGGTGTCTTTCCATTTTCTCATACTTTGAATGTTTGGCCGCTTCGTGTGTCCCGCTGGGGCATAAACGAGAAGTTTGAGGTGATAGTTCGTAGGGAGAGATCCCTTTGACGTGTTTTCGATGAGAGAATCATTTAAGGCAAATAGCCTCCCTTCGCCTATAAAAGGTCTGAAGGGCGTCCCTTCCTCTCCACCGCTTAGGGTTTTCCCTGACAGTCTTTCCTCATTCTTTCTTCACGTAGCGTTGTGCTGTTGTATTTGAAGAATGGAAGACGCTATGGAAGATGAGGCTGCCGATGACGGAGGGCAGAGAGTCCTTACTTCATCGGGTTTGAAGGAGGTTCGACGACCGGCGGACAGGTTTGAAGAAGGTCCGACGTGCGGAGGCGCGTCGTCTTCTTTTTATTAGTTCCGGAGGCACTTGCCAGGGGGGGGGGGCGAGATGGCGGATGGATGGGGGCATCAGGCATCCCTGTCGCTCGTCCCTTCCTGCTTGCTCCATGGAGGGGAGGAGGAATCCAATTAAGCTCCCTCCTTCCCGGGCTTTCTCCTGCCTCCTCGTCCAGCTCTGCTGGTTTCTTTTTCTCTCTCGCAGCCTCCTTTTCCCTCTTCTGCTCTTCTCATCATTTCTTTCACTCTTCGGAGGGTGCCTGCACTCTCTTCCTTCCAAAGAGTTGGCAGGTTGGTGGGGAGGATGCCTTCATATGCGTTCCCTCTTCCCCTTTCTCTTTCAAGTTCAACTTGGAAGGTTGCCTTCTCCTTCCTAATCCCTCTGTCACCTTTGTCCCGAGCTGTCCGAGCCAACGGGGTCGACTACCCTTTATCCGAGCCAGTTTCTACACGAGACAGAGTCAGTGGCTAGACGCAAGAAGGTCAACCGAGTCAGTCGAGCGATGGGCTCATACGGCGGCACCATATGGATTTTTTGCTTTTTTTGACATGTATTTTCTTGGCTTCGGCCTTCCTGATGTACAAGCGAGTTGTTTGAATAAAAGAAAGGAGGCTTTTGTTTTATCTCATGTCGTTTACACAATGCTCAGTATTCAGAAGTAGAACTTGCGTAGTGTAGTCGCATTCCAGGTCCGAGGGATGAGCTCTCCTTCCATCGTGGATAGTCGGTATGCTCCTTTTCCGAGCGTCTCGACCACTCGGTAGGGGCCTTCCCAATTAGGGGATAACTTGCCCGCCGCCTCAAGTGGTCGAGAGGTTTTGGCTTTCCTGAGGATGAAGTCTCCCGGTTGAAAGTGTCTATCTCAGACTTTGGCGTTGTAGTATCGAGTGAGGCGGCGTTGATATTCTGTTGCTCGAATGCTGGCAATCTCTCGGAGCTCATCTGTTAGGTCGAGGTTTTCGAGTAATTTCTGATCGTTTACCTCGGATGAGAAGTAGATGACTCGAAGGAAGGGATTGCCAGTCTCCAGCGGGATCACGGCCTCGGTACCATATACCAGCTGAAAGGGACTTTCACCAGTTGCCGTTCTAGGAGTCGTTCTGTGCGACCAAAGTATGTTCGGCAATTCCTCGAGCCAGCTGCACTTGGCTTTACCGAGCCTAGTCTTAATGCCTTTCAAGATAGTCTTATTGGCATTTTCGACCAGCTTGTTAGCCTGAGGGTGGGCTACCGAAGTGAAGTGATTGTGAATGTTAAGGTTGGCACATCTGTCTCGAAAATATCGAGAATCAAATTGTCGGCCATTATCGCTCACTATCACCCGGGGGATGCCGTAGCGACAGATGATCGATTTCCAGACGAAGCTCCAGACGACTGTCTCGGTGATCCTAGCGGTGGATTCGGCCTCGATCCACTTAGTGAAGTAGTCGATGGTGACGATGATGAACTTCTTCTGGGCCTGGGCCATGGGGAATGGCCCAAGGATGTTGATTCCCCAGCGAGTGAAAGGATATGGCTCGGCTAAGGTGATGAGCTCTGTTGCTGGCTGATGGACCAAGTGGTCAAATTGCTGACATCGGTCACAGTGTTGTGTGTAAGTCGAGCAGTCGCGCTACAAAGTGGGCCACCAATAACCTTGTCATAGCAAGATCCTGGCGAGCAACCTTCCTCCTAAATGTGCTCCGCACAGACTTTCGTGAACCTCTTGAATCGCTCGGTTGGCTTCATCAGCGCTGAGGCATTTCAGGAGGGGACCGGAGAAGGATCTCCGGTAGAGAGTGCCGTCTAGGGTGACGAATCTACGAGCTTGGTATTTCAATCTTCGGGCTTCCCGAGGGTCGGGAGGCTCCTGAGAGTCTTGGAGCCACGACAGATAGGGGGTACGCCAGTCGCTTGGGGAGGCAGAGTCAACAGCTAGGAGCTCCGAATCGATGCTCGGCCGCCCTAGCTCTTCGAGAAAGACCGATTGAGTACCCTCGGGGTCAAGAGAGGAGGTCAGCAGAGAGAGGGAATCCGCTCGGGAGTTTTCCTCCCGAGCTATTCGGACTACCTCAAAACTCTCGAACTGTTGTGCCATGGCTTTGACAAGGTAGAGGTATTTGACCATCGGTGCTTCTCGAGCTTCATAACCGCCATTGACCTGGCTAGCGACCAATTGGGAGTCAGTGTTAATCCTGACTCGCTCAGCCCCCAACCGCCGGGCCATGCGGGCTCCCGATATGAGGGCCTCATACTCGGAAGCGTTGTTAGATGCTTGGAAGTTGAACTTCAGGGCGCACTGTAGCTCTGCTCCTTCAGGGGACTTCAGGAGGATCCCGGGGCCGCTTCCGACTGAGTTGGAGGATCCGTCGATGAACAGTTCCCAGGTCGGCCCGGGCGCGGACGGAGATCTTTCTTCAGTCGGAATGATGCTCTCGGCTATGAAGTCAGCGAGCGCCTGGCCTTTGATAGCCGAGCAAGGCCGATATGATATATCGTAGGCCCCAAGCATGATGGCCCACTTGACAAGGCGTCCCGAGGCTTCGGGGTGAGGGAGGATCCTCTTCAATGGTTCGCCAGTCAGCATGGTGATGGCGTGCCCTTGGAAATAGGGTCGGAGGCGCTTGGCCGAGGTAACCAACACTAGCACGAGTCTCTCGGTTGCGGGGTACCTTCTTTCAGCCTCATTGAGCACCTTGCTAGTATAGTAGACCGGTCTCTCGACTCCCGAGTCATCTCTGACCAGGACCGAGCTAACTGTAGACGGGGTTGCCAAGAGATAGAGATGCAGGGCTTCGCTTGGGACAGGCTTGGAGAGCACCGGCGGCGAAGCCAGGAACTCCTTAAGCTCGGCGAACGCTTTCTGGCATTCCTCATCCCATGCGAACGTAGCAGATGCCAGTTTAGGCCCCCTCAACAAATTGAAGAAAGGTAAGCATCATTCGGTCACACGGGACAGAAATCTGCTAAGTGCGGCAATGCGTCCAGTCAGGCGTTGTGGACGTATAAAATTGTACGTTCATATGTCCCACCAAGCCCCGCATTAACGCCAAAGTCGAAAGGAGGAGACTCGGGGAGACTAGCCATCCAGGGCTCCGGGAGAATACTATCATCCGGTAAATCCCCACAATTACACGAGCGCATTAAATGACAAGGAAAATACAGGATACCCTCCTGAATTGATACACTACTATGGACCCACTCTCGGGTCCCTAACGATGAAGAAATACCCCAAAGAATGCACATCCCAATTGCCCTTCAGCGGTGCGCCCGTTGCTCCTCCAACGGCACGCTCCAAGCCCCCAGTGGCACGGCCCCAACGCCCTCTCAGCAGCACAGCCTCCAAGCCTCCAGCGGCACGGCCCCAATGCCCTCTCAGCGGCACAGCCTCCAAGCCTCCAGCGGCACGACCCCAACGCCCTCTCAGCGGCACAGCCTCCAAGCCTCCAGCGGCACGGCCCCTCAGCCCCAGCGGCACATCGTGAACTCCCCCGAACGGCACAAACTGGAAAGATACACAACGGTCATTAGAGTGGCCCCTTGGCGCGCAATGTGGCCATGTCAACGCCAGCTAACCCCCTGCCTTGGTGTCGCCCTCCGGTTGGATGAGAGAGATCCCCACCTGACGGAGAAAAGATCCGGGTCAACCTCGGATGGCAGTGCCATCATGAGGCCCCTCATCAACGGCCCACGTATAAAAGGGCCTCAAAGAGAAAGACAAAAAAAGGGGCGAGAAGCAAAGGCACCCGTTCGAAGAGACCACACACAGGGAGAAGAAGAAGAGACGAAGAAGAAGGTACAGAAGTGTGGAGAGATTGAGAGGGAGTGAGCCACCTGTATGGGGGAGAGAAGGAATGGGGTGAAGGGAGGTACCCTCCCTTGTTCCAACTCTCCCCCGGCATTGTTTACTTTTGCTCCTCTTTTCATTTCTTAGTTTTCCTCTTCTCTTTTCATAGTTTTTTTGTTGTTGTGAAGTATATTGTAGTTGGCCCTCAGGCCATGATCTTTGTCACCTTGAGTTTGTCATGAATGAGATACCCTTTGGCTTTGCCTCCGTTTGTCGCATTTGTTGATTTCTTCTTACTGTTGGTCTATGAGTTTGGCGTCTGCCTCCAGTCCCCCAACTTCTTACTTGATCTCACCTCCCGTGGCATGGGTCTACTTGATTGAAAGGTTCGTCTCTTGGCTTGATGGGGCAGGGCCGGCCTTTTTTTTTCCCCTCTATTAGCTTTCCTTAGTGTAACGACCCCCCCTGATTTTCGCCATACATGTCCGTGGGAGTCCACTCTCCTTTGGACACTTTGAATCCCCTCAATGCCTGGAGCATCCCTTTTTGCCCTCCAGTGGCACACCCTTGGGCTGTCAGCCTGGCACCCCTTGACCACCATCTCCCCAGGGCACCCATAGCTTGCCTCAGTCTACTATTTCCTCGGTCGACATTTTCTCCGAGTTTTTTGAAGTTTCCCCAAAGTTGGCTGCTTAGGCACACACCTCAGTTGTTGGTTCATGTCACTCCTTGTGAACATGTCCCTTGCATTCCCTTACCGTCTGGGTTAAGGGGAGATGCTGTCGATTTTTTGTCAGAAATAATAATAAGTTAAAAGACAAAAGGAGGCAACAAGCAAATGAAGCCAACAACAGTAAGAAAATGTTCTAACCAACTAAGAGAACCGTTTAAAGCTACAGGGATTGGCTGAGCAAGACTCCCAGGGACTGCACTGCTGAACATGACTTGGGACTCAACCTCATGACAGGGAATTGAAAGTTTAACCATTTGGGACTCTCTATAAGACATGAACCGGACGAGGAATCCTCTCTCGAACCCTGGCCCTCTTCAGTCCTTCAGCGACACACTCTTAACCCCCCCAACCGGTACGCTCCCCCTTGGCTCCTCAGCGACACACTTCCTATTTCTTCATCGACACACTCTTAACCCCCCAGCGGTACGCTCCCCTTGGCTCCTCAGCGACACACTTCCTATTTCTCCAAGCGACACACCACCCAACTCTCCAGCGACACACTCTCAATTCCACCTCCAGCGGTACGCTCTCAGTTGAACTTCGGTCCATTCATTTGAATTCTACCTCACTTTCCCTTAACCCTTCACCCCCATTCCTAAACTCTCCAGCGATACACTCTTCGTTGCCTTCTGAGCGATACACGTCCTTCACCCTTCAGCGGTACACCTACCTTCAACCTCCAGCGGCACACTCCTAAATCCCCCCGGCGGTACACCTCATCATCCCTTCAACAAATACACACATATAGTAAAAGATTTCATGATAAAAGGAGCAACAAATAATAGTAATGGTGATAAAATAGAGGGAGTAATTCTAATAGATGAGCGGCAATAATACATGTCACTCAAGGCAACTCACGAACATAACGACATGGTCTTCGTCTCCCCTTCTTGGATTCCGAATTCGGGAATATTGATGATGCTCTTGTAAGCCGAACTTCACCCTCGGGAGTCCTCTCTCTCGTCATGGTGACCACTCAGCCTTACCTCCGGCCAATATCTCATCAGGGTCCCCTCCCTCACTGGGATCTGACTTTCCTCCCTGTATTAAAATTGCTGTCTCTCGGCAGACATTCGCACGGATTCGTCCCCCGTTACCGTCTTCCTTTCCACCTGAACTTTTGTCCAAACATGGAATGGTCCATCGGTGACCGACATAATCCGAGTATTCATGCCCTCACCTTGGGCTCACCGCATAGCCCGACGGCTGTTTCCTTCCTGCATTAATTAGTATTTCTTTCGGCCGTGGAGCCCTTATTTTCGGTAATTAATCAAGGGTGTTCCCCTCTCCGAGGGGATGTAAATGACGTTGTGACCTTCATGGCACAACGGGTCTCAGTCCCGCCCCGAACCACACAATTGCCTGACTGAGTCAGATCGAGCGCACAACAAATCGTCACTTTGTGACTGGCATGCCCACGCACCTAATAAATCAATAAACCAATGAAACCAAAGAGCTAAACGAGAAGTGCGTCCACAAGTCTAGCACGCCCGGTGGGACTGGATCACCCTTCATCTCTTTGCCGGAATTAAGGGCTCCACGGCCCCCCTTCTTGTAATACTAATTCCTCAATTTGCAAATGCAGGTTGCACTCCGAACGTCAAGATGGCCCTTGCTTTCGGTCAGGAGCCCGTCGAAAGCCTTGTGCGGAACGGCTACTTGGCCATCCCTCTCGCCTTTGGGAGCTTCCCTCCCTCAGTTGGCTTCCCCAACTTTTTGGGAGTGGCGTTCGCGAACCTACTGGACGTCGAGGCGTCTGACGGGATCGATGGCAACGCCTCCATCCAGGGGGCCACCAAAGCTGCTGCCGGCCGACCAATGGCCGAATCCCCCAAGACTGTCCCCGCGAAGACGCTGGGCTGCAATGTGCACCATGTGCACCAGAATGCCGGCCCGTCACGCCCAGGCTCGGCTTCCCACCAGAGAAGGCTCTGGAGCAGCCATGCCACTGTGTTACCCCGAGGCCGGGTCTCCAGCACCGGCAAGTCTGCTGTCGTCGGAACGTTTCGGGTGCATCTTTCCGGGCAAGGCTCCGAGGTGATCCGGATCGCATCATACCCACTGTACCAGTGCGCAACTCTTTCCAGCCACTGGGGAAGATGAAGGGCGGTATGACGCCCGCATCTCCAACCACCGTTCCACAGCACCAACCGGCCCCTAGGCCGACCAAGGGCAAACGGGCATGGGTTCCCAAAGCAGCCCGGGTCACTTCACCAACCCGAGCAGGGCCCGGCACCTTCCGCCCGGCAAGGGCTCAACAGGCAGACCGGGTCAAGACATCGGCCCCCGTCTACCAACTGGCATTGGTCACACTGGCCCTGCAGGAGAACACCCGCCGTTGACACCACCGACGTCACCACCAGGCTGCCCGTGCGAAGCCTATAGCCCGCATGCCCGTTGCTATCAATAGGACGGTGTCACCCGCCTCTCCTCCTGATCAAGACTGGGAAGGACTGGAGCAGGCCATGAGAAATTACTTGCGGGGTCCGGGGAGCACTCCCCTGGGTCGCCAGAGACTGCTGGGGGTAGTGGCCTCCGCATTTGAAGAAGAAGAAGATAAAAAAGAGAAGGGGGGATTTCGAAAAGAAAAAAAAGAGGAAAAAAAGAGAGAAGAAAATAAAAAGGGAGAAAAAAGAGAGAGAGAAAGAAAGAGAAAGAAGAGAAAACAACAACAACAATAATATATATATATATATATATATATATATATACATATGGCTCCCGTCCGTACGCCCCTATGTATCGACGGGCATCCGCACGGGTAAAGACGGCTCCACCCCTGCGTTGGCGCTAGCTCCTTGCCAACAAATAAGTCCTTTTTCGGCGTAAGGCTTCGTGCTCTAGCCGCCTTCTCTCATGCAAAACCGCCATTGTGGGCCTTACGCCCGGATCGGCAAAATCTCTATCCTTGCGCTGGCATTAGTCCCTTGCCAATGAATAAGTCCTTTTCCGGTGCAAGGCTTCGTGCCCTAGCCACCCACTCCATACAATATCGCCATTACGGACCTTACGTCCGAATCGGCAGAAAATCCCCGTTGCGTTGACATTGTCTTCTTGCCAACGAATCAACCTCGTCTTTCGGCGCAAGGCTTTGGGCCCTAGCCAACAATTACATATCACCCGCCGGTCAAAAAAAAAACAAAAAAAAGAGAGAGAAAGGGGCTTAAAATAGAGGTGTCCCGCCAGACTTGCCCCTACATAGGGACAAGGGCAAGAATGGCAACAACCCAGCTGCGGCGAAAACCCAAAAGGGCGCTATAGGCAAAATCGGGTACCCCACCATGTGAAAACCTGAGAGGGCATATGGGCAAAAGTAAGAGGGGGCTGGTACCGGCAAAAACCCGAAAGGGTGCTTGTACCGGTAATGTGGTTCAAAAAAAAAGAGAGACAAAGAGACCAACAAATCATGTCAGCTCCCGGCACCCTGTCGGCACTGACGAAGAAAAAAAGAGACCAACAAACCATGTCAGCTCCCGGCACCATGTCGACACTGATGAAGAAAAAAAGAGACCAGCATGCCATGTCAGCTCCCGACACCCCGTCGGCACTGATGAAGAGACGAAGAGACCAACATACTGCTTCAGTCCCCGGCATCCCGTCGGCACTGATGAAGAGACGAAGAGACCAACACACTGCTTCAGTTCCCGACACCCCGTCGGCACTAATGAAGAGAGGAAGAGACCAACATACTGCTTCAGTCCCCGGCATCCCGTCGGCACTGATGAAGAGACGAAGAGACCAACACACTGCTTCAGTTCCCGACACCCCGTCGGCACTGATGAAGAGACGAACAGACCAACACATTGCTTCAAATCCCGGCATCCCGTCGGCACTGATGAAGAGACGAAGAGACCAACATGCTGCTTCAGTTCCCGACACCCCGTCGGCACTGATGAAGAGACAAAGAGACCGACATGCTGCTTCAGTTTCTGACACCCCGTCGGCACTGATGAAGAGACCAACATACTGCTTCAGTCCCCGACACCCCACCGGCACTGATGAAGAGACAAAGAGACCAACAAACCAGGTCAGCTCCCGACACCCCATCGGCACTAACGAAGAGAAGAAGAGACAAGCATGCCATGTCAGCTCCCAGTACCCCGTCGGCACCGATGAAGAGAAGAAGTGGTGCGGACACCCGAGCAGTTACGCCGAGCCATCGGTACCGCACGCGGAGCACGACTCGAGCCACCTCAGCGTCCATCTGGCTCGGAGATAGCCTGGAGACTCCTCTTTGAGTCTCCCCATTTATCATATTTGTTTAGACTTTATGTGTGTGTAATGTGTGTTTGTTTCATTTTATTCGGTTTGTAATTTTGATTGTAAGAGGGATTTATTTGCAAAATGGGACCCCCGGGTCCCACGGGCCCCCCCCAGACCCCTCCCATTGATCCACCTCAGCCTAGGGCCCCATGTGGGGTCAGTCAACATTCTAATGTGGGCTTCTAGAAGGGTGGACCAAGTGGGGGGGACAATTAGACTAATTTGTCAAGGTTGGCCACCAACCTTCCACCTACCCCCACCCCTAGTCAAGGGGGCGCCCCCCTCTCACCATCAAGGTTTAATTTTTGAAAAATGTGAGTAGAACTAATTAGTTCTACTCCATTTTTATATTCCCACAAATCCTAGGTCCAAGGGTAGTTTATGTCTTTTGCCAATTCATACATATACCTTGTATTTTCATTTGATGAGAATTAATGCATTTTGAATCAAACAATTTCTTGGAGCAAGGCCTGGTGCGCCCTCTTCCTCTCTCCTCCCTCTCCCCCTTGCAGCTGTGAAGGCTGCCTTCTGGAGGTGTGACTCCTCCCCTATCGGTTCCGGTCATCATCGCCGCCGCCACGAGCCGCCACCGCACCGCCATCGCAACCGTTGGAGTTCTGCCATCTGCTCGTAGCTGCCCCTTCCACGAATTCTTCCTGTCTTCCACGAGCTCAGATCGATTTGGGATTTTGAGGTGATGTTCTAGAGGTGTTTCCCACATCATATAAAAATTGGTGGGTCATAAATCCTCCATTTGCTAATTTCCCATTTTCGTTCAATGTTCCAATTTAGTTCTGCCAGTTTTCAGATCTGAATTTCTTTTTTACTGAGTTTCTCATCTCCGACCCATCTTTTGATTTTTTTTGGAGCTCCCCATTTTACTGGGAGTTTTTTCCTCCCACCCCTCCTTCCACGAATTTTCTTGAATTTTGATCAACCCTCCACCTATTTTGCAAAATTCATTCTCAGAGCTAGCTACAATGCTGTCCACCTGTTTCCAGATCCGACCTCTGTCCAGTGTAAAAATCATATCAATTCGTAGACACCTCCAATCAGTCCAAAAAAAATATTTCTATCTTCCTTGTGCAAAATCCTATAACGTTTGTGAAGAGTACAGGAGGAGTCGGAGGTCTACTAGGCGGTCAACGACAGTTCTCAGACAAGTTCCCTGTAGATCTGAGATTTCGGGTACTGTACAACAGGAACTTGAAAATTCAATAAAGTTCAGATCCGACCAGATCCAGCAGATCTATTTGGATCTAGATTTAAGGATTTGAAGAGAGCTTTCCAACGATAGCTCATGCGCCCCGATCCGACATCGGGATTGATCGCAGCGGCCATTCTCGTCGGAGCGCGCGCCGAAAAATAGAACCAGAAATCCGTGGGCAGCTAGTCCACGAATTGGGAATCGGGGCCGATCGACCCCCGATCGGTGTTTCCGGCCGACCGTCGTCCTTGGAGGCGCGCCACTAGGGGTCCCCATCACAGTAGGTCCCACCCCAGTAGGCCGAGAGGACAGCACCACCCGTGGGCCCCACAGACCCGCAGAACCCTCCGTTCGGAAAGCACGAAAACGCGGAGTTCGGCACCGCCGGGCGACATCAAGATACTGCCCATCAACCCGATTTGCATGATTCTCGGGCCCCACATGTGACCTATTACCTCCTTGCGTGGAGTGGGTCAAATTATTGTATTGCTATAACATTGTTTAACGGAGAGTCCGTAATTCGGTCGGGGTTGTCTTCGCCACGCTGGGTGCGTGGAGGTAACGATCTTAACTCCTTGGCATTTCATTTGCTTAGCTAGTGTATGGTCGTATGCCGCTACGAGAGTGTAGGTTCCTAGCCCGTGTGTCCATGTCATCGCTGTGAGCATGAGAGTGACCCGTACCGCGACTCGATCCGAGTCCGGAAGTGAGTCTGACTACCTTGAACTCTGCCGGTTCCTTAACCGCGCACGATCCACGCTTTCCCTCGCATGGGACGACGAGTGAGTTTGCACTTATGTTAGCGACGTATAGCCGGTAGGAGCTCTTAGTGTCGAACCGAGGTCGCTCTAGTAGTCGTGTCGTTGCTGGTCGAGCCGTGTCCGTCCCATATAGTGTCGTCTCCTCAGTCCATCCCGCATCAGTTTGGTATCAGAGCGAGTTGAGTCTAGGGTAGTCATTGCATAAGTCTTGCATGCACCATGGTCTAAGTCGAGTCTAGGATCATCATTAGTTTTCAAAATAAAAAAAAAGGTGTTTTAAAATTATATTTCATGCCGATAATTTGATATCTTAAAAGGTGTTGTCCGAACGTTAGGCTACGCCTATCGGGAGGTCGCACACTTGCGGGAGTGATCTTCGGATCGATTAACTCCGCCACGTATCAGATATTGGTTTAGGTCTAGGTGCATTAGTCGGTGTTTGCATCAATTTGTGTCTCCTAGTTCGTGTGTATTCCAATAAGAGTCAGTCGGTCTTGTCCAAGTGTCGGCATGTCTAGCATGTTGTTCCGCCAAATTCACATGGAATCCCCATCACCCGGGCAATATGGCCGTTGGTCCACCCATGGGCTTGGCAACCACCCACTCCACTTCCGTAGGCCCGAAGCCTCGGATTTTTATGGCTCCAATGGCCCGGGCGACTACCTCAATTGGGAGGCCGCCATGGACAAATATTTTGAATGTTACACCATGTCCGATGCCATGCAAGTTAGTTTTGCCCGAGAGAGGCTTGTCCACAAAGCCGCCTGGAAATGGGATAGCATTGAGCGCATGAGAGAGGTTAGGAGGCAAAGGCCCATCGAGTCGTGGCATGAGATGAAGGATGAACTTAGGAAGGTCTACCTACCCGGCCTGGTCACCTCCAACCGACCCCACCCAATCACCTCCACCCAAGTGGGCCATAATCAGAGGCAACGCGCCGCTTATGTAGAAGAGCCTAGGTCCACGACTAAGCCGAGTTCATATGGGAGAGTCCACCACATTACTCCTACTCCAAACCCCACGATTGCCGAACTCTTCCAAATCATTTTGGATAAAGTGGATAGGAAGTGTGATTATATTGAGTCCCTACTTCCCCCTTGCCTACCTCCAAGACAGGATGGAATGAAGCACGAGCCTAAGGAGGTAGCAGCCGGTAGCCCCAACCCGATGCCATCTAAGGTGCCATCCCAAGGCCCTCTCCCCATCATGGTGGATCCTCATTCCCCATCCATGAGAGCCCCATTGCCTACACCCCATGTCCGTCAGGAGGATAAGGGTAAGGATCCACTTATCAAGGAGCGTAGTGGGTCACGACAGCAGTGTTATCGCTGCCAGGGGTTCGGCCACTTTGCCGGACAGTGTCCCACTCGGACATCTCTAGCCCTAGGGGACAAAAGGGTTGGAGTAGCCTCACTCTCCGATCTTTATTCGGAGCCACCTCAGCCACAGCTGTTGACACCTTGAAAATGAGCAAGGGCAGAAACAGAATTGAAAGGAAGATCAGACCAATAGTGAAAGATCAATGACGAAGTTCGTCAACCATCTACCCGGCTGAAGCCTTTTCCCGGGGCAAGCTGATGTCCGATGCCATTGTCAGTCAGACGACGGCACTGATGAAATAGCAGTCACCTGGCTGAAGTCTTTTCAGGCTAAAGCTGATGTCCGGTCTTGTCACCGTTCAGGTGACGATACCGATGAGATGATGTCCGACTTTGTCGTCATTCAGATGGCAATGCCGAAGAAACCCCAGTCTACCGACTGATGAAAATCTATGAATGATCTCAATAGAAGCTGTGTCACCAGTGGAGGGCCTTCTCGGGTTCTGATACATTTGAAGGACCAATAAAGGCCGAAGTCTATGTGAGGTCTTAAAAGCCCTAAATGGGCCTATAAAAGTGGCGCCGGGATCCCCTTGTCGAAGCCCAAAAGCGACGCCGAGAAGCTTAAGTCCTACGCGCCAGGAGCTCTGCCTACGATTGAGGCGCGCCAGCACAAGCCTGCCGAGAGGACACCAAGGAGGGATATGAAACCCCCTCATTAGAAGAGAATAAGGGCAAAAGACACAAAAGAAAGGAGGCGAGAGCTCAAGCCCAAACAGATAGCAAAAAAAAGGGAGAAGAAGAATAGATAGCCACAAACAAAAATAAGGAGAGGAGAGTGGAGCCTGCAATCTGATCCGAGAGAGGAAGAAGCAGAAGGGCCAAAGAAGAAAGGAGTTCGAAGCCTGAGCGAAGGTGGGCAGCGGGGAGGGAGAGGAGTCAATGCTCCGCCCTCCCCTCCCCATTTGCTGTAGTTCATTACTTTAATTTTCGATTGCTTCTGTCTCTTCCCCCTTTTGATGTATGCTGTGATATCACAGTCGATTTTACTCTGCTAGGGCAAGGCATTGTCTCCCTATACCTTCTTTTATGTATTGCCTCTGATGTGCGAATGTAATCGTGATGTTCGAATGAATGAAAGCTACAGGCTCCCGTTGAGGCCTGCTGTCTATTTCTCTGAAACCCTATTGCTATCTCCCCATGTTTTCTGTTTCTTCTTAGATCCAGTAGCATGCTATCCCCCTCCCCAGTTCGATTGATCGCCTATTTATTCGCCCGGTTCTCGAACGCTTCCCGTGCTTGCTTCCGAGCCAGGGACAGACTATCCCTTGGCCTCTGAAGCAAAGCATAGATGCATAGCAACCGCCGCTCGGTGTTAGATGTTACATTCATGCTCATCGGCTCTGCCGAAATCATCCCCGGGGCCAGAGACAGTCATCTCTTGGCCCCCAGATGATGGAAAGTATACCAAAATCATCCTCACGGATCATTAGGAACGCTGGTGATAGAGATGCCCTAAACCGTGTTTCCACCGAATCACTCTCCGCTTCCGGCCTTCCCTTTGAAATCCAGGCCAAAGTCAGTTGCAGTCTGATGGATTGAGCTCTTTTGATTTCCCAAGGCCCGTCTATCTTGGCCTGAATCGCCAGGAAAAACCCCTGAATCCTCAACAGACCCAAGAACAGGGTACCGTAAAGCTCTATTTCCATCCCGGCGCCCTCACACCTCTCGGCCCCGCATACAGTAAAACAGGTGAATAGCCCTCAGCGCGAGTCTTCCCGCGCCGGGAGCCTCCTTTCTTCACGATTGGCCGCGCCGGGAAACCCCCCCTGGCTGCTCCTAGCTTTTGGCCTTCCCCCCTGCGCGCCGGGAACCCCCCTTGGGCAATTCCTCTTCGCGCCGACAACCTCCTTTGGCCATTTGGCCCTTGCGCCGAGAGCCTACTTCCTGGCCTTTTCCCCGTCGCGCCGGGAACCCTCCATGTTGAACCCGCCGAGAACCCTCACCCTCTGGCATCCTTCTGGCGCCGAGAGCCCTAATTACTTGGCCTCTCTGCCAGCGCCGGGAGCCTAACCCCTTCACCCTTCTGTCTTGGCGCCGTAAGCCCCCTTTGCTTCCCTGCTAGTCTGCGCCGAGAACTACACTAACGCCAGCTTCCCGGTGCCCCAAATAGTGCCTTGCAAAGAACCCTTCTTGGCGCGGTGGTCTTCGCGCCGGGAACTCATATACTCATTCAAATCCGTGCCGAGAGGCTGCCCTGTCACCCAATGAGCCTCCGACGTCTCTATCAAACTCACCTGAGGATGTCTATGAGTCACCAGAACTCTCCCGAGGATAAAATCAAAGGGAGTCAGACTCCCTTATTTTCCACTGATCCGCACCGGATTTATGAGCAACCCCTTTAGCTAAGGTGAGCTCTGCCTCTGCACGAGTATCACCGGCTTCTGTAAGGGAAGAATCAACACTGCCCCAGGGCATACATGTACAGTGTGGGAGGTTCGCTCCCTCCTTTTCTCGGCTTTCATCCCGGCACTCCGTGGGTGATAGCCTATTCTCCCCTGGGCATAATCTAGATTATGGGGAGATGCTGCCGAAATGTCAATAGATGTTTTAACCCCGATAAGTCCCGGGAAGTGCACATCATATACCTCCCGTCTGGCTCGATTTTTCGGGGAATATGAATACTACGAGGCCTTTGGCTGGATGAGAAACATGAAAGGGGACATGTCCCCGATGACTGTCCAGGCTCCACCCCACCGCTGCGTGGACGGTGTCCTATCTCTACCCGGCACGACCTACACAGAGGGGTTATGCTGATTTAATAACCTATCGTTCGCTCAATTACCTTCTCAGAATAATAATATCTTCAATATCACGCACTGTTATTTTTCTTTTATTACCGCCCCGAGTGGCCTCCTATTTTTGGCATTTAATCAAGGGTTGTCCTTCTTAGGAAGGGCATAATTAACGTCATAGCCTTTATGGTATGGCGGACTTTTGGTCCCAACTCGGACTTCACAATCGACTGACTAAGTCAAGTCGAGCGCACAATGAAATCGTCACACATGTGACTGGCACGCCTAATAAACCAATAAATAACCAATAAAAATAACAACCAAACAAATAAATAAATAAATAAAAAAATAATAATAACAAGCGAGATAAAATCCCGCGTCCACAAGTCTGGCACTCCCGGTGGGACCTAGTCTCCCTTCATCTCTACGCCAAAATGGGAGGCCCAGTGGGCCCCCCCTCAAATTTTTGATTCCGTGCTTTCTCTATTTTCAGGAAGCTACGATGACGGCTGGAATCATGTCCATTTGCTTTGATCAAACAAGCTGTCGATGCCCATGTTCGAGAAGGCTACCTGGCGGTACCTATTTCGTTCGGATCGATGCCGCCTGCTGTCGGGATGCCCAACTGCCTGGGCCTCATCTTCACTGACTTGCTCGAGATTGACAACCAGGAGCAAAAGACTATTGTCGAGACATTGCCGCAAGCTACCAGCCCCAAGATGAGCCAGGTGATGCAAGATACTCCTGAGGTCGTGGCCTGCTTCGTCCATCACGAGGTGAAACGGGGCACATCCTTTGCTACTGGAAGAAGGAGGAGATCCGACAGGAGAGCCCGATCCACTGCTGCGGGTCACCGGATATCCAACTCAGGAAAGACAATGTTGATTGGAGATGTCCGGGTAAACCTCAATGGTCGCCCAAGGGCGGTCAAGCCGGACGTGATCGTCCCGATGGTGCCTACTACCAACAGGTTCCGGGCACTAGCTGCCAGGAGGGTCGACATGAAAGAGGAGGATAGAAAGCCACTGGCGCCGAAGCCGCCCAAGTTCAGACAGATCTGGCGGCCGAAGAGAATCCAGAGCTGGGTCCCAGCTCAAGAGGAAGAGAACATTGCTGATACCACTGTTGTCCGCTTCAGGGCAGGAAGCATAAGAGAAGAAGGGAGAGACATAAGAAATGATGTTGCTGTTCACCCCAGGGCTCGAGGTAGGAGGGATGAGAAAGAGAATGAAAGAAGAAATCTGACTACTATTCGCCCCAGGATGAGGGGCAGAAGATATCAGCAGAAGGAAGATCTCACGGTCACCCACCCCATGGCTGGGGGCAAAAGATGGGAAAGGAAGGATTATGCTGCTGCTGCCAACCTCTGCCAAGATGGGAGTAGAAGGTTCAGGGAGGAAGAGGAAATGAGAATAAGCGAACCAGTCGCTGCTGCCACTCTAAGAAGACCAAGAGCCTGTGCCAGATAGGCCGATATATTCAAATACTGCAGAGCTGAGCACTTGACTGCTCAGGTGGAGAGACTGCCTTATCAGCAGAAGAGCCAGGAAAGATTGATGCTCCAACCAGAGCCACGAAGGCACAATCAAGAGGAGATGAAACAAGTGGCTCAAGACTACTTTCACTACCTGGGGAACTCCGCCCTCGGGCAGCAAAGATTATCCCGTGCCTTGGGCACCATGGATGAAGAAGAAGAAGAAGCCCTTCAAGAAGTGATGCTCGGAGTCTCCTCCTCCGATTCCAATGATTATGAAGAAGGCCACAGAGCCGGGTATGGGAAAGAAGACCTGCATAGGGAAGAAGCTAGAGAAAGAATATCAGTCTTTGACCGGCTCAAATACCCCGATCAGGTGAGAAGGAAAGTCTACAGGCAGAGGGACAAGATGCAGATCTTTGCCTGCAATATGGCCGGGCTTGTCAAAGGGCAAGATATGTTACCGACACAACCAGATGAACTGCTCAGACTGGCAACCAGACCAGGTCCCGTCACAAGAAGAGGCCAGGCGGTAAAAGATAAGATAAAGACTAATGATGAAGCCCGCAAGATCACCACTATGATAATTAATGTGGTGACAGCAGAAGAGGAAGACAATCCCTTCGTTGATGATGCTGAAGGGACCTCAGAAGATCTACAGATCCCGTCAACCCTGGATCCCATGATCCAGATGATGTTTAGAAGATATCAATAAGAGATCAATGCTCTCAGAAGACAGCTAAATGAGAGGCATGAAGCTACACCGGTCTCCAAGCAAGCCGAGCCTATGGGACAGACTGCCAGCTCAACCGAAATGGCTATTCCAGTTAATCCTCTCCCGGCTGATAAGGGCAAAGCGCCGAGCCAACCCGTTCTACAGCAGACGGTAGCTCAGCCCTCTATATCTCAGACGCAGCCTGCCGCACCAGCTTTGCACGCAACTGTGATGACAACTCCTTACGGTCAGCAACCAGCTCACTTCTTCCCGGAAAACATAGATCCAGCCATAGCCCAGAAGCTGATGATTGAAAAGATTGTGGAGATGAAGCTGTCTGAAAAGACTGGTGATGATGCTAGTACCTACGATGTGTACAGGGTACCGTATCCTCCCCAATATGCTGCTAAGAGACTACCGCCAGGCGTTAGTAAGCCGCCGAAGTTTGAGAAATTTAATGGCCAGGGCTCTCCTAGGGAGCACATAGCTTACTATACCACAATTATGGGTGACTTGGCAGCTGATGAAGCTTATCTGCTTAAGTTCTTCGGCTCATCCCTCATCGGGATAGCCTTTGAATGGTATTCAAGCCTGCCGGCTGGGTCAGTGACCGATTGGCCTGATATGCAAAGAAAGTTCCGCGACAGATTTCACGTCACGGAAAGAGAAATTACAATAGCAGAACTATATGCAACCAGGCAAAAGCAAGATGAAACAGCACTGGACTACATCAAAAGGTGGAGGAACTTAGCTATGAGGTGCAGAAGACCTCCTCATCAAGAAGATGCAGTGCAAATATGTAAGCAGAGCCTCAGGAGAGAGGTACTGAAAAATATGATTGGTGCAGATGTCAGAACATTTGACCGGCTGAACAATATAGTGGCGGAGGTCGAGACGTTCCTGTCTAAGCATCCGACGGCCAATGCTCCAACTGTGCCGAAAGGGAAATCTAATGATCGACGACCAACGCACTCTGAGGCTAACACCATCGATTTCAGAACCTTCGAGCAACAAAAAGGGAAGAAGGGGGCAGATGAAGCTCCCCCGCCAGTAGACACAGCAAAAAGAAAAGATAAGGTCTCTCTGAGAAACAAAATGAGAAAGCCGTACTCTTTCCCGAAAGATAAGACAGCCGCACTATTCAACTGGGCATACAAGTTCAACAAGGTAACATTGCCTGAGCCAAAGAGACCCGATGACGCGGCAAAGAAGGGTGATCCACTGTTCTGTCCATATCACCGTGCGCTGGGGCACGCAATTGAAGATTGCTACGTCTTCAATGATATTATGGAAGGCATGGTCAAAAAGGGCGAGCTACAGTTGGGAGATTACCAGGTAGAGCCACCTCGTCCACATGAGCCTCCGGCATTAAAAATGGCCGCCAATATGATTTCAATCTATCAACAGCTGCCTAAGGAGGCCGTTGAAGAATGTACCAGGCATACTTATGAAGCTTGCTTCCTCACCCCACTGAAGGATCAGGAAGGATGGCAGATGAAACCCATAAAGTCTCCCGCAGCCAATACCAGTGGAGTAATTATCCGCGGTGTCACACCAAGGCCCGAACTACCTCCAGTAAAGCCAGTATGGCGCACAGCTGAGACAGGGCCAGTCATCCGGATCCCCACTCATAACCGGAGAAGACAAGTCCCCCTACCTGCACATAAGGAAGTAAGTCTTGCAGCCAGGCGTTTACAGCAGTATATTAATGGGCTCGATGAATATGAACAGAAAAAGCCCGGGCACCTGTTGGTGAAAGACTGTATACTCTGGGAACAGCTCGAAGACTTGAAAATTAAAGAGCAGTCAGAGGCAGAACAAGAAAAAGCTGAGACTGAACCCTTCTGGGGGCAGGGGCCAATAAAGCCAAATTCCCAGAAAAAGAAGAGACGGCCCAAGTCCAAGAAGGGAAAGAGGGTCGTGACAGTACAATGTAACACCCTGTCGGCACTCTTTACCTCGCCCGGGGAGAACGATGAGGATGAAACATCAAATGCCCCGCTAGAAGCCAACCATGCCGAGGCCTCAACCTCAGCACATGCAACACGCTCCGGAAGAAGGTGGGGGCGCCCACCACCAGCTAATCATAACATTATGTTCAGAGGGGAACAGCCCTACCAGATTCCCGAACCGGAGGTACGAGGTGTCCAGGTTCCTCCCCCTGCCACCTTGTACCAAGAAAAGAAGAAAGGAGGTCAAACTCCAACATTTCTGGAATTTCTATCTAGTCTAGAAAATGGGCGGTCGATACAGGCTGGGCCAGATAAAGGCAAGAGACCTCAGCAATCGACGTCTGTAGCCTACAAGCAGAATGAGAAAGAAGGGGATAACCCTCTGACGGCACCAGGGGCCGTTGCTATAGAAGAAGCCCCCCAAGAAATCAGTCCAGAGGATGAAACCAGCACTGGGTAGCAGAGGCCACGAGCACCACATGAACCTCCAAAACCCCGATGGGCGGAAGAAATGAGACTGTCTAATGTCCGGGTGGGCAGCCGGATCATGAAAATGCTAAAGAAGCTTCCTACCAGATTCTCCATCTGGGAGATTCTCTCTCTGAGTGAAGAGGCTCGCCAAGCAATTGTTGATGCCTTGCAGTCGCCGGCACAATATGAAGCACTCTTGACAGAGGTGAATTCTGGGCCGTCAGTTACATTCACAAAGGATGACATGTTGATTCCGAATTCCTGCCATAACAGACCGATGTATATGAGGGGCTCCCTGAACTGTCAGCCACTGAGCATAATATTGATAGATCCCGGGGCTACCGTGAATATTCTCCCATACCGCATCTACCAAAAATATTACTTTGATCTTCAGCTTACCAAGGTCAGAGACATGAAAATTGTAGGATTCAACCAGAAATGTGAGACGCCCCTTGGGGTGGCTGATTTTAACCTCACATTGGGGGATCTCACTACCGTGGTACGATTCTATGTAATCGACTTCAACACCACATATAAGGCCCTGCTGGGGAGACCGTGGCTGCATGAATATCAGATAGTGCCGTCCACGCTGCATCAATGCATTAAATACTGCCACAAAGGAAAAGAAGAAAGGGTGTTTGCGGATCTGCATCCCTTCGAAGTATTCGAGTGCCATATGCTCGATGCATCCTACTACACGGAGGTGTCACAAGAGGGTGAAGAGAAAGAGGCTGTGGTCAGCCAGAAAAAGCCGGCGACGAAGGCAAGAAACTGGTCTCCACCGCCACCAAAGGGCTATATTAAAAAGCATGAGGTATCTCACATCTCTTATGCTGGTGACTTTGCACGGATCACCCCTCCTAGCATTCACCCGGATGATATCGATGAAGAAATGAAAGAAAAGTACACACAGGTGGAGGTTCCGCAGGGTTTAGTCAAGCCCATCGCCAGCCTAGAGTACCAGACGGTGCTACCACTGAAGACTATGGAAATCCCTCGCTTCTGCGAGCCTCCTACCATATTCTACACCGGGGAGTCAGTCGAGGAAGATGATCAAGACTGCATGGTCCCTGAAGAGGCTGTAAATCGGATGGTGCCGATTACAGGCTTGGATTACACTACCCAACGGGTTTCGTAGATGTTCTCTAAGATGCAAATGCCGTCATTGCAGCCTGCCGCCCAGAAGAAGGCGTTCAAGGAGCTATGGGATACGCCTCGGGATAATAAAGAACTGAGGAAGATCACTCAGCACCCGGGATTGGGTTATACCCTTCAAGAATACTATGAAGCTGAGGTGGACGTCATCTCTGTCTCTTACCAGCATGAAGACCCTCCCGAGGTGGGATATGACAAGTACCCCTCGGAAGATGAAGAAATCATTTATCAATCCATAATGAACAATGAAGCCCCAGATAATCAGTCGGAGACGGGGACGTCTGATGAAGCAAAGAAAGATTGGTGCTGGGAAGACCTACCTTGCAAAGAGGATCTATTCCATGCTGAAGCAAAATTTGATACGGGAGCCCTGGATGAAGACTAAGTAGCCAAAGAGCTGAGGGAATGCCTGGAGTTTGAGCGCATCCTGGAAGAAGTCCGGGCTCTACAGAATGATGATCTCTCAAGGGAGTCTGCATCAGAAGAGCCTCTAAGGGCGGAAGACTCCATCTTTGAGTTTTCTGCTGATCCAGTTACGTCCTCGGGGCAGACTGAACAGAATCCAACAATATTGGCCGTATATGATGAGCCAGCACCCGCTGATGACCAGTATGATGAAACAGAGAATCATGAAACTGAAGAAGATTATATCCCGGGAGGCTTCATTGACTTGCAAGAAGCCCCGCCCGAGGTCGAAGATGGAGGTCAGGCCACCATCGATGAGCTTGTGGAAATAAATCTGGGAACCGCAGATGAGCCAAGGCCGACATTCCTCAGTGCACTGCTGGAGCCAGCTGCCAGGGAACAGTATATACAGTTCTTGAAAGAATTCCGAGACTGCTTTGCATGGACATATGACGAAATGCCGGGACTGAGTTCTGATGTGGTGCAGCACCGATTGGCAATAAACCCAGAGGCTAGCCCTGTAAAGCAGCCTTCCAGGAGAATGCGCCCTGAATTAATAAATCAGATTAACAAAGAGGTTGACAAGCTAATCGATGTGGGCTTTGTTGAAGAGAACCAATATACTACATGGCTAGCCAATATAGTGCCCGAAAAGAAGAAGAATGGGCAGATCAGAATATGTGTTGATTTCCGGGACCTTAATAAGGCCTGCCCGAAAGATGATTTCCTAGTGCCAATCACTGAAGTGATGATCGATGCGACTACTGGTCATGAAGCCCTGTCATTTATGAATGGGTCATCCGGATATAACCAGATCTGGATTGCTGAAGAAGACAGAGTGCACACTGCGTTCCGCACTCCGAAGAGGATATTCCACTACAAAAGGATGCCGTTTGGCCTCAAGAATGCCGGCGCTACCTACCAAAGAGCTATGACCAAGATCTTTGATGATTTGCTCTTCAAGAAAGTAGAGTGCTACATTGATGATCTGGTAGTAAAAACTAAAAGAAGAGAAGACCATTTGCAAGACCTGAGGGTAGTGTTCCAGAGGCTACGCAAATATGAGCTCAAGATGAATCCTATGAAGTGTGCCTTCGGCGTGTCCAGTGGAAAATTTCTCGGGTTTATTGTCCGTCATAGGGGCATTGAAATTGACCCATCCAAGATTAAGGCTATCCAGGAGCTCTGATGGAGCTCGACAGTCGTTGTTAAATATGCCGTGCCACACAAATTTTAAATATTTATAACCGCACTCACTCACTTATGGATTTGAAAACATGAGTACAATGGTAAGTACGGGTCGATCCCACGGGGAGAGAATATTTGATTTTAGTTCAAGTTGGACATATCCTTATGTTTGGAAAATCAAATGTTATATTTTGGAGTGCGATTATCACTAAAGAAATTGAAATTATAACTTTAAATGACAAGAGATAAGTAAAAGAAATTTAGCCAATGACTGTCATCGTTTCCACGCCGAGCCTTTGATGAGGATCGCTCCGCCTAGGAAGTCGACGCCGTGAGAGGATTTGAAGAAGACTTAAGAAGACAAGGGTTGCATATAACAAGTTTGAAAACTTAACTTTGAAAACATAACAGAATTCAAGTGAAAATAGGGATTGGAAGAAAAAACATAACTTCAAATCTAGACGGAATTAGAAGAAGTGTAAAACATGAACGTTGTAGAGAATTGAAAGAGGAAGAACTTTGATGAAGAATACAGACACAGAAAATAAGAGGAAGGCACTGAAAAATCAAGATCTATCACTGCTGGTGAATAGTAACTGATAGAAAAATAGCACCTTGAAAAATTAATTCTAACTCTAAAAATACACAGAATTAGACAAAGTGGTAGAAGAATGAAATGGAGATCTATAAGAGAGGAACAAAGTTGATGAAGAACTCAGATTGAAAAGAGGTCTAGAAAGGCTTCAAAACATAAGAAAACTAGAATGTCTCACCACGGATGAACAGTAAACACCTAAAACAACACTTAAGAAAACGGACCATAACTCTATGAAGTAGGAAGAATTTGAAGAAATGATCAACAGAGAAGTTGAAGAGCACTTGAAATCAAACAACTTTTATGAAGAAAAGAAATTGAAATGAAGATCACAATCATGAGAAATAGGACTGGGAAAAGGCTGAATTCAAAAATGAAACTTTTATTGAAAGAACTTCAACTTACAACTTTGACTTCAAAAGCTTGTAAAATATAACTCTAACAATCAACAACTTCAGAAAAATAAAGAACAAACTTACATTACACATGATCCATAGCTAGCTCTCTCTCCCTACTCAACCCTCACTAACAACTCCCTCCCATTCCATTACACATGAAGCCCTTATATAGGGTTACAAACTCTTCTTGCCCATGTGAAACAATCAAGTGCACCTAATTTTGACCCAACTTGGTAGGCTGGAATGTGCTGCACCTTTGTCATTTTTTTTTGATTTTTTTCCAAATTTTTTTTGGAATTTTTATGGCCTTCTTTCTTCTCTCTTTCTCCCTTTCTCTCTCTGCCGGCGCGTTGCGCCGATCGGTTCGACCGGGTTAGGCAGCCGGTCGTGGGCCCGCCGTGCGCCCGCCCGCCTGGCCGCCGCCGCGTGTCGCACGGCGGGCGCGTGCACCGCACGCCCGCCTGCGATGCCTTCCGCTCGCCACGACCCCCCCTGCCTTCTCCGCGTTGAGCGCGGGAGCCGCCACGAGCCCCCGCCCCCCCCTTCGCTGCCTCACCTCGTCGCCCGTGCCAATGGCACGGGCGGCGAAGGCGGGAAGGGGGGGGGGGCGGGGGTTTTAAACTTTTTTTTTGTTTTTTTAATATATATATATATATATAGCTATATATATATATCTATAAATAGTTAGAAAATTCTAAAAAATAGTAAATAAATTTATTTTTTGTTCTAAAATTTTTTATTTTCTTTTTGAACAATTTCCTGGGCTTTTGGCCCATTCAAAATATAATTTTTTTTCTTTTTTTTCTTGGAGCTTTTCTCGTACTGCGTGCCTGCATAAATACATAAAAATTGTAATTAAAATTTATTTAATTTCAGAAAAATAAACATTTGATACAAAATCAACAATAAGTGTGAGAAGTGTATATTTATCATTATTTAAGCTCATAAAGATGTGGATAATCATGCATTAAGTGATAAAAATACACACTTATCACACCCCCCAACTTACTCATTGCTAGTCCCTTAGCAATGCATATAATGAAAAATTGTAGGACTAACAAGAGTTTAAAGTATCCATGCCTCATTGCTAGATCATCTTTCATAGAGGTAACTAAAGATCAGGAATTTGGAATAATTACCACCGACTAACCTTAGGAACATGATCAAGAATTCTAATCAAAATTCAGTAGCACTTGTGCAAGTGGAATACTAAATTTACAGTAGAGACAATTGCATCCTCTAGTTGCTATTTCGAACAAATGCCTTTCAATTCTGCACTTCTTACTTAGAGCGTTCAATGCACACGAGCTTTTTGTCTGCCTTATTGCTATGTCCCTTTTGGGATCACTATATATATATATATATATATATATATATATATATATATATATATATATATTTCTTTTCTTTTTTTGTTTCTCTTTTTTTCTTTACACACATGATGCTGCACTACCCTTCACTGTTTTACGCAAACCTCAACACGTCTTAGGTGAAGTAGGCCCGGTTACGCAGATCAGAGTTCCCTTTTCCTTTTGACGCGAACCTCAACACGTCTTAGGTGAAGTAGGCCCGGTTACTCAGAATCGGAGCATTTTTCATGGTGCTTTATTTTTTTCTCATACTTTTCTATGGCAGAAAGCTTATAACAAATCTCTTTTTTTTCAAAAGTGCAGAATATCAGACAGTATATCTAAAATAGCAGAAGGCTTGTCCTTCTTGTTTCATTAGCGTGCATCGTGATTTTATTTATTTATATATATATATATTTTTTTTGAAAGTGCATCTGAACTTTAAAAACTCTGCCATGGCCGGTCCCAAGCCCGGGTGAGAAAAGAGGAGGGTTTGCGTTAGGTCGACAGCCATCAGTAAAATTTTGTCACATCTCCAACATGAATTCTGATCCAAATACATTATGTGCTAATGCTAGGGCGTTCCCCGTAAGCGACGCGTTACATCGGAATCCGGATGGAATGACAAGTGAGCAAGGGCCAGCTAGGGCGTTCCCCGTAAGCGACGCGTTACATCGGAACCCGGATGGAATGACAAGTGAGCAAGGGCTAGCTAGGGCGTCCCCCGTAAGCGACGCGCCGCAATGGCGCCCGATTGCGGTGTCAAATAGGCAAGGGTTCTCGTGTGGGGTTGGACGCACACGGGTAAAGAAGCAAGTCCAAAAACATAGGATCCGTCTAGCTACTTGGAATATAGGAACTTTAACGGGTAAGGGTTTAGAATTAGTTAAATTAATGAAGGACAGGAGGGTTAACATAGCTTGCCTACAAGAAACTAGGTGGAAAGGACATAAAGCTAAAGACATTGATGGGTATAAAATTTGGTATACGGGTAATAATAACTCTAGAAATGGTGTTGCTATAATAATAGATAAAAACTTAAAAGACAGAGTTGTGGAAGTAAATAGATTGGGGGATAGACTAATGGTAATTAAACTTATCTTAGGTGATGATATTTTGAATATAATTAGTGCATATGCACCTCAAGTAGGATTAGAAGAGAGCATTAAAAAGTAATTTTGGGAGGCTATTGATAGTTTGATCCAAAATATCCCTAGTGAAGAGAGAATCTTTATTGGAGGGGATCTTAATGGTCATGTGGGTATAGATAATAGAGGCTATGAGAGGATTCATGGAGGGCTTGGTTTTGGTAATAGAAATGATATGGGTAACACTATTCTTGATTTTGCTATGGCCTATGATCTAGCAATTATTAATACCTTCTTTAAGAAGCGGGACGAACACTTAATAACATACAAGAGTGGAACACATATAAGTCAAATTGACTATTTTCTCATTAGGAAGGTCGATAGAGTTTTATGTAAAGATTGCAAAGTTATTCCTGGTGAGAGTCTAGCCCCTCAACATAGATTGTTAGTAATGGATGTCACTATCCCTAAATTCAAAAGAAAGATCATTATAAATAATTATTCCAAGATTAAATGGTGGAATTTAAAAGGTAAAAGTTTAGAAACTTTTAAAAATCATCTATTAAAGGAAAATATTTGGAATTTAGAACAAGAAACTAATGTAATGTGGAATAATGTTACAAATTGTATAACGAGGGTTGCAAAACAACTCTTAGGCGAATCTAAAGGTAAAAAGAACTTAGAAAAAGAGACTTGGTGGTGGAGTGAGGAAATTCAAAATATCATTAAAGTAAAAAAGGAATGCTTTAAAGTTTGGCAAGCTAACAAAAATGCTCAAACCCTAGAAGCGTATAAAATCGCTAAAAAGAGAGCTAAGAAAATAGTCAGCGAAGCCAAATCAAAGGCATTTGAAGATTTATATAATAAATTAGGAACCCGAGAGGGTGAAAAGGACATATTTAAACTAGCTAAATTAAGAGAAAGGAAAACTAGAGATTTAGATCATGTTCGGTGCATTAAAGGTGAAGATCAAAGGGTTTTAACTAAGGATCTTGAGATTAAAGGGAGGTGGCATAGCTATTTTCAGAAGTTACTTAATGGAGATTCCGTCAAGGATTTATCTTTAGAAGGTACCCAAGAGTCCACAATATTTGATAAATATCAATATTTCAGGCGTATTAAGATGTCAGAAGTGGAGGATACTTTAAGGAAAATGAAAGTGGGCAAGGCCTTAGGACTAGATGGCTTACCTATTGAAGTATGGAAAGGCCTAGGAGATATTGGTATTCAGTGGCTAACTAAATTTTTTAATAAAATTTTAAAGGAACGGAGAATGCCAGAAGTTTGGAGAAAAAGTGTTGTAGTTCCTTTCTATAAAAATAAAGGAGATATTCAAAGTTGTAATAATTATCGTGGAATTAAGCTTATGAGTCATACTATGAAACTTTGGGAAAGAGTAATTGATAAACGCCTCCGTGGTATGACTACTATGTCGGAAAATCAGTTTGGTTTTATGCCAAATAGATCTACTACAGAAGCTATTTTCTTGCTACGGCAGCTAATGGAGAAGTATAGAGAGATGAGAAAATATTTGTATATAGTTTTTCTTGATTTAGAGAAGGCATACGATCGAGTACCGAGAGAATTGATTTGGTGGACATTAAGAAAGAAAGGAATCTCTCAAGGATATGTTGATTTGATTAAGGATATGTACGACGGTGCTATTACTAGTGTTCGAACTATTGCTGGGGAGACTGGTGAATTTCCCGTTTCTATAGGTTTGCATCAAGGTTCTGCACTAAGTCCGTATCTCTTTGCCTTAGTTATGGATGAAGTAACTAAACAATTGCATGAGGATATCCCTTGGTGTATGCTATTTGCAGACGATATTATTTTAATTGATGAGAGTATTGATGCTCTAAATGCTAAGTTAGAGCGTTAGAGACTTGCCTTGGAGTCTAAAGGTTTTAAAATTAGTAGGAGCAAGTCAGAATTTATGCACTGTAATTTTAGTAATGGGAGAGTGGTTCAGGAAGACATGGTTCTAATTGATGGACATAACATTCCGAAGAGTAGTAGCTTTCGATACTTAGGGTCTATCATACAAGAGAATGGGGAGATTTATGATGACGTTACACATAGGATTAAGGCAGGCTGGTTAAGATGGAGAAGTGCATCAGGTGTCCTTTGTGATCGTCGTATGCCTGTGAAACTCAAAGGGAGGTTTTATAGAACGGCTGTGAGACCCGCTCTGTTATATGGTACCGAGTGTTGGGCAGTACGAAAGGAACACATCCACAAAATGTGTGTAGCAGAGATGAGGATGTTGAGATGGATGTGTGGCAAGACTAAGAAAGATAAGATTAGGAATGAGCGCATCCGTAAGGACTTAGGGATAGCTCCAATTGATAGTAAAATGAGAGAAAATAGACTCAGGTGGTTTGGACATGTGTTTCGTCGCCCTAACTCAGCGCCGGTTAAAAGATGTGATCAAATCTTAGTGGATGCTAGCAAAAGAGCTCGAGGAAGGCCTAAAATGAGATGGTGCGATGTTATTAGGAAGGACATTAGTTCCTTGAGTTTAAATATGAATATTGCACTTGATAGAAATCTTTGGCGGAACAGGATTCATGTAGCCGACCCCAATTAATTGGGATAAGGCTCTGATGATGATGATGATGATGATGATGATGCATCTGAACTTTAAAGAGATTCTTTAAATTAGTTTTCCAGTGCTAGCTTAAAGAAATTATCCATCATCCTTTTCCTAGTTGTTTCTATTCAGAATCACTTTCCATGCGACATGAATCAAGAAATTCAACTCGGGGAAAACTGTTGTTGAACATGACAATTCACGAAAGTAAGAAAAATTTTTGTTGAAATTTTTAGAAATTGTTGAAATTTTTGAAAATTTTATTTTTGAAATTTTTGACATTTATCTCCCCCCCCAACTTAAATGACATTGTCCTCAATGGCATAAACAGTAGAAAGATCAGAGGACATGTACAGAGATAATATAGTTGGGATGGAAGGATACAACCTGATGGGTCGGGCGAAGTGATGAGGGCTTCATTACGTTGTGGCCTGAGAACTGTAAAAGAAACACACTAAAACAAAACATCAAATCACAAAAAAAACGTGGGTGGCCTCCCAAGAAGCCATTTATTTGCATACCAAACTGTGAAGATATTGGGCTGTCTCCCAAAAAGCGCTAAATTTAACGTCTTCAGCCAGACGCACTGTAGCTCAACAACCAACAAGTTGATTTTAAAATGAGCCACCAAAGAATTTTATCCTTGCCAAAATTGTCTTTTTCATGCCCTAAAGAAAACGAATGTGACTGGTGAGTGCAAGGGCGAGACAGAGATCGAGATGGAGGTAGCTCAAAAGCATTATCCCGAGGAAAGAATAGAGGAGGCACCTTGGGAAAAATCATATCATGAAGTATGAAATATTCCTCCTGAGATTCCTTAGGATCAGATAAATCAGCATGTAGAGCCAGGGTGGACCAATGAGTTGGGAGAGTTTGAAAAGAATCACCATGGTCCAGAAGTGGCACAAGCTCTACCTGCTCCTCTAGATTGAAATTATCATGCGGCATACTCGAATCATTCAATTCCTCATTTACCCCAACTTCAGTATTCCAATAAATATTTAATTCTAGATCCATCTTCACTTCTTCTTCCTTCCCATCTTCAAAGGTAATTTCATCAAAGTCATGTCCCATCTCCACTTCTTCTCCATTCCCATCTTCAAAGAGAATGTCATCATGATCGGGGAGAGACTTGTGATGAGGCTCAATATATTCATCCTCTCCCCCTAACTGAAGATCATCCACCTCTCTTGCTTGTCCCTCATATTGACAAGCAAGCACTGGCTCCTCAAATTCCTTTGTAGGAGGGGGAATATGATCATTCATCAGTTCATCACCGTCATGAATTTCATTGTCATCAAATTCTTCAATCTCCTCAAATTGTCTAGGTTCCTCATTCAAATCGTTTTGACAAGATCTCTCCATAATTCCTTCATCTTCTAAATTAAGATTAATCAAAGGGTAATGCTCTTGGGGAATCATAGAGTGATCATAGTCAGTGGGAAGGACTTGATGAGGATCGGGTCCAGAGGAATCAAAGAATTGCTCTCCCTCCATGGTTTTGACTTCCTCAGTAAGCCTATTGATGTGCTGTTGGAGGGATTGACTATGGAGAAGTAACTGAATGAATTGATCATCAGAGGCATTAGGTGTGGGTGGAAGAGATGAATAGTAATGATTTGTCTGTTGGGCTGGGTCATAATGGTCATCAGAGGTTTTGGCCTAAATACGATTTTCATCATTCCCTTCTTCTCCCCCCGACGACTCAAGATCATCATAATCCTCTTCACAAATGGAATGGGATTTAGGCTCCTCAGGTTGCTCTTCCGTTACGTCCTCCGCATAAGATGCTTCCATGATTCCCTCAAAATCAACAGTGATATGAGTGGTAGATTGTGGGATCATAGATTGAGCATATAGACTTTTATCATTATAACATCCAAGAAGTTGGTCCTCAAGACTTGTGGAGTTATTAGGCATTGGATCCACTTCCGTTTCTATGATGTTTTTAGCAATCCTACTCACTTGGGCCTCAAAGTTTTGCAGTTGTTCCTGAAAGGCTTGTTGTTGAGTATGGAAGAGCCGTGTCAATTTATCAAACATCTCCTCCTTATGTAAATCTGTGTATAGAGGAGATAGATAAGTGGGCTGAGAGTCAGATTGTGATGGATAGTAATTTGAAGGGCACTCAGTCTGAAAATCAGGAGAGTGTATTGGGTGCCCTCCATAATAGGGTTGATCATAAGAACGGACTTGATTGTAAGGATCATTGGAATATGAATCCCAATCTGCAAAGTGTGGATTTGAAGGACGTTGAATGGGGTCTTGGTATGGTTCCCAAGAAGAAAATTGTTGATTTTCCCATTGATTATTTGGGTTTGTGTAGGAGACAGAGGTGGAAAAATCCGATGACCATTGATATGGCTCTTGGGTGAAAGATGAATTATGAACCCCATTGTGGAAGAGTGAAGGAGTTTGATGATAAGGGGCAAATGAAGAGTTGGAATTCACATAGCCCGCATAGTTAAACATTTAAGAATCTATTATTGGGCCTGAACAAAATTAGATGTGGAAATGAAAAAGACCCAAGAAAGAGTGATGATTTTTCAATGAAATTTTTTATGTTTTGATTTTATTGTTTTTTTTTTTATGCAAAGATAAACAAGTTAGCACACAAATGACCCTAATGACCTAGATGTGACCTGGACCTATAAATAGGGTTTCAGAAAATGATTAACGTGAGACTTAAGTTTACCCTCAATATGACCACCAGCCAGGTAAGGGGTAGGGAAGTGGGAGGTTCCCCCTACTTTCGTAGGGACCTTATTATGCCAAACCACTAACCCGCTTAAAGCGTTTGCTGTCCGACCGTCTTGCCTTAGGCACTGGTTTTCATATGAGGATAAACCTAAATAACACAAGAATCACAGTGTGATCCTAGGGCCAATGTTTACTGACTTGTATTTATGGCGGAGGTCATGCGAAGATGCAAGAGAAATGTGGTTTGTGGGCTAAGGAAGGGTGATGAAATCCCCACCTTATCTTATTAGGGGTGTTGCCCTTAAAGTATTTTGAAATGAAAATGCACACCATAATTTCAAACAAGGGGTTCTTTATGCAAAATGAACGCCAGAATATGGTGAGTAGAATGTACCTTGCCCCTCGCAATCTTCAATATGCAATTGACAGGAATTGAACAAAGAAAACTTCTATACTAAATGATGCATGTCCTAAAACATGATGTGTGGTTTCTAATCTTGAAATGCATTTTTTTTTAGATTTTGGTGCAAGTATGTTTTTTTTTGGTTTTTAATTACTGAACCTATCTAACCAGCATAAAAAATTTCTTTTGTTTTGATTGTTTTAGGATTTTTATAGAGTTTTCAAGAAATTTTTAGATTTTTGTAAAGATTTTTTAGAAAGTGGAAAGATAGAACCTGTTTCTTGATTTCAGCCCTTTAGCAATGCTTCCGGGCTATTTAACGACGTTTCATATCCTTGGAATTTTAGGTTCAATCTTCCTCTTTCTTTGATTTTCAAATTTTTTTCTTTGTCCTGCACAAGTAAAAAGAGCAAAATGAATATTCACATATATACACCAAACACAAGAATATCCAACTATCATCATAATTCACTCCCCGGCAACGGCGCCAAAAATTTGATGGAGCTCGACAGTCGTTGTTAAATATGCCGTGCCACACAAATTTCAAATATTTATAACCGCACTCACTCACTTATGGATTTGAAAACATGAGTACAATGGTAAGTACAGGTCGATCCCACGGGGAGAGAATATTTGATTTTAGTTCAAGTTGGACATATCTTTATGTTTGGAAAATCAAATGTTGTATTTTGGAGTGCGATTATCACTAAAGAAATTGAAATTACAACTTTAAATGACAAGAGATAAGTAAAAGAAATTTAGCCAATGACTGTCGTCGTTTCCACGCCGAGCCTTTGATGAAGATCGCTCCGCCTAGGAAGTCGACGCCGTGAGAGGATTTGAAGAAGACTTAAGAAGACAAGGGTTGCATATAACAAGTTTGAAAACTTAAGTTTGAAAACATAACAGAATTCAAGTGAAAATAGGGATTGGAAGAAAAAACATAACTTCAAATCTAGACGGAATTAGAAGAAGTGTAAAACATGAACGTTGTAGAGAATTGAAAGAGGAAGAACTTTGATGAAGAACACAGACACAGAAAATAAGAGGAAGGCACTGAAAAATCAAGATCTATCACTGCTGGTGAATAGTAACTGACAGAAAAATAGCACCTTGAAAAATTAATTCTAACTCTAAAAATACACAGAATTAGACAAAGTGGTAGAAGAATGAAATGGAGATCTATAAGAGAGGAACAAAGTTGATGAAGAACTCAGATTAAAAAGAGGTCTAGAAAGGCTTCAAAACATAAGAAAACTAGAATGTCTCACCACGGATGAACAGTAAACACCTAAAATAGCACTTAAGAAAACGGACCATAACTCTATGAAGTAGGAAGAATTTGAAGAAATGATCAACAGAGAAGTTGAAGAGCACTTGAAATCAAACAACTTTTATGAAGAAAAGAAATTGAAATGAAGATCACAATCATGAGAAATAAGACTGGGAAAAGGCTGAATTCAAAAATGAAACTTTTATTGAAAGAACTTCAACTTACAACTTTGACTTCAAAAGCTTGTAAAATACAACTCTAACAATCAACAACTTCAGAAAAATAAAGAACGAACTTACATTACACATGATCCATAGCTAGCTCTCTCTCCCTACTCAACCCTCACTAACAACTCCCTCCCATTCCATTACACATGAAGCCCTTATATAGGGTTACAAACTCTTCTTGCCCATGTGAAACAATCAAGTGCACCTAATTTTGACCCAACTTGGTAGGCTGGAATGTGTTGCACCTTTGTCATTTTTTTTTGATTTTTTTCCAAATTTTTTTTGGAATTTTTATGGCCTTCTTTCTTCTCTCTTTCTCCCTTTCTCTCTCTGCCGGCGCGTTGCGCCGACCGGTTCGGCCGGGTTAGGCAGCCGGTCGTGGGCCCGCCGTGCGCCCGCCCGCCTGGCCGCCGTCGCGTGTCGCACGGCGGGCGCGTGCACTGCACGCCCGCCTGCGACGCCTTCCGCTCGCCACGACCCCCCCTACCTTCTCCGCGTTGAGCGCGGGAGCCACCACGAGCCCCCGCCTCCCCCTTCGCTGCCTCACCTCGTCGCCCGTGCCAATGGCACGGGCGGCGAAGGCGGGAAGGGGGGGGCGGGGGTTTTAAACTTTTTTTTGTTTTTTAATATATATATATATATATATATATATAGCTATATATATATATATCTATAAATAGTTAGAAAATTCTAAAAAATAGTAAATAAATTTATTTTTTGTTCTAAAATTTTTTATTTTCTTTTTGAACAATTTCCTGGGCTTTTGGCCCATTCAAAATATAATTTTGTTTTCTTTTTTTTTCTTGGAGCTTTTTTCGTACTGCGTGCCTGCATAAATACATAAAAATTATAATTAAAATTTATTTAATTTCAGAAAAATAAACATTTGATACAAAATCAACAATAAGTGTGAGAAGTGTATATTTATCATTATTTAAGCTCATAAAGATGTGGATAATCATGCATTAAGTGATAAAAATACACACTTATCAAGCTCCCTCCACCAAGGAATCTGTCCGAGCTGAGATCTCTGCAAGGGCGTCTCGCCTATATCCGATGATTTATATCAAATATGTCGGGAATATGCCACCCCTTTCACAAGCTCATGATGAAAGATGTGACGTTCCTCTGGGACGATGGCTGTCAGGAAGCCTTTGATAAGCTGAAAGAATATCTCAAGACCCCTCCGGTGCTGGGGGCGCCAATTAAGGGCAGGCCCTTGATACTGTATATCGCGGCCACATACTATTCCCTGGGGGCAATGCTGGCACAGATAAATGAAGAAGGCAAAGAACAAGCCTTATACTATCTGAGTAGGAGGCTGATTAGAACTGAATAAAGCTAACCTACATAGAAAAAACCTGCTTGACACTAGTCTTTGCTGTCAAAAAGCTCCGACACTATATGTTGTCACATGAAGTCAGATTGATATCTGCAGCAGATCCGCTCAAATACATATTGACTCAGCCAGTACTGAAGGGCCGGTTGAGCAAATGGGCAGTGATTCTAATGGAATTCGATATTACCTACACACCCCAGAGGGTGATAAAAGGATAGGCTGTGGCTGATTTCTTTGCAGAGCATCCTATGCCGGAAAATGATATGCTAGGGACCGAGTTACCCGATGATGAGACACTCGAGGCCTGTCAGACCCAGTCAGTTATGTGGCAACTATTCTTTGATGGAGCATCCAGAACAGAGACAGACTCTGATGGAAAGACCAGAATACGGGCTAGAGCCGATATTGTGCTGAAATCGCCAGAAGGGTGTGGATCATGGAAAAATCCACTCTTAGAGGGGAATAAGAGTGATAATAAGAATATGAAGAATAATAAGAAGAATAGTGAAAAAAAGGAGTAAGAGAGCACGTGGTGCTAATAAGGAGAGTGATCGCCAGAGGGGTTACCTCAATAACAAGAAAAGATGATCGCGAATACCTGGTGATAATAAGATGCGGGATTGATGTGAATTCATTCCTCCACCTTCTATCGGCTGGCCGATGAAGGGGGCTTTCCTTGTTGATTACCTTGAAACGAAGAACAAATAAATAAAAGAAAAAGTGGATCAGCCAAGAGTGAGTGTAGTATCAATCCAAATAAACAATATGATGATGAAATATGAATATAGCATGCGCACCTTTTTTTTTGTTTGGTTTTAAAACCCCTAGAGAATTAAGGGTGAGGAGAGGAGATGCAGTACTAATGCAACAGAAGAAAAAAAAACAACACGATGGACGTGATGATGCGATGAAGACAATTATAAACAAAAGAGAAGGAACCCCTGCTGTTCCTGTAAACAGTAAAGGGGAAAACCAACAAAGTAGCAAGAAGCAGAGGAAAACGATGAAGAAATCGCACGGATGAAGAAAACTCTTCTCTGATGTATGCTTTATGTGCTCTGTCTTCTGTGTGTCAAAAAACTCACGCGAGATCGATCAGGGAGTCCTTTTATAAGGTCTCGATCAAAGATAGACACAGATTCGGAAGATAAGAATAGGCAGTGGTTATCAAAGGCAAGGACTCTAGTTCCCAGATGGAGCAAGGTGACCAAGAAAGGCAAGGAACTCTTCAGGAAAGATGAGTTTAGGAAGGACACGAAAAGTAGTGAGACACGACCTACCGAAGGGCGTCAATTCAATAGTTGACGACCTACCCAAGGACGTAAATTTAAAACACGACCAGGATCAGGGCGTCACTTCCTGGATTCAATTTGGGAAATAAAACATTCCTTATTTGAAAATTCCAAAAGACGCCTGAAGCAAAGGCGTTGATTAATAACACGCCCTGAGGAAGGACGTTAATCACTGATTTGCAATTAGTTGGGACTCGCAAAATACCAGGAATTGACGCCCGTATCTGTGGTCGTCCTTTCTTAAGAACACGCCCCAGATTAGGTCGCTATTTAAAACACGCCCTTCATCAGGTCGTGAATCACCAAAAATGTAAGAATAAATCATGAACCCACACAAAAATAGAAAAACTTTATATTATAGAAATATTGAAGTTCATTTTGGAGCGTTAACATAGTGACATGAGATTTAATCAACAAAGCGTCAATTTTGGCGTGTCTACAGCTGCCCCGCCTTGGCGTCTGCTTTGGAAGGGAGTGAGACGAAAATAGAGTGAAAGTGTAACAAGCGGAATGAAGTGGAATGAACTGATAAGTAGATGCCAAGGTGTGATGTGACACGCCTCAGACATTAAGCATCGGAAAAATCTTTCCAAGATTCAAAGTGAAACAACTCTAGGTGATTCCAAGGAAGCATTGATTTGCTGGATAAAGGAGACTAAACTAAGTAAATAAAAATGTGCACGTGGGCACGACAGGGAGACACTATTGGAGAGCGGTTACCAGCCAATGTGGACGTGCTACAACCAAGGTGGATTTGCAAAAAAATAAAGGGAATTGAGATAAAGATCCAGCAAAGGAAAAGTTTCAAGGAACTAGCCTGAGCGGCTTCAAAGAGAATAAAGTACTCAATTTGGAATGGAATATCTCATGTCAACTCAATCAAGAGCGAGTGACCTTCATTATTACCATAATATGAAGATTTTCAGCATGAAGCTCAAAGTCCTACATGATGCATGCTGGGCTAAAAGAAAAATTAAAACAAACTAAAAAATAGAAAATAATCAAGGATAATATTGCTAAACCATCTAGATTTGGTCAAGAATCCAAATCTCTGAGCTGACACTAAGCCGAAGCCCGTTTGTCCGCGCATCAACTCAGAAAGTGGAACCATCGTCCCAGACCTTGAATGACTCAACGGCCTATCCGTGTGATCAAGATTCTCCTGGAATTATCACTGTTTTTGATAAAGGGGAACTCAAATTCCAGGTTCATCAGAACCACAAGGTCCTTGATATGCTATAATAGCGTAGATACCATATAGTAACAATGCTTATAGAAAAGAAATATAAAAACAGAGCGATGATACTCCGACACATGACCCACGCTCCTCGAACTCTGTAATCTTCTGCACTTGAAAACTCATTAGTTCTCTCAAAGTAAAGCAAAATATGATCATAAGTGCTTAACCAAAAATAACTCCAATTAAAAGATAGCACTTAAGTTCATCAAAGCATAGAGGAACCAAACTTTCAAGCCAATAAAATAACGACTGCGGTGCATGGCGTCAAATTTATAAGAGACGACTGACATCAGGGCGTCAAAAAAATAAAACACGCCCTTCATCAAGGCGTTGATTGAGGTGAAAGTTCAAGAAAGAGACGCCCCTCAGGAAGGCGCTAAATAAAACACGACCCCAGTAAGGTCGTCAATTTCACAATTGACGCCCTAACGAAGGACGTTAATCAACTGGAGTTCGCAACACCCCGCTTCCGACTAAGAATCAAAAGCTTGATCCCAGTACTAATTGTAATCAATCTTCCAACTTCGAACAGACATCAGACTCTCCAAACTTCTATAAAAAGGAAGTATCTTCCCCAGATCAATCAAACAGCTCGTCGACTTTCTGCTTCTTCTGCTACTTCTGTAACAGGTACTACTACTGTTCAAGTTCTTCCTGTAGACTGCCATTGAAATAACCGTAGAAGATGGAGAGGGCAATCAAGAGATCAAAGATCTCCACTCCTAGACTCTCAGAAATCAACGGACATATAAGCAACAGAATTGCATCGAACCAGGTATGTGAGTTTGCTTTATGTTCCTTTTCATCATTCTTACTGTATTACTTCGTTCTGTATTCATCCGCTTCTCTGTCTTTTCCTTTTCTGCCTTCCGCAGGATTATCCAAATATTCCGGGTGCAAGAAGATTCACAAAAGTCAAGTGGTTGCCTCTTCTGCTCTCAAAATTCTCTTCAGACATGAGGATCTACTTAGCAAGATGGCACCTCTTAGGCTTAATCACTCATGCCAAACACTATGATCAAGTTCACCTTGATTGGGCTGCCATAGGAGCTTTAGTTGACATGGCACCCTTCCACTCATACCTTCCTTTTCTCAACTTTTGAAGCCACAATCCTGTTAGAAGAACTAGAGATGCTCTTGGGCCTAAAGAAGATGAAGCAAGGAGAAGAGGAAAAGATGGCCATCATACCAAGACCAATCTCCTCACATGAGCTACTAACAAGTTTAATTCCCAGCCCAAACTTAGTGAACCAAATCAAAGCTACAAAAGGAATCAATCTCTTAAAGCTTGCTTCTTGGGTGTACAAGAGATCCAATCAAGCTAAAGAAGAAGAAGATATCGAACGGGTAGCAAAGGCCTTCGTGGTATGCTTGGCAAGAGCGATCCTATTTCCATCCACGGAAGATTTTCTAGAGGAGACCCAATTAAGCGCCGTAGCGAGCCTATGGGAAGGAGAGAGAGCGGGAGCAGCAATTCTAGCCTATCTTTATAGCGGGCTTACCTCGGCGGCAATGGGAAGACCCATCTATGGATGCATGCTAGCACTCTCAAGTTGGGTAGATCTCCACTTCAAGTTCGATCCATGCGAGGAGACCCAACAACCTTCAAGAATCTTCTCAAAAAGCCCACTCTCTTACATGACCGGTTCATTAGGAATAAGCAATAGAGTGATGAACCGGATACCTCAAATCAAAAAGAGAGTGGAATGGAGAGAACATCTCAAAGTAATGCCAAAGAATCTTTTTACTTGCGCCCCGGGAATATTCAAGACTCAAGAACTCCGCGCACGATTCTCCCCCGGCATGGACCTTCGACTCATAGGCGCTTCAGAATTCGTTCTGTATAACTCACATCGGTGCCTTCCTCAACTCGGGCTTCCAAGGCAAGTATTTGAAGATCCATCTCATCTCCCTCCGATCAAGACGCGGTACCTCAGCAGCAATGAAGATGGAGAAGAGTGCACAACAATCCAAGCTCTTTGGAAATTCAACAAGGCTCATCGTCCTGTGGAAAACTTAGAAGAAGACAGAGAACAGTGGAAATCTTATGTAATAGCTTTAAGAAGCTTGAGGCCCAAAATGGCTCATTGAAGCAATGTAATCCTTCTTCCAAATAAATCAATGATAATTTTCTGATTGAGCCAATAACACAGTGTTTCTGATCAAATCTTCTAATAACTTGCGGTTCTGTTGCAAATAACGCCTCAATCATAGTCGTTACTTCTATAAATGATGCCTCAGCATACGTCGTCTTCAATGATTGATCTCTCATAATTGACGCCTACACCAATGGGCGTTAACTGAATAACGTCTTAGGACAAGGCGTGAATTCTATTTATATTCCAAAAAGTATTCGTTGAAATTCCAAAAATAACGCCTTCAGCGTAGTCGTTACTTAGAAACAGTAATCATCACTCCCCATTACATCAATCAATCCCCATTGAATGCGTCTGACGACGGTTATCATTCCCCATGCAAACAAAAATAATGCCTTAAGCAATGTCGTCAATTAGCAAGAAACGCCCTTGTTTCAGTCGTTAATTCCATAATACACGGCCTTTCTTAAGTCGTTAATTCTTTTTGATCGTTCGACTTAACTTTCCCTCCTTTCTTCTTCTTCCTCTGTTCTCTTTCCCTCTTCCTTTCTTCTCTTCTGCAACCCTAACCGTAACCCTCCCCCATCTCTCATTCTCTCTTCCCCTCACCCCCTAGCCCTAGCCATGGCCGGCGGTGGTCAAAAGAGACAAAGGGTCTCGGCCCCAGAGGTAGTAGACTTGGACGGCGAGCACGGCGATCACGCCGTGGAGGCTCCCCCGGCGGCAGCCGAAGAGGCTCCGGTGGTGGAGACCGGCAACGAGGAAACACACGGCGATGACGAGGCCGTGGGAGATGAAGAAAATGTCAGTGAAGAAGGGGAAGATGAAGGCGAAGAGGGAGAAGAAGAACAAGGAGGGGAAGAAGGGAATGAGGAACCGCCGGCCACGGCGGCCGCTCCTCGCCCCGGGCAGCTTCGACGGCCATGGCAACCACGCCTTCCACGGGAAGAACCCAAACGCCACAAGGTAGGCCCCCAACCTAATTCCCATTTTTTTTCTTTTTTCTTTTATTTTTACCTCAATTTCCATAGCCCTCGGGCGAGAAAACCTGCAACTCAGAAAGAAGACGCCCCAGGGGTGTCGTGAGTTAAAGAACAGACGCCCATATCTGCGGTCGTGAATTCATTTTATTTCCTAAAAAATAATTATCATTATGAAAACACGCCCTAGAGCATGTCGTCCATTCAAATTATCATCATATATATTTTTTCATATCAATCATGCTGTTAATTTTGTTCAATTATGTATTTTTCCATGATTTATATCGCATGCTGTTTTTGATTTTATTTTCACAACCCTGGAAAACAACGCCCCCCATCGGAGCGTCAATTCAACAGATAACGACCATAGGGATGGTCGTCCATTTCATTAATTCCCGAATAAATTATTAAAACCCAAAATCCATTTTAACAGAAAACGCCCTACACAGGGACGTTACTTAATGAAATTACGACCCTGGGACGGGCGTCAATTGAAAATCCTTTTAGGAATTTAGAAATTAACCTCAGAACCACGCCTCCCACCGGGGCGTTTCTTAGATAAACAACGACCTAGGGTAGGTCGTTAATTCAATGCTCTCTTAGAAACCACGCCCTCCTCAGGGGCGCCAATTAAACAAACCACGACCTTGGGATGGTCGTTAATTAAATCAAACATCAACATAGAATAATTGAACAATTAAACCAAAATCTCTTTCCTCATGTGTGCAGGGGTTGATGAGGACACGGATCTCCTGGGTCATGGTCCGAGCAGCATATTACGGCCTCCCCGAGTTCCAGAGAGCCAGGGTAGATGCTATGGGGTTCGGGGCCTTCCTTAGCATAGAGCCAGTCAGACCCGACCTACCACTTATCCAGGTTCTGAGGGAGAGATGGGATAGGACTAGCCGGGCATTCCTGATGCCTTGGGGACATATGGTTCCTACCCTGGAGGATGTAGCTAGGATCACTGGACTTAGGGTAGACGGGGAGGCAGTGAGCGGGATCACTTTACCATACTATACCGAGGTTGCCCAGAGGCTGCTAGGGCTAGAGATGGTCTACGAGACACCTAGCGAGTGTAGGACTATCTTCCGCACCGACCTGACTACAGTGATGGGCTTAGGGGATGCTAGGCATAGGTCAGGGGAGTCCTTGGAGCAGTTTTCACAGAGGTTGATAGACAGGGCTAGGGCGGTCTACTGCCAGGACCCAGCTGACAGGGAGAGAGCAGACCGGGACTTGAGGAGGTTTCTACTGCTGCTGCTCGGGAGGCTATTGCTCGGGACGAAGGGCGACGTCATCAACTGCCGATTCCTGGGCATTCTCGAGGACTTAGAGGGAGTCGGCAGATACGCCTGGGGAGCGGCACTGCTGGCGCACCTACTAGCCGACCTGTCCACGGGAACAGGACGAGAGACGACCGTCAGTGGTTTCTCACCTTTTCTTCAGGTATGTATTTCTCCTCTCTTCTTTCTTTTCTTTTATTATGCATGCGAATGCCTCACTAATGCTATGCATGGATGCAGGTTTGGAGCCACCTATACATGCCCATGGGGCGTGCTGACCCACGGCCAGGAGGTGAGGGATCTTTTCCTCTAGCACGGCCTGGGTGCCAGTGGTTTTTGGTGCCCCACTCGGCTACGAGTTGTGGGTGCTACGGAGAGAGTTCCGAGACTTCCCTCCCTCGCTGGTATGAATGATGCATTTTTTATTTGATTTTATTATGATTATGATTATGATGATGATGGAATGATGATGACATGCATGTTTCTGGATGCAGGTGCGATGGAGGCCCTACGAGGGTATGACTGACGAGGGCCAGCCGTGGGTCGTAGCGGGGCGGCCTCGTTTTGGGCATGAGCTCTGGGTCCATTGCCTGAGCGAGATCGAGCCGTTACGGCTTAGACTGGTGATGAGGACCCTGGGCCTACACCAGGAGTGGGTAGAGGTCGGGGAGCCATGAGGGATCGGGAAGAAGATGCGCGGTCGCACGAAGGAGATCGACTGGAGGGTGCGGTTCGAGGACCAGTACGCCGACTGGCGGCGAGGCGGGACCCGAGTCACCTCCCAGGCGACTGACAGCTCCGAGTACCTCCGACACTACTGGGAGGTATACGCCGGCCGACCCCAGATGAGGGTCTTAGGGGTATGTATGAATGCAATTATTTCTAAATTGAATGCAAATGCTTATGTGACTATCATGTGACTAATATGTAATGAATGCAGGATGCACGGGACATAGCGGCGATGGATGCACAGGCCCATCTACACAGCCTGGAGGACCAGCTAGCCGCCACACGGGCCGACCTAGAGACCCTGGTGAGTGTTTAAATTATTTCTAAATGTAAATGAATTTTTATTGAATTATTGATGATTAACCACTGACGACTTCAATGAATGCAGCGTGCCCAGCAGGGAGCCGTAGGGAGAGATACGAGAGAGGCCTCTAGCTCGAGGGGACCCAGTGCAGAGGTGACCGAACTAGCAGAGCAGCTAGCGGGAGCGGTGGCTCGGGCCGAGGCTGCAGAGCGCGACCTCGCCTCACGGGTAAATTTCTAAAACTCAAGCCTTTATTCAATTACTGATTATATAATTATGCACTGATAAAATTCATTTTTCAGACTGAGGAGCTTCGAGCCGCTCTTGCTTGCGTTTGCGAGGGACAGCAGGCGATGACTGCCCAGGTGAGTGATTTACTTTCGTCATGCATTGCTTATTTCATGAATTTGAACTGTGGAACTGATGATTTGTTTACCTGTTTGCAGACCAGACAGTTACAGGCGGCACGTACCCAGGCTGCCCTGGCCGGGACAGAGCTGGCGATCCGCGAGCAGCGGATTACAGAGCTGGAGCGGTCCTTGAGGCGACGGGAGGAGCTGCCTCAGGACGTGGCAGAGCTGCGGGTTGCCCTCGAGCTGGAGCGACGAGAGCGTGCTCGAGAGCGAGAGGAGCACCTGGCGGACCGTGCCCGTCACCACGAGCTACAGCAGTCAGAGCGTGCCCGGTTCCAGGAGCTACAGCAGTCAGAGCGTGCCCGGTACCAGGAGCTGGTGGTAGCACACGAGCGCGAGCTGGCAGACTCGAGGACGCAGCTGGTCCTTGTTCAGGAGCGGCTACGAGTTGCTGAGGAGCGTCTCCAGCGCGGGCGTGAGCGAGCTCGTGCTGCGGGGTACTCCTTCACTAGCTCCACCTTTGTGGCGGGTTCTTCTCTTCGAGAGAGGAGCGAGGCAGGGGGCCAGGCTCGAGTTCCAGCTTCTTCTCGGGGGCCCATGCCCCCTCCACCAGTGCCTCCTCGGGACGGCGAGGACGAGGTAGAGAGTAGGAGAGAGGAGGGTGGAGGCGAGAGCTGAGAGACTTACTTGTACTCCTCCACCCTCACACCTGTACTCATATTCATGATGTATATATATATGAGATTGAGATTTTTGTTACCTGAGCACTTGTGTAGTTGTGTACTTGTGGTTGTGTACTTCGCTTCTTTTCCCGTTCTTCGTGTTCGCTTTTACTTTGCCCTGTACTAGTAGCTGTGGTTCACACTTAAATAAACAGGTTAATTCATCTGTTCGACTTGGCCCCTTGCTCAATAAGCAAGGGGTGCCTTTACTTGTGACCTGGATAGCGAGTCAAGGGGCCAAGCCTTTAATCAAATAAGGCAAATGAAATAACCAATAAAGGGAGATGCAACACGCAAGCATACGTATGCAATCAATAATCAAGATGCCCTATGCAATAATGCAAGCACACACATGAAGAATAAATCCTATTTCCTCTTTTTCTTTTCTTTTATATATTTTTTATTTTTATTTTTTTTTCAAAAGACGCGCCTTAGATTAGGTCGTTATTCAAATAAAAGACGCCTTAGGTGACGGCGTGAATTTGAAAAATGTTTTTTTTTTTGGATTGCTGAAAAGACGACCATATATGTGGGCGTTATTTTGAAGGAGACGACCTGAATAAAGGCGTGAATTCAATAAAAAGCGCCTTAATAAAAGGCGTTAATTCTTTTTTTCTTTGGGTTGACAAAGCCACCCTGGGCTCTTAATCCTACACGGTCACCATTTAAAATTCGTTGGTCTTTCTTGATTAATCAAAAAGGGGGGTGACATGACGATAGTTAACTTATACCCGAGATTTCGCATGGTGCAATCTCCTAGGTTGGCCTTGACCATTCTGCTGGTTTACGACTTACCACAAAGAAAACGAAGATATAAGGAAGCCCATAAGAGATTCTGAGAAACTCTAGATAAAACCACTTCCCCTTACCCTATGCCTGTTGGGGTTCGATCTTTGGCGTAGGGAAACTTTGTTGCCTTTTGCCTTATTTATTGCATGCATACGCCCAAGGTTTTCCTTGCGGGGACTTTGCCCTCTTGACATGCTTTTCTTTTCATGATTTGACTTTCACTTTGGAACTGAATTGTATTGCTGAAAAATAAACCTAATTGTACTTGGGCTTTTGTGGCATTTGTTCCCTTTTGGGCCCCGACTTCCACCTACTAGGGCGGCGGATAGGCTTGGTGGATCTACCCCGAGACTTCCTTTCCTCCCTTATGGGCCGAAGAGAAAAAGAATGGGCATCGTCTTCACCTTTAGTCAGGTTTTTTGACTTCCCCTCGGATTCTGCACCACTTGAGTTCACGGTTTAAGTGTGTAATGTGTGTGGGTGTCAACCCCCTTTTGAGTTAACAAGACTGATGAATGAATTCTGAATTTTGACCTTTCAGACCTTGAGCCCTTGTGTGCCATGGCAACCCTTTTCAATGTATATATATATATATTTTTTGGAATTTAGAAAATTCTATTTTTTTGGATTTTGGAAAATTCTATTTTTTTGGATTTTGGAAAATTCTATTTTTTGGATTAGGGGTAATATTTCTTAAGGTACAGACCATTCCAAGGGTGAGTTAGCTCTTGTCCTTCAGCATTAATCAGTTTATAAGCATTGCCAGGATAAACATCTTTTATGACAAATGGTCCTTCCCAGTTTGGTTGGAGTTTTGAACGAGGTCCACCAGGTTTTACGAAAATTCTCTTGATTACCATCTCACCGACTTTGAATTTTCTCTCAATTACTTTCTTTTGATAAAAACGTGACAGCCTGTTTTGATAAACGCGCGCATGCTCAGCGGCGACCAGACGCTTCTCATCTAAGAGTTCCAATTGAGCAAGGAGCGAATCGCGACGCTCATCAATAGGGAGTTCCTTGTCCAATTGTACTCGCAAAGATGGAATGAGAATCTCATAAGGGACTACCGCTTCCGTTCCATAAGTAAGGGCGAAAGGGGTTTGCCCAGTAGGGGTACGAATGGAAGTGCGATAGGCCCAGAGAGCTTCAACTAGCTTGTCTGGCCAATCTGAAAATTTATTAGCCTCACACGTCTTCTTAACAATTTTGATCAAAGTTTTATTAGTGGCCTCTGCTTGGCCATTGCCCTGCGGATAATAGGGAGAAGAATGATGCAATGCAATGTTATACCTGTTGCAGAGATCCTTGAGCTCTTGAGAGATAAATTGAGGTCCATTGTCGGTGACGATGGTACTCGGGATGCCGAACCTCGCGATGATGTTCTTCATTATGAATTTGCAGACTGTTGACGCTTTAATCTCCACGTAAGCTTCCGCTTCCGCCCACTTGGTGAAGTATTCCGTTGCCGTGAGGATGAATGACTTTTGCTTGATCAGGAGATTCGAATCACCAAAAGGTCCAATGATATCAAAAGCCCACATGGAGAAAGGCCATGGGGAGGACATAGGATGGAGTGAGGAAGCAGGAGAATGAATTTTGTCGGCGTGCAGTTGGCACTTAACACACCTTCGAACATAGATGGAGCAATCCTCTTCTAGAGTTGGCCAATAGAAGCCTAGCCTAAGGATTTTCTTAGCTAACATTTGGCTGTTCACATGACCACCACACACTCCTGAATGCGCCTCTTCCACAACTTTCCAAGATTCATCATCGTCGAGGCATCTTAATAAAACACCTGTGAGCCCTCTCCTATAGAGCACACCTCCAACCAAAACATAACGTTGAGCCACTCTTCTAATTGCTTTCTTTCTTCCACTGTGGCTTCCTCGGGATAGGATTGATCATTACAATACTTGGCAATCTCATAATACCAAGGTTTCTCTTCATCAGCCAACTCTTCTTCCCAATCTAACAACATGACCTCTTTGCCTTTAAGAGCTTCCTTCTACCTGACCCTCTCGAGCACCTTATCCCTAATATCGAGGAATGCACGATCCTTGATAGCTGGAGTGTCACGCTGATGAATCAAAGGAACATGAAAATCACGCTCAGGAGGGAAGACTAGAGCAGAAGCCAAAGAGGCAAGAGCGTCAGCTAGGATGTTCTGGCTTCGAGGGACATGAACAAAGATCAACTTGGTGAAAAGTTTGGCATAAGCTGAAGCAAGTTCCTGATAGGGTTTGAGCTTAGGGTTGATAGTGCGGCACTTGACAAGCACCTGGCGCAGAATAAGCTGACTATCACCAACAATTCGCAAGTGAGTGACACCATATTGATGAGCGGTTTGAAGACCAGCCAACAGGGCCTCATACTCAGCTATATTGTTCGTGACAGGGAAAGTGAGCCGAGCAGCAAATGGGATGGTGACCCCTTCCGGTGTTAAAAGAACCATGCCGATCCCTCTTCCTTGGGAATTTAGAGCTCCATCAAAATGTAATGTCCACATAGGATCATGGGGTTGATTAATGGACATCAGTTCTTCGTCTGGAAACTCCGAATTGACAGGATCAAAGCGGGGGAGAGGGTGATGAGCAAGGTGTTCGGCAATGGCGTAGCCTTTGATAGCTTTCTGTTGAATGTAAGTGATGTCAAATTGGGAGAGGAAGCTTTGCCAGCGTGCTAATCGATCAGTGAGGACAGATTTTTCAAGGAGGAATTTAATTGGATTCATGCGAGCAATGAGGTGAACCTCGTGAGCTAAGAAATAGTGTTTTAACTTCTGAACTACCCAGACTAAAGCAGCGCAAGTCTTCTCTATGGCTGAGTACCTCTGCTCACAAGGGTTTAGAAGTTTAGACAAATAGTATGCTGCCCTTTCCTTCCCTTCTTCATCCACTTGAGCTAGGACAGCACCTACAGAGTCATCCAGGACAGAAACATAGAGAATAAGTGGTTTGCCTGGAATCGGCGGCCTCAGGACAGGAGGATTGGCCAAATAATCCTTCAATCCGTCAAAAGCTGCCTGACACTTGTCATCCCAATTAAACTTGACTCCCGGCTTAGTAAGCTCGTAGAACGGCCTGCATCGTTGTGAGTGCTGGGAGACGAAGCGGCGAATAAATTGCAACCTCCCGATTAATCCTCGAACTTCCTTCAAATTCTTGGGAGGAGGCATATCTCTGATGGCCTTTGCCTTGTTGGGATCAACTTCAATTCCCCTTTTGCTAACAATAAATCCAAGCAACTTCCCTGATGATACACCAAATACACACTTCTTGGGGTTCATTTTCAATTGATACTCTCGTGATCTTTGCAAGACCTTAGCTAGAACCCCAGGGTGCTCAATCCTTGTCCTTGATTTCACTACCAGGTCATCCACATACACTTCAATATAAATATGAATCATGTCATGAAAAATCGCCATCATAGCCCTCTGATAGGTAGCTCCAGCATTCTTGAGTCCAAAGGGCATGACGACATAACAATATGTACCCCATGGTGTAGTGAATGATGTTTTCTCCTGATCTTCTTCAGCCAGGCGAATCTGATTGTAACCTGAAAAACCGTCCATGAAAGAGAGAGTCTCAAATCCTGCTGTATTATCAATCAGAACATCGATATGAGGGAGGGGGAAGTCATCTTTAGGACACGCACGGTTGAGATCCCGGAAGTCTATACAAATCCGAACTTTGCCATCTTTCTTCATAACCGGGACGATGTTAGCCACCCAGTTGGGGTAGAGGACAACTCTAACAAACCTAGCCTTATGAAGCTTGTCGACCTCTTCTTTCATCTTTAAAGCCATGTTAGGGTGGAAACGTCTCAACCGTTGTTTGATCGGGACAGACCCTGGCTTAAGTGTAAGCCGATGTTCAACGAGCGCAGGGTCTAATCCAGGCATATCCTCATAACTCCACGCAAACGTGTCCTTGTATTCTTGAAGTACCAAAATAAGCGCCTCCTCTTCGGAGGGCGGCAAATTCTTGCTGATGAGGACAATCCTAGGGTCTTCCTCGGTACCCAAATTAACTTCTTTGGTAGGCTCTTCTACTGAGGCTGATGGTTCGTCGAATCTTCTCATGCCACTGGCAAAGGCATCAGCCTCGTCCTCATATTCTTCATAACTTTCATCCCCCTCTTCAATAGGGTCTTCATCATTCATGATTTCGTAGACACCTAAACCCTCATAAGAAACATTAGCATCCTCATATTCCAACTCTGGCAGGATAACCGGATTCTCCACGAATTCAGGAAGGGCTAAACAAGCCTGGCACCTTCTGGCTAGCTCCAACAGAAATCTACGCGGAATCTGCCTACCCTTGGATTTCTTGTGAAGATCTACCCCAAGAATTTTATTAGAAGAAGAAGAACAACTAGCTTGATTGAAATAAGCTGAAAAAGAGGAAGGAGGTGAAAAAGTGGATACAGAAGGAGATACAGATGGAGACCCCTCACCAGAGGGGAAGAAAGGATTTATCAATGAATCATGGAAGAGTGGCCCCTGGGTCGGGACACACTCGGAAAAGAGATAAGAAGTCTCCTCAACGGAGATGGAGGGTTGGAAAATTGGGATTTTGGCATTTTTTTTTCATTTTTATCTTTATCCTTATTTTTATTTTCCTTTTCCAGAAGAAAACATTGTGAAGGGAGAATAACAGGAGGAGTGGAGATTGAAAGCTTGGAGAAAGATTGAATTAGAGATGACCCGCGTGGGGGTGTGATGGAGAGTTTGGAGAATTGCTCGAGGAGCAAAGGAGGAATCGGGAGAGAAATCTGCAGTGAATCTGGAGAAAAGCTGACCAGAATTGGCGGCGGTCTCGGCACGCGAGAGAACAATTGAGAATGCAGGGAAGCTAGAAGAGACGGATGCATAGAAGTGAAGGAAAAGAGGCCGGCCCACAGCCTGTCTATTGTAAATCCTTCTTCATATGGAACATCTGGCTCTCCAGTGTCCGTATAATCACTCAGCAACTGCCTCTTATCTGTAATCGCAGCCGGCATTTCAATCAATTCATGTATTAGTGGCGGCCATTCCGGATCAGTCGGCATAAAGAGACGGCTCAAAGCAATAGTAATATCATACATATCGAACCATCTGTACCAATCACACTCTGGATCATCCATCTTCCTTCTTTTATCGGGCCTTAGAGATTCCAGGGCTTTATAAGTGGCCAATGGTGCAATATGACGAGCAAACTGTCTTGCATGAACATCTTGATAGTCTAGAATGGAGGTGATTATTGTAGTCTGCTCATTATTCTGAACGCCACCCGTGACAAAATGTGTCTTTAATGTCCAAGTAAGCGGCTGGCGATCTGTCTTCAAGGTGGATGTCATAACTGCCCATGGCTCATCTTCATTTTTGCCCGACCCTTTGTAGCCCAGGCCGCCTCTTGTAATCAATTTCTGAGGCTTAATAGGCCTAGTCCTACCTTGACAACTGGCACCCAGACCTTTGCCGTTTTGATACCCCATTTTCATTAGAATTTTCCAACCAGGGGTGTTTATCATGCTTTTCTTCTTCTTCCCCTTGGAAGGCAAGGGTGTCATAGCAACTGTCGTGACTGTCTCGGGCGACATTGGCCGTGGATGAGGGAGGTCTAGTATTGATAGCAACGGCTTGTTGGCAGGCCAAATAGAAGGAACTGATGAAGTCAAGTGTATATCTTCCTCTGGTAGAATTGGCATACTGGTAACTTTGATGACGCGGCCTTTGTGTGGAAACTTAAGGCACTGATGATTTGTAGAGGGCACTGCATCGAGCTGTTGAATGTAGGGGCGGCCCAGAATGCCATTGAAAGTTGGATCCATGTCCAAAATGTGGAAATCGACCGTGATTGTGGCCGGACCCAAACTGACTTTCAGTGTGATCATGCCTAGAGGAGGCTTCTTAGTATTATCATAAGCAGTGACTGTTATAGTAGATGGCCGAATTTGGCTTTCCGGAATGCCACACAACTTTAAAGTGCTAGGTGGCAACACATTGATAGATGCACCAGTGTCCACCAAACACTGCTTAACAGCCACCTTATTGATATCAACTGTGATGCATAGAGCGTACTTTCTTGCTGGGAGTGGTGCCAACTCATGTTCATGGAAAGTAATCGCCGGCTGACTGCTAGCGGGCGTTAAAACTGTGACTATCTGCTCAACTGGGATGTCTTCATTGACCATGACCTTCTGCAGATACTCTTTCAGAGCTAGCTGGTGAGTGGTGGACCTTTTGATTAATTCCAGAATTGAAATCCTCGCTGGAGTTCGGTCCAAGTGCTTTAACAAATCATACTGAGTTCCTGGCACTGACTCTTGTTCTTGTTCATTCGGCCCCTGCGCGGGCTCTTGCTCTCTTTGGGGAAAAATGCGCTGGAACATCCGTCCACTGCGGAGTGGTGCCACGTTTTGTCGTACCTCTGTCGGGGCAAGTAAAGGAGGAGGGGGGTTGGAAGAGGAGGAGGGTGTATTGGCGTTAAGAAGTGGTGGAGGGGTGTTTGCAGAGGGAGTCCCTGTAGGGAGCATTGATGAAGAGTTTGACAAAGATGCCCCCGCAGGAGGCGTATGAGTAGAAAGGGATACCCGAATGCGAGGAGAGTTGGGGGGTGGAATGAGGAGAGATCTGGGTATAAAAGATGGGGGGGCCGATGGTGGAGGGTTCCTTGCCGATGGAGGAGTAGTGGTGGTGGGTGCAGCGGGTGCTGGCGACGGGCGGATAAGGAGTAGTCTAGACGGCGAAGGTGAAGGGTTGGTGGTGGATAGCGGAGTTCGCTGCGTGGTAGGTTGCGGAGGCGGTAAACGGGTAAGAAGGGATCGGGTTGGCAAGGTTGGAGAATTGGTGGGAGCAGGTGGATTAACGGGGCGCAGAAGGGATCGGCTCAATTGGGGGGTAGAAGAAGAAGAAAGGGTACGCAAAAGGCGCGGAGGTTGATTTGAATTATGATTAAATGCCCCGACAGAGGCGTTTTCTTCATGCCACCCCTGCCCTCTCTCCACCTCAGGGAGAGACGTGACAGGGTTTACGTGCTGGTTTGGCGGGTGCTCCGGCAGTGGATTGTGGACAATCCCCATATCCTGCTGAGGTGCTGGAGCTTGCTGTTGCTGCTGTGGAGCTGGTTGCTGTGGCTGCTGAGCTTGTTGCTGCCGAGGAGGCCTTCTTTCTTTCATGGTGGCAATAAACTGCCTCATCTCATCCCAGTTGATGCCACCCTGGTCATTTAAGTCATAAATATAGTCCTTGAAGTGGAAGCAACGATCAATGTTATGACCAGGGGAGCGGTGGAAGACACAGTAGCGGGACGTGTCAACATTAGCGGGCCACACTGCCCTTTCCTTTGGTAACATGAGCAAGTTGGCAGCCATTAAGGCATTGAAAATATCCGGGAGACTTTCTGGCAATGGCGGATAATGGGCCCTTTTGGGGCCAAGTGGTCTCCTTTGCTGTTGTTGTTGCGGTCCATAAGTGGGTGGCGGTACTTGGTGGTATTGTTGCGGAGCTGAAGGGTCAGCACGGGGTGCTTGGTTTTGTGGTGGAGCGAAGGAAGGTTGAGGAGTAAATTGGTGTTGTGGGGGTGAAGTAAAGAGGGTGCCTTGTAATGGAGGTGGCGGAGGTCGTGGGTTAGATTGGCGAAAAGGTGTGGGATTGCCGACCGCGCCAACTTGCTCATTGATGACGGTGCCCTCAGTCGTGGGCCCGCTATTGTTGACATTTGTATTCTTTTTAACCAACCTTGGTTTTGGCTCAAACATGCCCATGATGGGTGAATCTTTCATTTGGGTCTGAATGTAACGAGCTCTTTCATAAAGCTCCTCCATGGTGGTCAATCTGTTCATAGCCAGTATATGCCGGAACTGAGGGGTTGCATTGGATATAATCATCTTAACCTGTTCCGGTTCTGATAAGGTATCTTTCAACTTCTCGGCCATTGACCGCCATCTATCAGCAAATATGATGAAGTCCTCCTCGGGCTTCATTTTCTCTGCAACCAAATCTGTAACTGAAAGGGAGGGTCCAACCCTGTCCCTATACTTCTGCAAGAATTTCTTCTGAACCACATCGAAATCACTAGCATCTGCAGGATCCAAGGAATAGAACCACTCGAGGGCTGGCCCCTCTAAGGATCTTCTAAACAAGTAAGCCAAGGAGGCTTTGTTGCCCTGCCAAAAGGACGTTTCATACATAAAATCCTTCAGATGGATAAAGGGATTACCCGTTCCATTGTATCGTCGAAAGTTCGGCATCTCAGAAGGTGGTAAATGAAAAACTGGCAATGTAGGAAGGGAGATTTCTGGGGAATTCTTGGCAGCGGTAACCTTGTTGAGTTTTTCTTCCATGATGGCCAATTTCTGAAGGAGCAAAGCATTAGTGTCTGACTCAACCGGGGCCGAGTTTGGAATGAAGGTGTTTGGCATAGGCGTCCTTAGAATTTGGGGAGGTTGACAGAATTGGGGCCTAGCCGCTGAGTAGCTCGCCTGTTGGGCCGGCATGGCCGCAGCAGGGGTCGGTGGACAAGAGGGGGGTTTGTGCAAGACCGCTTGGTCATTAGTAAGGTGATGGCCACTCTCGGCCGGAGGGGGATTGGAGGATGAAGAGGGAACGGACTTCCCTTTCAAAGCGGCCTGAACTGCCTGCCGCTGGGAGTCATCTAATTGAGATAGGGCATTAATCAAATCGGTAACATTGAAGGACGGGGAGGGGTTCCCCGGAGTGTTGGAGGGTAAAGCCTGAGAAGAGGGCACCACCTCTTGAGTAGTGGTATCAACCACATGAACTTGAGGATAATGAGAATGAGGAGGAGGGTAATTCCCTTCATGATAGATAGAATCTTGGGGAACCTCATATGATTGACCAAAAACGTTCTCTTCCACATCATCATAGGAATATCCGTAGCTTGCCATGTTGATAATCTTACCTGAACGGAGTTGCATGCTTAAAAAGAGAGAAGGCTTTACGAATGAATTATCACACAACAATCCCTCAATTCAAACAAGTTTAAACAATTCAACTCAATCAAGTTATGCAAACAAGTTGGGATGAACGCAAGATTTTAGTGTTAGGTTTGAGATTAAGGTGGATTAATTTGCAGAATAATTCGCTCCTCTTTGCAAAGTGAAACCTAGTTTGGATCCAAGTGTAGCCTCCGTGTCAACTAGGTTCTTTCTCTTTTCTCACCAACGATAGGTTCTTCTAAACTCCGGGTACTTCAAGGGTACAACCGGCCCAGCGTCCGTGAGGGAATCCACGGGTGCGGGGACTTATGGAGGTCTTGGAAAAGGGATTTCCGGTCCAAAGAGACGGAATGCTCAATGGAGGGTTGTCCGATTCCAAGAAAGGTGTGTGGAATCCTAGTGTGGAGAGAGGAGGTCTCTCAACCAAATGCCACAAAATGCAGTATAAGATAAGCCAATCACAGCAATATGATCAAACGCTCAAGGTAAGCATGAATCCAGCATGAATAGATGGAAACAGTAAGGTTCTGTAAACACACAGGAAAGAGGCGACCTGGAGGCAGTCGCTACTAACAAAAGAGACGACAGCGTGGCTGTCGTGAATTCTGGGAGGGGCTCTCGGACAATGCAAAAACGCGCCTTGATGTGGGGCGCTAACTCTGATAAAGACGCCTCTGCCAGAGGGCGTCAAATATAAGTGGTGCGCACGATCGAAAAAACGCGCCTTGGTGTGAGGCGCTGCCAAATAAAAAGACGCCCGAGAGGAGGGCGCAAATTCACAGAAGCAGCAGATATGATAAAAGACGCCTTCGTGGAAGGCGTTAAACAGAGAAAAGACGCCCTGGCTGAAGGCGTTAAATAAAAAGGCGCCTTTGTGAAAGGCGTTAATTCAACAACAGCAGTAGATTTAAACACAAACTGGCTGATCCCGGGGAGTGTGCAGTGTGCACAGTGGAGGGTGCCCGTGGGGCACAAAGGAGGGGTACCGTGGGTACCAAAGGGAAAGGGCACGCGTGGGTGCCAAAGGGGAAAGGGCACAAGTGGGTGCCAAGAGGAGATGGTAATCAAAAGAAAAACAGTGGAAGTCCCACCGTGATCGCCAATTTGTGGATCATGGAAAAATCCACTCTTAGAGGGGAATAAGAGTGATAATAAGAATATGAAGAATAATAAGAAGAATAGTGAAAAAAAAGGAGTAAGAGAGCACGTGGTGCTAATAAGGAGAGTGATCGCCAGAGGGGTTACCTCAATAACAAGAAAAGATGATCGCGAATACCTGGTGATAATAAGATGCGGGATTGATGTGAATTCCTTCCTCCACCTTCTATCGGCCGGCCGATGAAGGGGGCTTTCCTTGTTGATTACCTTGAAACGAAGAACAAACAAATAAAAGAAAAAGTGGATCAGCCAAGAGTGAGTGTAGTATCAATCCAAATAAACAATATGATGATGAAATATGAATATAGCATGCGCACCTTTTTTTTTGTTTGGTTTTAAAACCCCTAGAGAATTAAGGGTGAGGAGAGGAGATGCAGTACTAATGCAACAGAAGAAAAAAAACAACACGATGGACGTGATGATGCGATGAAGACAATTATAAACAAAAGAGAAGGAACCCCTGCTGTTCCTGTAAACAGTAAAGGGGAGAACCAACAAAGCAGCAAGAAGCAGAGGAAACGATGAAGAAATCGCACGGATGAAGAAAAGTCTTCTCAGCTGTATGCTTTCTATGCTCTGTCTTCTGTGTGTCAAAAAACTCACGCGAGATCGATCAGGGAGTCCTTTTATAAGGTCTCGATCAAAGATAGACACAGATTCGGAAGATAAGAATAGGCAGTGGTTATCAAAGGCGAGGACTCTAGTTCCCAGATCGAGCAAGGTGACCAAGAAAGGCAGGGAACTCTTCAGGAAAGACGAGTTTAGGAAGGACACGAAAAGGAGTGAGACACGACCTACCGAAGGGCGTCAATTCAACAGTTGACGACCTGCCCAAGGACGTAAATTCAAAACACGACCAGGATCAGGGCGTCACTTCCTGGATTCAATTTTGGAAATAAAACCTTCCTTATTTGAAAATTCCAAAAGACACCTGAAGCAAAGGCGTTGATTAATAACACGCCCTGAGGAAGGACGTTAATCACTGATTTGCAATTAGTTGGGACTCGGAAAATACCAGGAATTGACGCCCGTATCTGTGGTCGTCCTTTCTTAAGAACACGCCCCAGATTAGGTCGCTATTTAAAACATGCCCTTCATCAGGTCGTGAATCAGCAAAAATGCAAGAATAAATCACGAAACCACACAAAAATAGAAAAACTTTATATTATAGAAATATTGAAGTTCACTTTGGAGCGTTAACATAGTGACATGAGATTTAATCAACAAAGCGTCAATTTTGGCGTGTCTACAGCTGCCCCGCCTTGGCGTCTGCTTTGGAAGGGAGTGAGATGAAAATAGAGTGAAAGTGCAACAAGAGGAATGAAGTGGAACGAACTGATAAGTAGATGCCAAGGTGTGATGTGACACGCCTCAGACATTAAGCATCGGAAAAATCTTTCCAAGATTCAAAGTGAAACAACTCTAGGTGATTCCAAGGAAGCATTGATTTGCTGGATAAAGGAGACTAAACTAAGTAAATAAAAATGTGCACGTGGGCACGACAGGGAGACACTATTGGAGAGCGGTTACCAGCCAATGTGGACGTGCTACAACCAAGGTGGATTTACAGAAAAATAAAGGGAATTGAGATAAAGATCCAGCAAAGGAAAAGTTTCAAGGAACTAGCCTGAGCGGCTTCAAAGAGAATAAAGTACTCAATTTGGAATGGAATATCTCATGTCAACTCAATCAAGAGCGAGTGACCTTCATTATTACCATAATATGAAAATTTTCAACATGAAGCTCAAAGTCCTACATGATGCATGCTGGGCTAAAAGAAAAATTAAAACAAACTAAAAAATAGAAAATAATCAAGGATAATATTGCTAAACCATCTAGATTTGGTCAAGAATCCAGATCTCTGAGCTGACACTAAGCCGAATCCCGTTTGTCCGCGCATCAACCAGAAAGTGGAACCATCGTCCCAGACCTTTAATGACTCAACGGCCTATCCGTGTGATCAAGACTCTCCTGGAATTATCACTGTTTTTGATGAAGGGGAACTCAAATTCCAGGTTCATCAGAACCACAAGGTCCTTGATATGCTATAATAGCGTAGATACCATATAGTAACAATGCTTACAGAAAGAAATATAAAAAATAGAGCGATGATACTCCGACACATGACCCACGCTCCTCGAACTCTGTAATCTTCTGCACTTGAAAACTCATTAGTTCTCTCAAAGCAAAGCAAAATATGATCATAAGTGCTTAACCAAAAATAAGCTCCAATTAAAAGATAGCACTTAAGTTCATCAAAGCATAGAGGAACCAAACTTTCAAGCCAATAAAATAACGACTGCGGTGCATGGCGTCAAATTTATAAGAGACGACTGACATCAGGGCGTCTAAAAAATAAAACACGCCCTTCATCAAGGCGTTGATTGAGGTGAAAGTTCAAGAAAGAGACGCCCCTCAGGAAGGCGCTAAATAAAACACGACCCCAGTAAGGTCGTCAATTTCACAATTGACGCCCTAACGAAGGACGTTAATCAACTGGAGTTCGCAACACCCCGCTTCCGACTAAGAATCAAAAGCTTGATCCCAGTACTAATTGTAATCAATCTTCCAACTTCGAACAGGCATCAGACTCTCCAAACTTCTATAAAAAGGAAGTATCTTCCCCAGATCAATCAAACAGCTCGTCGACTTTCTACTTCTTCTGCTACTTCTGTAACAGGTACTACTACTGTTCAAGTTCTTCCTGTAGACTGCCATGAATAACCGTAGAAGATGGAGAGGGCAATCAAGAGATCAAAGATCTCCACTCCTAGACTCTCAGAAATCAACGAACATATAAGCAATAGAATTGTATCGAACCAGGTATGTGAGTTTGCTTTATGTTCCTTTTCATCATTCTTACTGTATTACTTCGTTCTGTATTCATCCGCTTCTCTGTCTTTTCCTTTTCTGCCTTCCGCAGGATTATCCAAATATTCCGGGTGCAAGAAGATTCACAAAAGTCAAGTGGTTGCCTCTTCTGCTCTCAAAATTCTCTTCAGACATGAGGGTCTACTTAGCAAGATGGCACCTCTTAGGCCTAATCACTCATGCCAAACACTATGATCAAGTTCACCTTGATTGGGCTGCCATAGGAGCTTTAGTTGAACATGGCACCCTTCCACTCATACCTTCCTTTTCTCAACTTTTGAAGCCACAATCCTGTTAGAAGAACTAGAGATGCTCTTGGGTCTAAAGAAGATGAAGCAAGGAGAAGAGGAAAAGATGGCCATCATGCCAAGACCAATCTCCTCACATGAGCTACTAACAAGTTTAATTCCTAGCCCAAACTTAGTGAACCAAATCAAAGCTACAAAAGGAATCAATCTCTTAAAGCTTGCTTCTTGGGTGTACAAGAGATCGATCAAGCTAAAGAAGAAGAAGAGATCGAACGGGTAGCAAAGGCCTTCGTGGTGTGCTTGGCAGGAGCGATCCTATTTCCATCCACGGAGATTTTCTAGAGGAGACCCAATTAAGCGCCGTAGCGAGCCTATGGGAAGGAGAGAGAGCGGGAACAGCAATTCTAGCCTATCTCTATAGCGGGCTTACCTCAGGCGGCAATGGGAAGACCCATCTATGGATGCATGCTAGCACTCTCTAGTTGGGTAGATCTCCACTTCAAGTTCGATCCATGTGAGGAGACCCAACAACCTCAAGAATCTTCTCAAAAAGCCCACTCTCTTACATGACCGGTTCATTAGGAATAAGCAATAGAGTGATGAACCGGATACCTCAAATCAAAAAGAGAGTGGAATGGAGAGAACATCTCAAGGTAATGCCAAAGAATCTTTTTACTTGCGCCCCGGGAATACTCAAGACTCAAGAACTCCGTGCACGATTCTCTCCCGGCACGGACCTTCGACTCATAGGCGCTTCAGAATTCGTTCTGTATAACTCACATCGGTGCCTTCCTCAACTCGGGCTTCCAAGGCAAGTATTTGAAGATCCATCTCATCTCCCTCCGATCAAGACACGGGACCTCGGCAGCAATGAAGATGGAGAAGAGTGCACAACTATCCAAGCTCTGTGGAAAATCAACAAGGCTCATCGTCCTGTGGAAAACTTAGAAGAAGACAGAGAACAGTGGAAATCTTATGTAATAGCTTTAAGAAGCTTGAGACCCAAAATGGCTCATTGAAGCAATGTAATCTTTCTTCCAAATAAATCAATGATAATTTCTGATTGAGCCAATAACACAGTGTTTCTGATCAAATCTTCTAATAACTTGCGGTTCTGTTGCAAATAACGCCTCAATCATAGTCGTTACTTCTATAAAAGACGCCTCAGCATACGTCATCTTCAATGATTGATCTCTCATAATTGACACCTGCACCGATGGGCGTTAACTGAATAACGTCTTAAGACAAGGCGTGAATTATGTTTATATTCCAAAAAGCATTCGTTGAAATTCCAAAAATAACGCCTTCAGCAAAGCCACATTTCATATAAATAACGCCTCAAGCTTAGTCGTTACTCATAAACAGTAATCATCACTCCCATCCCATCAATCAATCCCCATTGAATGCGTCTGACGACGGTTATCATTCCCCATGCAAATAAAAATAACGCCTTAAGCAATGTCATCAATCATTAAGAAACGCCCTTGTTTCAGTCATTAATTCCATAATACACGGCCTTGCTTACGTCGTGAATTCTTTTTGACCGTTCGGCTTAACTTTCCCTCCTTTCTTCTTCTTCCTTCGTCCTCTTTCCTTCTTTCTCTCTTCTCTTCTGCAACCCTAACCGTAACCCTCCACCATCTCTCATTCTCTCTTCCCCTCACCCCCTAGCCCTAGCCATGGCCGGCGGTGGTCAAAAGAGACAAAGGGTCTCGGCCCCAGAGGTAGTAGACTTGGATGGCGAGCACGGCGATCACGCCGTGGAGGCTCCCCCGGCGGCGGCCGAAGAGGCTCCGGTGGTGGAGACCGGCTACGAGGAAACACACGGCGACGACGAGGCCGTGGGAGATGAAGAAAATGTCAGTGAAGAAGGGGAAGATGAAGGCGAAGAGGGAGAAGAAGAACAAGGAGGGGAAGAAGGGAATGAGGAACCGCCAGCCACGGCGGTCGCTCCTCGCCCCGGGCAGCTTCGACGGCCACGGCAACCACGCCTTCCACGGGAAGAACCCAAACGCCACAAGGTAGGCCCCCAACCTAATTCCCATTTTTTTTCTTTTTTTCTTTTATTTTTACCTCAATTTCCATAGCCCTCGGGCGAGAAAACCTGCAACTCAGAAAGAAGACGCCCGCAGGGGTGTCGTGAGTTAAAGAACAGACGCCCATATCTGCGGTCGTGAATTCATTTTATTTCCTAAAAAATAATTATCATTATGAAAACATGCCCTAGAGCATGTCGTCCATTCAAATTATCATCATATATATTTTTTCATATCAATCATGCTGTTAATTTTGTTCAATTATGTATTTTTCCATGATTTATATCGCATGCTATTTTTGATTTTATTTTCACAACCCTGGAAAACAACGCCCCCCATCGGAGCGTCAATTCAGCAGATAACGACCATAGGGATGGTCGTCCATTTCATTAATTCCCGAATGAATTATTAAAACCCAAAATCCATTTTAACAGAAAACGCCCTACACAGGGACGTTACTTAATGAAATTACGACCCTGGGACGGGCGTCAATTGAAAATCCTTTTAGGAATTTAGAAATTAACATCAGAACCACGCCTCCCACCGGGGCGTTTCTTAGATAAACAACGACCTAGGGTAGGTCGTTAATTCAATGCTCTCTTCGAAACCACGCCCTCCTCGGGGGCGCCAATTAAACAAACCACGACCTTGGGATGGTCGTTAATTAAATCAAACCTCAACATCTTAAACCAAGGCAATTAAGTGAATTTCAACAAGAATAATTGAACAATTAAACCAAAATCTCTTTCCTCATGTGTTCAGGGGTTGATGAGGACACGGATCTCCTGGGTCATGGTCCGAGCAGCATATTACGGCCTCCCCGAGTTCCAGAGAGCCAGGGTAGATGCTATGGGGTTCGGGGCCTTCCTTAGCATAGAGCCAGTCAGACCCGACCTACCACTTATCCATGTTCTAAGAGAGAGATGGGATAGGACTAGCCGGGCATTCCTGATGCCTTGGGGACATATGGTTCCTACCCTAGAGGATGTAGCTAGGATCACTGGACTTAGGGTAGACGGGGAGGCAGTGAGCGGGATCACCTTACCAGACTATACCGAGCTTGCCCAGAGGCTGCTAGGGCTAGAGATGGTCTACGAGACACCTAGCGAGTGTAGGACTATCTTCCGCACCGACCTGACTACAGTGATGGGCTTAGGGGATGCTAGGCATAGGTCAGGGGAGTCCTTGGAGAAGTTTTCACAAAGGTTGATAGACAGGGCTAGGGCGGTCTACTGCCAGGACCCAGCTGACAGGGAGAGAGCAGACCGGGACTTGAGGAGGTTTCTACTGCTACTGCTCGGGAGGCTATTGCTTGGGACGAAGGGCGACGTCATCAACTGCCGATTCCTGGGCATTCTCGAGGACTTAGAGGGAGTCGGCAGATACGCCTGGGGAGCGGCACTGCTGGCGCACCTACTAGCCGACTTGTCCACGGGACAGGACGAGAGACGACCGTCAGTGGTTTCTCACCTTTTCTTCAGGTATGTATTTTCCTTCTTCTTTTCTTTTCTTTTATTATGCATGCGAATGCCTCACTAATGCTATGCATGGATGCAGGTTTGGAGCCACCTATACATGCCCATGGGGCGTGCTGACCCACGGCCAGGAGGTGAGGGATCTTTTCCTCTAGCACGGCGCTGGTGCCAGTGGTTTTTGGTGCCCCACTCGGCTACGAGTTGTGGGTGCTACGGAGAGAGTTCCGAGACTTCCCTCCCTCGCTGGTATGAATGATGCATTTTTTATTTGATTTTATTATGATTATGATTATGATGATGATGGAATGATGATGACATGCATGTTTCTGGATGCAGGTGCGATGGAGGCCCTACGAGGGTATGACTGACGAGGGCCAGCCGTGGGTCGTAGCGGGGCGACCTCGTTTTGGGCATGAGCTCTGGGTCATTGCCTGAGCGAGATCGAGCCGTTACGGCTTAGACTGGTGATGAGGACCCTGGGCCTACACCAGGAGTGGGTAGAGGTCGGGGAGCCACAAGGGATCGGGAAGAAGACGCGCGGTCGCACGAAGGCGATCGACTGGAGGGTGCGGTTCGAGGACCAGTACGCCGACTGGCGGCGAGGCGGGACTCGAGTCACCTCCCAGGCGACTGACAGCTCCGAGTACCTCCGACGCTACTGGGAGGTATACGCCGGCCGACCCCAGATGAGGGTCTTAGGGGTATGTATGAATGCAATTATTTCTAAATTGAATGCAAATGCTTATGTGACTATCATGTGACTAATATGAAATATATGCAAGATGCATGGGATATAGCGGCGATGGATGCCCAGGCCCACCTACACGGCCTGGAGGACCGGCTGGCCTCCACACGGGCTGACCTAGAGACCCTGGTGAGTGTTTAAATTATTTCTATATGCAAATGAATTTCTATTGAATTATTGATGATTAACCACTGACAACTCAATAAATGCAGCGTGCCCAGCAGGGAGCAGCAGGGAGAGATACGGGAGAGGCCTCTAGCTCGAGAGGGCCTAGTGTAGAGGCGACTGCACTAGCGGAGCAGCTAGCAGGGGCAGTGACACGGGCCGAGGCGGCAGAGCGCAACCTCGCCACACGGGTAAATTCAAAACTCCGACCTCATTCAATTATTGATTATATATCATGAGCTGATGAAAATTTGTTTTGCAGACTGAGGAGCTCCGAGCCGCTCTTGCTTGCGTTTGCGAGGGACAGCAGGCGATGACTGCCCAGGTGAGTGATTTACTTTCCATCATGCATTGCTTATTTCATGAATTTGAACTGTGGAACTGATGATTTGTTTACCTATTTGCAGACTAGACAGTTACAGGCGGCACGTACCCAGGCTGCCCTGGCCGGGACAGAGCTGGCGATCCGCGAGCAGCGGATTACAGAGCTGGAGCGGTCCTTGAGGTGACGGGAGGAGTAGCCTCAGGACGTGGTAGAGCTGCGGGTTGCCCTCGAGCTGGAGCGACGAGAGCGTGCTCGAGAGCGAGAGGAGCACCTGGCGGACCGTGCCCATCACCACGAGCTACAGCAGTCAGAGCGTGCCCGGTTCCAAGAGCTACAGCAGTTAGAGCGTGCCCGGTACCGGGAGCTGGTGGTAGCACACGAGCGCGAGCTGGCAGACTCGAGGACGCAGCTAGTCCTTGTTCAGGAGCGGCTACGAGTTGCTGAGGAGCATCTCCAGCGCGGACGTGAGCGAGCTCGTGCTGCGGGGTACTCCTTCACTAGCTCCACCTTTGTGGCGGGTTCTTCTCTTCGAGAGAGGAGCGAGGTAGGGGGCCAGGCTCGAGTTCCAGCTTCTTCTCGGGGGCCCATGCCCCCTCCACCAGTTCCTCCTCGGGACGGCGAGGACGAGGTAGAGAGTAGGAGAGAGGAGGGTGGAGGCGAGAGCTGAGAGACTTACTTGTACTCCTCCACCGTCACACCTGTACTCAGATATTCATGATGTATATATATATGAGATTGAGATTTTTGTTACCTGAGCACTTGTGTAGTTGTGTACTTGTGGTTGTGTACTTCGCTTCTTTTCCACGTTCTTCGTGTTCGCTTTACTTTGCCCTGTACTTGTAGCTGTGGTTCACACTTAAATAAACAGGTTAATTCATCTGTTCGACTTGGCCCCTTGCTCAATAAGCAAGGGGTGCCTTTACTTGTGACCTGGATAGCGAGTCAAGGGGCCAAGCCTTTAATCAAATAAGGCAAATGAAATAACCAATAAAGGGAGATGCAACACGCAAGCATACGTATGCAATCAATAATCAAGATGCCCTATGCAATAATGCAAGCACACACATGAAGAATAAATCCTATTTCCTCTTTTTCTTTTCTTTTATATATTTTTTCTTTTTATTTTTTTTTCAAAAGACGCGCCTTAGATTAGGTCGTTATTCAAATAAAAGACGCCTTAGGTGACGGCGTGAATTTGAAAAACGTTTTTTTTTTGGATTGTTGAAAAGACGACCATATATGTGGGCGTTATTTTAAAGGAGACGACCTGAATAAAGGCGTGAATTCAATAAAAAGTGCCTTAATAAAAGGCGTTAATTCTTTTTTTCTTTGGGTTGACAAAGCCACCCCGGGCTCTTAATCCTACACGGTCACCATTTAAAATTCGTTGGTCTTTCTTGATTAATCAAAAAGGGGGGTGACGTGACGATAGTTAACTTATACCCGAGATTTCGCATGGTGCAATCTCCTAGGTTGGCCTTGACCATTCTGCTGGTTTACGACTTACCACAAAGAAGACGAAGATATAAGGAAGCCCATAAGAGATTCTGAGAAACTCTAGATAAAACCACTTCCCCTTACCCTATGCCTGTTGGGGTTCGATCTTTGGCGTAGGGAAACTTTGTTGCCTTTTGCCTTATTTATTGCATGCATACGCCCAAGATTTTCCTTGCGGGGACTTTGCCCTCTTGACATGCTTTTCTTTTCATGATTTGACTTTCACTTTGGAACTGAATTGTATTGCTGAAAAATAAACCTAATTGTACTTGGGCTTTTGTGGCATTTGTTCCCTTTTGGGCCCCGACTTCCACCTACTAGGGCGGCGGATAGGCTTGGTGGATCTACCCCGAGACTTCCTTTCCTCCATAGGTTTCATCAGTATAGACGTAAGGTCTAAACCGTCTCCTTTGCGGCACGTATGGCCAAGAAGGACGTTTGCTACCACCAACAAAATTCGGTTTAAAGCACCCCCCCCGGAGGACGTCACGCGGTGGAGCGAGTTCCCCATCCTTTCTCTGAAGGGGTGGACGCTCTCCTGCCAGGTACGAGCCATTTGTATGAGGGACTGCTAGAACCGCTACCCCACTTCCCAAAGTGATGAAACCACTTGGAAAAGACAATGGACACATATGAAGCCGAAGATTCCTTTTCATTAAAAGAGGAGTACATAAAGAACCCCTAGGGGACACTGTATCACAAAAGAGGGCAGAAGAAAACAAAGAAGAGATAATTCAAGGCCGCCGAAAGATATCTTCAAAGGCCAAAAGACCCACATCGGGAGCGGCTCTTAGCTCATGAAAGCGCGCCTTCTCTTCCCGAAGCTTCACGGACATATCCCGGAGAGACATCACCCGTCCCTGCAACAAGGCCACCTCCTCGGTGGACCGTGGCCGAATAGAGGATAATTGTTGTAGCTCGGCTCGAAGTCCAGCGAGTTCCGCTTCCAGAATGGCTATCCGGTCCTGGACGGCTTCCTCCCGCTGGACAATGCTCTGTAGCTCAGCTTGGCGTTCGTCAAGGGCAAGCGTCAGGTTTTCCAGCTCAGATTTGCACTCTGACCTCTGCAACTTCAATGTCGTCAGCTTGTCGGTCATAGTCCGTGCTAGGAAATCTCTCCGATGCACGAATTTCAGTAAAAGCAAGACCCGCTGAGCCCATGTGTCCAGAGGGCAGCCCATGGCTTGCAGGCCAGCGGTGAAGCGATTGGCAATTTCCTTCAGTTGCAGATATGTCAAGCCAGGCTAGGATTCTACCAGCTGGCGTAGCATGTCCAAATGCTGCCAGACAAAGCTATCAGAAGAAGCAAACCCAAAGGAGGCAGATGGGACAACCTCGAAAGTCACCTCGCCGTCAATGTCTGCCCACAGTGCAACATCCAGCTGAGAGGATGAAGACGGCAAACCTGCTGGAAGAACTGGCCGGTCCCTCTCTGTGCTCTCCTATTGAGCTGAAGACTCCTCCTCTACCGCTATCTCGGGAGCTATGGCTTGAACATCTGCGGAGGGAGAACCAATAAATGATGGAGCTATCTCTTCATGAGTCTTCTGAATAAGGGCTTCATCTTCAGCTGCTCTTTCTGATAATGGGGACGAAGGGTCCCTAGTCTGTAGAGGCAGAAATCCAGTCTCTATAGCCACTGTGGCAGGGACTGCTGACTCGTGCGCAATTGACATTACGGCGGCCGGTATAAAAGCGGAGCTTCTGGCTGGATCTGCTTCGGCTCTAAACTCTGAGGCCCTGACAGGGGTGGAAATCTCTCCTGATGATCCCAAGTCCAGTGATGTTAAGTCAGTTGAAGATTGTATTCTCACTGGCACAGGGCGAATAACCTCAGAAATTCTCATGAAAGTTGAAGGTAAAGTAGGGATGATGATCAAGTCTGCAGATGAGACATCCATAGAGACTGCGGCCACGTCTGAGCTGGTAATGACAGGGTCCTGAGGACAAAGCAGAATGATCCTCATCAATGGATGAAAGAAAATAAATAGAATAGCAAACAAAAAAAGGAAGCTTACCTTTAAAGTGGGGTCTGTATCCTCAAAATGAGACAAAAGGGGAGAAAGCTTCGTAGTTGAAGCAACAAATGGAGGGGTTATGTCGACCTCAGTGTCGAGCCCGGCAAACTCCTCTTGCAATTCCTCCTCAGAAGATAGTATCAACAGTTTAGGAGGCTGAAAAGGAGGGAGGCCTTTTGCAAATATGGGCAGGGCTTCTGATTTTAGGATTTCCTCCTCACTGCCGCTGAAAGTCACTTCCTCCTCATTATCAGGGACGGTCTCAGAGCTGCCCGAGGATATCTCCACTCTAGCTATATGCTGCGAGGTTGCCTCTAGAGCATGCCGGGATGCAGACCGGGTGACTATGCGTCTGGCCGGAATAGGGCTCCGTTTCGTTTGAGTCCTTTCACTTTCCTGTGGCTGAGGCGACTCTCCCGTTGCTATCATGGCCTCAGTCTACTCCCTGACTGTCACCTCAACAAAAGGGGAACCCTGAGGGATATAATGGAAAAGAACAACAACGAAAGTATAAAGAGAAAAGATGAGAAAGCACATTTACCCTCCTCCTCGCCAGCCGGGGTAGGAGAAGGCAGCCTCGCGTCCCTTTCCACAGGCACTGCAACCTGCTCCGGGGCTGTATCAGATAAAGAGAAGCTCAGTCTCGAAGGACGCCCTAAAAGATCAGTCAAGAAAATAATGAAGATTGCATCTGCAAGATATTTACCGCCACTCTCGGCATGTTCCTGAGCAGCCTCCCTCTGAGACCTGAACTCGTCAAAAGAGGGGATGTCTGGAAGAGGGGTTCCGGCATCCGTCGCAACTGGAGCTGACTGCTGGACCCGAACAACCTTGGCCCTCTTGGCCTTGACAACTGTAGCTTTCACCACAGAAGGCTTCCTCTTCTTGCCCGGAGGCAAGGGAGTGGTCGTAGGTGCCGCTGCAGGAATTTCAAAGTAAGCAGGCTTCTCAGCTTGAGCAATAATCTTCCTGTAAAGTCCCTGCCGTTTTATGTCCGGTCTATCTGTGCAAGACACAAGAAAGGCAGTCATAGTCGACAGATGCAGAACATAACAATAAAAGAAAGACGCCATGAGCGCACAGGAAGGGTCATACCTGATGGGCTGTCATACAAGGTAGAAAGCGGCCAATACAGATAAGCCACCTCCTTCGAGCGGGAAGCAGCCTCCTTCACGAGCCAGCATACGTCACCAATGGTCTGGCACTTCTCCGTCAAGGCAGCCAAGTCTTTATGTCCGTGGAAGTCGAGGCAATGAAACAGGCCGAGATAATCCATACACCAGCCGTCGACATAATGAAAAGAAGTAAAAAGCAGCTTATTCAGAATGCCAGCTATCGGGTTCTCTACTGACAGCCCGTGAACATTCAGCAGTACAAAAAGCCAAGAAGTGTGCTGATAATATGTCTGGGTGCGGTCTTCCCTCCGCACAAACATCCTATAAGGGTGAAATCTGTCCACCGGGCCCCTCCAGGGGGCTGCTGTTGGGAGAGGCTCCTCCGGGGGAAATGGATACTGCACCTCCACATTAATACTCCCTATGTGACCCAACTGCGTCAGGTCCTTTGTAAAAGCATCTTCGTTGATCTCAGAAAAGACAGGAGTGGATATTTCAGAACCTTCCTCTTTTAAGGACCGACGCCTGGCAATATATGTTTCCGCCTCCTTCGGATGCTGTGAATAGAGCCTTTTCAGATGAACCTCATCAATTTCAAACACAGCCCTGATTGTCGCTTTAAGAAAGAGCCCTCGGCCACATCCCAAAAGGCGCCTCTGCCATCTTTATAAAAATTGGTATGGGTATTCCACCACTTAATATATTCTGATGTGACACGGGGAATACGATTAGAAACGGTCGGGACCCTGAAAGTTACGCCCTCTCGGCGATGAAAGAAATCCCACCATATCCGACCATCACTGGCAATAGAGGACCCATGCTTGGCACGGCTGTCCAAAGGAAACTGAGCAACTGATGGAGGAATATGCTGATCGTAGCCAAAGTTTCTGCTAAAACGGAATGGGTAATAGGGCTCCAAAATGAGCAAGCCTCCCTTCCTGAAGACCAATACACTGGGTCGGATAGCCATAGCCCACCTTACCAGTTCTGGTTCTAATATGGGCCGGGTGGCATTGGCCCCTGAAACAGGATGGACATAAACTTCTACCTTGATGTGACACAATATGCAGCGGAGACTTTGATTCCTTGGACCTAATTCGCATTCACAATTACAAGGCGCCGAGAATATATTAAAGCTACCAACGCACCGTGCGCACGCGATTCCCGTGGTGACCCGGTGATGCCGAGTCGAGGTGGTGGAGATAGCCCCTGACTGGTTAAAGGATCAGCACCACTTTAGTTAGCCCTCCCGAAGGTTTGAAAGCCCACAAACACGGGCGGCCGGATGCCTTAAGGGCACGGGATCACTCGCTCACTTGTGACCACGGTGACCACACTGAAAGGTGGCGCCGGGAACGGGCACTCGCTCTCCTACCGGCCGATATGTTTCGCAGATATTAACTAAACAGATATAAGGAGACAAGGGCAGGAGGCTCACCTGGTTGGTTTGAGGAAACCAACCCCAGTCGGAGACGAGGGCGAGCGGGGAAGTGTGGGTTCCCCGCACACTGCGCCGATGAAGCTTCGAACCTGTTTAAGTGTACATTCACTACTCCTCACGCAGGAGGGTGATCTCGGGGGTGGGAAATGATGGGTTACAACAAACACTACCTCCCGCAGGGAGGGGCGGTAAGCCGGCCAGGCGAGAGGGAGAGATCGGCTTGGAAGCCCACGAGGAGGGACCGCCTCTGAATTGGACTGCTGGCTGTGGATGCTGATAGGCAGTCAGTGTAGTCCCTGTAGATCTCTGTCAGGATTTTTTCCGATGGCAAGCCTAGGGGGGATCTCTTCGTAACAGTAACCCCAACTCCTCTGATTTATGTGGAATTATTCTGACGTCATTGTAGGTTGCTGTGGAGGTCGGAGTAGGACAACAGGATCAGGGACAGGAGACTCCCTGTATCTAGTGGCAGGTTGTAGAGGTTGCCCGGCCGCTCCCGGATGCCGAATCACGAACCGTCAGAGTTGTTGGAACCGTGGACGAAGCCTATACACAGAAAAACTGACGGCAACACCTTCTGAGGTCGGAGTGGGCAGGAGGACACCGATGAGTGAGAACTGGTTGCTGTAGACTGCAGGAGGCAGACCCGCGTGACTGAGGGAGTAAATTCGGAACTCTGGCTCCCGGTGGTCGAATGCAGTTACGCTTCTTGCTCCTGATCGGGGACAGGGGGAGGAAGAATTTTGATGAAGGTACTTCGGTCTGATTCCTCCGCCGTTGGTCGTGACGTTGCTTCCAACCGGGCTCAGGTTCTCTGCAGAGGAGGTCTGGCGCAGTTGGGGAAGAACAGCTCTCCCGGACGGTCATGAACTCGGAACTGGACGATTCCACCTCGCTTGCGAAGTAGACTTGTAGACCTTTCCGTCGATGTAGGCCACGACCCCAGCAGGACCAGGATGGAGTCGTGGACGGAGCTTCAACTGGGTGCTGGTCTGCTGGTCTTCTCTGCACACAGGTTGGAGATTGAGTGGTGGGGTTAGGTTAAGGGGGGGTGGAGTTCGGTAATGGAGGAAGGGTGGGGATGATTGCAGATGGGGGAGGGATGTGTGGAGGTGTTGAAGGGGGTGGAGCTGGTGGGAGGGAGGTGCAGGAGGGGGAAGGGGAGTGGGGGCCGAAACTTGGAGAGGGGAGGGTGGAGGGGGGGTCGGCCAAGGTAGTGGGGGTGGGTGTAAGGGGGGGTGAGAATGGTGCGCAAGTATTAGAAGGGGGGGGTGGCTGCTTGGGTCGCACAAGGGACTTAATGGGGGTGTGGGGGAGTGGAAGAGTTGCCTTGGATGTGGGGAGATGTATGGGGAATAGGGAGGGTTGTCTAGGGAAGGTGAAAGGTTGCTTGGGATGTGGAAGGGATTTAAGGGAGTAATGGCCTTGGGAATATGAAAGGGTGGAAGGGTGAGGTGGCAGCTGAGGTGGCAGGGGGAGGGGGAGGTGAAAGGGCAGGTTCGCCCAAGGCAGAGAGAGAGAGAAGGGGGAAGAGAGAGAGAGGGGTTCGACCCCTAGAGAGAGAGAGAGAGAGAATTAGAGAGCTAGAGAGAGAGGGAGATGCACTTAAGCTCAAATTTGCAATACTTCATTACTTCAAAAGAGGGGGTTTGGGGTCCTATATATAGAAAAACCCAATTTACAAAAAGTCCTCATGAAATGGACAAATGACGGAAGACCAAGGGTTGGGGAGAGGGGCGCCCATGGGCCAGACCAAAGACATGGCCCAATAAGGCCTACTAGCGCCTTTAGCCCACTAGCCCGCATACAAACATAAGTAAATAACATGATATCCTAGTAACATGACTCAAAACATAGGCAAATACATCAAAATGACTCAAGAAAGTAGGAAAATGTAATAGGATGATAAGCACCAAAGTTCTGACTGAAGAAGGGCTGCTCCCTAGCTGCCTCCGGGAGGGAGAGAAGTGCCAAGCCAGAGGGTATGTGGTGTGATGCCCTCATCATACCTCCTCCATTTTGCATTCCCTCTGAGGGTCTACTAAAGGAGCCGAACCTGCTGCCAAGCTCCAAAAGTGAATGCTGCCAGGAGCATCTACAGGCACTTTTGTCAACCTGCCCCTTATCTTAAACAGCTGCTCTGAGAAAAGACCGGGTTCGGCGCTGGCAAACTCAATCATCCGAGGGAGCAATGTGTCTGACTGCAAAGTTCTCGGGGCCAGCTCGGGGAAAATGCTGCAAACCCAAGCATTGAAGAAATGAAATGGACCTACAGTCCGTAAGGAACGGGGAACCCGATGTCTATGCAAATCTCCCAACGATTTGTAAACCAAACACAAAGCCACCGGGCACAGAGACAGTCTCATCCCCCAGGCCATCTGACAGGCCGGATATATAGCATCCGGTCTGATAGTCGTCTCGTCCCCTTGGGGGAGAGCGAAAGTGCACAGCCAGAAGGTCAGATAAGCTGCACAATGAGTAATGGGGTCAACCCCTGCTGGGTTCGGGCCGTCTACACCTGCTCGGCGCAGTGAAGCCGGCAATGCTGATTTGTAACGAGGGGCCCTGATCTGTTTACCGGGAGTCGGTCCCACAGAAGGGAAGTCTGTATACTTCAAGGGACCCCCGAAGAAGTACTGTATCCACTGTCCTACACGGACTCTCAATCTGCTGCTCTTTTCCCGGGGTTGATATCCTCTGGAAGATCCCCTGCTGTAGGCCAGACAGATGGTGTGATAAGCCTTCATCAAGTACCGGTATGCGTAGCCAAAAGAATATCTACCCTCTCCATTAGAGGCGTCCTTTACAGAGTCATCTAGACAGACCTCCTCGTATGGCTCCCCATCTATAGGCAGGCCTGAAAGCTGGGCAAGACTCTAAAGATCGAGAGAAGTCTCGCCTTCTGCTGTATAGAACATATTAAACTGTGGGCAGAACACTTCAAGCATGCCGCAACATAATCCCCGAGAGATGGGATAGCGGAACCTGGAGGCAAATACACTAGGATATACCCCAGCTCTAATCAGTAAAGGGGCGTATTCCTTCAAGACAAATTCTGTAAACTCCACTACTCCTACCCTGAAGAGATGGGCGTCTGTCACTTTAGCATCCCCAAACCAGCCGGTAGCCAGTTGATATTTAAATTGAACGGCCAGACAGTTCAGAATAAATGGCTCGTCCCTGTAACCCCACTTCACAGGAGCTAGAAAAAGTCCAAAGTTGGGCTTCTCTCGATGGACGTGACCGGCTGCATGGTCCCACCTTGCCGGGGTAAACTCCGGAGCCCGGGTCAGCATCTTCTTCTCCGGCTCTAATTCAGAAATGCCCAGCACGGTATTCCAGTCCCTCTGCTCACCCGGGAGATATATAGCTCGGGCGCGATAAACAGAACCCTTCATGCTGTCTCTGTCAGCAAGTATCGCCGCTTCCACAGACCGAGCAAGCAGGAAATCCCTCATTCCGCCTATGGTGAAGGTCCGGATAAATGGCAACAGATGACGATCCTTCGGCAGGTCCGGACGGTAGTCAGCAGCCCTTCTGAAATCAATACCTTCTGTAGAAGAATAGACTCCGGAAGACGGCACTGTGTCAGTCTCGGAATCAGAGGACTCGTCAACAGTGGCGATCTGGTTATAGCCAAAGCTCAGACTATTCACATTCAGCCAATTGACTGAAGCTCGAGATATGTCCGGCTGAGCCGATGAACTCGCTCCCACAGTCATGGAAGCCGTAGCAGAAGAGTCGGAAGCCATGTCAGTGACTGCAATCAAGAAAAGATAAAAAAATAAGCATCGGAAAGATGAATGGGCATGTGATGATTAAATAAATAATTCCAGTTAAATTTCGGCAGCATCTCCTCTTGTCCGGGGTCTGCCCAAGAAAAATAGGGAGTCACCCACCAAGAGGGAGTGATCCCGAACATAAAATGGGACTCAATCCCGTATGATGAACCTACCCGAGAATGAATGAGTCAAAAAGGGGGGGGAATGAAGTAAGGTTCTCGGGGGAGAAAAACTCACCGTCGAGGAGATGAAGAGAGAGAGAGGGCCGATGAAAATGAGGGTAAAAACCCTCTCGGGGGGGTTAAAAAGAAGAAGAAGGAGGGGCTTCTCGGCGCGAAGAAAAGCACGCCAAGAACCCCGTTGGCAGGAAGAAGAGGGCGCGCCGAGACGCCCGCGTCGAGACGCCCGCGCCGAGATGCCCGCGCCGAGATGCCCGCACCGACAACAGGCCGCGCCGAGAAGCACACGCGCCGAGAAGGGTCCTACCTCGCGCCGAGAAGCCCAAGGCAGGGCCAAGAAGGCTCCAAAGTGCTGACAATAAAATCAGAAGATATGGAGATGAAAAACATGAAAATGAAAGATACATGTGCATAATATTGCTACAGCAACATGATTAAGCCGAAGAACAATGTCAAAGAGAAATGGAGGAAGATACCCTCGAATGATGAAAGGCACCTGAAGACCCCGTGCCGCTTATTCTGCGCTTACGCCGCCCGCAGGTGGGGGGCATTTGTTGACACCTTGAAAATGAGCAAGGGCAGAAACAGGATTGAAAGGAAGATCAGACCAATAGTGAAAGATCAATGACGAAGTTCGTCAACCATCTACCCGGCTGAAGCCTTTTCCCGGGGCAAGCTGATGTCCGATGCCATTGTCAGTCAGACGATGGCACTGATGAAATAGCAGTCACCTGGCTGAAGTCTTTTCAGGCTAAAGCTGATGTCTGATCTTGTCACCGTTCAGGTGACGATACCGATGAGATGATGTCCGACTTTGTCTTCATTCAGATGGCAATGCCGATGAAACCCCAGTCTACCGACTGATGAAAATCTATGAATGATCTCAATAGAAGCTGTGTCACCAGTGGAGGGCCTTCTCGGGTTCTGATACATTTGAAGGACCAATAAAGGCCGAAGTCTATGTGAGGTCTTAAAAGCCCTAAATGGGCCTATAAAAGTGGCGCCGGGATCCCCTTGTCGAAGCCCAAAAGCGGCGCCGAGAAGCTTAAGTCCTACGCGCCGGGAGCTCTGCCTACGATTGAGGCGTGCCAGCACAAGCCTGCCGAGAGGACACCAAGGAGGGATATGAAACCCCCTCATTCGAAGAGAATAAGGGCAAAAGACACAAAAGAAAGGAGACGAGAGCTCAAGCCCAAATAGATAGCAAAAAAAAGGGAGAAGAAGAATAGATAGCCACAAACAAAAATAAGGAGAGGAGAGTGGAGCCTGCAATCTGATCCGAGAGAGGAAGAAGCAGAAGGGCCAAAGAAGAAAGGAGTTCGAAGCCTGAGCGAAGGTGGGCAGCGGGGAGGGAGAGGAGTCAATGCTCCGCCCTCCCCTCCCCATTTGCTGTAGTTCATTACTTTAATTTTCGATTGCTTCTGTCTCTTCCCCCTTTTGATGTATGCTGTGATATCACAGCCGATTTTACTCTGCTAGGGCAAGGCATTGTCTCCCTATACCTTCTTTTATGTATTGCCTTTGATGTGCGAATGTAATCGTGATGTTCGAATGAATGAAAGCTACAGGCTCCCGTTGAGGCCTGCTGTCTATTTCTCTGAAACCCTATTGCTATCTCCCCACGTTTTCTATTTCTTCTTAGATCCAGTAGCATGCTATCCCCCTCCCCAGTTCGATTGATCGCCTGTTTATTCGCCCGGTTCTCGAACGCTTCCCGTGCTTGCTTCCGAGCCAGGGACAGACTATCCCTTGGCCTCTGAAGCAAAGCATAGATGCATAGCAACCGCCGCTCGGTGTTAGATGTTACATTCATGCTCATCGGCTCTGCCGAAATCATCCCCGGGGCCAGAGACAGTCATCTCTTGGCCCCCAGATGATGGAAAGTATACCAAAATCATCCTCACGGATCATTAGGAATGCTGGTGACAGAGATGCCCTAAACCGTGTTTCCACCGAATCACTCTCCGCTTCCGGCCTTCCCTTTGAAATCCAGGCCAAAGTCAGTTGCAGTCTGATGGATTGAGCTCTTTTGTTTTCCCAAGGCCCGTCTATCTTGGCCTGAATCACCAGGAAAAACCCCTGAATCCTCAACAGACCCAAGAATAGGGTACCGTAAAGCTCTGTTTCCATCCCTGCGCCCTCACACCTCTCGGCCCCGCATACAGTAAAACAGGTGAATAGCCCTCGGCGCGAGTCTTCCCGCGCCGGGAGCCTCCTTTCTTCACGATTGGCCGCGCCGGGAAACCCCCCTGGCTGCTTTGCCATCGCGCCAGGAAGCCTAGCTTTTGGCCTTCCCCCCTGCGCGCCGGGAACCCCCCCTTGGGCAATTCCTCTTCGCGTCGACAACCTCCTTTGGCCATTTGGCCCTTGCGCCGAGAGCCTACTTCCTGGCCTTTTCCCCGTCGTGCCGGGAACCCTCCATGTTGAACCCGCCGAGAACCCTCACCCTCTGGCATCCTTCTGGCGCCGAGAGCCCTAATTACTTGGCCTCTCTGCCTGCGCCGGGAGCCTAACCCCTTCACCCTTCTGTCTTGGCGCCGTAAGCCCCCTTTGCTTCCCTGCTTGTCTGCGCCGAGAACTACACTGACGCCAGCTTCCCGGCGCCCCAAATAGTGCCTTGCGAAGAACCCTTCTTGGCGCGGTGGTCTTCGCGACGGGAACTCATATACCCATTCAAATCCGTGCCGAGAGGCTGCCCTGTCACCCAATGAGCCTCCGACGTCTCTATCAAACTCACCTGAGGATGTCTATGAGTCACCAGAACTGTCCCGAGGATAAAATCAAAGGGAGTCAGACTCCCTTATTTTCCACTGATCCGCACCGGGTTTATGAGCAACCCCTTTAGCTAAGGTGAGCTCTGCCTCTGCACGAGTATCCCCGGCTTCTGTAAGGGAAGAATCAACACTGCCCCAGGGCATACATGTACAGTGTGGGAGGTTCGCTCCCTCCATTTCTCGGCTTTCATCCCGGCACTCTGTGGGTGATAGCCTATTCTCCCCTGGGCATAATCCAGATTATGGGGAGATGCTGCCGAAATGTCAATAGATGTTTTAACCCCGATAAGTCCCGGGAAGTGCACATCATATACCTCCCGTCTGGCTCGATTTTTCGGGGAATATGAATACAGCGAGGCCTTTGGCTGGATGAGAAACATGAAAGGGGACATGTCCCCGATGACTATCCAGGCTCCGCCCCGCCGCTGCGTGGACGGTGTCCTATCTCTACCCGGCACGACCTACACAGAGGGGTTATGCTGATTTAATAACCTATCGTTCGCTCAATTACCTTCTCAGAATAATAATATCTTCAATATCACGCACTATTATTTTTCTTTTATTACCGCCCCGAGTGGCCTCCTATTTTTGGCGTTTAATCAAGGGTTGTCCTTCTTAGGAAGGGCGTAATTAACGTCATAGCCTTTATGGTATGACGGACTTTTGGTCCCGACTCGGACTTCACAATCGACTGACCAAGTCAAGTCGAGCGCACAATGAAATCGTCACACATGTGACTGGCACGCCTAATAAACTAATAAATAACCAATAAAAATAACAACCAAACAAATAAATAAATAAATAAATAAATAAATAATAACAAGCGAGATAAAATCCTGCGTCCATAACAGCTACCCGTGTTTCTAACGGGAAAGCTACTTATAGCCGGGCCACTCCTTAACTGGCTTAAGAGTGACCTGGCCCCATCTCCCCTCCCATCTATGGACCCTATCCTACCTCTGGTGTCAATCAATTCATTTCACACCACTTTCCGGTCTAGTCACTATGTGGATACATTGGATGACCTTCTTAAAGGGTTAGACTAGCAATTGACATTTACGCACTTGTTGGCTCCAGGCTTCGACCAACCCACAGGTCGTAGTTTCACTCATCCATCCTTAGGGTCTATCACCTCCGTGTACACCGTGGGCCATATCACCATGGAGGTTCTTTTACTCCTCCCCTTACCGGCCGAGCCTGACTTCACTCCTTTTATCCCGAGGGAGGAGCCCTATCTGCTATACACAGTCCCATCTACGTCGATGGATGAAGGTGACCATCAACACCTTCTAGAATTCCACACATGGGACCTTGAAATGAGGGAATCCATATCGAGGGGTCACACATTCTTTGATCCCTTCGATCCCTTTCTTCATGGGCCCTTTGGCCCACAACCTCCATTCCACCTCTTTGAGAAAGTCCACTATCACACCCCTCCTACTCGGGCCTGGCAACCTTCACATGGCAATAGATCTGAACCGTCATTTGGGGGTAATGAAGACTTTGGTTCCCCCGGTCCACCTAAACCACCCAAACCTCTCGGACTTCCCCCATCCAAACCAAATGTATATGATTGGTGCATCGTAGGATGTATAGGAGTCCACTATGACATTAACCTCCGGTTATGTCAAATGCATGCATGGCACACATTCGGATGTCTTGGACCACCTTGCATATGATTGGGTTTGACTAACATTAGGTTTGTGTAGGGTCGTGTGTGCATCTGTGTGTTTTTCTTTTTGTTAAGCATGATTAGGAGTCTGCATGATGATGTCCGTCGTCACATTGAGTCCAGCAATGCACGGTACAAGGAGTTAGCCGATGCTCACCGACACCACCGAGAGTTCCAAGAGGGCGAATATGTCATGATCAGGGTAAGACCTGAACGGTTTCCCTCTGGAACCGTTAAGAAGTTGCAAGCTCGCGGAGCCGGTCCAATTAGAGTGTTGAAACGCGTTGGATCCAATGCGTATGTTGTGGACTTGCCCGAGGATTATGGTATAAGCTCTACTTTCAATATATCAGATCTAGTTGCATATAGGGACCCAGCGGTGATCCCTAGTAAGCCTTTCGAGCCATCTCCTCCCCTTGAGAGTGATCCCACACCTGAGTGTCCACCTCCAGTCCCTTTGTCATGGCAGCATGAGCATATAGATCATATACTGGATGATCAGGTGACAGTTACCAGGAGTGGATCCTACCCGCGCTACCTAGTGCGATGGAGAGGACGGCCCACTACCGAGGACACATGGATCACGCATGGCGAGTTGCAGCGGATTGATTCGGACCTTCTGGAGCGATACCGGAGCGATGCAGACCCTTACTCGATAGGGTCGAGTTTCTCCCACCCGGGGAGAATTGGTGCGGAGACCCGAGCAGTTACGTCGAGCCATCGGTACCGCATGCGGAGCACGACTCGAGCCACCTCAGCGTCCATCTGGCTCGGAGACAGCCTGGAGACTCCTCCTTGAGTCTCCCCATTTATCATATTTGTTTAGACTTTATGTGTGTGTAATGTGTGTTTGTTTCATTTTATTCGGTTTGTAATTTTGATTGTAAGAGGGGTTTATTTGTAAAATGGGACCCCCGGGTCCCACGGGCCCCCCAAACCCCTCCCATTGATCCACCTCAGCTTAGGGCCCCATGTGGGGTCAGTCAACATTCTAATGTGGGCTTCTAGAAGGGTGGGCCAAGTGGGGGGGACAATTAGACTAATTTGTCAAGGTTGGCCACCAACCTTCCACCTACCCCCACCCCTAGTCAAGGGGGCGCCCCCCTCTCACCATCAAGGTTTTAATTTTTGAAAAATGTGAGTAGAACTAATTAGTTCTACTCCATTTTTATAGTCCCACAAATCCTAGGTCCAAGGGTAGTTTATGTCTTTTGCCAATTCATACATATACCTTGTATTTTCATTTGATGAGAATTAATGCATGTTGAATCAAACAATTTCTTGGAGCAAGGCCTGGTGCGCCCTCTTCCTCTCTCCTCCCTCTCCTCCTTGCAGCTGTGAAGGCTGCCTTCTGGAGGTGTGACTCCTCCCCTATCGGTTTCGGTCATCATCGCCGCCGCCACGAGCCGCCACCGAACCGCCATCGCAACCGTTGGAGTTTTGCTATCTGCCCGCAGCTGCCCCTTCCACGAATTCTTTCTATCTTCCACGAGGTCAGATCGATTTGGGATTTTGAGGGGATGTTCTAGAGGTGTTCCCCACGTCCTATAAATATTGGTGGGTCATAAATCCTCCATTTGCTAATTTCCCATTTTCGTTCAATGTTCCAATTCAGTTCTGCCAGTTTTCAGATCTGAAATTCATTTTTACTGAGTTTCTCATCTCCGACCCATCTTTTGATTTTTTCTGGAGCTCCCAATTTTACTGGAAGTTCTGTCCACCCACCCCTCCTTCCACGAATGTTTCTAATTTTTGATCAACCCTCCACCTATTTTTCAAAATTCATTCTCAGAGCTAGCTACAGTGCTGTCCACCTGTTTCCAGATCCGACCTCTTTCCAGTGTAAAAATCATATCAATTCGTAGACACCTCCAATCCGTCCACAAAAAATATTTCCATTTGCCTTGTTAAAAATCCTATAACTTTGGTGAAGAGCTCAGGAGCTGAGTCGGAGGTCTACTAAGCGGTCAACGGCAGTTCTCAGACAAGTTCCCTGCAGATCTGAGATTTTGGGTATTGTACAACAGAAACTTGAAAATTGAATAAAGTTCATATCTGACTAGATCCAGCAGATCTCTTTGGATCTAGATTTAAGGATTTGAAGAGAGCTTTCCAACGATAGCTCATGCGTCCCGATTCGACGTCGGGATTGATCGCAGCGGCCATTCTCGCCGGAGCGCGCGCCGGAAAACAGAACCAGAAATCCGTGGGCAGCTAGTCCACGAATTGGGAATCGGGGCCGATCGACCCCCGATCGGTGTTTCCGACCGACTGCCGTCCGTGGAGGCGCGCCACCAGGGGTCCCCATCATAGTGGGTCCCACCCCAGCAGGCCGAGAGGACAGCACCACCCGTGGGCCCCATAGACCCGTAGAACCCACCGTCCGGAAAGCACGAAAACGCGGAGTTCGGCACCGCCGGGCGACATCAAGATGCTGCCCATCAACCCGATTTGCGTGATTTTTTTTTTAACTAAAGCAATACCTGAAGATGGGTGTAGATCGTGATAAATCCACACACGAAGAAGAAATTTAAATATGAGAAAGCATAACAAAAATAAGGGGGAGATGATATAATAATAAGGAAAAGAAGCACGTGGTGCTACTAAGGAGGGTGATCGCCAGAGGGGTTACCTCAAGAAGAAACAAAGAAGATCACGAATATCTGGTGGAAAATAGAACGCGGGATGGATTGTGAATTCCTCCTCCTCCTTCAACCGGCCGGCCGATGAAGGGGGGTTTTCCTTTATTGATTACCTTGCAAAAGAGACAAAACACACAAGCAGTGGATCAGCCAAGTGCACGTAGTATCAATCCCAAAGATGATATGAAGATGAGAAAAGAACAAAACATGCGCACCTTATTTTGTTTTAAAACCCCTAAAGAAATAGGGAAGGAGGAGATATGATGCTAATGCAAGCGTAAAAGGAGAAAACACAGTGATGATGAAGCTAATGCAAAAAAGAAGAAAACAACATAGTGATGATGAACGATGGATGAAGATGAAACAACTCAAACAGAATAAAAGAAAAACCGTGCAGTCCCTGACGACAGTAAAGGGAAACAAGGTGGACGCGGTTGATCGGAAGCAGAGGAAGCAGAGCCTTTTCTAAACGATCGCACAGGAGGAAGATGAAGCTCTGTAACTCCCGAACTCGTAAACCTCTGATCGTAACCTGTGAACTCTCTGACCCGTCAACCTCTGTCTAGATCGACCAGAGCATCCTTTTATAGGATTTCAATCGAAGATAAGCTCAAATTTGGGAAGATAAGGATAGGCAATGATCAAAGAAGGCAGGACTCTAACTCCAATTCGAGCAAGGAGACCATTGGAGGCAGGGAACTACTCAGGAAAGGCATACTCAAACACGACACCGAAGGATAAAACACGACCTTCAGAAGGGCGTCAAATCACAAATTGACGACCTACATCAAGACGCTACTCAAAACACGACCATAATCAAGGGCGTCACTTCTTGGATTTAATTTTGACAATAAAACTTACTTCATTTGAAAATTATGAGAACACGCCTGAGATGAAGGCGTTAATTGAAACCACGCCCTGAGGAAGGATGTTAATCAATAATTTGAATTTATTTTGAATTTATTTTGAAACCGGATAATACCAGGAATTGACGCCCTGACATTTGGTTGTCCTTTCTTTGAACACGCCCCATGTTAGGTCGCTATATAAAACACGCCCCTCCTCAGGTCGCGAATCACAAAAAATGTAAGAACAAACCAAAAAAACACACAAAAAATAAAAAAACTTCATATTATGAATATATCAAAGTTCACTTTGGGGCGTCAACATAGTGACATGAGATTTGATCAACATAGCGTCAATTTTGGCGTGTCTACAGCTGCCCCGCCTTGGCGCCTGCTTAGCAAGGGAGTGAGAGTGCAACAAACGGAATGAAGTGGAACGAACTGATAAGTATATGCCAAGGTGTGATGTGACATGCCCCAGACACTAAGCATTGGAAATCTTTCCAAAATTCTGAGTGAAACAACTCCGAGTGATTCCAAGAAAGCATCGATTTGCTGGATAAAGGAGATTAAACTAAACAAGTAAAAATGTGCGCATGGCACGATAAGGAGACACCATTGGAGAGCGGTTACCAGCCAATGTGGACGTGCTACAACCAAGGTGGATTTGCAGAAAAATAAAGGGAATCGAGATGAAGATCCAACAAAGGAACAGTTTCAAGGAACTAGCCTGAGCGACTTCAAAGAGAATAAAGTACTCAATTTGGAACGGAATATCTCATGTCAACTCAATCAAGAGCGAGTGACCTTCATTACTACCATAATATGAAGATTTTCAGCATGAAGCTCAAAGTCCTACATGATGTATGCTGGGCTAAAAGGAAAATTAAAACAAACTAAAAGATAGAAAATAATCAAGGATAATATTGCTAAGCCATCTAGATTTGGTCAAGAATCCAGATCTCTGAGTTGACACTAAGCCGAAGCCCGTTTGTCCACGCATCAACTCAGAAAGTGGAACCATCGTCCCAGACCTTCAACGACTCAGCGGCCTATCCGGGTGATCAAAACTTTCCTGGAATTATCACCGTTTTTAATGAAGGGGAACTCAAATTCCAGGTTCATCAGAACCACAAGGTCCCTGATATGCTATAATAGCGTAGATACCATATAGTAATAATGTTTACAACAACAACATGATGTTACCTCTACATTAATCCGGATATCTCGAAACCTGCAATCTTCTGCACTCAAAAGTTCATTAGTTCTCTCAAAATTTCAATATAAATAATCCTCAATTCAAAGCATAACATGATCATAAGTGCTTAATAAAATGGAATCCTAACGAAATAATAGCACTTAAGTTCATCAGAGCATGTAAGGAAAGAAATTCATAAGCTCACAAATTCACGCCTGCACCAAACGTCGTCAAAACATGGAAGGCGCCTTATAAAGAGGGCGTCAAAATGATAAACATGCCTTTCACTGAGGCGTTACATGCACCAAGAGTTCAAGAAGAAAACGACCCTGGAAAGGGCGTTACACAAAACACGACCTCAGTCAGGTCGTCAATTCGCCTTAACAGAAGGCGTTAATTAAGCACGAACTTCCGTTTTCGATTCACAAACTAAACCCAATCCTAATGGCAATCAACTTCTAACTCCGAACAGCCTCGAGACTCCCCAGACTCCTATAAAGGAAAGACAATTCCAATCAATCCTTCGAGCTCTGTTCTGCTGCCTGTTCTTCAGTCTGTTCTTCTGCAGGCATCGCAATCGTCAGAACTTCTTCCTGCAAATCGAAGATGGAGAGGGCGATTAAGAGGTCCAAGTCCTCCACTCCCAGGTTGACCGATATTAACGGGCATATTAGCAGTAGAATTTCCATGAACCAGGTAGAGAGAAAATCCTTCTGTTCCCGTCTTCTCTTGTCTTTACTGAAACATTGTATTCTCTTCTGTATGCATATTCATTCTTCTTTCTGAATTGCTCTTCCTTTCTTTCTTCCACAGGACTTCCCAAATGTCCCAGGAGCAAGGAGATTTACAAAAATCAAGTGGCTCCCTCTCATACTCTCCAAATTTTCTTCAGATATGAGAGTCTATTTAACAAGATGGCATCTTCTGGGTCTAGTCACCCATGCCAAACATTATGATCAGATTCATCTTGACTGGGCAGCTATAGGGGCTCTTGTAGAGATATGGCATCCTTCCACCCATACCTTTCTTTTCTCTACTTTTGAAGCCACGATCCTATTAGAAGAATTGGAGATAATCTTAGGCTTAAAGAGAACGAAGCAAGGAGATGAGGAAAAGGTGGCCATCATGCCAAAACCAATTGCCTCTCATGAGCTATTAACAAGCTTGATATCTAGCCCCAACCTAGTGAATCAGATCAAAGCCACTAAAGGAATCAACCTTCTGAAGCTCGCCTCATGGGTGTACAAGAGAGCAGATCAAGCCAAAGAAGATGAAGAGATAGAGCGGGTAGCAAAGGCTTTCGTGGTGTGCTTAGCAGGAGCAATCTTATTCCCATCCACGGAGGACTTTCTAGAAGAGGCACAATTAAGCGCCATAGTGAGCCTATGGGAAGGAGATAGAATGGGACCGGCGATTCTAGCCTATCTCTATAGCGGACTTACCTCGGCGGCGATGGGAAGGCCCATCTATGGATGCATGCTAGCACTCTCTAGTTGGGTAGATTTCCACTTCAAGTTCGATCCATGTGATGAAGCCCAACAATCCTCGAGAATCTTCTCAAAAAGCCCACTCTCTTATATGACCGGTTCACTTGGGATAAGAAATAGAGTGATGAACCGGATTCCTCAAATCAAGAAGAGAGTGGAATGGAGAGAGCACCTCAAAGTAATGCCAAAGAATCTCTTCACTTGCGCCCCGGGAATACTCAAGACTCAAGAGCTCCGTGCAAGATTTTCTCCCGGGACGGACCTTCGTCTCATAGACGCTTCAGAATTCATCTTGTACAATTCATACCGATGCCTCCTTCAACTCGGGCTTCCACGGCGAGTATTCGAGGACCCATCACACCTCCCTCCTATCAAGAGACGGGACCTTGGCAGCAATGAAGATGGAGAAGAATGCACAACTATTCAAGCTTTGTGGAAAATCAACAAGGCTCATCAACCTGTAGAAAGCTTGAATGAAGACAGAGATGAATGGAAATCTTATGTAATAGCCCTGAGAAAAATGAGGCCCAAAATGACTCATTAAGCGTTGTACTCTTTTTCTTCCAATAAATCAATGATATTTCCTTTATTGAGCTATCTTACTGTGTTTCTGATCAACTCTTCCAACGTTCTGATTCTGTTGCAAATAACGCCTCAAGCAACGCCGTGAATTCATAAAAGGACGCCTTTACCACAGGTCGTCTTCAACATTCCAGTTCACAAATTTGACGCCTTCACCAATGGGCGTTAACTGAAAAACGTCCTAAGGCAAGGCGTTAATACGATTCATATTCCAAAATATATTCGTTGAGATTCCAAAAGTAACGCCTTCAGGACAGCCACGTTTCAAATAAATAATGCCTCAATCGTAGTCGTTACTCAAAAACAGTAATGATTATTCCCATCAAATCAATCAATTGCCATTAAATGCGTCTGACGACGGTTATCATTCCCCATGCAAACAAAAATAACGCCTTAAGAAATGGCGTCCATTATTAAGAAACGCCTTTATGTCAGTCGTTGATTCCACAAGACGCGGCCTTCCTTAAGTCGTTAATTCTTTTTGACCGTTCGACTTAACTTTCCCTCCTTTCTTCTTCTTCCTCCGTCCATTTCCCCTCTTTCTCTCTTTCTTCTGCAACCCTAACCGAGAACCCCCATCTTCCAATCTCTCTCATTCTCTCCTCTCTCTTCTACACCCTAGCCCTAAGCTATGGCCGGTGGCGCACCCAAACGGCAGCGCGTGACTGCCCCAGAGGTCGTGGACCTAGGCGAAGACGCCCAGGCCGAGGAAGTCCTTCCCGCGGCGGCCGACGAGGAACCTCCGGTGGTGGCAGCCGACGAGGCTCCAACGGCGACGGCCGGCGACGAGACCGAAGGAGACCAAGAGGCTCACGAAGAAGACGAAGAAGATGAAGGCAATGAAGAAGGACAAGACGACGAAGAAAGAAATGAAGAAGAACAACCGAGGGCCATCGTCCCACGCCCCGGTCAACTCCGGCGGCCACGTCATCCACGCCCCCAACCGGCAGAGCCAAAGCACAAGAAGGTAGGCCCCCAAACCCTATTCCCATTTTTTTTATTTTTATCATTATTCCTGTAATTTCCATAGCTCTCGGGTATAAACCCTGCAACCTAGAAAGAAGACACCCTCAGGGGCGTCACGTTTTAAAAAGACACGCCCAACCCAAGGGCGTTAATTAAATTATTTCCCTGAAAAATAATTAACCCCATGAGAACACGCCCTAAAGCATGTCGCCCATTTAAATTCATATCATGCATTTAATTTCCATTAATTCCATGCTTTAAATTATTTTCCATGAATTATTCGTATGCTGTCATTTTTATTTTCTGAAAACTTGAAAACAACGCCCCCCACTAGGGCGTTAATTCAACAACAGACGACCAAACCAGAGGTCGTCCATTCATTAATTCCTGATTAAATTAACGGACCCATCTGGAAAACGCCCCACTCAAGGGCGTGACTTGAAATATTTTTAAGAATTTCAGATATTAACCATAGAATCACGCCCAACCTAGAGGCATTTCTTAGATGAACAGCGACCTAGGATAGGTCGCAAATTCAAAGCACACTTAGAACCACGCCCTCCTCAGGGGCGCTAATTCAACGAACCACGACCTGAGGATGGTCGTTAATTAAATTCAAACATCAATATTTCAAACCAGGGCAGTTTATGAGATTCAGCATGAATAATCAAAATAATTAAGTGAAAATTCTTTTCTTTACATGCAGGGACTGATGAGGACACGGATCTCCTGGGTTATGGTTCAGGCAGCATACTACGGCCTCCCCGAGTTTCAGAGAGCGAGGGTAGATGCTATGGGGTTTGGGGCTTTCCTCAGCATAGAGCCAGTCAGACCCGACCTACCACTTATCCAGGTTCTACGGGAGAGATGGGACAGGACTAGCCGGGCATTCTTGATGTCATGGGGGAACATGATTCCCACCCTAGAGGATGTGGCTAGGATCACCGGGTTGAGGGTAGACGGTGAGGCTGTGAGCGGGATCACCTACCCTAACTACACTGAGTTTGCCCAGAGGCTGCTAGGGCTAGAGATGGTCTACGAGACACCCAGCGAGTGTAGGACTATCTTCCGCACCGACCTTACTACATTGATGGGCTTAGGGAATGCTAGGCACAGGTCCGGGGAGACCTTAGAGCAGTTCTCGCAGAGGTTGATAGACGGGGCTAGGGCGGTCTACTGCCAGGACCCGGCCGATAGGGAGAGAGCGGACCGAGACCTGAGGAGGTTCCTGCTGCTGCTACTGGGGAGGCTATTGCTCGGGACGAAGGGCGATGTCATCAACTGCCGATTCCTAGGGATACTCGAGGACCTGGAGGCAGTTGGCAGCTACGCCTGGGGAGCGGCCCTGCTGGCGCACATGATGGCCGACTTGTCCACGGGGACAGGTCGAGAGACGACCGTCAGTAGCTTCTCACCTTTTCTTCAGGTATGCATTTTTCATTTTTCTTTTCTTTTATTTTTATCATGCTGGTGAATGCTTCACTAATATGATGCATGGATGCAGGTTTGGAGCCACCTATACATGCCGATGGGGCGCGCTGACCCACGGCCTGGAGGTGAGGGAGCTTTCCCTCTAGCACGGCGCTAGCTGCCGATTGTGTTCGGGGCCCCACTCGGCTACGAGTTGTGGGTGCTACGGAGAGAGTTCCGCGACTTCCCTCCCTCGCTGGTATGAATGAATGTTATGCATCTTTCTTTTGCATTTATTTTGAATTTATTATGATGATGATGAAATGATGACATGTATGTTTATGAATGCAGGTTCAGTGGAGACCCTATGAGGGGATGACGGACGAGGTGTAGCAACCCTGATAAATTTAAAAGGAATAAATAAATCAAAATAGATTAAAAGATTTAGTAAATAAACGAAAGAGCTTGGAATAAAAAAATAATTAAACCCTGATGAAAATAACGCCTCAAATATAGGCGCTACTTTAAAATAAAATGCCCTTACCGAAGGCGTGTTTTGGGAAAGGACGCCCACACGTTAAGGCGTCAAATTTCAAACGACCAAAATAAATAAAAAGGGCAAGATAGCGTAACGTCCCTTGCATGGACGCGTTTCAACAAGAAACGACGCTTGACAAGGCGTCAATTTAAATTCGACGCCCTGACCTAGGTCGCTAATTCAGTTTGAGTTTCGTTCGACCCAGGAGTCTATCCAGGGTAAGATGATAACTATGAGAAAGAGTTCGAATGTAGTAATAACTCTAATATGGAAGTATTGCTTCCAATCAAACACTAACTCTATTAGGATTCTAGAAATCCTATAAATAACCTACTGCTTGAACCGAGAACGCTATTTGGCGTTCGGACTCTTCTAAGGTACGTAAAGAACAACATGTTCTTTTCTTTACTCTGTCTATCGAGATTGTGAAGAATATTGAAGATTCTTCATCTATTTTCTGATTACAGGTTGAAAGCTTCTGTCATCTGAAGAACGGGTAAGTTCTTCTCCTTCCTTCTTTACCTTATGTTAGTTCTTACGAAGAGTAATACCTTCGTTTTATTCTGCCTCTACAGGTTTCCTATAGAAGTGAAACCGATCGATTGAAGAATTGAGGGTTCTTCATCCACGTACATCATCTGCAACTTCTCCTTCATCTTCTTCTTCCGGTGATCGCTCTGCTACAGACAGAGCATCGTCTCTTCACCAGATCTTTCACGTTAATCATCAAAAAGGTGGGATTTTCTCATGGAACGTAGCCCAAACTACCATATAACTATAGATAATTATCATCGGTAGTTCATGCATATAGTTTTCATGCGTTCTGGTTATTTTCTACGGAATTTTTGAAAGAAACGACCCTAACAAGGGCGTTAATTTAAAAGACACGACCATGCCCAGGTCGTCAATTCCAGATTTGACGCCCTGCACACGGACGTTAATTCCTGTTAATTAATAAATAGCATGTTTAAAAATTAATTATCAATGCAAACATGATTCTAAATTAATGCATGGTCAATTTCTTGTAATCCTGCTATTTTTCTGGTCCTGACTATATACCATGTTCCTGAAATATTCATTACCTCGAAATTTGTAAAATTGTGAATTCACGACCATGACCAGGTCGTCTCTTGTTTAACTAACGCCCCAGACTAGGGCGCCTTTTTCCTGGTAACGCCCCTACCCAAGGCGCGTTTTCAACGAAATTAGGGATTTTAATATCTTGTAAAATAGCAATATTGGAAAGGATGACCTCTTTATATGTCGTCAAATTTAATATAAACGCCCCTGATTAAGGTGTTAATTTTACGAAAACGACTTTACCAGAGTCGCTACTTTCTGCATTACTGATTTTTTTCCGATTGCTATTATCCGAGGGTTTCAATATATGTATATATATATGTAGGCACTATTACTCCACTCCGTGAGTATTGTCCCACGTTTCATGATGTTTTATCGATCACCCTCAACTCTCATTGACATACAAGCTCTCCATTGGACATTCCGTTCCTTTGGACTAGCGAGTTAGTCATAGAGACCTCCGTAAGACTCCTCGTACCTTGGATTCCCTCAAGGTCGACTGAGCTAGTTGTACCCTAAAAACCCATTACACTATTGAATGCCATGTCACTCTAAAGAAACATGGTATACCGGCCCTTATGATATGCAAAGAGTATATCATGAGAATTCTTAATGGGATGATGATATCATGCCATTGTTGATGTTCTTGTGGACCTCAATTCTATAATAAGAATGAGGGTATCTTGCCTTTGATGTACTGTTCATGTGGACCTCAATTCTATATAAAGAATGTCCATACTTGCTTGTCATGGTACCCGAGTTAAGGGAACCTAATTCCACCTAGTTTCATCGTTCATCGTGATTGTACCGTTGTTATCGCCTATCTATGTCCAATATCGTATTTTTGGACCCCATTCTCTCAAAGTTATCCTATGTGTCTACAAGCTTAAATTGTTGAAATTCCCTATTGACTATATATATACAAGAGTGGATGTCAAATATACATGATAAATGCCTGCGCATATAGGGCCCGATCTGGTCCTGGGAGGAGCACCCGAAAGTACTTGTGTCTATGGGAGTTGAATGATAAGGTATCTGGCATTATACCGAGTGCATGACTAGCTTGATTGGACATTCCACACAAATCTTGTACTTGACTCGTACTTGACTTGACATGAATTGCGTGACCCGAGAAAGGGTAACTACTTGCTTGCTTGATACATGATAGCCAAAGTTCTTGACATGACTTGCTAAAAAGTACTTGCTTGAGTATCTTGTCATCTTTTTCTTGAAAACTCATGACTAGTTCATCTTGCTGTCCTTGCTTGATAAATTCTCTATCTTGTCATTTTATGCGAGCATGCATAGCTATAGTGCATTCATGAAAGATGTAACTACTTAAACCCTTGCTAGTTCCTGAGATATAATTTCCTACTGAGTGTTCGCTCACTCCGTGTTTGTCCCTTACTTTTCAGGTAATTCCGACGACGAGGGAAGTCAATCGGATGGGAATGGTCAAGAGTGAAAGAGCTAGAGCTTTTCCAAGTGTCATCTAGTCTTTTTTCCTATTTTCTTGAGTCAACTATGTACTTTTCATTTTTAATTGAATAGAGTATTAGATTTGTAATAGTCTATCCATTATGAAATAAAGGATTGGGTAATCTTTCTATTTTGCACATCTCTATTTTGGTGTCGAATACACTACTACTCTGATTGACATGATTGATATAAACTCGTCGCGCATATCCGAGTATCTTCCGCGCTCGGGGCGTGACAGTTTTTGTGGTATCAGAGCCTAGGGTATTCAATTCCTAGGAAAACCCAAGTCCAAGGATATGTTCAAACCTTTAACCAGTGAGATTGGGTAGAACCAAGGGTTAAAGTTAACATAGTATAGGAGTCTTTAAATACAATCACATATTAACCTAGTTATTGTAATTGTAGGATAATGGCTGCCGAACGTGCTCAATGGCGCAACATGCAGCGTACCCTTCAAGGCATGACTCAAGTGCTGCAACAAGTAGCACAAGGAGGTGGACAACGAGCAGGAAGTCTCCACCAGACTTTTAAGAACATGAACCCACCCAAGTTCACGGGTTCTACTGATCCAGATGACGCTGAACACTGGATTAGGGAGATAGAACGTATATTCCGTGTTATGCAATGCACGGATCAGGATAAAATTTTATTAGCTACTTTTCAGTTAGAAAGGGATGCTAGATGCTGGTGGGAATCAATAGAGGCTACTATAAATCAAGATCAGGTATCGTGGGAAGAATTCGTTGAACACTTCAACGTGAAATATTTCTCGGACCGAGTTCAGGAAAAGAAGGCTACAGAATTTGCTGCATTAAAGCAACGATCTTTGTCAGTGGCCGAGTATGAGGCCCAATTCTCTAGATTGTCTCGATACGCTAAGCATCTAGTTAGCACCGAGAACATGAAAGCTAGGAGGTTTCTTAATGGGCTCAGGCCCCAAGCTATTACTCAACTGGCGCCGATGGACATTCAAGTCTACTCAGAGATAGTACGCCGAGCTCAACTATTAGAAGATGCCACGGAACTGTCTGATAGGATTCGTGGTAAGGATAATAAGGAACAAGTTACAGGTTCGGGTTCCTTTAAACCCAACTTCAAGAAAAGGCCTAGCAATGGAGGAGCATCCTCACAAGACCAAAAGTTCAAGAAGATTAAGCCCTTCTCTATCACCACTACCTCTCCAAATACAGTGTGCAAGCATTGTGATAAAGCGGGTCATAGAGCAGAAGAATGCTGGAGGAAACTAGGAGCATGTCTCCGTTGTGGGAGTCGTGAGCATCGGATTCCCGATTGCCCATTACTTAACAATCAAGCCGTTGACGGGAAGCGCCCAGTAACCAAGAATGCTCGTCTTCATGCAATCAAGGAGACCGAGCAAGTAGAAGGAGGCGGCTTAGTGAAAGGTATATTGAAAGTTTGTTCCAGGAATGCATATGTCTTAATTGATACTGGTGCATCGCATTCTATTGTTTCTAAGAAGTTTGCTGACCCATTACCCCTAGAACCGGAATGGATAAAGTTAGTTTTGTCTACTCCTCTGGATGATGAGACTGATATTACACATCATTACCAAAACTGCGAGGTATTGATTCATGGTCAAAATCTCCCTATTGATCTCATATGTTTAGATCTGAAAGAGTATGATGTTATACTAGGGGCTGATTGGTTATCCAAGTATCAAGCAACGGTTGATTTCCACAATAGTAAGGTTACATTCAAGGAATTTCCAGAACTAATATTTACTAGCCCCAAGAGTCGGAGCAAATCCCCTCTTATTTCAGCTCTCCGAGCTAGCAAGCTCATCAGGAAAGGATGTACATCTTTCCTTGCCTTTGTCACAGTTAAAGAAGCTAAGGAAGCTAAGCTAGAAGACATTCCAGTAGTACAAGAATTTCCGGACGTATTTCCGGAAGATTTACCGGGATTACCCCCGCAAAGAGAAGTGGCCTTCACCATCGACTTAGTCCCTGGTGCTGGTCCGATTTCAAAGGCACCTTATAGGATGTCACCTGCTGAACTCAAGGAATTAAAGGAGCAATTGATGGAACTCATTAAGAAAGGATTCATTAGACCAAGTACTTCCCCGTGGGGAGCGCCTGTATTATTTGTAAAGAAGAAAGACGGATCCATGAGGTTATGCGTCGACTATCGACAATTGAATCATCTCACTATCAAGAACAAGTATCCACTGCCGAGAATCGATGAATTGTTTGATCAAATTTCAGGATCCATGTACTTTTCCAAAATTGATCTTAGGTCCGGATATCACCAACTAAGAATCAAGGACGAGGATATTCATAAAACCGCATTCAGAAGCAGGTATGGCCATTATGAATTTGTTGTTATGCCTTTCGGACTAACGAATGCCCCTGCTGCCTTTATGCAGTTAATGAATAGTATATTCAGGCCTTATTTGGATCAATTCGTAGTGGTCTTTATTGATGATATATTGATTTATTCCAAGACCAAGGAAGAGCATGAGGAACATTTGAGGATTGCATTACAAATATTGAGGACAAATCAATTATATGCAAAATTTAGCAAGTGTGAATTCTGGCTTGAAGAAGTGACTTTTCTCGGACATGTTATATCAAAGGATGGCTTGTCTGTAGACCCATCAAAGGTTGAAGCTGTAAGGAACTAGGAAAGAACGACCAATACTAGCGAGATCTGAAGTTTCTTAGGTCTTGCCGGCTATTACAGGCGATTCATCAAGGATTTCTCTAAAATCGCCGTGCCACTTACAAGGTTAACTCGCAAGGAGATCCGTTATGAATGGGATGAGGAATGTGAGAGAAGCTTCCAAACTCTCAAGGATCATCTTACTACAGCTCCTATCTTAGCATTGCCAATTGAAGGAGAAAAGTTCGAGGTATACACTGATGCTTCTGGCATTGGCCTCGGGTGTGTTCTAATGCAACAAGGGAAGGTTATAGCCTACTCTTCTCGTCAATTAAAGAAGCATGAAGAGAACTACCCCGTCCATGACTTAGAATTGGCCGCGGTAGTATTTGTACTAAAAATATGGAGACATTATCTTTATGGAGTACAGTTTACTGTATAATCCGATCACAAGAGTCTCAAATATCTTTTCTCACAGAAGGAACTAAATATGAGGCAAAGACGATGGCTGGAATATCTCAAGGACTTCGACTTCAATATACAATATCATCCCGGAAAGGGTAATCATGTAGCAGATGCCCTTAGTCAAAAGTCGAGAGCACTGTTAGCCAATTATCTGATTCAAGAATGGAAATTGCTGGAACAATTCTCTGAACTCAATATAAGCATGGACACGGACCCTAGATGTGTCACATTATCTCATGTAAGCATACAGTCAGATTTATTATCTGAGATACAAGCACTTCAGGATGATGATCCTACATTAGTAGAAATCAAGGGCAGATTAAAAGGACAATCGGATTTCCAATTAACTTCTGAGGGAAGATTAATGTTCAAGAATAGAACTTGTATACCGGACTGCCCAGAATTGAAAAAGAAGATCTTAGATGAAGCTCACAGATCAAGGTATACGATTCATCCTGGATCTACCAAGATGTACCAAGATGTGAAAAGAAATTTTTGGTGGCCCAACATGAAAAGAGAAATAGTGGACTATGTATCACGCTGTCTCACATGCCAACAAGTCAAGGCGGAACACCAAAAGCCTGCTGGAAAGCTACATCCTCTAGATATCCCTAAATGGAAGTGGGAGGATATTGGTATGGATTTCATCATGGGTTTATCTAAATCAAAAAGAGGACATGATGGAATATGGGTTATCATTGACCGATTGACTAAATCAGCGCATTTCTTGCCAATCAAGAGTCGATGGTCAGTTGATGTCTTAGCTGCACTATACATCAAGGAAATAGTCAGATTACATGGTATTCCTGTTTCAATCGTGTCTGACAGAGATCCCCGTTTTACTTCTCATTTTTGGAAAGGACTACAACATTCGTTGGGGACGAGACTTAATTTTAGAACAGCCTTTCATCCTCAAACGGATGGTCAGACCGAGAGAACAAATCAAGTAGTTGAAGATATGCTTAGAGCATGCATCACTGATTTTGATGGAAACTGGCATGATCACTTGCCTCTGGTTGAATTTGCATACAATAATAGCTACCAAGCTAGTATACAAATGGCACCTTTCGAAGCTTTATACGGAAGGAGTTGCCGATCACCCTTGTGCTGGAATGAAGTTGGAGAGAAACAACTGTTAGGTCCAGACATAGTAAGGGATACAACTGAGAAGATACGAGTAATCATGGAAAGATTGCAAGTAGCTCAGATAAGGTAAAAGGCTTATGCCGACACAAGAAGAAGAGATCTCGAATTCCAAATTGGAGATCATGTATTTCTCAAGATATCGCCTGGACGTGGAATACGAAGATTTGGTGTTAAAGGCAAGCTTACACCAAGATTTATCGGACCTTTTGAGATACTAGAAAGAGTTGGCGAGGTTGCTTATCGCATCGCATTGCCCCCTCAACTGTCCGAAGTACATGATGTGTTCCACATATCTATGTTGAAGAAGTATGTACATGACCCATCACATATTATTGAATATGGAGACCTAGTGATCCAGAAAGATTTCACGTATGAGCAGAAGCCTATGAAGATCCTAGATCGAGAAGTACGAACCCTAAGGAATAAGGTTATTCCCATGCTAAAAGTACAATGAAATAAGAATTCAGAACATGAAGCTACATAGGAGACCGAGGAATCTATGAGGAAACAATTTCCAGATTTATTTTAGAAGGTACGTACTCTACACTCTCCAAATGCAAATATATGATATGGAATTTGGGGACCAAATTCTTTTTAAGTGGGGGAGGGTGTAGCAACCCTGATAAATTTAAAAGGAATAAATAAATCAAAATAGATTAAAAGATTTAGTAAATAAACGAAAGAGCTTGGAATAAAAAAATAATTAAACCCTGATGAAAATAACGCCTCAAATATAGGCGCTACTTTAAAATAAAACGCCCTTACCGAAGGCGTGTTTTGAGAAAGGACGCCCACACGTCAAGGCGTCAAATTTCAAACGACCAAAATAAATAAAAAGGGCAAGATAGCGTAACGTCCCTTGCATGGACGCGTTTCAACAAGAAACGACGCTTGACAAGGCGTCAATTTAAATTCGACGCCCTGACCTAGGTCGCTAATTCAGTTTGAGTTTCGTTCGACCCAGGAGTCTATCCAGGGTAAGATGATAACTATGAGAAAGAGTTCGAATGTAGTAATAACTCTAATATGGAAGTATTGCTTCCAATCAAACACTAACTCTATTAGGATTCTAGAAATCCTATAAATAACCTACTGCTTGAACCGAGAACGCTATTTGGCGTTCGGACTCTTCTAAGGTACGTAAAGAACAACATGTTCTTTTCTTTACTCTGTCTATCGAATTTGTGAAGAATATTGAAGATTCTTCATCTATTTTCTGATTACAGGTTGAAAGCTTCTGTCATCTGAAGAACGGGTAAGTTCTTCTCCTTCCTTCTTTACCTTATGTTAGTTCTTACGAAGAGTAATACCTTCGTTTTATTCTGCCTCTACAGGTTTCCTATAGAAGTGAAACCGATCGATTGAAGAATTGAGGGTTCTTCATCCACGTACATCATCTGCAACTTCTCCTTCATCTTCTTCTTCCGGTGATCGCTCTGCTACAGACAGAGCATCGTCTCTTCACCAGATCTTTCACGTTAATCATCAAAAAGGTAGGATTTTCTCATGGAACGTAGCCCAAACTACCATATAACTATAGATAATTATCATCGGTAGTTCATGCATATAGTTTTCATGCGTTCTGGTTATTTTCTACGGAATTTTTGAAAGAAACGACCCTAACAAGGGCGTTAATTTAAAAGACACGACCATGCCCAGGTCGTCAATTCCAGATTTGACGCCCTGCACACGGACGTTAATTTCTGTTAATTAATAAATAGCATGTTTAAAAATTAATTATCAATGCAAACATGATTCTAAATTAATGCATGGTCAATTTCTTGTAATCCTGCTATTTTTCTGGTCCTGACTATATACCATGTTCCTGAAATATTCATTACCTCGAAATTTGTAAAATTGTGAATTCACGACCTTGACCAGGTCGTCTCTTGTTTAACTAACGCCCCAGACTAGGGCGCCTTTTTCCTGGTAACGCCCCTACCCAAGGCGCGTTTTCAACGAAATTACGGATTTTAATATCATGTAAAATAGCAATATTGGAAAGGATGACCTCTTTATATGTCATCAAATTTAATATAAACGCCCCTGATTAAGGCGTTAATTTTACGAAAATGACTTTACCAGAGTCGCTACTTTCTGCATTACTGATTTTTTTCCGATTGCTGTTATCCGAGGGTTTCACTATATGTATATATATATGTAGGCACTATTACTCCACTCCGTGAGTATAGTCCCACGTTTCATGATATTTTATCGATCACCCTCAACTCTCATTGACATATAAGCTCTCCATTGGACATTCCGTTCCTTTGGACTAGCGAGTTAGTCATAGAGACCTCCGTAAGACTCCTCGTACCTTGGATTCCCTCAAGGTCGACTGAGCTGGTTGTACCCTAAAAACCCATTACACTATTGAATGCCATGTCACTCTAAAGAAACATGGTATACCGGCCCTTATGATATGCAAAGAGTATATCATGAGAATTCTTAATGGGATGATGATATCATGCCATTGTTGATGTTCTTGTGGACCTCAATTCTATAATAAGAATGAGGGTATCTTGCCTTTGATGTACTGTTCATGTGGACCTCAATTCTATATAAAGAATGTCCATACTTGCTTGTCATGGTACCCGAGTTAAGGGAACCTAATTCCACCTAGTTTCATCGTTCATCGTGATTGTACCGTTGTTATCGCCTATCTATGTCCAATGTCGTATTTTTGGACCCTATTCTCTCAAAGTTATCCTACGTGTCTACAAGCTTAAATTGTTGAAATTCCCTATTGACTATATATATACAAGAGTGGATGTCAAATATACTTGATAAATGCCTGCGCATATAGGGCCCGATCTGATCCTGGGAGGAGCACCCGAAAGTACTTGTGCCCATGGGAGTTGAATGATAAGGTATCTGGCATTATACCGAGTGCATGACTAGCTTGATTGGACATTCCACACAAATCTTGTACTTGACTCGTACTTGACTTGACATGAATTGCGTGACCCGAGAAAGGGTAACTACTTGCTTGCTTGATACATGATAGCCAAAGTTCTTGACATGACTTGCTAAAAAGTACTTGCTTGAGTATCTTGTCATCTTTTTCTTGAAAACTCATGACTAGTTCATCTTGCTGTCCTTGCTTGATAAATTCTCTATCTTGTCGTTTTATGCGAGCATGCATAGCTATAGTGCATTCATGAAAGATGTAACTACTTAAACCCTTGCTAGTTCCTGAGATATAATTTCCTACTGAGCGTTCGCTCACTCCGTGTTTGTCCCTTACTTTTCAGGTAATTCCGACGACGAGGGAAGTCAATCGGATGGGAATGGTCAAGAGTGAAAGAGCTAGAGCTTTTCCAAGTGTCATCTAGTCTTTTTTCCTATTTTCTTGAGTCAACTATGTACTTTTCCTTTTTAATTGAATAGAGTATTGGATTTGTAATAGTCTATCCATTATGAAATAAAGGATTGGGTAATCTTTCTATTTTGCGCATCTCTGTTTTGGTGTCGAATACACTACTACTCTGATTGACATGATTGATATAAACTCGTCGCGCATATTCGAGTATCTTCCGCGCTCGGGGCGTGACACGAGGGCCAGCCATGAGTCGTAGCGGGCCGTCCTTATTTTGAGCGTGAGCTTTGGGTTCACTGCCTGAGCGAGATCGAGCCGTTACGGCTTAGGTTGGTGATGAGGACACTAGGCCTTCACCAGGAGTGGGTAGAGGTAGGCGAGCCGCGGGGCATCGGGAAGAAGACGCGCGGTCGTACGAAGGCGACCGACTGGAGGGTGCGGTTCGAGGAGCAGTACGCCGACTGGCAGCGAGGCGGGACCAGAGTCACCTCCCGGGCGACTGACAGCTCCGAGTACCTCCGGCGCTACTGGGAGGTTTACGCCGGACGACCCCAGATGAGGGTCTTAGGGGTATGTATGAATGCAATTATTTCTAAGTTAAATGCAAATGCTTTCTATCATGTGACTAATATGTAATGAATGCAGGATGCACGGGACATAGCGGCGATGGATGCCCAGGCCCACCTACACAGCCTGGAGGACCAGCTGGCCGCCACACGGGCTGACCTAGAGACCCTGGTGAGTGTTTAAATTATTCCTATATGCACGTGTATATCTTTTTTTGTTGAGTTATTGATGATTAGCCACTGACGATCTCAATGAATGCAGCGTGCCCAGCAGGGAGCATTGAGGAGAGACCCAGGAGAGGCCTCCAGCTCGAGAGGGCCCAGTGCAGAGGTGACTGCACTGGCAGGGCAGCTAGCCAGAGCGATCGCACGAGCCAAGGCAGCAGAGCGCGATCTCGCTTCACGGGTAAATTCCAAAACACAGATCCATTCAAATATTGATTATATAATTGTACACTGATGAAAATCCATTTTACAGACTGAGGAGCTTCGAGCTGCTCTTACCTGCGTTGATGAGGGCTTCCATGCGACGAGCACACAGGTGAGTGGTTTAAATCATGTATTGCTTGTATTGATAGATTACTGAATCATTGCATTTCATTGTGGAATTGATGATTTGTTTACCTATTTGCAGACGACTCAGCTTCAGGCGGTACGTACCGAGTTGGCGATCCGTGATCAGCGGATCTCAGAGCTAGAGAGGTCCCTGAGGCGACGAGAGGAGCTGCCTCAGGACGTGGCCGAGCTGTCGGTGGCTCTTGAGCTGGAGCGACGGGAGCGTGCCCGGGAGCGCGAGGAGCGTGCTCGTGAGCGGGAGGAGTACCAGGTGGAGCGTGCTCGGTACCAGGAGCAGGTAGCAGCACGCGAGCGAGAGCTGGCAGACTCGAGGACCCAGTTGATCCTTTCTCAGGAGCGGCTACGAGTGTCTGAGGAGCGTCTCCAGCGAGGGCGCGAGCGAGCACGAGCTGCGGGATACTCCTTCACCAGCTCCACTTTTGTGGCGGGCTCTTCCCTCCGAGAGAGGAGCGAGGCAGGGGGGCAGGTCCGGGTTCCAACTTCTTCACGGGGGCCCATGCCTCCTCCATCAGCGCCAGCTCAGGACGGCGAGGAGGAGGTTGAGAGTAGGAGAGAGGAGGGTGGAGGCGAGAGCTGAGCGACTTACTTGTACTCCTCCACCCTCACACTTGTACATGATAGACATTCATGATGTATATATATATAAGATTGAGATTTCTTTGTTACCTGAGCACTTTGTGTAGTTGTGGCCTTGTGTTTGTGTACCTTCCTCTTTCCACGTTCTTCGTTTTTGCTTTGCTTTGCCCTGTTTCTGCGACTGTAATCCATACCTTGAACAAACAGGTTAATTCATCTGTTCGACTTGGCCCCTTACCCAATAAGCAAGGGGTAGCAATATTTTGACCTTAATGTGGGGTCAAGGGGCCAAGCCTTTAATCAAATAAGGCAAAATAAAATAGCTGATAGCGGGGAGATGCCTCATGCAAAGCACGCATATGCAAACCATAAATAAAAGATGCCCATGCAAGCATACATCGTGAAGAAATGCATTTTTTTTCTTTTTTCACTCATTTATATATTTTTTTTATTATTTTTCCTGAAAAACGCGCCTTAGAGTAGGTCGTGGTTCGCATAAAGACGCCCTAGAAGACGGTGTGAATTTGAAAAGGAAATCTGATTTTTGAAAAAGTAACGACCTGCTCAGAGATGTTATTCTGACAGAGACGACCTAATCTAGGACGTTAATTCTATAAAAAGCGCCTTAGCCGAAGGCGTTAATTGAATTATTCTGCAAAAAGGTTGTCAAGGCTATCAAGACCACGGGTCCTACACGGTCACCATCTAAAATCCATTAACCTTTCTTGAGTAATTAAAAGGGAGTGGACGTGGTCATAGTTGACTTGTATTCGAGATTTCGCACAGTGCAATTTCTTTAGTCCGTCTTGACCATCCTGCCAGTTCGTGACTTACCACATAGAAAAGATGGAAGAAAGTACAAGGGAAGCCCATAAGGGATTCTGAGATGCTCAAGGCAAAGTTACCTCCCCTACCCTATGCCTGTTGGGGTTCAGTCTTTGGCGTAGGAAAATTTTGTTGCCTTTTTGCCTCTTTTATATTGCACGCATATGCCCAAGGTTTTCCTTGCGGGGACTTTGCCCTCTTGACATGCTTTTCTTTTCACAACTTGACTTTCACTTCGGAATTGATTTGCATTGATGAATAAAAACCTAATTGTACTTGGGCTTTTATGGCATTTGCTCCCTTTTGGGCCCTGACTTCCACCTACTAGGGCGGCGGATAGGCTTGACGTGTCTACCCTGAGGTCTCCCTTCCTCCCTTATGGGCCGAAGAAGAAAAGAACGGGTATTGTCTTTCACTTTGAGTCAGGTTTTTGACTTTCTATTGGATTTTGCACTGCTTGAGTTCAAGAATAAAGCGTGTAGTGTGTGCGGGAGTCAACCCCCTTTTAAGTTAGCAAGACTGATGAATGAATTCTGAATTTTGACCTTTCGGACCTTGATCCTTCGTGTGCCATGGCACCAATTTTGATCTCTTCTATTTTTTTTGTTTACTTTTTGGAATTTCTATTTTTTTGGTTTTTGGAAATATTCCACTTTTTTTGGATTTTTGAAACAATTTTCATTTTGTTTGGATTTTAAATCAAGGGTAGTATTTCTTAAGATACAAACCATTCCAAGGGTGAGTTAACTCTTCTCCTTCAGCATTAATCAATTTATAAGCATTGCCTGGAAAAACGTCTTTTATAATAAACGGTCCTTCCCAATTGGGTTGGAGTTTTGAGCGAGGGCCACCCGGCTTTACAAAAATTCTCTTGATTACCATCTCACCGATTTTAAATTTTCTCTCAATTACTTTCTTTTGATAAAAACGCGAGAGCCTGTTTTGATAAACGCACGCATGCTCAGCGGCGACCAGACGCTTCTCATCTAGGAGTTCCAATTGGGCGAGGAGTGAATCACGACGCTCATCAATAGAAAATTCTTTATCCAATTGTACTCGTAGAGAGGGAATGGGAATCTCATAAGGGACTACCGCTTCCATCCCATAAGTAAGGGCGAAAGGGGTTTGCCCAGTGGGGGTTCGAATGGAAGTTCGGTAGGCCCAGAGAGCTTCAACTAGCTTGTCTGGCCAATCCGAAAATTTATTAGCCTCACACGTCTTTTTGACAATTTTTATCAAAGTTTTGTTAGTTGCCTCTGCTTGGCCATTGCCCTGCGGATAATAGGGAGAAGAATGATGCAATGCAATGTTATACCTGTTGCAGAGATCCTTGATTTCTTGAGAGATAAATTGAGGTCCATTGTCGGTGACGATGGTGCTTGGGATGCCGAACCTCGTGATGATGTTCTTCATTATAAACTTGCAGACGGTTGACGCTTTGATCTCCACGTAAGCTTCTGCTTCCGCCCACTTGGTGAAGTACTCCGTTGCCGTGAGGATGAATGATTTTTGCTTAGTCAGGAGGTTCGAATCACCAAGAGGTCCAATGATATCAAAAGCCCACATGGAGAAAGGCCATAGGGAGGATGTAGGATGGAGTGAAGAAGCAGGAGAATGAATCTTGTCGGCGTGCAGTTGACACTTAACACACCTTCGAACATAGATGGAACAATCCTCTTCTAGAGTTGGCCGATAGAAACCTAGCCTAAGAATCTTCTTAGCTAACATCTGGCTACTCACATGACCACCACACACTCCAGAATGCGCCTCTTCTACAACTTTCCATGATTCATCATCGTCGAGGCATCTTAATAAAACACCGATAAGCCCTCTCCTATAGAGCACACCTCTAATCAAAACATAACGCTGAGCCACTCTTCTAATTGCTTTCTTTTCTTCTGCAGTGGCTTCCTCGGGATAGGACTGATCATTGCAATATCTGGCAATCTCATAATACCAAGGCTTCTCTTCGTCAGCCCATTCTTCTTCCCAGTCTAGAAGCATGACCTCTTTGCCTTTAAGAGATTCCTTTGGCTTAATCTTTTCAAGCACCTTATCCCTAATATCGAGGAATGCACGATCCTTAATAGCTGGCGTGTCACGCTGATGAATTAGAGGAACATGAAAATCACGCTCAGGAGGGAAGACTAAAGCAGAGGCCAAAGTAGCAAGGGCGTCGGCCAAGATATTTTGGCTACGAGGAACATGGACGAAGATCAATTTGGTGAAGAGTTTGGCATAAGCTGAAGCAAGTTCCTGGTAGGGTTTGAGCTTAGGATTGATAGTGCGGCATTTGACCAACACCTGGCGCAAAATGAGCTGACTATCACCCACAATCCTCAAATGGGTGACACCATATCGATGAGCGGTTTGAAGACCGGCCAAAAGAGCTTCATACTCAGCTATATTATTGGTGGCGGGAAAAGTGAGCCGAGCAGCAAATGGGATGGTGACCCCTTCTGGTGTTAAAAGAACCATGCCGATCCCTCTTCCCTAAGAATTTAGAGCTCCATCAAAATGTAACGTCCACATAGGATCGCGGGGTTGATTAATGGACATTAGTTCTTCATCTGGAAACTCCGAATTGACAGGATCAAAACGAGGTAGAGGGTGGTGAGCAAGGTGTTCGGTAATGGCGTAACCTTTGATAGCTTTCTGCTGAATGTAAGTGATATCAAACTGAGAGAGGAAGTTTTGCCAGCGTGCTAATCGATCAGTGAGGATAGATTTTTCAAGGAGGAATTTAATTGGATTCATGCGAGCAATGAGGTGAACCTCGTGAGCTAGGAAATAGTGCTTTAACTTCTGAACTACCCAGACTAAAGCAGCGCAAGTCTTTTCCATGGCTGAATACCTCTGCTCACAGGGATTAAGAAGTTTAGATAAATAGTATGCTGCCCTCTCCTTACCTTCTTCATCTACCTGAGCTAAGACAGCACCTACAGAGTCATCCAGGACTGAGACATAGAGAACGAGTGGTTTGCCTGGAATCAGCGGCCTCAGGACAGGAGGATTGGCCAAATAATCCTTCAATCCGTCAAAGGCTGCCTGACACTTGTCATCCCAATTAAACTTGACTCCCGGCTTAGTAAGCTCGTAAAATGGCCTACATCTTTGTGAATGCTGGGAGACGAAGCGGCGAATGAATTGCAACCTCCCGATTAATCCTCGAACTTCCTTCAAATTCTTGGGAGGGGGCATATCTCTAATGGCCCTTGCCTTGTTGAGATCAACTTCAATTCCCCTCTTGCTAACAATGAAACCAAGCAACTTCCCTGATGAAACGCCAAATACACACTTCTTGGGGTTCATCTTCAATTGATACTCTCGCGATCTTTGCAAGACCTTGGCTAGAACCCCAGGATGTTCAATCCTTGTCCTTGATTTCACAACCAGGTCATCCACATATACCTCAATATAAATATGAATCATGTCATGAAAAATTACCATCATAGCCCTCTGATAGGTGGCTCCAGCATTCTTGAGTCCAAAAGGCATGACCACATAACAATAAGTATCCCATGGTGTAGTGAATGATGTCTTCTCTTGATCTTCTTCAGCCAGACGAATTTGATTGTAACCTGAGAAGCCATCCATAAAAGAGAGAGTCTCAAATCCTGCCGTGTTGTCGATCAAAACATCAATATGAGGGAGGGGGAAGTCATCTTTAGGACACGCGCGGTTGAGATCCCGGAAGTCTATGCAAATCCGAACTTTTCCATCTTTCTTCATAACCGGGACGATGTTAGCCACCCAATTGGGATAGAGGACAACTCTAACAAATCTAGCCTTATGGAGCTTGTCGACCTCTTCTTTCATCTTTAAAGCCATATTAGGGTGGGAATGCCTCAGCCGTTGTTTGACCGGCACAGACCCTGGCTTAAGTGTTAGGCGGTGTTCAACGAGCGCAGGGTCTAAACCAGGCATATCTTCATAACTCCATGCGAACGTGTCCTTGTATTCTTGCAGGACCAAAATGAGCGCCTCCTCTTCGGAGGGCGGAAAATTCTTGCTTATGAGGACAATCCTAGGGTCTTCCTCGGTACCCAAATTAATTTCTTTGGTAGGCTCTTCTACGGAGGCTGACGGTTCGTCAAATCGTCTTATGCCACTAGCAAAAGCATCAGCCTCGTCCTCATATTCTTCATAACTTTCATCCCCCTCTTCAATAGGGTCTTCATCATTCATAATTTCATAGACACCCAAACCCTCATAAGAAACAACAGCATTCTCATATTCTAACTCTGGCAGGATGATTGGATTCTCTATAAATTCAGGAAGAGCTAAACAAGCCTGGCATCTGATAGCTAACTCCAACAGAAACCTACGAGGAATCTGCTTACCCTTGGACTTCTTATGTGAATCTACCCCTTGAATTTTAGTGTTAGCGGAAGATGAGGAGGAGCAACTAGCTTGATCAGAAAAGGGAAGGGAAGGAGGTGAAAAAGTGGATACAGGAGGTAATACAGAGGAAGTCCCCTCACCAGAGGGGGAGAAAAGATTTAGCAATGAATCTTGAAGGAGCGGCCCCTGGGTTGGGACGCACTCAGAAGAGAAATAGGAGGTCTCCTCAACAGAAATGGAGGATTGGAAATTTGGGAATTTGGCATTTTTTTTTTCATTTTTGTTTTTTTCTTCATTTTTATTTTCTGTTTCAAGAAGAAAGCAGTGTGAAGGGAGGACAACAGGAGGAGTGGAAATTGCCAGATCAGAAAAAGATTGAATCAGTGATGGCCCGCGCGGGGGCGTGATGGAGAGTTTAGAAAATCGCTCGAGGAGCGAAGAAGGAATTGGGAGAGAAACTTGGATTGAATCTGGAGATAAATTGATTATAATCGGAGGCGGTCTTGGCACGTGACCAAACCGATGAGAATATAGAGAAGCAAGCACAGATGGATGCATGGAAGTGAGAGAAAAGAGGCCGGCCCACAGCCTGTCCACGGTGAAGCCTTCTTCAAACGGAACATCTGGCTCTCCAGTATCAGTGTAGTCACTCAGTAGTTGCCTCTTATCTGTAATTGCAGCTGGCATCTCAATCAATTCATGAATAAGTGGCGGCCATTCCGGATCTGTTGGCATAAAGAGGCGACTCAGAGAAATAGTAATATCATGCATATCGAACCACCTGTACCAGTCACATTCTGGATCATCCATTTTCCTTCTTTTGTCAAGCCTTAAGGACTCCAAGGCTTTATATGTGGCCAACGGGGCAATATGACGAGCAAACTGTCTAGCATGAACATCCTGACAGTCTAATATGGAAGTGATTATGGTAGTTTGCTCATTATTTTGAAAGCCACCCGTGACAAAATGTGTCTTTAATGTCCAAGTGAGCGGTTGGCGATCTGTTTTTAATGTAGATGTCATAAATGCCCATGGTTCATCTTTGTTTTTGCCTGGCCCTTTGTAACCTAGGCCACCTCGTGTAATCAGTTTCTGAGGTTTAACAGGCCTAATTCTGCCTTGACAATTGGCACCCAGACCTTTGCCATTTTGATACCCCATCTGCATTAAGATGTCCCAGCCAGAGGTGTTCATCATTGTTTTCTTTTTTTTCCCCTTGGCAGGCAGGGGTGTCATAGCAACCGTTGTGACTTTTTCTGGCATTGGTCGTGGACAAGGGACGTCCAGCACAGATAATAGTGGCTTGTTGGCCGGCCACATGGATGGAACTGATGAAGCCACATGAATATCCTCCTCTGGCAAAATCGGCATACTGGTAACTTTAATAATGCGGCCCTTGTGTGGGAATTTAAGGCATTGGTGATTTGTGGAGGGCACCGCATCGAGTTGCTGAATGTAGGGGCGTCCCAGAATGCCATTAAATGTCGGGTCCATATCCAGAATGTGAAAATCTGCTGTGATGGCGGCAGGACCCAAACTTACTTTTAACGTAATCATGCCTATAGGAGGTTTCTTCGTATTATCATATGCAGTGACTGTGATAGTAGACGGCCGTATTTGGCTTTCCGGAATGCCACACAACTTCAAGGTGCTAGGTGGCAAGACATTGATGGATGCCCCAGTGTCCACCAGACATTGCTTAACAGCCACCTTATTAATGTCAACTGTGATGCATAGAGCGTACTTTCTTGCTGGGAGTGGCGCCAGTTCATGTTCATGGAAAGTAATTGCCGGCTGACTGCTAGTGGGGCGTTAAAACCGTGACTATCTGCTCAACTGGGATGTCCTCATTGACCATCACCTTTTGCAGATATTCTTTCAAAGCTAGCTGATGAGTGGTGGACCTTTTAATTAATTCCAGGATTGAAATCCTTGCTAGTGTTCGGTCCAAGTGCTTTAGCAAATCATACTGAGTCCCTGGCACTAACTCTTGTTCTTGTTCTTGCTCTTACGGCCCCTGCGCGGGCTCTAGCTCTCTCTGTGGAAAAATACGGTGGAACATCCGTCCACTGCGGAGCGGCGTCACGCCTTGACGTGCCTCTGTCGGGACAAGTGTGGGAGGGGGATTAGAAGAAGAAGAAGGTGTGTTGGTGTTAAGAAGTGGTGGAGTGGGAGTTCCCGCAGAGGGAATCCCTGTAGAGGGTGCTGGTGCCCTGGTAGGAGGCGTAGAGGTAGAAAGGGATACCCGAATGCGGGGGGAATTGGTGGGGGGTGGAATGAGAAGGGTTCTGGGTACAAAAGGTGGCGGAACCGATGGTGGGGGGATCCTTGCCGGTGAAGGAGTAGTGGTGGCGGGTGCAGTGGGCGTTGGTTATGGGCGGATGAGGAGTGGCCTAGATGGCAATGGCGAAGGGTTGGTGGTGGATGGGTTTTGTTGTGGCGTAGGCTGTAGAGGTGGTAAGCGTGTAAGAAGGGGGCGAACCGGCGAGGTTGGAGAATTGGCGGTAGGAGGTGAATTAGCGGGGCGCAGAAGAGATCGGCCCACTTGAGGGGTAGGAGAAGAAGAAGGGGTGCGCAAGAGGCGCGGAGGTTGATTTTGATTATGATAAAGTGCCCCGACAGAGGCATTTTCTTCATGCCATCCCTGCCCTCTCTCCACCTCATAGAGAGACGTGACAGGGTTTACGTGCTGGTTTGGCGGGTGCTCCGGCAGTGGATTGTGGACAATCCCCATATCGTGCTGAGGAGCTGGAGCTTGTTGTTGCTGCTGTGGAGCTGGTTGCTGTGGCTGCTGAGCTTGTTGCTGCCGAGGAGACCTTCTTTCTTTCATGGTGGCGATGAATTGCCTCATTTCGTCCCAATTGATGTCACCTTGGTCATTTAGGTCATAAATGTAATCTCTGAAGTGGAAGCAACGATCCAGGTTATTACCAGGTGCACGATGAAAAGCGCAGTAACGGGATGTGTCAACATTAGCGGGCCACGCTGTTCTTTCTCTTGGTAATATGAGCAAATTGGCGGCCATTAAGGCATTGAAAATATCCGGGAGACTTTCTGGTAATGGAGGGTAGTGGTCCCTTTTAGGGCCAAGTGGTGGTCTCCGTTGTTGTTGTTGGCCATAGTTGGTAGGTGGTGGTACCTGGTGGTATTGCTACGGAGCTGGAGGGTTAGTACGGTGCGCTTGGTTTGGCGGTGAAGCAAAGGAATGTTGGGGTGCGAATTGGCGTTGTGGGGTGGAGTTGAAATGGGGGCTTTGTGGTGGAGGAAGGTTAGGATGTGGGTTAGCTTGATGGGGGTGGCCAACTACGCCAACCTGCTCATTTGCAATAGTGCCCTCCGTCGTGGGCCCGCTGTTGTTGACAGTTGTGGTTTTCTTGAATAGCCGTGACTTCGGCTCAAACATGCCCATAATGGGCGAATCCTTCATCTGCGTCTGGATATAACGAGCTCTCTCATAGAGCTCATCCATGGTGGTTAACCGGTTCATGGCCAGTATGTGCCGGAACTGAGGGGTGGCATTGGAAATTATCATCTTGACTTGTTCCGGTTCAGACAGTGTATCTTTCAACTTTTCGGCCATAGACCGCCATCTATCAGCAAACATTATGAAGTCCTCCTCGGGCTTCATCTTTTCCACGACCAGATCTGTGAGCGAAAGGGATGGTCCGACCCGGTCTCTGTATTTTTGCAAGAACTTCCTTTGAACAATATCGAAGTCACCGGCATCAGCGGAATCCAGTGAATAAAACCATTCAAGGGCTGGCCCCTCCAGAGATCTCCTGAATAAATACGCCAAAGAGGCCTTGTTGTCTTGCCAGAAGGAGGTCTCGTACCTGAAGTCCTTCAAATGAATAAAAGGATTACCAGTCCCATTATATCATCGGAAGTTCGGCATTTCAGATGGTGGTAAGTGGAAGACGGGCAATGTAGGGAGTGAAATTTCCGGGGCAGTCTTAGCCGTGGTGACCTTCTTTAGTTGCTCCTCCATGCTGGCCAATTTCTGGAGTAATAGCATATTAGTGTCGGACTCGACTGGGGCCGGATTTTGAATAAAAGAATGTGGTATAGGTGTCTGCAGAATTCGGGGAGGTTGGAACTGAGGCCTAACCGCTGAATAGCTCGCCTGTTGGGCCGGCATGGCCGCACCGAGCGTTGGTGGACGAGAGGGGGGTTTGTGCAAGACCGCCTGGTCATTAGTGAGGTGATGGCCACTCTCGGCTGGAGGGGATTGGAGGATGAAGAGGGAACATACTTCTCTTTCAAAGCGGCCTGAATAGCCTGCCGCTGGGAATCGTCTAACTGAGATAAAGCATTAATTAAATCCGTGACATTGAGGGATGGAGAAGAATTCCCCGAGGTGTTGGAGGGTAAAGTTTGGGAAGAGGGCACAACCTCTTGAGGAGTGGTATCAACCACATGGATTTGAGGATGATGGGACTGAGGAGGAGGGTAATTTCCCTCATAATAGATGGAATCCTGGGGGGGGTCTCATATTGACCAAAAACATTCTCATCCTCATCATCATAAGAATACCCGTAGCCTGCCATGTTGATGATTTTTCCTGAACAGAGTTTCATGTTTAAGAGGAGAGACAACTTTATAAAGGCAGTATCAAACAAACAACCACTCAATCCAAACACGTCTAAACAAATCAATCCAAGCAAGTGTATGCAACCAAGTTGAGATGAACGCAAGATTTTATTGTTATGCTTGAGATTAGAGTGGATTAAATTGTTGAATAGTTCACTTCTGTTTGCAATGTGAAACCTAGTTGATCCAAGTGTAACCTCCGGGTCAACTAGATTCTTTCTCTCTCCTCACTAACGATAGGTTCTCTATACTCCGGGTACTTCAAGGGTACAACCAGCCTGGCGTTCGTGAGGGAATCCACGGGTGCGGGGACTTACGGAGGTCTTGGAAAAGGGATTTCCGGTCCAAAGAGACGGAATGTTCAATGGAGGGTCGTCCCGATTCCAAGAGAGGTGTGTGGAATCCTAGTGAAGAGAGAGGAGGTCTCTCAACCAAATGCCACAATATGCAAAATAAGATGATAAGATCATAGCAATATAGGCAAGCAATGTAATAACCAAACAAACTATCACAGACAGCAACAGGAAGCATGCTTCTGTAAAACGCAGGAAAGAGACGACATGGGGTAGGTCGCTATCAACCAAAGCAACGACAGGGTCACTGTCGTGAATCACTGCGAGAGGCCATGAGCCAGTAGTGAAAACAAAGACATGCCTCTGGTTGAGGCGTGAAATATGAAAAGGACGCCTCTGAGTAAGGGCGTCAAATCTGAAAAAGCGCCTTGAGGTGAGGCGCTACGCAATAAAAGAACGCCCTAGGGCAGGGCGTGAATTCACAGGTAGCGTGATAAAAGCAGTAAAATGATGAAAGACGTATTGACAGAAGACGTAACACAATAATAAAACGCCCTGGATGAAGGCGTTAAAAGAAAAGGCGCCTCTGTTTGAGGCGTGAATTCATAAAATATGCAATCACAAACTGGCTGATCCTGGGGAGTGTGCAGGGTGCACAAGGGAGGGTGCCCGTGGGGCACAAGAGGAGGGGTACCGAGGGGAAAGGGCACACGTGGGTGCCGAAGGGGAAAGGGCACACGTGGGTGCCAATAGGAGATGGTAATCAAAAGAAAAATAGTGGAGGTCCCACCGTGATCGCCAATTTGTAGATCGTGATAAATCCACACACGAAGAAGAAATTTAAATATGAGAAAGCATAACAAAAATAAGGGGGAGATGATATAATAATAAGGAAAAGAAGCACGTGGTGCTACTAAGGAGGGTGATCGCCAGAGGGGTTACCTCAAGAAGAAACAAAGAAGATCGCGAATACCTGGTGGAAAATAGAACGCGGGATGGATTGTGAATTCCTCCTCCTCCTTCAACCGGCCGGCCGATGAAGGGGGGTTTTCCTTTATTGATTACCTTGCAAAAGAGACAAAACACACAAGCAGTGGATCAGCCAAGTGCACGTAGTATCAATCCCAAAGATGATATGAAGATGAGAAAAGAACAAAACATGCGCACCTTATTTTGTTTTAAAACCCCTAAAGAAATAGGGAAGGAGGAGATATGATGCTAATGCAAGCGTAAAAGGAGAAAACACAGTGATGATGAAGCTAATGCAAAAAAGAAGAAAACAACATAGTGATGATGAATGATGGATGAAGACGAAACAACTCAAACAGAATAAAAGAAAAACCCTGCTGTCCCTGACGACAGTAAAGGGAAACAAGGTGGACGCGATTGATCGGAAGCAGAGGAAGCAGAGGAAGCAGAGGAAGCAGAGCCTTTTCTAAACGATCGCACAGGAGGAAGATGAAGCTCTGTAACTCCCGAACTCGTAAACCTCTGATCGTAACCTGTGAACTCTCTGACCCGTCAACCTCTGTCTAGATCGACCAGAGCATCCTTTTATAGGATTTCAATTGAAGATAAGCTCAAATTTGGGAAGATAAGGATAGGCAATGATCAAAGAAGGCAGGACTCTAACTCCAATTCGAGCAAGGAGACCATTGGAGGCAGGGAACTAATCAGGAAAGGTATACTCAAACACGACACCGAAGGATAAAACACGACCTTCAGAAGGGCGTCAAATCACAAATTGACGACCTACATCAAGACGCTACTCAAAACACGACCATAATCAAGGGCGTCACTTCTTGGATTTAATTTTGACAATAAAACTTACTTCATTTGAAAATTATGAGTGTTGTGCTCCTGATTTTGATGATGATCACCATGATATGACAGGGTGTATTATTATCTGACAATATGGTAAGTGGCAAGAATTTCTATTGAACTTTAATGCAGGCAATAGTCAGCGTCGACGCCACAAGATCAAAGGGTCGACGCAGCCTTCAGCTCCTCCAAGTTGAAGCATACTTCATCTAAACTGCGTCTACGCCTCAAGCAAGATAACGTCGACGCTGTGACTAGATCTCAAGATGTTTGAGTCATGTGCATGCTAACTGCGTCAACGCCACTCGGATGCAGCGTCGACTCGCAGGTCTCCAGAAGATATCTTCATACAGCGTTGACGCTACCAGCTACCGACGTCGACGCAGCGGGTGCCAAAAGACTAAGAAGCTATCTTCACATAGCGTCGATGCCACCAGTTATCAGCGTCAACGCAGTGATAGCCTAAGGTCGTATATCGAAGGAAGATAAGAAGCTGTCTTCACACAGCGTCTACGCATTCAAATGCTGGCGTCGACGCACCCAGTCCCAGACAAGCGCTCGGGCAAAAGGATTGGATAAAGTGGGCCAGCCACGTCTGCAAACGAACTACACTCTCCCTCCTTTAGTCCAGAAGCTTCTCCACACGTGAGCGAATGATTGGGAATCTTGTGGGGCCCAATCTTGCGCGGGAAAAATGAAAAAGGAAATGTAGAAGTGGATCGAAGGGGGATGAGTAGAGGAGATAAATAGAAGAGACTAAGAGGGACTACTATACAGTGAAGAACGTGGAGAGCCTAGCATCATGAAGAAGGTCCAGTGCGTGGATTGAAAGATAGGTTCATTCTCCTGGTGAAGAAGATCAGAAGCCGAAGAACCATGAAGGCTTCAGACTGATCTAGTCTCAACTGAAGGGAAGATCACACTCAGATCATACTGTTCATCTCTTCGGGCTCTACTCTCTTCTGCTGCGCAAGAAGTCTGAAGATCCATTGATCAGCATATTCTGAGTTTACCCCTTACCTTGTATTTTCGTTTTCTTATACAATTCTATTCTCGGATTACTGTTCAACTGAGATTCAGTGGTCAGGTGTGTTCTGATCCAGAAAGTGTTCTGAGATCAGAGTGTGTATAGACTCTGTGTCTACAAGCTGTTCGATAGCGGTTCTAAGACAGGATATAGTTGTCTTCTGCAGATTGGATCTGCAGGTCAGAGAAGGATTCTTCTCTGGTGTTAGCTAAGCTGTAAAGCTCAGCGGTGATCCCCACCGGTTTGGTGAGGGGGTGGACGTAGGTCTCGAGATAGAGACTGAACCACCTTAAAAACTCTGATCTACTGTGGCTTGTGCTTGTGGTTTGTTATTGTGTCTATTGTCTCGTTAAACCGCTTAGATATTGCGCTAGCTCTTTAGAGATTCACGAACCGGATTTTTGTCTGTGCTATCACAGAGAGTGCAATTGTCTTATTCCGCTTAAAATTTTTAAGTGGTCAATCTATTCACCCCCTCCCCCTCTAGTTTGACGATCCTTTGCTCCCAACAAGTGGTATGAGAGCACCAGGCTCTCTTGAACGGTTTAACAGCCTAGAGAGAAGTAATGGAGAGCAAAGGATTTATGCCAGAGGGCTATGCTGTGAATAGACCACCATTTTTCGATGGCACTAACTATTCCTATTGGAAGAATCACATGCAAGTTTTTCTCAGGGCCCAGGACTATGAAGTATGGAAAGTTGTGAGCAAGGGGCCCTACATAATAGAAGGCGACGAAGAATTATGGGTAAAGGAGTAAGTAAGAAAATCAACCGTCAACTGGCAGGCAATGAACATTATGCAATGCTCCCTGCATCCCAAGGAATTCTCGCGCGTCTCCTCATGCGCAAGTGCGAAAGAAATGTGGGATCGACTCGAGGTAATATATGAGGGTACCTCGGAGGTAAGGGAGACCAAGGCTAACATGCTAATTTCTGAATATGAGTCGTTCCATATGAAACCTGAAGAAAGTATTTCTGAGATGTATGCTCGTCTAACCGTACTTGTCAATGGTCTCAAAGGTCTAGGGAAGGCCTATACAGATTATGAGCTGGTGAGAAAGATTCTTAGATCTTTGACATCCGTGTGGCACACAAAAGCCACAGTGGTCGAAGAATCTAGGAATCTTCCCAGGACCACTCCTGACGAGTTGATAGGTTCCCTTATGGCCTATGAGCTAAATTTGAAAAGATCTGATGAGGAAATAAAGAAGAAGAAACCCCTAGCTCTCAAGGCTGCTCCAAGCTGTAAGGAGAGCTCAGATGAGAATCTGACCTCTTCTTCAGACAGTGATTCAGGTGAGATTGCGATGCTCACTAAGAAATTTTAAAAATTCTTACGAAGGGAAGGTAAAGCTGGTCGATTTAGAAGCTATCAAGGTAAAATGAATTCTAAATTTAAATCTGACCAAACTAAGAAATCTGACAAAGTTGTGTGTTATCAATGTAGGAAACAGGGACATATCAAGTCAGAATGCCCTGAAAATTCTAAGAAAGCGTACTCCAAGTTCAAAAATAAAAAGCCCAAGGCCATGATCAGTACATGGAGTGATGAAGAAGAGGAAGAGGAGGATAGCACATCAGAGGAAGAAAAAGAAGTAAAGCTATGCCTAATGGCCAGGGGAGAGGACTCTACTGAGGTAAATTCTCCACTTGATGAATTTACTTGTGATGACTGGGAAGAAGCTTTCAATGACCTTATGGATAAATATGATATTGTAAAGAAAGAAAAATTGGACAAACAAACTTCCATAGAGAAAATGACACAAGGCAAACATAATCTTGATGCCTTAATGGGAACAAAATGCAATGTCGACAAAGAAGGACTTGGATATAATCCAAGCTCAAAGAAAGAAATTGGACTTAAACTGGTGACCTTCATATCAGAAGAAAAGAAAACTGAGGAGAAACAGGTGGCTGAAGTAAAAAATGTTGAAAGAGACAAAGGGAAACAGATTCAGAAAAATGAAGTGACAAAGGAGAAAGGAAAAGAAAAGATTAATGAATCTCCTAAATCAAAATTTGCAAAGAATTTAACCAGCTGCAAGCATGTCATTTCATCACCACCTAAGGCCTCCAGCTCCAGACCCTTCGTTCACCAACATAGCACCAGAAAGATTGAAAATACCAAATCTGGCCAGAGTCAGATGCGTCCACGCAAGACCAGTAATGTGTCAACGCAACCTTCATACAATAATAGGTCTTCTGCATATTGGTCTAGGCACTCAACTCAGATGCGTCAACGCTACGAACATGTGGCGTCGACTCGGGCTGAATTCCAAAGAGTCCATAAGAATTGGAACGACCACATGGGTCAACGCATGCAGGGATATGCGTCCACGCACCCATACCACCATGGCCAACACTATAATCAATCTGGGTGGATGGGTCAACGCACACACCACAGTGCGTCCACGCATCCTACATTCTATCAAACACATAGGAGCAACTATGGATGGGTGAGTCCACGCATTCATTCAGGAAGGTCGACGCATCCCATGTATGCATATCCTATAAGACAAACACATGTTCTTAGGGCAGTCAACCCACATCACCAAAAGGCTCTGTGGAACCAAAATAAATGATGGTTCAATAAAGCAGCTAAAACAACCTTAAAATCAAATCAGAAACCAGCTGCCTCCTCAACTAAAAGCCATCAAAAACCTCAACAAAGACAAATGTGGATTCCTAAGAACCTACTGAATTTCTTGAAGTCTTCCAGTGATCCAATGGGACCCAAGTATGTTTGGGTTCCAAAATCTTTTGTTTGATGATTCTTGCAGGAATGCCTTGCAGCCATGCACAACAGATGGTATCTTGACAGCGGCTGCTCAAGGCATATGACAGGGGACAAGGCCAAGTTTTGTCTCCTGGTTGAGAAGGATGGAGGATTTGTTACCTTTGGTGGAAACAATAAAGGCAAAATAGTTGGTAAAGGTACAGTTGGCAAAAAACCTTCTACCTCCATTGATGATGTTCTTTTAGTAGAGGGTCTAGAGTATAACTTGCTCAGTATAAGTCAGTTGTGTGACAGAAATAATAAAGTAGTGTTTGATGCAAACACATGCATCATTTTAGAAGAAAAATCAGAAAAAATTAAATTTGTTGGAAAAAGAATAAACAACATGTACATGGTAGATTTAGATGATCCTGCACATAATAATCTTTGTCTCGTTGTAAATAAAACTGAACTAGCTTGGTTGTGGCACCGTAGGCTAGGACATGCTAGCTATAGTGTACTGCATAAGTTAGCCAAACACAGCATGGTGAATGGCCTGCCTGATGCTTCGTTCAAGAAAAATGACAAAATCTGTAATGCATGCACCCAAGGTAAACAGACTAGGAAGTCATTTAAGTCCAAGATAAAGAGTCAGTCCACTAAACCTTTTGAACTCATTCATTTGGATTTATTTGGACCCACAAGAACAGCAAGCATTAGTGGTAATCGAAATGGATTTGTCCCAGTAGATGATTTTACTAGATTTACCTGGGTATTCTTTCTATCTCATAAGAATGAGGCATTTGAGGAATTTCAGGCATTCTTTAAGAAAACACAGCAGGAGGGTAAGTTTGTCATTTCTTCCATTATATCAGATCATGGTGGAGAATTTGACAATTCTGAATTTGGAGAATTTTGCAGAGCAACAGGGCTAAATCACAGGTTTTCTTCTCCAAGAACACCTGAACAAAATGGAGTCGTGGAGAGAAGAAACCGAACCCTTGTGGAGATGGGCAGAACCATGCTGATTGAAGGGCAACTCCCAAGGAAGTATTGGGCAGAGGCTGTGAACACTGCATGCTACATTGTAAATCGGGCAATGGTAAGACCACAGTCAAAAAGACTCCTTATGAAATGCTGAAAGGTAAGAAGCCCTTTGTTGCTCATTTTAAAGTTTTTGGTTCAAAATGCTTTGTTCAGAATAATGATAAACGAGCCTTAGATAAGTTTGAACCCAAGAGTGAACCCGCCATATTCTTAGGATACTCCAGTCACTCTAGGGCTTATAGGGTCCTAAATCTGAAGACTCAAACAATTGAGGAATCACCTCACATCATTTTTGATAAGCTAATTGAAAATTCACAAGTTGAACCTTCATGCAGGAACAAGGGTGATGAAGACTTCCTTGACAAGCCTGAGGAGGAAGAAACTTTGGAAGGAGATTCAAGACCAAAAGAGGATGAGCCAGAGTCTAGTAATCAGGGTAATGCATATATTAATGGAGGTGACCCTCTGATTAACATTAGGTTGTTAAGGGATCACCCCTCATCTAGCATAATAGGCAACTTGCATGAACCTGTTAGGACACGCTCTCAAATACAAGAAATGGATAACATGGCACTTGTGTCTCAAACTGAACCCAAGAATGTTGTGGAAGCCTTACAAGATCCCAACTGGATAAATGCAATGCATGAAGAACTCAACCAATTCATAAGAAATAAAGTATGGCATCTAGTGCCCAGACCCAAGGATCAATCTATAATAGGAACTAAATGGGTCTATAAAAACAAACAAAATGAAAATGGTGTAATTGTTAGGAATAAGGCTAGACTGGTTGCACAGGGTTACAATCAAGAGTTCGGTATTGACTTCGAAGAGTCCTTTGCCCAAGTAGCCAGATTAGAAGCCATTCGTTTGTTGCTTGCATATGCTGTAAGTCATGGAATAAAATTACAACAAATGGATGTAAAAAGTGCTTTCCTAAATGGAATAATAAAAGAAGAAGTATATGTGGAACAACCCCCTGGATTTGAATGTGCAGAAAATCCTAACCACGTATACAGATTGGACAAAGCATTGTATGGACTCAAGCAGGCACCTCGAGCCTGGTACGACCGGCTCAGCTCCTTTCTCACTGAAAAAGGTTACTCAAGAGGTAAAGTGGACCTGACATTGTTTACAAAGGTAAGGAATTCAGATATCATTTTAGTTCAAATATATGTTGATGACATTGTCTTCGGTTCCACTAAACCTAGTATGTGTAAGGAGTTTGCTAACTTAATGACAACAGAATTTGAAATGAGTCTCATGGGTGAACTTCAATTTTTTCTAGGTTTGCAGATCACCCAACGCAGAGAAGGATGCTCTATTAGTCAGACAAAGTACATCAAGGAGCTACTGAAGAAGTATAAAATGGAAAATCTGAAAGTAATCAGCACTCCCATGTGTACAAACACAACCTTGGATGCAGATCTGAAAGGTACACAAGTTGATGCCAAGACCTATCGAGGTATGATAGGGTCACTTCTATATCTTACTGCATCAAGGCCTGATATTCAATTTTGTGTTTGTATGTGTGCTCGTTTTCAAGCTGATCCTAGAGAATCCCACCTAAGTTCTGTCAAGCGTATTTTTAGATACCTTGCTGGAACTCAAGACCTAGGGATTTGGTATCCTGCATCCTGCACCTTTGACTTGGTATCATATTCGGATGCAGACTATGCTGAATGTAAATTGGACAGAAAAAGCACTAGTGGCTACTGCCAATTTTTGGGTGGGTGCTTGATCTCTTGGGCCTCCAAGAAACAACACTCAGTGGCACTGTCCACTGCAGAGGCAGAATATGTCGCTGCAGGGAGCTGTGGCACTCAAGTGTTGTGGATCCAGCATCAGCTCCAAGATTACCAAACTGATCTTGGATGTGTCCCAATATTGTGCGATAACACAAGTGCTATAAACCTGGCCAAGAACCCCATCCAGCACTCTAGGACCAAACATATTGAAATCAGACATCACTTTTTAAGAGATGAGGTCAGTAAAGGAAGTTTCAAGCTTGTATTTGTAGAATCTGAACGTCAACTAGCTGATATTTTTACCAAGCCTCTCAACAATGAGCGTTTTTCATATCTTAGGAGAGAGCTTGGACTCTGCAATTTGAATTCTGAATCTTGAATTGACTGCATGGCCTCATATCTGAATGCTGCTTGATTGCTTTTGTGATGATCATATTTGAAGTCCTGCTATGATAAACTTGTCAATGTTTGAATAAGTCATACACTTAGGGGGAGTATAAAATTTTTTTTTGGTATTTTGATTCATCTGAAATAAAACCTCAGCATGCTTACAAATTCATCTGTTTTAATCTCTTCCTTCTTGCTTGAGTTAAGGGGAAGTAAGGTTTTATGCGGTAACGCACCCGTAAGGATGCGTCCACGCTGCAATGGATTGACTTTGTTTAAATGTTAACCAATCCGTGCAGTATGGCATAGTGCGTCGACGCTTCAGGGATTCTGCGTTGACGCTATGCAAGTAATAGTGTGATGTGATGGTGATTATGACTCTCGTCTAGCTCATAGGATTCTCTCGTTCATCCTTCTTGCTAGACTTGTTCTTCTTCAAGTATCACCTTACACTCAATCATGTTCATCTTCTTAATCCCAAGATTTCTTGATGTACTCTCCTTCTATTCCTGAATAAGGGAATTGTCTCAAATGTCCTGGTGAAAAGTTAATGCCTCACATTCAGGGGGAGCTAAGGGAATAATTTCTAATGAAAACAAGTTTCTCTTAGAGTAACTTCACACTACTTAATGATATAAAATGTGTGTCCTTCAATGTTTGAATTCACCAGAACTTGAACCTAAAAGTGGTTGAATCTGGAATAAGAACTAAACAAGTTAATGTGACTTGGTTCCTATCATTTTTTTTTAAATTGATCAAAAGTAGAAGGATCTTTCAATATATGGAAATTTAATCGGTATTGTTGCTAAAGTTTGCTTAGATCTAAAACGAGCTTCAAGAAAAAGTGAATCACACAGTCTTTCTGTTCCTTGCAGAGCAATGGTAGATTTCCACAGAGAAACTTGCTCTAGGCACCAAAGAAGTGTTAAAGAGCAAGTCATGAGGTGGACTACTATCTCTGTCCTTTAATGAAACTTATCCATGTTAGAGCAATGGTGATTCTCAACCGAGAAACTACCTTCCTCACCAATGAAGTATTGGAAGGCATGTCATGAGGTTGATCACTACCTCTGATTCTAAGCATAATGATTAGCTATGCTAAGTAACCGGGGACTCTGGTGCCTGATAAGCATGTGTACTCGTGTCACAAGGCTAGCTATATTTGACTGCTAATGGATGGAATCAATAAAATAAATACTAAGACTCTTGTGTGATGGTATGAAATCAAAGGCTCAAAAGATCTAATGAACTTATCCTCAATGCTTCTTAAACTTCTTTCTTCAAAGATTCTTTCGAAATTGAGTAACGAAGGATAAAGTTATGAGAAGATCCCGAGTATGAAGCTAGTTTAGAAATTACTCCAATTCTACACTATTACTGTTCATTTCTGTGCTTCAAACTTCGCAGAGTATCAACATTTTATGTCACTAAATGGTTCGAAGCTAATCTAAGAAAATTTATTTTTCATGGGAATTTGAACTGAAGCTATTAAAAATCCCTGAGTTTGAGTGCTTTACATTATGAAACCAGGCTTCTAATGACATTTCTCAATTTCTGCTCTTTTGGCTGCATCTTCTATTTTTCACAAATCATGGTCTTGCAGCGTGTATTCACATTATGGCGTCGACGCATCCTATCTCTTAAGGTCGACGCCTCTGTGTTTTTCCTATACACTTTTGTGCATAAGTGCTCATAGCGTCGACGCTTTGATTTCCTCGCATCGACGCATCCACTCTATCTAGGTTCTTTTGGGTGTGAACTAGATCCGTTACCCGATTACCCAATAACAAGATTGGGGGTTTCACGTGTCACCCGGTTAAAACCCTCAACCGAGGGAATAGTCGGCTACTTTTCATTCATCCTTCTGAGGCACGACGGTTCCTCTCCTTCCTCTGTAACACGTCTTGACTGTTCTTCTTCTCCTCTATCCATGAAAATGGCTCTCGCCTACTCCAGGAAGGGTAAGAAGCCTGCTGAGGAACCATCTTCGGCTCCTCCAGCTCCTGCCATCGCTGCTGAAGCCCAAGTTTATGAATCACCTGCGGCGGCTCCTCCTCCTACATCTTCTTCTTCGCTTAAATGCAAAGACAAGGGGAAGCGTCCACGCAGCCCTTCCCCTCCTTCCAAGAAGAAGAAGGTCCGATCGTCCTCCAAGCCCTCATCTTCACAGAAGAAAGTCTTCTCCAAAAAATCCAGGTCTGGGGTTTCCGTCTCCGCTCCTTCTTCTGGTAAAGATGAACCCCTGAAGGTTTTAATTCCTCGATATATTCTTGACTCGGACGAAGCCTTTCATGCTGTCTTCCCTGAGATTAGACCCACTTTGGAGTTTCAAGGTTGGTGGGGTTTTGCCACCAAGTACTCCGTCTATTATCCTACTCTTGTCAGGGAGTTTTATCGCAATTTATGCCATCAACCCGAACGTGGTAGACTGATCAGCTCTGTTCAGGGAATTAAGTTTGAACTTACTGCTAGTTTGCTCGCCAAAGTATGGAAGATTCCTATGAAGGGGGCCGAACTTCACTCATTTCCATTGAATGAACATGAAGCGTTTGCTGTTTTGACCGGCCAGACAGAGGACCCTTCAGACATTAAGCAGACCCATTTGTCTAGCTTAAAAGCTAACCAGTTTTCACCTCATGTTCGACTCCTGCACCATATATGCACTTCCATTTTTACCCCTCAGAGCAGTGGTCGTGAAAGGGTTACAATCATGCAGAGATTTTTACTATACTGCATGTTGAAAGAAATCAATGTGTCGTTGCTTGATGTAATCATCCAGACAATGGGGACTTGCCTGGACAACTCTAGGACTCTGCCCTACGCAGCACATCTCACAGCCTTGTTCAGAAAGGTTGGAGTTCAGTTTGGCAATGAAAAGAAGTGTGTTGTTCCTAGAGGCAATGTGTACTCCATGTCGTTTGTTCAGAATTTTATGGGTGTCAAAATTGTAGATGGCAGGCCAGTCAGAGTGCTGCCAAGTCAACAATCTTCTGACAGGGCAGCTGCTCCTCCTCCTGAGCCCGAACCAGAGTCAGTCAGGATATCTCCTGAACCTGTTGCTTCTCCTCCACATTGGGAGGGTCAGGAAAGAGTTGTGGACTTTGAGGTCCAAGGTGCAACACAAGCTCCAGCCAGGTCACCTCCACCTTTTGACACTCAGGATAGGCATGCTCATACTGTTGATAGTGAGCAGGTTTTTCCTTCGTATGTGGTGGAGTCTCCCAATGATGCTGATGAGGAAGGATTTCAATCTACAGTACCCCCTTTTCAAGATGATGAGCCTGAATGGTTTGACATTAGAGGGGAACCCAAGACTCAGTGGGAACAAGGTGAGTCTAGCTCACATAATCTGAATAGAGAACTTGGGTCCAGTAGCCAACAACCTCAGGATGATTATTTTCAGGCTCCTCCTGGTGCAACTGAAAAGGAATTACTTGTTCACCTCATCCGAATGATGCAGCATCAAGCGGATAAGCTTAACTCCTTTATTCTATATACTGACTTTCAGCTGGAACGACTGTATAAAAGAATTGTCTTATCTGAAATTTCGATGATGGTCTTCTGGAGAGACTATATGAAGGCCAAGCAGAAAACTGACAAAGCAATGAGGAAGGTCCTGCAGAGTGTTGCAAAGATTGTCAACAAGATTGCAGAGTTAGTTTCCAATATGCACTCTACATAGTTGTCTTCTCTTCAGACCATGGCCAAGATGCAATCCATGTGTTATGATATTCAAATTGCTATGGTCACTTTGCAGTCTCAAGTCACCTCAACTCCCACAGGTTTTCAAGCCGTGTTTAACAAGCTGTCTAGTCTTTCATCCTCGATGGAAACTATGTGCGATACGCTTGAGTCGTTGACACGAGGATCTGACGATGTCCGCTCCGAGCTGGGAGGTCTTAAAAGCACTCTTTTATTTCAGTTGGGCGAGCTTTCACAGACAATTCAAGCTCTGCATGCCCAGCAGACCTTCTCATCTCATCGTCCTCCACCTCCACCGGGCTAGTCATCTAGTCACTCCTCTAGGAGACATTCTCAGTATTTCCCTTAGTATGGTCTGAATACTCTGTTTTTCTTACTTGACTTCTAGCCTCCCCTTCTTGCTGATGTCCAAGGGGGCGACAATCACAATCTTGTCTTGTGAATGCACTTCGTTCTGTTTTATAATTAAAATTGATCATGTGCGTAAGTGAATGATGAATGAGCTGAATGTGATACCTATGGTTATGCATGCCTCTGCTTAATTGATTATTATATTGCATGATCATTAAAGTGCCAGAACTTCATCATGGTTGCCATCATCAAAAAGGGGGAGATTGTTGTGCTCCTGATTTTGATGATGATCACCATGATATGACAGGGTGTATTATTATCTGACAATATGGTAAGTGGCAAGAATTTCTGTTGAACTTTAATGCAGGCAATAGTCAGGGTCGACGCCACAAGATCAAAGGGTCGACGCAGCCTTCAGCTCCTCCAAGTTGAAGCATACTTCATCTAAACTGCGTCTACGCCTCAAGCAAGATAACGTCGACGCTGTGACTAGATCTCAAGATGTTTGAGTCATGCGCATGCTAACTGCGTCAACGCCACTCGGATGCAGCGTCGACTCGGAGGTCTCCAGAAGATATCTTCACACAGCGTTGACGCTACCAGCTACCAGCATCGACGCAGCGGGTGCCAAAAGACTAAGAAGCTATCTTCACATAGCGTCGACGCCACCAGTTATCAGCGTCAACGCAGTGATAGCCTGAGGTCGTATATCGAAGGAAGATAAGAAGCTGTCTTCACACAGCGTCTACACATTCAAATGCTGGCGTCGACGCACCCAGTCCCAGACAAGCGCTCGGGCAAAAGGACTGGATAAAGTGGGCCAGCCACGTCTGCAAACGAACTACACTCTCCCTCCTTTAGTCCAGAAGCTTCTACACACGTGAGCGAATGATTGGGAATCTTGTGGGGCCCAATCTTGCGCGGGAAAAATGAAAAAGGAAATGTAGAAGTGGATCGAAGGGGGATGAGTAGAGGAGATAAATAGAAGAGACTAAGAGGGACTAGTATACAGTGAAGAACGTGGAGAGCCTAGCATCGTGAAGAAGGTCCAGTGCGTGGATTGAAAGATAGGTTCATTCTCCTGGTGAAGAAGATCAGAAGCCGAAGAACCATGAAGGCTTCAGACTGATCTAGTCTCAACTGAAGGGAAGATCACACTCAGATCATACTGTTCATCTCTTCGGGCTCTACTCTCTTCTGCTGCGCAAGAAGTCTGAAGATCCATTGATCAACATATTCTGAGTTTACCCCTTACCTTGTATTTTCATTTTCTTATACAATTCTATTCTCGGATTACTGTTCAACTGAGATTCAGTGGTCAGGTGTGTTCTGATCCAGAAAGTGTTCTGAGATCAGAGTGTGTATAGACTCTGTGTCTACAAGCTGTTCGACAGCAGTTCTAAGACAGGATATAGTTGTCTTCTGCAGATTGGATCTGCAGGTCAGAGAAGGATTCTTCTCTGGTGTTAGCTAAGCTGTAAAGCTCAGCGGTGATCCCCACCGGTTTGGTGAGGGGGTGGACGTAGGTCTCGAGATAGAGACTGAACCACCTTAAAAACTCTGATCTACTGTGGCTTGTGCTTGTGGTTTGTTATTGTGTCTATTGTCTCGTTAAACTGCTTAGATATTGCGCTAGCTCTTTAGAGATTCACGAACCGGATTTTTGTCTGTGCTATCACAGAGAGTGCAATTGTCTTATTCCGCTTAAAATTTTTAAGTGGTCAATCTATTCACCCCCTCCCCCTCTAGTTTGACGATCCTCTGCTCCCAACAATGAGAACACGCCTGAGATGAAGGCGTTAATTGAAACCACGCCCTGAGGAAGGACGTTAATCAATAATTTGAATTTATTTTGAATTTATTTTGAAACCGGATAATACCAGGAATTGACGCCCTGACATTTGGTCGTCCTTTCTTTGAACACGCCCCATGTTAGGTCGCTATATAAAACACGCCCCTCCTCAGGTCACGAATCACAAAAAATGCAAGAACAAACCAAAAAAACACACAAAAAATAAAAAAACTTCATATTATGAATATATCAAAGTTCACTTTGGGGCGTCAACATAGTGACATGAGATTTGATCAACATAGCGTCAATTTTGGCGTGTCTACAATGGGCGTAGGAGAGCGCTCACCCCCTCAGGGAGGGAATAAGTTGTTCGCTCCACCACCAACCACTAATAGGTAGTTATATAAGTATGATAAAAGGAAGGTACAGAAGGGAAGGGAGAAGAGAATACAATAGATCATGGCCTGATAGTAGGGCACCCTATCTTATCAAGACGATAGGGGCCCTTTACACAAGTGGGGAGGATAGCCCAAGCATCATACACAATAGGAGAAACAGACAGAAAACAACCAAAACCAGCAAGAGAATTCGCGACCTGATTGGCCTCCCTAAAGATGTGAGTGAAGGTGGCCTGGAGCGCCTGAGAGAGGGCAGCAATCTCATGGAGAATATAAGTCAAACGCCAGGGTCGGGAGCAACCACCCTTCATAATCTGGATGAGCATAAGGGAATCTGACTCAATGGAGACAAGAGAGAGACCTTTGGATCGGCAGAAGTAAAGTCCATCACGGAGGGCCAATGCCTCGGCTTCTAGACTGGAAGATACCTCTTGGTAGGCAGCAGTAAAAGCAAACAAGAGACCACCACTATTCGTGCGAACAATACCCCCACCACCAGCCAGACCGCAACTAGACTTGAAAGCGCCATCCACATTAAGTTTCAGCCGTCCGGGAGGGGGGGCAAGCCATCGAATCACCTTAGGTGGGGAAGGGTATGCAGGGGGAATAACCATACCCCAAGAAACCAGCATGTGACACAGCGAGGGGGAGATGTCTCTCCCATTGAACTTGATGGCCCACATGTGACCTATTACCTCCCTGTGTGGAGTGGGTCAAATTATTGTATTGCTGTAACATTGTTTAACCGGGAGTCCGTAATTCGGCCGGGGTTGTCTTCGCCACGCCGGGTGCGTTGAGGTAACGATCTTAACTCCTTGACATTTCATTTGCTTAGCTAGTGTATGGTCGTATGCCGCTGCGAGAGTGTAGGTTCCTAGCCTGTGTGTCCATGTCATCGCTGTGAGCGTGAGACTGACCCATCCCGCGACTCGATCCGAGTCCGGAAGTGAGTCTGACTACCTTCAACTCTGCCGGTTTCTTAACCGCGCACGATCCACGCTTTCCCTCGCATGGGACGACGAGTGAGTTTGCACTTCTGTTAGCGACGTATAGCCTATAGGAGCTCTTAGTGTCGAGCCGAGGTCGCTCTCGTAGTCGTGTCGTTGCTGGTCGAGCCGTGTCCGTCCCATATAGTGTCGTCTCCTCAGTCCGTCCCGCATCAAGAAGAGACCAGTACACCCACGGGCACCGCCCCGGCTCATCCATCACCTGCGCTACCCGTGGGTGGGGGGCATTTGTGGACGTGCAAAATTGCATGCCCATACGTCTCAACTAGTCCAGCATCAATAGCCACTCCAACTAAAGAAACTGCAAAGGAGAGGTCCCATCCGGACTCTCCAAACACACACACACACACTGCCGTGAAGCCGTCTCCGGAGGCACGATAGTGAAGAGAAATTAGCTGCCAAGAGGCCTTATAATCCAGGGCCTCGAAGAAAATCAGACGAGCTACAACTCGCGCACCCAACAGGCTCAGGACTGCCCTTTTGGGCCCTCAACGGCACGCCCTGAGGCCTTCAGGGGCACGCCCCTCAGCGGCACGCCCTCGCAGGCCTTCAGCGGCAGGCCCCCAGGGCCCTTCAGCGGCACGCCCTTGGCACCCTTCAGCTGCACGCCTTGGCACCTCTTCAGCGGCACGCCCTGCAGGTGCCTCTCAGCGGCACACCCCCAGGGTTGCCCAACGGCACACCCCCTGCTAGCCCTCAGCGGCACACCCTGCCGGCCCTCCATCGGCACACCCTGCCGGCCCTCCACCGACACGCCCAATGCGCCTTCAGCGGCACGCCCACGAACGCCCCCAGCGGCGCGCGCGTGCGTTGCCTTCAGCGGCATGCCCAGCGCACCCCCCTTCACCGGTGTGCTCGGCCTGGCCAGTCCTCGCCAGCACACCCTTTCGGCCCTTCAGCGGCATGCTCGGGCTAGCGTCTTCAGCGGCACGCCCCTTGTGAGCTATTCAGCGGCACGCTTTTGCAGCCCCTCCGCGGCACACTTCTTGGGACATCCAGCGGCACGCTTGGCAGCGCTTCCAGCGACACGCTTCTACGGTCTTCCAGCGGCACGGGTTTTTGCCCGTTCAGTGGCACACTTCGGCTGCAGCCCGGCGCGATCAGCAGGCAATCTTAACGCCATCCCCTATAGATCTTTGGTGCGTAATGGGGTTTCTGAGGTGTCACCCGGGGAGAGAGCCACGCTGCCTACTCCTCCTGCCACCTAGGACAAGGGAGTCAACTCCCATTAAATGCCCGCCGGACGCTTCCCGCCTTCGGACGCTCCCGCCACTGGGGTATAAAACCCCTCTTCTTCGCTGCGAATAGAAGGGGGAGGCATACACACACAGATAGATACACGCAGAAGAGAAGAAGAGAAGAAGAAGGGGAAGAGAAGAATAGAGGAAGAGAGGAAGAGAGGGGGGGAGTGCGCCGTTCCACCCACCACCGCCGCCCATGCGAAGAGAGAAGAGAAGGGGAGGAGGGGAGGCTCTGGATCCCCCCCCCCCCCCCCCCCGATGCTCCGTCCACCATCGTCCATGGGAAAAGAAAGAGAAGAAGAAGAAGAGAAGAAGAGGGAGGCCCTCCGGCGACCACCGACGAGTGAGGGAGAAAGAGAGAAAGAGAGATGTAGAAGGGGGAGTGGGGAAGACCATGGAGCAATCACCCCTGCTCGACCTTAACCTCCCCCATTTCTTCCTGTTTATGCTTTTCTTTTCCCTCCTCGTTGCTGTATCTTCTACCCCAGTGTTTTTTTTTTCGATGTATACATGGCCGGCTATGGCCACCTTCTTTTTTTTATTAATGGAAATCCCTCTTCTTTGGGTTTCTCATCGTCTCCGTCCGTTTGGGTATTTTGCATGCGTTTGATCGTGCACCCCCCCGTTTCGATGTTTTGGCCTCCCTACGGGGCCACGGATCTCCGTTCATGCCCTTCTTGCGCCTCCAGCGGTGCACCCATCTGTGCCTCCAGTGGCACACCCTGATGGTGCCTCCAACGGCACGCTCTAATTATGCCTTCAGCGGCACACCCAATTGTGCCTCCAGCGGCACACCCTGATTGTGCCTCCAACGGCACACCCTAATTGCGCCTTCAGAGGCACACCCCGACTGTGCCTCCAGTGGCACACCCCAACCAATTCTTCTAGGCCCTTCGCTGGCACGCCCTCTCGTGCCTTCCTTGCCCGGAACATTTGCCCTTCCTTCTTGCCCGGTGCATCCCCCCTCAGCCAGTCCAAGAGTAGTCTTCCACTCGCCGTTCCCTCCGAGTTTTCTGAGGTTCATTAAGGTGTTACCGCTCTCGGGCGCCCACCTCCAGTTGTCGGGTTCCGCCACTCCTTGTGGCCGCGTTCCCTGTATCCCCCTTACGCTCGGGTCAAGGGGAGATGCTGCCGAATTTTCGTTAGAAACAATAACATATTAAAAAGATAAAAGGAAGCAACAAACAAATGGAACAACAACACGAATTAAATGGACTTAAAGAAAGCAACAAACGAATAAAAAGAATGATGGTAAAATGCTTTAACCGAGGCAAGGGAACCGTAATCAACACAAAGAGAGCCAAATCGAACGACAACTAAACAACTCGAACATCCGCCCTCACAAGAGAAAGAATGGAAGATAATCAAGAGAAAGAGAGAAGAAACCCAAGCAAACTTAATAAAATCAAGAGAGAAAAGGAAAATAGAAAAGACATAAGAACGGAGGAGGAGTGGGCTCCCCATGCCCTTCGTCGGTACGCCCCTCTAGCCACCCTCGACCAGCACGCCCTTCGCCGGTACACCTTGCAGCGCCATTCACCGGCACGCCCCCAGCCCAGCTTCCTCGACACGCCTTGCTTGGCCCTTCGCCGATACACCCTGCATCGCCCTTCGTCGGCACGCCCCCAGCCACCTTCGCTGGCGCACCCTTCAGGGCCCCTCGTCGGTACACCCTGCAGCCCCTTCGCCGGCACGCCTCCTCTTCCTTCCCCGGTACACGCTCAACGTGGCCTTCATCGGTACGCGTTTCCAGCCTCCTCACCGGTACACCCGCTTGGCCCTTCGTTGACACGCCCCCTATACCCTTCGCCGGCATGCTCAACGCACACCTACGCCACCACAGCTCCTACGCCTCTTCGCCGGCACACACACCACGGCCCCTGCGCCTCTTCGCCGGTACACCCCTTTTTGGTCCTCGAGTGGCCCATTCTCTCTCCAGAAAATATGTATAATGCAATAATAATGATAATAATAATAAATTAATAAAAACTATGATGAATAAATAAACCTGAATATATATATATATATGAAATAAACAAACAAAAAATGTGAAATAATAATAATAATAATAAACAAAAAAAGAGAGAAAATATAATAGTAATAACAATAAACGAAAATGGAGAAATCATCAGGAATAAACACATAAAAGGGCAATAAGCAATAATATATATATATAATTTGAAACCCATATAAAAAGATGGTAAAATCTATATCGCAGCCCCGTCTCTCCCGTGACCCGGTGCCGAAGGAACAACAATGCCGCCCTTCTAGGTTGGGTCTGAGTCTTGGGAATTATCCCAAAATAGCCACGACCTGACCTCACCTCGGACCGATATCCCGATTAAATCGGACTCGTTTCTCTGGCCGGATCCCTTCCGAGCCACTACTAAAATTGCCGCACGTTCGGCAGACATTTGAACGGATTCACCTTGATTTCCGAACATGAAAAGGTCCATGCATTTCTATTACGCACCTGTGTCTGAACATGAAAAGGTCCATGCGTGATCGATATGGCCGACGGCTCCCATCCCGACATGGTCGTAACTCGGCATTGCTATGGGCCAATAGCCTGTCGAATCGGATTCATCCTAATGGGATTTGCCCCCCGCTCTTTCATTAAAGTTGCCGCGAACTCGGCATACATTTGTACGGGGTTGTTTCTATTTACGACGTACCTTCAATATGGACACTTGTCCGAATATCAAGTGGTCCGCAAGTGACCGACAGAAATCGGAACAAAACGAGATGGCTCTTGTCATCCCTGGACCCTACACATGGGAATATCAATAAGACCTTCGTGGGCTATGCTTGGACCTCGGGACCGTCCCGATTATGGTTGTTGTCTGACCCATATCCACGGACTACAGCCCGCTCCCTTTGAACACATTTTTGATTTTGGAATCTAGTCCCGGGACTCTTCCCCGTTGCCCTCCGGCACCGGGAACATTAATGATGCCCACACAAGCCCCGTTTGGACCGCGGGAGGCGCCCCCGGTATGGTTCTAACTCGATCTTGCACCAGGCCAATAAATTCACTGGTTTCTTGCTACGCTAATCAAGATTTAACCGAATATTTTCAGTGTCTCGGAATAATATATTTGTCGTATCCCGGCAAACATATGTTCCGGGTCTTCCCGCGACGATTACGATATTTCCAAGCTGGACACCCGTCCGAATACTAAATGGTCCCCTGAATGACCAATACGTTTTGAACGTTCGCTTCCCTAGACACATGGATTTCCAACTAATTCAAGGGTTATTCCCCTGTTGCCCCTTGGCACCGGAAATATTAATGACGCTCATGCAAGTCTTGCTTCGACTGCGGGGGGCCCACCGCAGTATGGTCGCAGCTTGCTCTTGCACCGGGCCAACAGATTTACTGGTTTTTGACCGCTCCAATCGAGGCTTAGCCGAACATTTTCCATTCTTCCGAACAATAAATTTGTCGTACCTCGACATACATGCGTTCCAGTTTTCCCGTGACAACCGTGATTTTCCCGAGACGGACATTCGTCCGAACATTAAAATGGTCAGTACACGACCGACATGACCACGAACGGTTTTCTTCTCACCCTCATACGGGGATTTCAATGCTTCCTAATAGACCTTTCATGCAACTAATTTCTTGGCCATGAGGCCCTGAATCCCGGCGATTAATCAAGGGTGTTCCCTCGTATGGGGGATGTAAATGACGTCGTGACCTTTATGGCGCGACGGGTTTTGGTCTCGACACGAACTACACAATCGTCTGACGAAGTTAACTCGAGCGCACCATGGGCTCTTCGGAACCCGAATAAATTGTCACTTCGGTGACTGGCACGCCCACGCACTTAATAGACGAACCAACCAAAGAAGCGAACAAAAATGCGTCCACAATTCTGGCACGCCCGGTGGGAGTTAAACTACCCTTCATCACTTCACCGTGATTTAGGGCCTCATGGCCTCCTAATTAACGATGTTTGCCTACTTTGATGAATGGCAGGTGCTGTCTTCGCCAGCCCTATGGGGAGAAAATCCAGACTCGGTGCAGCTGTCTTCGCGGCCTCAAGGACGCTACTTCGAAGCATATGTAGCTTCCAGGAATCACGGGGGCTGTTATAAAAAAAAAGAGAGAAGAGAAAGAGAAGAGAAGGGTGGGAAAATCAAACCCCCCTTTCCTCAAGAAGAAAGAGAAGAAAATAAGAAAATAAGAAAATAAGAAAAGAAGAAAAAGAGAAGAGAAAGATGCAAAAAAAGAAGAGAAAGAGTCGGCGAGAGAGGGTTGTACGGCCACGCCCATCGAGACCCGTGCTGAATTAAGATTACCATTGTGGGGTTGATGCGGTGGAGCGAACCACTCATCCCCTCCCTGAGGGGGTGAGCGCTCTTCTGTTGCATCCCAACGATTTTGATGATGTCTAACACTATAAATCAATCTGTCTATCTCTAGATCAATTCATGCTTCATCATTTAGGACAGTGCAGTTCATGTGGCTATCAGTGCATCACTTAGCAAGTTCATACATCACTGAACATTCCTTCCATCAAGTCTGTACATTGCCCTCATGAATACACTGCATTGTCAAGTCTGCACATCAGTTTCCAAGTCTGTACATTGCTTGGCGCTCACCAAGTCTATACATCGCTTCAAGCGTTCCAAAGTCTATACATCGTGTGCATCATTAAGTCTAGACATTGCACTGTAGCTTGCTTAGTTGAAGTCTATACATTGCTGATCGAACGTAAGTCTATACATTCCAACCTTTTCCTACGTTTGCTGCTTTAGCTACACACCAAGTCTATACATTGTCCTTCGTCTCATGCATCATCTTCCAATGTCCATACAGCCATTTCCAAGTCTGTACATCCATCGTCTCATGCTGTGTCTCATCTCAAGTCTATACATTCACATGTAGGCAAAGTCTGCACACTGCCAAAGTCTGAACATCCACCGTATCTTTCAGCGTCTCACACTTGCAAGTCTATACATTGCCTTTGGGCATCCAAGTCTATACATTGGCAGCACTGTGCAAGTCTATACATTGGCAGCGTGTCTGTGTTTCAAGCCATTCGTCAAGTCTATACATTGGCTTCGGTTCTTCAAGTCTGTACATTGGCCTCAAGCTTCACAAGTCTACACATTGTCTTCATGGCATCACAAGTCTATACAGCATGCATGCCTCATAATGCCAACTCTATACATCATGGGCTTCGGTTCTTCAAGTCTGTACATCCTTCAAGGGCTAAGTGTATACATCGTTCACAGCACACACGTTCAAAGTCTGAAGTCTGTACAGCCTTGGCATGTGCTTCGTAAAGTCTATACAACGCTCAAGTCTGTACAGCATGCTTTGTCGTTTAAAGTACAAAGTCTATACATAGCAGTGTTCAAGCTTACAAAAGTATGTAAATTACCTTCTGTAATGTTCATACACCAATTGTCAAGTCTGTACAGCGTTCGCTTAAAGTCCATACAGCAGTGTCTATACATTGGCTTGCTACTTCATGCGTTTGCTAGTCTATACAGCCACATCATGTCTATACATTCTTTTGAGCTCGAAATCTGACGCCCACCAGAAGTGGCGTCACTTCTGAAATAAATGCCTAGGAAAGAGGCGTCTTTTTCCATTGTGCATACTTTGATAGACGCAGAGTCTATACATCTCCCACAGCAAGCATAACATGTCTGAACATCGGTTGCACAGCAACTAAGTATATACATTGTGTTGCATTGCATGCATTACCTAAAGTCTAAACATTGCTAGTGTCACTCAAGCCTTTACATCAAAGTCTATACACTGGTTATGCTTGTGCATCACAAAGTCTGTACACTGCTGTCCTTTGTTTTCATGTCTATACATTCGATTGCTTCATGAATTACACTGAAGTCTACACATTCCCCTCTATTATGTTAATGCAACATTCTGCAAGTCTATACACTAAGGTCACATGAAGGCTTTCAAGTCTATACACTAAGGTCGCTGAAGGGTTTCAAGTCTATACATTCTAACATTGTATATACTTGCCTATATGCTGTTCTAAAGTCTATACACGCCTTGTTAAAAGCTTGAACTGAACTAATTCGATACATTCCTTTTGTCTCTGCCTGCAGAATGTTTCAAGCTGATGATTGGACACATCATCCAAGGTGGTACCTGGCACGTGATCCGAGGTGCTCTCTAGGCGGGAACCTGAAGGACACATGCCCAACATCTGCTATATATATGGAGCATCTTCTTTCAGTAGAAGCTCGATCGTGAAAGAAAGAGCAGAAGGCATTCTTGTGAGGCTGCACGATCCAGAAAAGAGAGAGAGCAGAGAGTTCCATTTCATCCCGATCTGAGAGAAATATATTTGAGAGAGAGAGAGAGCAGTGTTTGTGGTTTGAAGATTTGCTTCTTCGAAAGCTACATTGTTTTCTGTTTTCAGAGAGGATTTATTGTGCTTTGATTTTCATGTTTTTGTTTTTCATTTCATCTTCCTTATCGAATATTGTTACCCTCCTGTGATCGGAGGAAGGGAGGGTTGATCCTCCAGTTTGCAAGTGACAGGGAGTCGCTTGTGGGTTCCCTCTTGGGTGGAGGAAGAGAGACCTCGGTCTCTAGTTTGCTAGTGACTGTTGTCACTGGTTGTATCCCTTCGGTGTGGAGGAAGAGGGGAGGTTGTTCCCCTGGTCAAGCTGTGTGGCAGCATCTTGTTCGTAGACTGAGTCTGCAGTTTCTAGCCGTGGCTAGTGGAAGCCTCACTCTAGTTGGAGTGAGGGGTGGATGTAGATTGTGGACTACAATCGAACCACCTTAAAAACTCTTGTCTCCATTTGTGGTTTGCTATTATCGTTTGTGCTCTCCATCTACTTGACATTGTGGTTGACGTACTGTGGACAGCTCATTCAATCGCTCTTACTCTTTCTGTCTTGGTTATTGACTACGTTAGCAATACTCTTTGTGCTGTTTCTGAAGGGTTTCAAACCGTTGAACTAATATTCCGCTGAAGTTTTTAAAATCGGGAGTGATCTATTCATCTCCCCCTTCTATATCACTCTTCGCTGCGCTAACATTTGGTATCAGAGCGGGTTTGCATCATGTGGGCAAACGGTCAGGGAAATGCTAATGGTCCTCGAAGTTTCATGCCTAAAGGTCAATCCATTAGTCGCCCCCCATTCTTCGATGGTAATAACTATCTCTTTTGGAAAAATAGGATGGAGGTGTTCATTAGGGCACAGAGCCACAAGCTGTGGAGGGTAATCACAACTGGGCCGTATGATCTGCCACCGAACGAGGACGCGTGGACATATGATCATGTCAAGCTATCTTCACTCAACTGGACGGCGCTGAACATCATCCAGTGTGCTATTCACCTAGATGAATATGCCCGCATATCTGCCTACAAGACTGTCAAGCGAATGTGGGATGAGCTGCAACTGATCTACAAAGGTACAGCTCAAGTGAGAGCCTCGAAGGTAAATCTCTACACCTCTGAATATGAATTGTTTAAGATGAAACCAGAGGAGAACATTACTGAAATGTATGCCAGGTTATCCTTGATCACGAATACTCTTAAGGGGTTAGGGAAAGAGCTAGCTGAGGCAGATATAGTCAGGAAAATTCTTAGATCCCTATCCCCAGCATGGCACACTAAGGCCATCGTGATTGAAGAGTCAAAGGATCTGATGACTTTGACAGTGAATGAACTCATAGGATCCCTCATGACCTATGAGATGAATTTCAAAGGAGGTGGTGAAGGAAGTGACAGGAAGGCTAGGAATGTAGCTCTCAAGGCATCCCGTAACAAGAGTAGCAGTAGCAGCAGCAGCAGCAGTAGCGGTGTGTCCGATGGTTTTTCCGATCTTGACCAGAAGGAGCAGGCAATGCTCACTCGACAGTTCAGTAAATTTTTAAGGAAAAAGGGGAAGACCTTTAGAAGGAAGAAACCATACTCCTTTAGTAAGAATGTTGAATCTAGCAATCATAAGGACATAAATACTAAGAGACTGACTTGTTTTCATTGTAACAAATAGGGACACATGAAAGGGGAATGCCCAAATCTCCAGAAGAAGGGTCCCTACTTTTAGAAGAAGAGCTCAAAGGTGCAGAAAAAGAAGAAGCCACAGGCAATGGTCTGCACGTGGAGCGAGGAGGAAGAAGATCTGGAAAGCACTTCCTCAGAAGAGTATGAAGAAGGAATTTGCCTTATGGCAAATAGCGAAGAGGAGGTAACCAATGTCTTTGAAAATTTTTCTATTGATGACTGGGAAGATGCCTATGCTGAATTATTAGATAAGTTCAATTCTCTCAGTAAAGAGCATAGGGTCCTCAATGTAGATCTATTTAAAAATCCACACTTAAGAAAAATATTAAGCAATATAAGCAATAATCAATAATGTGAAGAAAAATATGCACGAGGTGCACAAGGGGAGTTTGTGTGATCGCCAGAGACACGAGGGTCTCAAGTGGAAAATAATATGGGGAGATGATCGCAAAATACCTCTTGAAACGCGGTTGATTGTAGGTGCTTCCTTTCTCTTCAAATCGGCCGGCCGATGAAGAGAGTCCTTCACTTGATTACCCTTGCAAAAAAAAGACAAACACCAATAAAAATATGGATTAGAAATAATGTGTGTGTAGCATCAAGTTCATGATAGAAAGGTGAGCATGATAACATATGAAATACACACCTTAAGGGTGTTGGCCCTTAAACCCCTATGCAAAGAGGGTGTGGGAGGTATGAATGCATGTAAAAATACAATGGGGAAAGAGTGCAAGAGATGCACTAAAGGGGAGATCTCAATGATAGTTGAGAAAAATTAATATAATAATGAAACATGATGCATGCATGAACTAATGAAAAAAATACAAATAAGGGGGAGATCAGATAGAAAAATCTTGTTTGGTGGCTCTTTTGGCTTGAATGCTCGATGGGAGAAAGGCTTCAAAAGGGATGAAGACTTGAACCGTGAAGAAGCCTCTCCTTAGCCAATGCCACCCTACCTTCGGTTCCTGTAAAAAGAAAAGAAAACAACAGAAGAAAAAGAGAAGAAGCAGAAGAAGAAGAATAAGAAGAAGAAGAAGAAGGAGAATACGGAGAAGAAGGAAGAAAAAAAGAGAAGAAGCAGCACACAAGAAGAACAATAGAAAGAAGAAAAAATAGAAGAACGTCAGCGGAGAATAAGAAATATCGGAACCAACCCCTTAACAGAGGCGAGAGCCTCTATTAATAGGTTAGGAAAAGGTGATAAGAAGGGAAGAGATTAAAGGAGGAATGGATAAGAACAGCAAGAGCCTAAATAGAGGAGGAGTCTAACGAGGCAAGGACTCTCTGGGGAAAGGGCTGCGAAGCCAGAAGGTGAAACACGCCTTAGGTCAGGGCGTTAATTTAAGAATTGACGACCTACCATAGGGCGTTTCTCAAAAACACGCCCTGCACAAGGGCGTTTCTCAAGACCAAATTTTTAGAAATGAAAACTCCCCATATTTGAAACATGAAAAACACGCCTCAGTCAAAGCCGTGTTTCAAAAACACGCCCCTGGGAAGGGCGTTAATTTCAAGAGCTCAAATGGGGAAGTCGGTCAAACCAAAAGAATTGACGCCCTCAAGTGTGGTCGTCCTTCCTTAAGAAACGCCCTAGTACAAGTCGTGTTTTAATAAAAACACGCCCTTACCCAGGTCGTGAATTCATAAAATTCATAAAATAGATAGAATGGGGAGAAATAGATAAAATGGGAAAGAAACGCCCTCGACCAGGGCGTGTTTCAAAAACACGCCCCTGATGAGGGCGTTAATTCAGAAAATAGAGATAAATGCCCAAGAAATCCGAAAAAATAGGAAAATGAGATAAAATGGGGAAAAATAGGAGAAATTCAAGAAAAGTGGGAAAACCACTCAAATAAGCTGATTTGAGGGTCAAATGGGGCATCGCAGAGCGATATGAAATATACTCAAAATGACGTCAATTTTGGCGTGTCTACAGCTGCCCCGCCTTGGCGTCTGCTTTGCAAGGGAGCGTAGCAAACTGAAAAGTAGATGCCAAGGTGTGATGAGACACGCAATCAACATCACTTGATGAGAATGAAATCAAAAGCACGAGATGAAGCAAATCTCGGGAAATCCAACGAAATCAACAATGTTTGGATAAAAGGGGGAGATGTGCACGCGGTGCACGAAGGAGATAAAATAAAATGATCAACTTCCAGCGCGGTGGAAGTATCCCAGGTCACAAACCTGTAGATTTCACCATCGGGGAGCGGTTACCAGCCAATGTGGACGTGCTGCAGCCAAGGTGGATCAAGGGGAAAGTTGGACAACAAGATGATAAAAATCCAAACAAGGAGCTCTCGAGAAAAGACCCAAAACAGCGACAAAACGAACTGAGGACTCAATTCGGCAATGAAAATCTCATATCGGGAAAGATTAAGATCAATTCAACTCTCAATCATCAGCTTATCAGAATGATTTTTCAACAATTGTTTCAAAGTCCTACATGAATGCATGCTGGGCTAAAGGAAAAAATTAAATCAAATAAAAAAAATATAATATAATCAAGGATAATATTGTTAAACTGCCCAGACTGGGTCAAGAAACCAATTCTGCGAGTTGATACTAAGCCGAAGCCCGTTTATCCGCGCACCAACTTGCAAAGAGGGAACCATCGTCCCCAGTCTTGGACGGCTCAACGGCCTATCCGTATGACTAAGATGCCTCTGGAATCGTCATTGTTTTTGATGAAGGGGAACTCAAATTCCAGATTTACCAAAGCCATAAGGTCCTTGATATAATCTAGTAACATATGTAACATATAGTAAAATGCATACAGGAGATGGTGATAGCAATAAGCAAGGGGAACTGAGAAATGAGCTGCAAGCACCGTGGGACTTGAATGATGCCCAGTCGGTGGGACCAAGAGCTTTCTTATCCTGCGCTCAAAATTCATTAGCCAAGATATAAAAGATAACAAGCAATGAATGAGGCATTTAAGCATAGCAATCATCAAAGCATCAATTACAGCATGTATAGCATGAATGAAATCATGGCATTGCAAATCATCATTGTTTATTGTTTTATCATGAGGAGATAATCTTGACTAATCAAGATTTGGATGATCAGAGTGATATAATGCCCAGTGGCAGAATTAATTAAGAGAAATCAGCAGGAGTTGATTGAAAGATCTCGAGATGAATAATCAGGATGATAATCAGGAGATATAACCAAAAAGATATGAGGAGATGATAATCAAAAAAAGATGCCCAGGGTGGCATGTCATGAGAATATTGGGAAAGAATCAATAGATTGATAGCAATGAGTGGAGAGAGGACTCATCCCGTGCTCCTGGTCCTTGGAAAGTTATTCCTGCAAAACACCATCAGAAAATACAATGCAAAATTTTTGGATTTTGGAAATATGTAAATTTTTTATGAGATTTTGGAAATATTCAAATTTTTGTGAAATTTTGGAAATATTCAAATTTTTGTGGAGATTTTGAAAATATTCAAATTTTTGTGGAGATTTTGGAAATATTCAAATTTTTGTGGAGATTTTGAAAATATTCAAATTTTTGTGGAGATTTTGGAAATATTGTTAATGCAGCATCAAAGGGTGTTCTGAACCACTGGCTAGGGGTCCTTGTTCCTTCGCACACACACCGCGTACACCCCTTTTTGGTCCTCGAGTGGCCCATTCTCTCTCCAGAAAATATGTATTATGCAATAATAATGATAATAATAATAAATTAATAAAAACTATGATGAATAAATAAACCTGAATATATATATATATATATGTGAAATAAATAAACAAAAAATGTGAAATAATAATAATATTAATAAACAAAAAAGAGAGAAAATATAATAGTAATAACAATAAACGAAAATGGAGAAATCATCCGGAATAAACACATAAAAGGGTAATAAGTAATAAAATATATATATATAATTTGAAACCCAGATAAAAAGATGGTAAAATCTATATCGCAGCCTCGTCTCTCCCGTCACCCGGTGCCGAATGAACAACAATGCCGCCCTTCTAGGTTGGGTCTGAGTCTTGGGAGTTATCCCAAAATAGCCACGACCTGACCTCGCCTCGGGCCGATATCCCGATTAAACCGGACTCGTTTCTTGGGTCGGATCCCTTCCGAGCCACTACTAAAATTGACGCACGTTCGGCAGACATTTGAACGGGTTCACCTCGATTTCTGCCGCGTTTCTATTACGCACCTGTGTCCGAACATGAAAAGGTCCATGCGTGATCGATATGGACGACGGCTCCCATCCCGACATGGTCGTAACCCGACATTGCTCTGGGCCAATAACCTGTCGAATCGGATTCATCCTAATGGGATTCGCCCCCCGCTCTTTCATTGAAGTTGCCGTGAACTCGGCATACATTTGTACGGGGTTGTTTCTATCTACGTCGTACCTTCAATATGGACACTTGTCCGAATATCAAGTGGTCCGCAAGTGACCGACAGAAATCAGAATAGAACGAGATGGCTCTTGTCATCCCTAGACCCTACACATGGGAATATCAATAAGGCCTTCATGGGCTATGCTTGGACCTCGGGACCGTCCCGATTATGGTCGTTGTCTGACCCATATCCACGGCCTACAGCCCGCTGATGTGGGACGAGACCACGGACACGACAAGCTCGTGACTGCCCCTTAACGAGGGAAGCGTCGGACGTGCGCGGTTGAGAAACCGGTAGTGAGCTAGGGTGGTCGGCTCTCACTTGTGCCCGGATCGAGTCACGGGATGGTCTCGCACTCTCTCGCAGCAGCGGTGATATAAATATAAAGCGAGTTACGATCCTAAAATATGCTCTCTAGCAGTGGCATAAACAAGTATATATGAAAATAAGCAAATGTCGAGTGTAGGGAGCGAGAACGATACCTCCACGCGCTCGGCGTGGGGAAGACGGACCCGGCCGAAACTCGTACTCCCGGAACAATAATACACAATATTACATCAATACACGTCGCTGTCCACTCAACGCAGGGAGGTAAAGGGCTACACAATGGGGTCCAGGAGGACCGAATTCGGGTTGACGGGCGGCTTCTCCGTTGATTCGGCAACACCCGAACTAGTGACGGTGGGGCCGACGTGCTGTCCGGAGAGGCCGTGTAGGACCCGGTGGCACCGCTGTAGTGGGGAACGCCCGGAGGATCGCTCCTTGGGATGGCGGTGTGCTGGAACGCCGGTCGGAGGCCGGGCGGCTCCGTTCGGCACCGGTCGAAAAAACCGGCCACGGATCTGCACTTTCTGATTTTTAGCGCGCGCTCGGGCGGGAACGGACGCTGCGATCAGCCCCGATGTCGGATCGACACGAAATTGGCACCGTTGGAAAGCTCTCTTCAAATACTTAAACCTAGGCCTAGAGATAAGACCTGTATCTGCACGGATCTTGGCTTTAATGAATTGTTGAGTTGCTATTGTACAGTGACCGGGCTCTCAGATCTGTAGAGAACTTATCTGAGAACTACCTTTGACCGATATGTGAACGTCCGAATCTGAAGTTGTGGTCTTCAGAAAAGTTGTAGGAAATCAAGAGAGGAAACCGGGACTATTTTTTATGAAGGGTTTAGAGGTGCCTGTGATTTGTTATGATTTTTGAACTGAAAGGTGGTCGGATCTGGAATTTGGCTGAAAGCACTGTAGCTGAGATAGAACATGAATTTTTAAAAATGGATATAGGGTGGATCAAAAATCATAAAAAATGGTGGATGTAGGGGATGATGGATAGAACTCTCAGTAAAATTGGAAGCCCTAACAAAAATCAAAAAGAAGGTCGGAGATGGGAAACTCAGAGCTGCTGTCACTGTAGATAGAGACAGGACAGATCTGGGAGTGATTAAAGACTGAAAATGTAAAAATATCAAACGATGGATTTTGGACCTGAATTGTTTTGTGGAGTAGGGGTTGGAAGATAAGAACACACCATAAAAATTACAGACCACGAAGAGGCCGTGGCTGGTAGCAGGAGTTTCGGGAAGACACCTCTGTCCAGTAGGACAGAATACCGAAGATGGTTTCGCGGCGGCTCGAAGGCGGCACGAACGGCGGCGGCGGCGGCACAGATGATCACCGGAGATAGAGGGGAGGGGATTGAAGATAGAACCACTCTAGAATTTGGGGTTGGTGGAGATGAACACCAGGGGAGAGGGGAGGGGCTCAAGAATCACTCTTGATTTTTCAACAATTTTCTCTTCATTCCTTAATTTCTAATGACACTATACATAGGCTTATATAGAAAATGGCAAGGGGTGGGGGGCTGAGAATTTCGTGGGAAATAGGCCATTTTCTTCCCCCATGTGGTCAAAAACTCAAAATAAATAAATTACATATGGAGGGGGCACTACTTTGACTAGGTAGGTAAGGTAGGTCGCCAACCTTTGAAATTTTAACCCCTTTATCTCCCATGTGGTCAATTAGCATTCAAACCTTCTAGATGGCCACCTAGGATGGTTGACCAGTCCCACATGGATGAGGTGGACCAATGGGGAAGGGGAGGGGGCCCCCTAGCTTGACCTACTACACATTTGCACAAAAACCCACACAATCCTAGGGAATGACACATTGGCTTACAAAGCCTTACAATTGTACATATACTTTCCCAAGGACATAAAAGCAAACTAAAGGACACAAATGCAAAATAAAAATGTCAGTGCTCGGCGTCGATTCCCATCAATTCTCCCCGGGTGGGAGGAACTCGACCCCGTCGAGTAGGGGTATGGATGCTCGAGTACTCCGGCGGATCCGTTACCGTGCCAAGTAGTGCGAGTATGCTCCACTCCAAGTGATCGTCACCTGCTCATTCCATATATACTCGATATGCACGAACTGCTATGGGCTAAAGGTGGACACTCCGGGTGGGGAACTCTCAAAAGGGAAGGAAGCAGCTCGAAGACTCACTAGGAATCACCGCTGAGTCCCTATATGTGACTGATCCGGGTATAGATGTAGAACCGATCCCGCACTCATCGAGTGAGTCCAATCGCCCTTTACTCATAAAAGAGTGACAATGAGCTTGCACAAGACACATGCAGACAAACAAACGACACACAAACTATGCAAACAAACCACACAAAACAAACCACATGAAGAAAAGCACATTGACTCAACTATGACCCTAGACACACCTAATGTTAGTCCGACCCGTACATGGGTGACGGCGGACCAGGACACCCGAATGTGTGCCATGCATGCATGTTATGTAACCGGAGATGGGTGGCATGAGGTACACCTAAATGTCCAAGTATGACCCAGTCATGCATGGACGGCCCTTTGGATTTGCGAGACTTGAGAGGGCTAGGAAAGCTAGGTGTGGAAAGCTGGGTGTAGGTGTATCGTGGACGGGCTTGGTGGGTATGGAGGACCCGGCCCGTAGGAAAGGGGTATGAAAGTGGACTTCCCCGATAAGGTATGAGGGAAGTGATGGGTCACGGGGCCCACTAGAGTAGGGGTCAAATGGGTCAAAGAATGTGTGACCCCTTGTGGTGGGTTCCCACAAGTCACGGTCCCACGTGTAGAAGTTTTGAAGGTGTGGATAATCACCTTCTTGAATTGTGACGGGTGGGACGGGGACCGTAGGCAAGAAGTATGATTCCTCCCTCAGATAAAAGGGTATGAATTCGGGCTCGTCCGGTAAGGGAAGGAGTAAGAGGACCTCCGTGGTGATACAACCCACGGTGCACTCGGAGGTAATAAACCCTAAGGCCGGATGAGTGAGGCTAAGACTAGTGGGTTGGTCAAAGCCTCGGGCCAATAGATGTGTCAACTTCCATTGTGAGTCTAATCCCATGATAAGATCATCCAACGTATCAACATGGTGACTAGATCGAAATGTGGTATGGAATGAGTTGACAGGCACTAAAGGTAGGGTGGGGTCCATGGATGGGAAGGGATGTGGGACCAAGCCATCCTTGAGCCAACTAAAAAGTGGCTCGGCGATGTATAGTGTACCCGTTAGAAATACGGGTGGCTCGGGCCTTGGTGGCTCCAAATGAGATGGTTCCGAATCACGTTCGGAAAGCATGGGCGGTGAGCATGGGTCCGTAGGCGGAGCGGACTGATACGAGTGGACGGGTGGTGACACGGAGATGGTCGGCCGAAGGATGTCGTGGAAGACGAACTTGCCGGGTAGGTAAGGTGGATATAAGATGCAGGTCCTCGTATCCCGGTCAAAGATCGCTCTCCTCTCTTCCAACCAAGGTCGCCCTAACATAATGTACGGGCCTGTTGGCATACCAAGGTTGCACCATGCACCATCACAGTAAAGAGTGGAGCCGATCATCCTTTCAAACTCGACAAAAGTAAAATCTCCATCGCGGATAATCTTACCCACCTTGGAGAGGGACTACACGATATCAAGAGAAACCCAATTATCTGAATCCTTATGAGCGAAATGGAGTCTCGTTGTGGACCCATTGGGTAGAGTAGCTTTAGTAATGAGATGAGTGAAGGCTAATGGTCGGGCCATGAAGGCATTGGATTGGGCCACAAAGGATGTCCCTTCGGACGCATGGTCTAGGGGAACGGCCATGGGTAGCGGACATGGACATGCATACACACGGTGACAAGACACTAGACCGACTATGCATGTTTGGAATGCATGCACACTAAGGACCCTAGACGTAAACCAAGACTCGGTACGTGGCGGAGATAAGTGATTCGAAGATCACTCGCGCAAGTGTGCGGCCTTCCGGATAGGCGTAGCCTAACGTTCGGACAACACCTTTTGATATACCGAGTAAAGGGATGCAAATGCAAAAAGACACTTTTTTTTGTTTTAAAACAATGATGACCCTAAACATGACTTATATAATGACTAATGACTAGACGTAAATGACACTTTTTTTGTTGACACCCTAGACTCAACTCGCTCTGATACCAAATTGATGCGGGACGAGACCACGGACACGACAAGCTCGTGACTGCCCCTTAATGAGGGAAGCGTCGGACGTGCGCAGTTGAGAAACCGGCAGTGAGCTAGGGTGGTCGGCTCTCACTTGTGCCCGGATCGGGTCACGGGACGGTCTCGCACTCTCTCGCAGCAGCGGTGATATAAATATAAAGAGAGCGACGATCCTAGAACATGCTCTCTAGCAGTGGCATAAACAAGTATATATGAAAATAAGTAATGCCGAGTGTAGGGAGCGAGAACGATACCTCCACGCGCTCGGCGTGGGGAAGACGGACCCGGCCGAAACTCGTACTCCCGGAACAATAATACACAATATTACAGCAATACACGTCGCTGCCCACTCCACGCAGGGAGGTAAAGGGCTACACAATGGGGTTCGGGAGGACCGAATTCGGGTTGACGGGCGGCTTCTCGCGTTGATTCGGCAATACCAGAACTAGTGACGGTGGGGCCCACGTGCTGTCCGGAGGGGCCGTGTAGGACCCGGTGGCACCGCTGTAGTGGGGAACGCCCGGAGGATCGCTCCTTGGGATGGTGGTGCACTGGAATGCCGGTCGGAGGCCGGGCGGCTCCGTTCGGCACCGGTTAGAAAAACCGGCCACGGATCTGTACTTTCTGATTTTCAGCGCGCGCTCGGGCGGGAACGGACACTGCGATCAGCCACGATGTCGGATCGACACGAAACTGGCACAGTTGGAAAGCTCTCTTCAAATACTTCAACCTAGGCCTAGAGATAAGACCAAGATCTGCACGGATCTTGGCTTTAATGAATTTTTGAGTTGCTATTGTACAGTGATTGGGCTCTCAGATCTGCAGAGAACTTGTCTGAGAACTACCTTTGACCGATATGTGAACGTCCGAATCTGAGGTTGTGGTCTTCAGAAAAGTTGTAGGAAATCAAGAGAGGAAATCGGGACTATTTTTTATGAAGGGTTTAGAGGTGGCAGTGATTTATTCTGATTTTTGAACTGGAATGTGGTCGGATCTGGAATTTAGCTGAAAGCACTGTAGCTGAGATAGAACACGAATTTTTAAAAATAGATATAGGGCGGATCAAAAATTAGAAAAATGGTGGATGTAGGGGATGATGGATAGAACTCCCAGTAAAATTGGAAGCCCTAACAAAAATTAAAAAGAAGGTCGGAGATGGGAAACTCAGAGCTCATGTCACTATAGACAGAGACAGGACAAATCTGGGAGTGATTAAAGACTGAAAATGTAAAAATATCAAACGATGGATTTTGGATCTGAATGTTTTTTTGGAGTAGGGGTTGGAAGATAGGAACACACCATAAAAATTACAGACCACGAAGAAGCCGTGGCTGGTAGCAGGAGTTTCGGGAAGACACCTCTGTCTAGCAGGACAGAATACCGAAGATGGTTTCGCGGTGGCTCGAAGGCGGCACGAACGGCGGCGACGGCGGCACAGATGATCACCGGAGATAGAGGGGAGGGGATTGAAGATAGAACCACTCTAGAATTTGGGGTTGGAGGAGATGAACACCAGGGGAGAGGGGAGGGGCTCAAGAATCACTCTTGATTTTTTAACAATTTTCTCTTCATTCCTTAATTTCTAATGACACTATACATAGGCTTATATAGAAAATGGCAAGGGGTGAGGGGCTGAGAATTTCGTGGGAAATAGGCCATTTTCTTCCCCCATGTGGTCAAAAACTCAAAATAAATAAATTACATATGGAGGGGGCACTACTTTGACTAGGTAGGTAAGGTAGGTGGCCAACCTTTGAAATTTTAACCCCTTTGTCTCCCATGTGGTCAATTAGCATTCAAACCTTCTAGATGGCCACCTAGGATGGTTGACCAGCCCCACATGGATGAGGTGGATCAATGGGGAAGGGGAGGGGGCCCCCTAGCTGGACCTACTACACATTTGCACAAAAATCCACACAATCCTAGGGAATGACACATTGGCTTACAAAGCCTTACAATTGTACATGTACTTTCCCAAGGATATAAAAGCAAACTAAAGGACACAAATGCAAAATAAAAATGTCAGTGCTCGGCGTCGTTTCCCATCACCCGCTCCCTTTGAACACGTTTTCGATTTTGGAATCTAGTCCCGGGACTCTTCCCTGTTGCCCTTCGGCACAGGGAACATTAATGATGCCCACGCAAGCCCTGTTTGGACCGCGGGAGGCGCCCCCGGTATGGTCCTGACTCGATCTTGCACCGGGCCAATAAATTCACTAGTTTCTTGATACGCTAACCGAGATTTAACCGAATGTTTTCAGTGTCTCGGAATAATATATTTGTCGTATCCCGGCACACATACATTCCGAGTCTTCCCGCGACGATTATGATATTTCCAAGCCGGACACCCGTCCGAATACTAAACGGTCCCCTGAATGACCAATATGTTTCGAATGTTCGCTTCCCTAGACACATGGCTTTCCAACTGATTCAAGGGTTATTCCCCCATTGCCCCTTAGCACCAGAAATATTAATGACGCTCATGCAAGTCTTGCTTCGACCGCGGGGGGCCCACCGCAGTATGGTCGCAGCTTGCTCTTGCACCGGGCCAACAGCTTTACTGATCTTTGACCCCTCCAACCGAGGCTTAGCCGAACGTTTTCCGTTCTTCCGAACAATAAATTTGCCGTACCTCGGCATACATGCATTCCAGTTTTCCCGCGACAACCGCAATTTTCCCGAGACGGACATTCGTCCGAACATTAAAATGGTCAGTACACGATTGACATGACCGCGAACGATTTTCTTCTCACCCTCATACGGGGATTTCAATGCTTCCTAATAGACCTTTCATGCAACTAATTTCTCGGCCATGAGGCCCTGAATCCCGGCGATTAATCAAGGGTGTTCCCTCGTATGGGGGATGTAAATGACGTCGTGACCTTTATGGCGCGACGGATTTTGGTCCCGACACGAACTACACAATCGTCTGACGAAGTCAGCTCGAGCGCACCATGGGCTCTTCGGAACCCGAATAAATTGTCACTTCGGTGACTGGCACGCCCACGCACTTAATAGACGAACCAACCAAAGAGGCGAACAAAAATGCGTCCACAGGGCCTTACCGACCAAGCCCGAGGAAGTGGCCAGACTTGCAACAAGGCCGGGACCTCTCACTAGAAGAGGGAAAGCAGCAACTGAGAAGACACGAGTCCACACTAGAGCAGCTGATTATGGAGCCATCGATGGCCCTGGCTGCCAATGTTATTACTGAAGGCACCACGGGAGGACCATCCACGTCGCACGAGGAGACGCCAGCTGAAGAAAGAGGGGGCACCCCTAGTCTCTCCATGACTGACCCAGCTGTATTACTTATGATGCAGCAGTATCAAAGGGAGATCGAGTTGCTAAGGAAGAAGTTGACCGACAGAGCTGCTCAGCCCTCGACATCCGGGCAAATCAAAGCATTACCAGAGACCCCTGGAGGCAACGGTCAGGCCTCAGAAGCTTCTCCATAGGCGACGGTGTCTCCACTGGTCCCCAGCTACACTGGGGGCATACCCCTGCATCATCCACAGCATACAACTCCGGCCCCGCCACAAAACTTGCCGTTCCAGGGATCCACCATTGCACCTAAGGCGACAGTGTTGACAATGCCACTGGCGCAACCAACTCATTTTTATTCGAACCTGGTGGACCCGGTGGCGGTGAACAGACTGATGTTGGAACAGATGATAGACATGAAGCTGGCAGAAAGGAGCGATAGTGATCGCACGCCCTTTGATGTGTGTCGGGTACCTTATCCGGCACCTTATGCGGCGAAGAGGCTCCCGGCCGGCATCACCAAGCCGCCGAAATTTGAAAAGTTTAATGGGCAAGGGTCTCCTAGGGAGCACATTGCCTACTATGTGAGTGTTATGTGGGATCTAGCTGCAGATGAGGCCTACCTCCTCAAATTCTTCGGCTCGACACTTACCGGGCTTGCTTTTGAGTGGTATTCGAGCTTGCCCGCTGGGTCTATTGCAGACTGGCCTGACATGCAGAAGAAATTCAAAGAAAGGTTCTATATAGCTGAGTGGGAGGTGACCGTGGCAGAACTCCACGCCATGAGACAAAGAAATGATGAGTCTGCTCTCGACTACATAAAGAGGTGGAGAAATCTCAGTATGAGATGTAGACGTCCCCCGCATCAGGAGGATGCAGTGCAAATTTGTAAACAGAACCTGAAGAAGGAAATCCTTGAGAGGATGATCGGTGCTGAGGTGCGGTCATTTGACCGTCTAAACAACATAGTAGCAGAGATTGAGGTGTTCCTTGCTTGATACTCCTCTACCCCAGTCACCTCAAGCCAGAGGGCTAGGCAGGCCGAAAAGAGACCGATACCGCGAGAAGTCCACACATTGGACTTCGAAGCTTTTGAGAAACAGACAGAGAAAGTCAAGGAGACGGCCAATCCTTCTCAAGCCAGGTCTGCTGAGCGGCGGGAAGGTCCTTCCCTGCGGGAGAAGATGAGGAATAAGTTATATTCTTTTCCTTGAGAAAAGTCCCAGATCTTGTTTGAATGGGCCACCAGATACAACAAAATCACGCTGCCAGACCCCAAGAGGCCCGGTGACATAAAGAAAAAGGACGATCCTCGTTTCTGCCCGTACCATCAGATGTTGGGGCACACTATCGAGGAATGTTACATCTTCAAGGATGTCATCGAATCTTTGATCAGGAAGGGAGAACTGGATATGGGGGAGCACAAGATAGACCCTCCGCAGCCGCACGAGATGCCGAGCCTCGGTACTAGTGTCAATATGGTGTCTCTATACCAGCAGCTACCTGAAGAATGGGCGGAGGCCAGCATAAAGGCCAATTATGAAGCCTTCGTCATGGCTCCGGCTCAAGATCAAGGAGGCTGGCAGACGGCGCCGACGAGGAATAGAAGAAGAAGGCAGGCTCCCCGGCCCACACCAAGGTTCACATAAGGGGTGTCACATCTCGACCAGCACCGCCACCAGTGACGTCTGTTTGGCGTGACACAGCCCCCCGGCTGGTCATGAGGCGCCACACTTACAACAAGAAAAAGCATGTCCCGATGCGGGTGCACAAAGAAACCAGTCCTGCAGTGGAAAGCCTCCAGGCCATTATTGATGGGCTCGAAGATTATGAAAAGCCTGAAATCCAGCCTGTGGAGCTGAAGGAGTATGTCCCTTGGAAGGAGTTCGAGTCACTAGAATTAGCTCCGGGGACAGAAGCCGAGGCAGAGGGAGAGCCTCTCTTATGGGGCGAACCCCCCGAAGGCCAGTTGCCAGCCACTGAAGAAAAGAATAAAAGAGAAGGAAGTGACCCAACAGGCCCCGCAAGCTCAAGTGATACCTGACCCGGTGGAGGAAGCACCCGCTGAGCCGACCCCCCAAGCCCAGACTGGGGGCAGGCGCAAAAGAGCCGAAGAGTTGAAGTTGCTCGAGGTCCGAGCTAGCAATAGAATAGTCAAGCACCTGAAGAAGATCCCAGCCAGATTCACCGTCTGGGAGATCCTATCCCTGGATGATGAGACACGGCAGGCCGTCATCGCAGCGCTCTAGACACCAGCATATGTGGAAGCCTGCCTTGTGGAAATGTCACCCGAGGTAGCTGTGGCTTTCACAGAAGAAGATATGCTCCTACCTACCTGCAGTCACAACATGCCACTCTATATAAGGGGGCAGCTGAATGGGCATCCCATCAACAGAGTATTGATTGACCCTGGGGTGGCAGTGAACATACTCCCCTACCGGATATACCAAAAACGTTACTTTGATGTACACTTGGTCGAGGTCAAGAATGTTAAGATTGCTGGCTTCAACCAGAAGTGCGAGGTCCCCATGGGGATTGCCGAGTTTAACCTCTCTCTCGGCGATTTCACGACTATGGTCCAGTTTAATGTCATTAACTCCAGCACCTCCTACAAAGCATTGCTCGGCCGGCCTTGGCTACACCAAAACAGGGTAGTGCCGTCTACACTGCATCAATGCATCAAGTATCCCAGCAACGGAAAGGAGGAGAGGATCTTTTGATGGGGCATCAAAGGTGATTTCCTTATACGGGTGGAGTGTATTTGTGTGTTATGGCTTGTATGAGATTGTAATTGTGTAATTTCTTTCATTTGGGCCCCTTGTAAGGCTTATATCAAGCCAATGGGCCATTTGTAATGTAGAGTCCATGGCTAGGTTGCCATTAGTAGATTCCATTAGGAGCTTATTCCATATTGGGTCATAAGGCAATCATTATGGACCTTAATAACCACTTAGACCCAAATAGGCTTCTCCCTCTCCTGGGCCACCAAGGGTGGAAGAGTCTAGCATGGTTAGTGGGATTGTTACATGGCCTTTGACCATACTTGGCCCAAGGGAGGCCCATGAAGGGGGCGCCCCCTTCTTTGGCTTTATTAGGCTAGGTAGGTGAAGTTGGAATAGAATTAGTCTAAGTTTGAATAGAAATGGTCAAGTTAGATTAAAAAAAATTATATTTGGTGTGTTGTTCACACTTCATCTCAGCCCTTCAATCCCCATCCCTAGATCCAAGGGTGCATAATTGATTTGATTGGAGTCATATATAACCTTGTATTTTCATTTAGAAATCAATGAAAAATCAGAAGTTTTGTTGGAAAGCTTGAAGCTTGGTGCGCCCCCTTCCTCTCCCCCTAGTTTCCTCTCCTCAAACCTCCAGTTCTAGAGTGTATCAATCTTCTATCTCCCCCTCTCAACCTCTGATCTTCATCTGTGCCGCCGCCGCCGCCGTTCGTGTCGCCTTCGAGCCGCCGCGGAGCCGTCTTCAAGTTTCTGTCCTGCTGGATAGAGGTGTAGTTCGTGAATTCTTGCTGCCATTCACGAGCTCATATGGATTTGACATTTTTAGGGTGTGTTCTTACCTTGAATCCCCACCTCCACCTAAATTTTAACGTCCAAACTCCTCCATTTAGTAATTTTCCATTTTCGTTCATTTTGCATTCCCAGATCTGTTTTGTCTCTGTCTATAGTGACAATAGCTCTGAGTTTCCCATCTCTGACCACCTTTTTGAATTTTTCAAACCTTCCCAATTTTACTGAGAGTTCTGTCCATCATCCCCTACATCCACCATTTTTCCTGATTTTTGATCTGCCCTCTATCCATTTTTCACAATTCGTATTCTATCTCTGCTACAGTGCCTTTAGTCAGATTCCAGATCTGACCCACTGTTAGTGAAAACAACCTATCAATTCGTAGCCACATCCAAACTTTTCCAAACCAGTTTTTCCCTCTTCCTAGCTCAATTTCCCACACCTTTTATGAAGACCTCAAGAGCTGAATCGGACATCTACTCTACGGCCAACGACAGTTCTCCGAGGATAGCCCTGCAGATCTGAGAGTTAAGCCACTGTACAATAGCAACCTTAAAAATTCGCCAATTGGAAGTGCAGGCTTTGTTATTTTTCTATAATCACAGAGAGTTGAAGCCCTTCGAAGCATCTTTCCAACGGCGCCAGTTTTGTCGCATTCCGACGTCGGGGCTGATCGCAGCGTCTGTTCTCGCCGGAGTGCGCGTCGGAAAACAGAACCGGCAGATCCGTGACCGGTCATTCCGACCGGTGCCGAACGGAGCCGCCTGGCCTCCGGCCGGTGAACCAGCGTGCCGTCAGCCCAGGGAACACTTCCACAAGTGTCCCCACCACAGTGGTGACACCGGGTCCCGCACGGTCCCTCCGGACAGCACGTGGGCCCCACCGTCACGTGTTCGGGCGCTGCCGAATCAAAGCGAGAAGCCGCCCGTCAACCCGAGTTAGGTCCTCCCGGACCCCATTGTGTAGCCCTTTACCTCCCTGCGTGGAGTGGACAGCGATTTGTGTTGCTGTAATCTTGTGTATTATTGTTCCGGGAGTACGAGTTTCGGCCGGGTCCGTCGTCCCCACGCCGAGTGCGTGGAGGTATAGTCCTCGCTCCTTACTTGGCATTTTACTTAATTTCATATATGCTTGTTTATGCCGCTGCTAGAGAGCATGATAGGATAATTAGCTCGCTTTCTATTTACATCACCGTTGCTACGAGAGAGAGCGTTACCGTCCCGTGACCCGATCTGGGCACGAAAGAGAGAGCCGACCACCCTAGCTCTAGCCGGTTTCTCAACCGTGCACGTCCGACGCTTCCCTCGTTAAGGGACGATCGCGAGCTTGTCGTGTCCGTGTCTCGTCCCGCATCATCTTTGCTGATCTCCACCCTTTTGAGGTGTTCGAGTGCCATCTCTCAGACGCCAATTTGTATCTAGAGAAGCCAAAGCCAGCTCCCCAAGTCACCCTGGACAAGGGAAAGAAGAAGGTGGAGCCCGACAGCTGGTTCCCTCCACCGCCGCCAGGCTATGTGGCCCCCCGTCAAGTGTCATTTGTTTCTGGGGCAGAAGGAATATTCAAAGCAACTCCCCTTTCCATCTACCCTGTGCCGGGGTTGCCACACCTCGAAGACTTGCTGGAGGACATCAGGGTCCCGTTTGGGATCATCAACCCTCTCGCAGAAGCTGACTGCCAAGTGGTTAAACCATTGAAGACCTTTGAGGTACCTAACCCCAGAGGACGGTCTACTATTTTCTATGTGGCTAATGAGCACCCGGTCAGAGGGGATGATGATTGTAAACTCCCCAACGAACTGCATGACCCACTCATCCCGATCACGAGACTGCCTGACATAACCGGCCGTGTAGCCAGAATGACCAAAAAATAAGGGATCCCCTTTTGCCAGCTCTCCAGTCGGAAGGACATGTTCAAAAAGATGTGGAACCCACCAAACCTGGACCGGAGATTGCTGCAAATCACCCGGCACCCAGGATTAGGTTTTTCATTAGAAGACTCCTACGAAGTTGACGTCATATCAGTCTCGGCTTCGGATGGTGATAGCCTCACAGGCACCACAGCCCCACAAAAAGGTGAAGGTCGCTCGCGCCTCAAGCCTTCGGCTAATGAAGAGCAGGATGAAGAGGTATTCCTATGGAATCCACCTCCCCGCAGGAACAAGGGGAAGGCCCCGTCCTCCTCTGAAGGGCCAACCCCGAATGACTGCAACAGCGGTGCGCCGATGCCCTCATCTGACACCGATGCAAAGGATGGGGAAGCAGGCCGGACATCGGGCCTCCCTCGGTGCAATTCCACCTTATTTGCCCTATGCTATCAACAACAGCGAGAAATTGAAATGCTGAAGGCTCGCTTGGCCGAAGTGACGACACTCGTGTCTGACCTCATCAGGGCCATCCTCCGCCAACAGAGCAGCGGCATGCACCAGTCCCTGAGCACCGTCCCGAATGTTCCCATGTACCTGAAGAGGGAGGCTGAGGATGTGGCTGCTTCCCCGGCCAGACGATCGGCCGAGCGGAACCCTACGTTGCGGGAGAGGATGCAGAGACCCTACTCTTTCCCGAGGAATAAAACCCGAGGAATTTTTGAGTGGGCTTGCTACTATGGCAAGGTCTCCCTCCCCAGATCCAAGAGGCCGCAAGATGCTCGCAAAAGCGGTGACCCCTTGTTCTGCCCTTATCACCAAATACTAGGCCACCCTATCGAAGACTACTACGTCTTCAAGGACATTGCTCAAGACCTGATTGAGAAGGATGAGCTCAGAATGGGAGATTATGTGGTGGCCCCGCCACGCCCCCATATGACAGGCAGCCACGAAAGAAGTGTTTACATGGTGTTGGTCTAGCACCAGATTTTTGAAAATGTAGCTGAGAACGGGCAACCTCGGCTGCTGGTGGAGAACCAGCCCCTGGTGCGGCAGTCCATCACTTCGGCCCCTGTTATTGCCGTCTATGATGATTACCAAGAAGACCCCGGAGAAATCCTTTACTTCTCAGCACAGAAGGACCCCTCGAAGCCAGGGCCCGCGAGCCCGGAGGCGGGGGATGCCAGCGAAGTCTCATTGTCCGACGAAGCTGAGCAGGGTAACACTTATGGCGTCCTTGAAGCAGAAGATGGCGAAGATCAGGATTTCGTCGACCTGTTGCCGGCACTGCCGGAAATTGAAGATGGCGACCAGGCCACGGTAGATGAACTTGTTGAAATTAACTTGGGCACGGAGGGCGACCCCAGGCCGACCTTTCTAAGTGCCATCCTTCCTCCACAAGAAAGAGAACAATATACCAAATTGCTGCAAGAGTTCTGGGATTGTTTTACGTGGAACTACAAGGAGATGCCCGGCCTAAGCCCCGGTGTGACTCAACATGTTCTGGCCATCGATCCTAAGGTGGAACCAGTGAAGCAGTCTCTCCGGTGCATGAGGCCGGAATTGATAAACCAAATTTGCAAAGAAGTCGACAAGCTCATAGACGTCGATTTTGTAGCTTAAAACCAGTATACCACTTGGCTGGCCAACATTGTGTCGATGAAGAAGAAGAATGGACAGATCACGATTTGTGTGGACTTCCGCGACCTGAATAAAGCCTGCCCGAAAGATGATTTCCCGGTGCCCATCACTGAAGTCATGATTGATGCAACTACTGGCCACGAGGCCTTGTCCTTCATGGACGGATCATCCGGCTATAACCAAATCTAGATAGCTGAGCACGACCGAATTCATACGGCCTTCTGGTCACCCAAAGGGATATTCCACTACAAAAGAATGCCCTTCGGCCTCAAGAATGCCGGCGCTACTTACCAGCGGGTGATGACCAAAATATTCGACGAGCTGACAAAGTCAAATGCTACATTGATGATTTGGTCGTCAAGTCGAAGAAAAGAGAAGATCACCTGAAAGACCTCAGAGTCATCTTTGAAAGACTCCGGCAGTATGAGCTGAAAATGAGCCCGATGAAGTGTACCTTTGGCATCTCCAGTGGGAAGTTCCTTGGCTTCATTGTTCGATATAGAGGGATCGAGATCGATCCTTTTAAGATAAAGGCCATCCAGGAGCTACCCCCTCCGAAGGACCTGGGAGAGTTAAGATCCCTTCAAGGCCGGCTGGCTTACGTCCGAAGATTTATCTCCAATCTGTCGGGGCGCTGTCAGCCATTCCATAGATTAATGATGAAAAATGCGCCTTTTGACTAGAACCAGGAATGCCAAAAGGCCTTCGATCAGTTGAAGGACTACATAAGGACCCCGCCTGTGCTAGGGGCACCTGCCAAGGGGAGGCCGCTTATTCTATACATAGCCGCCACCGAATGTTCACTGGGGGCAACGCTCGCCCAGAACAATGACGAGGGAAAAGAACAGGCTCTCTACTATCTTAGTCGAAGGCTAGTGGGGGCAGAAGCAAAATACACCCCGATTGAGAAGGTCCGTCTCGCCTTGGTCTTCGCAGTCAAGAAGCTGAGGCATGTGGACGCGGGGATTCTTATTTTTATTTAATAGATTTAATGGATTTGGATATTTATTGACCCATTGATTTATTGGTTTGGTTAATTGGCGTGCCAGTCACATGTCTGACGATTTTATTGTGCGCTCGACTTGATTTGGTCAGTCGATTGTGAAGTCCGAGTCGGGACCAAAAGTCCGCCATACCATAAAGGCTATGACGTTAATTACATCCTTCCTAAGAAGGACAACCCTTGATTAAACGCCGAAATAGGAGGCCGCTCGGGGCGGTTAAAAACGAAGTGCATGATATTAAAGCTATTATTATTCTAAGGAGGTGACTGGGTAAACGATAGGTTATTAAATCAGCATGACCCCTCTGTGTAGGTCATGTCGGGTAGAGATAGGACACCGTCCGCGCAGCGACGAGGCAGGGTCCGGACAGTCATCGAGGACATGTCCCCCTTCACGTTTCTCATCCGGCCAAAGGCCTCGCAGTGTTCATATTCCCCGAAGGATCGGGCCGGATGGGAGGTGCATGACGTGTACTTCCCGGGGCTTATCGGGGTTAAACATCGGTCGACATTTCGGCAACATCTCCCCATAATCTGGATTATGCCCAGAGGAGAATAGGCTATCACCCACGGAGTGCCGGGATGAAAGTCGAGAAAAAGAGGGAGCGAACCTCCCACAATGCATATGTATGCCCTGGGGCAATGTTTGACTCTTCCCTTATAGAAGCCGGTGACACTCATGCATTGGCAGAGCTCACTTTAGCTAAAAGGGGGGTGCTCGGGAATCCGGTGCGGATCAACGTAACATGAGGGAGTCTTGCTCCCTTCGATTTATCCCCGGGACAGGTCTGGTGACTCATGGGCATCCCTGGGTGGGTTTGATCCAGGCGCCGGGGGTTCAATTGAGTGGCAAAGCAGGCTCTCGGGGCAGCTTGGATATGCATATAGGTTCCCCGCGTGAAACAGCGTGGCAAGAAGGGTTTTCGGCGCGAGGGCCAAACGGCCATGGTTTCCCGGCGCCAGTGGCAAAGAGGCCAAGGGGGCTTTTCGGCGCCGGTGGCAAGGAGGCAGGGGTTCTCGGCGCAAGAATGAGGAGGCCAAGGAGGCTTTTCGGCGCAAGGGCCAAACGGCCGTAGGTTCCCGGCGCCAATGGCAAGGAGGCCAGAGGGAGCTCCTGGCGCCAAATGGCATGGAGGCAGGGGCTTTCGGCGCGGGGTCTTCCCGGCGCGATGAAGAGCAGGCCAGGGAGGAGGCTCCCGGCGTGGGCTTCCCGGCGCGAGGAGAAATGAGATGGGGTGGCTTTTCGGCGTGAGGTAAAACAACAGGGAGGCTCCCGGCGTGAGAATGAGATAGGGTCTCGACGCAAGAAGGCTTGCACCGAGGGCTGTTCATCCGCTTTACTATTTGTGGAGCCGAGACAGACGAGGGCGCCGAGGTGAATTTAGGGTTTTACGGCACTCTGTTTTCGGATTTATGGATGATTGAGGGGGTTTTCCTAGTGATTAAGGCTGAGATTGACGGGCCCTGAGGAGTCAAAGATGGATGCATTTATTGGGTATCAACCAGCTTTGGAGTGGGTTTAGAAGGAAATCCGAGGGCAGAGGGAAATGGAAAAGGGGAACTGAACATAAGGAGCCTCTGTCACCATTGCTTGGATAGACTTCCAGGAGGATGGCTTGATGTTATCATTCGTCGTCCTGGGAACCAAGAGATATCTGTCTCTGGTCCAGGAACGACTCTGATGATGTCGGTAAAAAAATCGGGCATCGGAAACTCCGGAATCTCACAGATGTGAATCATCATGTGGCTTGGCTTTGTTCTGAAGGCCAAGGGATAGCCTGTCCCTGGCCCTGGAACAAGCGCATGAAAGCATCTTCGAGAAAGAAAACGCAGACGAATAATCAGACTGGGGAAAGGAATAAGAGGCAGACCTCCACAGAGACAATAGCAGGCGACAATCAAGGCCTGTTCCATTTGTTTATTCATCCGAACATGACTATTACATCCATGCATCAGAGGGACGGAGTACATAGAAGAAAATTGCAGATAAAGACTAAGTCCTGTTCTAGCGGCATGAAAACCGATTACGATGTCGCAGAATACATCAGAAGAAGAAGAAGTATCATCCATCGAAATTACAAGAAGATGAAAATACAGAAATGGGGGGGGGGGAGCATTGACTCCTCTCCCTCCCCGGTGCCCACCTTCAATCAGCTTCGAACCTTCTCTCTGCTTTCTCCTTTGGTCTCTCCTCTCTTTCTTTCAGTGGAGGAGGCTCTCTTCTTCTTTCTGGCGGTGGTGGGGGTGAGGATCTTCTGAGCCCTTTTTTTTTCTCTCTCTCTTCCCTGTGTTTTTTGAAGGGGTGGGTTTTTATAGACCCGATCCTCTTACCCTCTCGGCAGGTGGAAGTCGGCGCGGCACTCTGCTCGCAGCAGCTCCCGGCGCGCCGAGTGGCCTCTATTGAGGTTTCCGGCGCCGCTCCCGGAAGCCCATCTGGCCGGCCCATTTAGGGCTTTTAGGCCCCACACGTGCCTTGGCTTCTCTTAATTCTTTAAACTGATATTCATCGTAACTGGAGAAGGTCCAGTATTAGTGACGTAACTTTGTTGAGATCATCTTGAGATTTCATCAGTCAGCAGACTGGGATTTCATCAGTGTTGTCATTTGGATGACGATAACACCGGACATCAGCTTTAGCCCAAGGAGGCTTTAGCCGGGTAATGCTTTCAGTGGTAATTCTTCCGTGGCTCGGACCTTGCCGGAATCTTCACAGTCTTCATTTGCTGGTTCTGGGTTTATCTTTATCTTTGCTCATGTCTCATCTGTCAACAAATCAATATCTGACCTGATATGACGTGTCATCTGCAGCCCTTCATACGAGGCCGTAGTGTAGCTCTTGTTAAAGTGTGCTAGGGGGTTTCATCAGTCAGGTGACTGCTACTTCATCAGCGCCGCCGTCTGACTGGCGATGGCACCGGACCTTAGCTTGGCCGGGAAAAGGCTTCAGCCGGGTAGACGGTTGACGAGCTTCGTCATTGATCTTTTCCTGTTGGTCAAATCTCCTTTTCAATTCTGCTTCTGCCCTTGCTCATTTTCAAGGTGTCAACAAATGCCCCCCACCTACGGGCGGCGTAAGCGCATAATAAGTGGCACGGGGTCTGCAGGTGCCCTTCATCATTCGAGGGTATCTTCCTCAATTTCTTTCTGTCGTTGTTATTCAGCTTGTTCATGTTACTGTAACAATATTGTGCATATATCTTTCATTTTCATGCTTTTTTTTATCTCCATATTTTCCAACTGCCTTTTGACTTCTCGGCGCTAGAATTGGGCTACTTCTCGGCGTGACCCTCTCGGCGCGACTGTTGTCGGCGCGGGCGTCTTCGGCAAGGGTCTTCTCGGCGCGCCCTTCTCGGCGCGGGGTCTTCAGCGGACTTCTCGGCGCGGGCATCTCGGCGCGCCTGCCTTTTCTTCCGGCCGATGGAGGGTTCTCGGCGCGCTTTCCTTCATGCCGAGAAGCCCCTCCTTCCCTTTCTTTTTAACCCCCCCGAGAGGGCTTTTACCCTCATTTCTTACCATCCTTTCCCTTTCTTCATCTCGGTGGCAGTGGTGATCCTCCCCGCTCCGAGAGCCTTGTTTCATCTCCCCCCCTTTTCGACCGGTTTAGTCTCGGGTAGGTTCGTTATACGGGACTAAGTCCCCTTTTATGTTTGGGATCACTCCCTCTTGGTGGGTGACTCCCTATCTTTCTTTGGGCAGACCCCGGATAAGGGGAGATGCTGCCAAAATTTATTGAAAATTGTTTGCCTCATTGTTACATGCCCATTCATCCTTCTGATGCTTATCTTCTCATACTTCCCTGACCACAGGTGCTGACATGGCTTCCGGTGCTTCTACTGCGGCTTCCATGACTGCGGGGGCGAGTTCATCGGCTCAGCCGGACATATCTCGGGCTTCAGTCAACTGGCTGAATGTGAATAGCCTGAGCTTCGGCTATAACCAGATCGCGACTGTTGATGAGTCCTCTGATTCCAAGACTGACACAGTGCCATCTTCCGGAGTCTATTCTTCCACAGAAGGGATTGATTTCAGAAGGGCTGCTGACTACCGTCCGGATCTGCCGAAGGATCGTCATCTGCTGCCATTTATCCAGACCTTCACCATAGGCGGAATGAGGGATTTCATGCTTGCTCGGTCTGTGGAAGCGGCAATACTGGCTGACAGAGACAGCATGAAGGGTTCTGTTTATCGAGCCCGAGCTATATATCTCCCAGGCGAGCAGAGGGACTGGAATGCCGTGCTGAGCATTTCCGAATTAGAGCCGGAGAAGAAGATGCTGACCCGGGCTCCAGAGTTTACCCCGGCAAGGTGGGACCATGCAGCTGGTCGTGTCCATCGGGCGAAGCCCAACTTTGGACTTTTTCTAGCTCCTGTGAAGTGGGGTTATAGGGACGAGCCATTCATTCTGAACTGTCTGGCTGTTCAATTCAAATATCAGCTGGCTGCCGGCTGGTTTGGGGACGCTAAAGTGACAGACGCCCATCTCTTCAGGGTAGGAGCAGTGGAGTTTACAGAATTTGTCTTGAAGGAATACGCCCCTTTACTGATTAGAGCTGGGGTATATCATAGTGTATTTGCCTCCAGGTTCCGCTATCCCATCTCTCGGGGATTATGTTGCGGCATGCTTGAAGTGTTCTGCCCACAGTTCAATACATTCTATACAGCAGAAGGCGAGACTTCTCCCGATCTTTGGAGTCTTGTGCAGCTTTCAGGCCTACCTATAGATGGGGAGCCATATGAAGAGGTCTGTCTAGATGACTCCGTAAAGGACGCCTCTGATGGAGAGGGCAGATATTCTTTTGGCTACGCATATCGGTACTTGATGAAGGCTTATCGGACCATTTGTCTGTCCTATAGCAGGGGATCTTCCAAAGGATATCAACCCCGGGAAAAGAGCAGCAGGTTGAGAGTCCGTGTAGGACAGTGGATACAGTACTTCTTCGGGGGTCCTTTGAAGTATACAGACTTCCCTTCCGTGGGGCCGACTCCCAGTAAGCAGATCAGGGCCCCTCGTTATAAATCAGCATTGCCGGCTTCACTGCGCCGAGCAAGTGTAGATGGCCCGAACCCAGCAGGGGTTGACCCCATTACTCATTGTGCAGCTTATCTGACCTTCTGGCTGTGCACTTTGACTCTCTCCCAAGGGGACGAGATGATTATCAGACCGGAGGCTATATATCCGGCCTGTCAGATGGCCTGGGGGATGAGACTGTCTCTGTGCTCAGCGGCTTTGTGTTTAGTTTACATATCGCTGGGAGATTTGCATAGACATCGGGTTCCCCGTTCTTTACGGATTGTAGGTCCATTTCATTTCTTCAATGCTTGGGTTTGCAGCATTTTCCCCGAGCTGGCCCCGAGAACTTTACAGTCAGACACACTGCTCCCTCGGATGATTGAGTTTGCTAGCACCGAACCCGGCCTTTTCTCAGAGCAGTTGTTCAAGATCAGGGGCCGGTTGACAAAAGTGCCTGTAGATGCTCCTGGTAGCATTCATTTTTGGAGCTTGGTAGCAGGCTCGGCTCCCTTAGTAGACCCTCAGAGGGAATGCAGAATGGAAGAGGTAGAAGTTTATGTCCATCCGGTTTCGGGGGCCAATGCCACCCGGCCCATATTAGAACCAGAACTGGTAAGGTGGGCTATGGCTATCCGACCCAGTGTATTGGTCTTCAGGAAGGGAGGCTTGCTCATCTTGGAGCCCTATTACCCATTCCGTTTTAGCAGAAACTTCGGCTACGATCAGCATATTCCTTCATCAGCCGCTCAGCTCCCTTTGGACAGCCGTGCCAAGCATGGGTCCTCCATTGCCAGTGACGGTCGGATATGGTGGGATTTCTTTCATCGCCGAGAGGGCGTAACTTTTAGGATCCCGACCGTTTCTAATCGTATTCCCCGGGTCACATCAGAATACATAAAGTGGTGGAATACCCGCACCAATTTTTATAAGGATGGCAGAGGCGCCTTCTGGGACGTGGCCGAGCGCTCTTTCTTAAAGCGACAATCAGGGCCTGTATTTGAGATTGATGAGGTTCACCTGAAAAGGCTCTATTCACAGCATCCGAGGGAGGCGGACACATACATCGCCAGGCGTCGGTCCTTAAAAGAGGAAGGCTCTGAAATACCCACTCCTGTATTTTCTGAGATCAATGAAGATGCTTTTACAAAGGATCTGAGGCAGCTGGGCCACATAGGGAGTATTCATGTGGAGGTGCAGTATCCATTTCCTCCGGAGGAGCCTCTCCCGACAGCAGCCCCCTGGAGGGGCCCGGCAGACAGATTTCACCCTTACCGGACATTTGTGCGGAGGGAAGACCGCACCAGCACATATTATCAGCACACTTCTTGGCTTTTCGTGCTACTGAATGTTCACGGGCTGTCAGTAGAGAATCCGATAGCCGGTATTCTGAATAAGCCGCTTTTTATTTCTTTTCATTATGTCGACGGCTGGTGCATGGATTACCTCGGCCTGTTTCATTGCCTTGACTTCCACGGCCACCAAGATTTAGCTGCCTTGACGGAGAAATGCCACACCATAGGTGACGTGTGCTGGCTCATGAAGGAGGCTGCTTCCCGCTCGAAGGAGGTGGCTTATCTGTATTGGCCGCTTTCTACCTTCTATGACGGCCCAGCAGGTATGACCCTTCCTGTGCGCTCATGGCGTCTTTCTTTTATTGTCATGTTATGCATCTGTCGACTATGACTGCCTTTCTTGTGTCTTGCATAGATAGACCGGACATAAAACGGCAGGGACTTTACAGGAAGATTATTGCTCAGGCTGAAAAGCCTGCTTACTTTAAAATTCCTGCAGCAGCACCCACGACCACTCCCCTGCCTCCGGGCAAGAAGAGGAAGCCTTCTGCGGTGAAAACTGTAGTTGTCAAGGCCAAGAGGGCCAAAGTTGTTCGGGTCCAGCAGTCAGCTCCAGTTGCGACGGATGCCGGGACCCCTCTTCCAGACATCCCCTCTTTTGACGAGTTCAGGTCTCAGAGGGAGGCTGCTCAGGAACCCGCCGAGAGTAGCGGTAAATATCTTGCAGATGCAATCTTCACTATTTTCTTGACTGTTCTTTTAAGGTGCCTTTCGAGACTGAGCTTCTCTTTATCTGATACAGCCCCGAAGCAGGCTGCAGTGCCTGCGGAGAGGGACACGAGGCTGCCTTCTCCTGCCCCGGCTGGCGAGGAGGAGGGTAAATGTGCTCTCTCATCTTTTCTCTTTATACTTTTGCTGTTATTCTCTTTCATTATATCTCTCAGAGTTCCCCTTTTGTTGAGGTGGCAGTCAGGGAGCCGACTGGGGCTACAATAGCAGTGGGAGAGCCGTCTCAGCCGCAGGAAAGTGAAAGGACTCAAACAAAAGAGAGCCCTATTCCGGCCAGACGCATAGTCACCCGGTCTGCATCCCTGCATGCTCTAGAGGTGACCTCGCAGCACATAGCTAGAGTGGAGATATCCTTGGGCAGCTCCGAGACCGTCCCTGATAATGAGGAGGAAGTGACCTTCAGCGGCAGTGAGGAGGAAATCCAAAAATCAGAAGCCCTGCCTGTATTTGCAAAAGGCCTCCCACCCTTTCAGCCTCCTAAACTGTTGATGCTAACTTCTGAGGAGGAATTGCAAGAGGAGTTTGCCGGGCTTGACACTAAGGTCGACATAACCCCTCCATTTGTTGCTTCAACTACGGAGTTTTCTCCTCTTTTGTCTCATCTAGAGGATATAGACCCCACTTTAAAGGTGAGCTTCTTCTCCTTTTTTTTGTTCGCTGTTCTATTCATTTTCTTCCATCCATTGATGAGGATTATTCTGCTTTGTCCTCAGGACTCTGTCACTACTAGCTCAGATGCGGCCGCAGTCTCCATGGATGTCTCATCTGCAGATTTGATCATCATCCCTGCTTTACCTTCAACTTGCATGGAAATTTCCGAGGTTATTCGCCCCGTGCCAGTGAGAATACAATCTTCAACTGACTTAACATCACTGGACTTGGGATCATCAGGAGAGATTTCCATCCTTGTCAGGGCCTCAGAGTTCAGAGCCGAAGTAGACCCAGCCAGAAGCTCCGCTTTTATACCGGCTGCCGTAATGTCGATTGCGCCCGAATCAGCAGTCCCTGCCACAGTGGCTATAGAGACTGGATCTTCGCCTCTACAGATTGGGGACCTTTCGCCCCCATTATCAGAAAGAGTAGCTGAAGATGAAGCCCTTATTCAGGAGACTCATGAAGAGATAGCTTCATCATTTATTGGTTCTCCCTCCACAGGTGTTCAAGCCATAGCTCCCAAAACAGTGGTAGAGGAGGAGGCTTCAGCTCAGCCGGAGAGCACAGAGAGGGATCGGTCAGTTCTTCCAGCGGATTTGCCGTCTTCATCCTCTCAGCCGGATGTTGCACTGTGGGCAGACATTGATGGCGAAGTGACTTTCGACGTAGTTCCAGCCCCTTCTCCTGGCTTCGCTTCATCCGAGAGTTTCGTCTGGCAAAATCTGGACATGCTGTGCCAGCTGGTGGAGTCCCATCCCGGACTGACTTATCTGCGGCTGAAGGAGATAGCCGAGCGTTTCACCGCTGGTCTGCAGGCGATGGGCTGTCCCATGGAAATATGGGCCCAACGGGTTTTATTGTTGCTAAAGTTTGTAAATCGCCGGGACTTCTTATCGCATATTATGTCTGACAGACTGACAGCTTTGAAGTTGCAAAGGAAGGAGTGCAAATCTGAGCTGGAGAAGACAGACTCTGTTCTTCAGGAGCGCCAATGCCAACTGCAGTCTCTGGCGCAGCGGGAGCAGTTCGTGCGCAGCCGGATAACCATCCTGGAGGCTGAACTATTTGACCTCCGGGTTGAACTGCCGCAGATAACGACTTCTCGACCGCAGCTTGCGGAGGAAGTAGCTCTGTTGGAGGGGCAGGTGGCATCCTTTCGGGACGAGTCTGCTCGGCTACAGGAGGAGGAGGCTCGACTTCATGAGCTGGGGGCTGCCCCGCATGTAGGGCTTCTGGCCTTTGAAGACATATTCCGGCGCCCGTGAATATTTGTTTCCCCCTTCTTTTTGTAATACAATCTCCCCTCAGGGGCCCTTCTTGTATTCCCTTTTTATTTAATGGAAAGGACCCTTTAAACCAGTCTCATATGTGGTCTGTTCTTAACTTATCGCACCGTCAATATTTTACGGCGATTTGGCAGCGGTTTCAGCGGTCCCTATGGGAGTAGCCCGTACCTAGCAGGAGAGCGTCCACCCCTTCAGAGAAAGGATGGGGAACTCGCTCCACCGCGTGACGGCCTCCGGGGGGGCGCTTTAAACCGAATTTTATTGGTGGTAGCACACGTCCTTCTTGGCCATACGTGCCGCAAGGGAGGTGGCTTGCAGGAATGTGAGCGAAGAGGCTCAGAGCACAATCCGAAACGGGCGAATGGCCCGTCCCGGGCAGGTTTCAAAGCTAGTCGGGGCGATGTGCCAATCGACCAGTACATGATTTCATCATCGAAATTGGGTTTACATCGATGCAAAGGAGTTTTATAAGTTCCATCAGAGTAGACGTAAGGTCTAGACTGGGTAGAGGTTATCGCAGGTGGTACATTGAAGGGTGCGTGGTTTTCATCAGGATAGACGTAGGGTCTGAACTGGATAGGATTTCATCATTGATCGGGCGAGGTGCCGGTCGATCAACAGCTAGCGTCATCATCGATATTGGGTTTATATCGATGCAAAGAAAGTGTTATGAGTTTCATCAGAATAGACGAAAGGTCTAAACTGGCAGGGTTTTAATTGGACATGGTTTCATCGTTGATCGGGCGAGGTGCCAGTCGATCAGTGGTTGGTTTCATCGTTGATATGGGCTTATATCGACGCAAAGAGTTTCATAAATTTCATCCGTATAGACGTAAGGTCTAAACCGGACAGAGGATTTCATCATTGATCGGGCAAGGTGCCGTTCGATCAATGGTGGGACATATGTAGAGGTGTAGGTCTCGTTAGGACAGACGTAAGGTCTATCCCAGCAGGTTTTATGGCGGGTGGGGCTTTGCCAAGAAATACGTAGGTCTCATCATGATAGGCGTAGGGTCTGTCCTGGTAGGGTTTTATCGTTGACCGGGCAAGGAGCCGATCGGTCAAGGGATGGTTTAGGAGTTTGATCAGGACAGACGTAAGGTCTGAACTGGCCAGGCTTTATCGGAATGATGGCCGGTTTTATTGTTGGTGGGACATGTGAAAGGAGGGTGTGTAAATTTCATCAGGGTAGACGTAAGATCTACCCCGGTAAGATTTTATCATCGGTGGGGCATAGAGCCAGATGACCAACAGAAGGCCTCGTCAGTGAAGGGTAGGTGAAGGCAACGTGCCGGTTGGCATAGAACTTCTGAATTACCACATTACCGACCCAAGCGCCCTTTCAGGTTTTCGCCGGAGCCGGCCCCCTCTTGCTTTTGCCCACGCGTCCTTTCAGACTTTCACGTGGCGGGGTACCCGATTTTGCCTGCAGTGCCCTTTCGGGTCTTCACCACAGCTGGGTTTTAGCCCTTTTTGCCCTTGTCCAGAATGCCTGAACAAGTCTGGCGGGGTATCTCTATTTTCAACCCCTTTTTTTGTACTTTTTTGTCGTTTTCTTTCTCTTTTCCTTTTTCATTGTCTTTTCTGGGACCAGAACTTTCATCCTATGGACCATGGCGTCATATGTTTATTGTGGACACACAATCATTGATGTGGGTGTCAACATCAATGCAAAGAGAAGTAGGCTTTCATGATCTATCCAGACGAAAGGTCCGAATTGATTTAGAGGATATAAATAGTAGCTCGGGCACGAAGTCGTTTGCTGAGAATATGAGTTTCATCATTAACGTGGGGTTTAACATTAACGCAAAGGAATATAGTTTCATGATCTATCCAGAAGGAGGTTCCGAATAGATTCAAAGAGCAGTGTTGTGCTATGTCAGAGCGGACGGAAGGTCTGCCCTGGGTGGATTTTAGCGTCAATCAGGCAGCGTGCCCATCGATCGATAACAGGTTTCGTCATTGGTATTGGCTCATCCCAATGCAAGGATTTCATATGTTTCATCAGGATAGACGTAGGGTCTAAACTGGATAAGGTTTTATCATTGATATTGGGCGAGATGCTGATCGATCAATGGCGGGTTTCATCATCGGTATTGGATTTATACCAATGCCAGGAGTTCATGGATTTCATCAGGATAGACAGAAGGTCTAAACTGGATAGGTTACATCATAGATCGACAGTGTGCCAATCGATCAACAGCAGGTTTCATCGTGGCGGGACGTAAAGAGACCTGTAGATCTAGTCGGAATAGACGTAAGGTCTAAACCGGACAGGGTTTCATCGCTGATCGGGCAAAGTGCCGGTCGATCAACATCAGGTTTCATCATTAGTATTGGGTTTATACTAATGCAAGGATTTCATAGGTTTCATCGGGATAGACGTAAGGTCTAAACTGGACAGGGTTTCATTGTTGATCGGGCAGTGTGCCAATCGGTCAACAGCAGGTTTCATCGCGGTGAGACGTAGGATAGGTTTCATTAGGATAGACGTAAGGTCTAAACCAGACAGGGTTTTATTGTTGTGGGTCTTAGACAGAAACAAGTGAAAGTGTTTTATCAGGACAGACGGAATGTCAATCCCGAGGTGGGCCTATTATCGAGGGAATTTTTCTCGAGCAATGCATGAAAGCTTCAACAGAATAGACGTAAGGTCCATTCCGGATGGGTTTAATCGTTGATCGGGCAAGGCGCCGGTCGATCGACGAGGAGTTTTATGGTGGGAGGTGAGGCTTTCTTTGGAATTACCACATTACCGACTCAAGCGCCCTTTCGGGTTTTCGCTGGAGCCGGCCCCCTCTTGCTTTTGCCCACGCGCCCTTTCGGGTTTTCACGTGGCGGGGTACCCGATTTTGCCTGCAGTGCCCTTTCGGGTTTGAACAACAGCTGGGTTTTGGGCCATTTTTGCACTTGTCCCTAATATAGGAGCAAGTCTGACGGGGCATCTCTATTTTTTTTAACCCTATTTTTTACTTTTACTTTTTTTTTGTTCTTTCTTTTTCCTTCCTTTTTAGAGGGTGACAGGTGGGAATGCCACCAGCTTAAGAAGAGGGTAGCTTGGTTAGGGCGGAGTGCCACTAGACCAAGAAAAGGGTAGCTCGGCTAGGGCAGAGTGCCGCTAGACCAAGGAAATGGGTAGCTCGACTAGGGCGGAGTGCCGGTAGATGAAGAAATGGGTAGCTCGGCTAGGGTGGAGTGCCGCTATACCAAGAAATGGGTAGCTCAGTTAGGGCGGAGTGCCGCTATACCAAGAGATGGGTAGCTCGGCTAGAGCGGAGTGCCACTAGACCACGGATGGGGTAGCTTTGTCTGATCACTCGGGGAATGCCGGTTGTGCGGCATGATACAGCTTTAGATGTCTTCCGTTGAGTGGGGAGAATTGGATTTCCCCTCGATGGTGATGCGGGACGGGACCACGGACACGACAAACTCGCGATCGTCCCTTAACGAGGGAAGCGTCGGACGTGCACGGTTGAGAAACCGGCAAGAGCTAGGGTGGTCGGCTCGCACTTTCGTGCCCGGATCGGGTCACGGGACGGTCTCGCTCACTCTCTCGCAGCAGCGGTGATATGAAATTATAGCAAGCTAGGTCCTAAAACATGCTCTCTAGCAGTGGCATAAACAAGCATATATGAAATAAGTGAAATGCCAAGTGTAGGAGCGAAGACAATACCTCCACACACTCGGCGTGGGGACGACGGGCCCGGCCGAACTCGTGCTCCCGGGACGGTTAATACATGAATAGTACAGCAATGGAAATATGCCCACTCCACGCAGGGAGGTAAAGGGTGACACAACGGGGCCCGGGAGGACCGAATACGGGTTGACGGGTGGCTTTCCGCGTAGCTTCGGCAGCACTCGAACTAGTGACGGTGGGGCCCAAGTGCTGTCCGGAGGGACCGTGTGGGACCCGGAGTCACCACTGTGGTGGGGACACTGGTGGAAGCGATCCCCGGACTGGCGACACGCTGGAACGTCGTCCGGAGGTCGGGCGGCTCCGATCGGCACCCGTCGGGTTTGCTGTCCACGGACTGGTGGTTGCTGTTTTGCAGCGCGCGCTCCGGCGAGAATGGACGCTGCGATCAGTCCCGATGTCGGATCGACACGAGACTGGCGCCGTTGGAAAGCTAGCTTGAAGTTCTTCAACCTAGGTGCAAAGATCTGGCCTGGATCTGCTCAGATCTTGACTTATGGAATTTTCAATCTCCTGTTGTATAGTAACCGAAGGCTCAGGCCTGCAGAGGACTTGACTGTTGATTGCCTTTGACCGTGATGTGGATGTCCGAATTCGAAGATGTGTTCTTCATCAAAGTTGTTAGAAATGGAAATGGGAAGATGGAAAAATTGGTTTGGACATATTTGGATGTGTCTATGATTTTCTGTGATTTGTTCAGTGGACAAAGGTTGGATCTGGGATCTTGCTGAAAGTACTGTAGCTCCGGTAGAACATGAATTTTGAAAAATAGGTAGAAGGATGATAAAAATTTAAGAAAAATTGTGGTGGTAGGGGACGATGGACAGAAGACACAGTTAAATTGGGAGTTCTAAAGAAAATCAAAAGGGTGGTGAGGAGAACTCAAGGCTACTGTCACTGTAGACAGTGACAGAACAGATCTGAGATTAAGAGTTGAACGAAATGGGAAGAATATGAAACGGTGGCTTTTGAACCTGGATTGTTTTGTGGAGAAAGGGATAGAAGATAGGAACCAACCCTCAAAATTTCAAGTCGATCAGAACTCGTGGCTGGCTTCAGGAATTCACGAACCACACCTCTGTCCAGCAGGATAGAAAATCGAAGATGATCCCGTGGCGGCTCGAAGGCGGCACGAACGGCGGCGGCGGCGGCACAAACGATCACCGGAGGTTGAGAGGGGAGGAAGGAGATAGAATCCACTCTAGATCTGGGGTTGGGGAAGTAAGAACACCAAGGGAGGAGAGAGGGGCGCACCAAGCTTCAAGAACACTCACAATTTTTCTGATTTTTCATTGAATTTCTCATGAAAATACAACATTATATATGACTCCAATCAAATCTAATATGGACCCTTGGATCAAGGGTTGGGGATTGAATGGCTGAGATGAGGTGTGAATAACACACCAAATACAATTTTTTAATCTACCTTGACCATCCCCATTCAACCTTAGACTAATTACATTCAAACTCCACCTAATACACACCAACCAAGCCACCAAGCCCAATAAGGCCAAAGAAGCTTGCGCCCCCCTTCATGGGCCAAGGCCATTCATGGGCCAAGAGCCACCTAATAGCTCATGCTAGGCATGGGCCATTCCCACTTAGATGGCCCATGAGAGAGTGGAACCCCATTTGGGCCTTAAGTGCCTTAAAGACCCATTTGAAACCAAATGACCCAATATGAAGTAGCACTCTTAAGTGGACCTAAAACATGAAACCTATTAATGGACTCTTCCTAGAAAAGTGGCCCATTGGCTTAATTAAGCCTTACAAGGATGGCCCAAATGAAAGAAATCAAAAATTACATACACTTCAAGCCAATACAACCCATACTACACACCTATACAAGCCAATACACACAATACAACCCATAAGCTCTTGATGTCCTCATCAGATGGTTAACAACCACGTAGGCCCCTCCTTCGTAGACCCTCTGTATCACATAAGGACCTTCCCAATTAGCATTCAGCTTTCCTTTTGGGTTGGACGCCATGACTTCTTTTTTCTTGACCATGACAAGGTCACCCTTCTTGAATTCTCGTCCTCTTACGAGTTTGTTGAATGCAGTGGCCATGCGGGCCTGATACATTTGGATACTCTTCTGAGCTCGGAGGCGCTTTCCTTCCAATTCAGCCAGTTCTTCTAGTCTTCTTTCTGCATTGGTCTGTTCGCCACGGGCCAGGCCATATTAGACTGCCACTCTGAGTGACGGGACTTCCAGCTCTAGCGGAACCACTGCCTTTGAGCCGTATACCAGCGAGTATGGTGAGCACCCTGTAGGTGTCTTGAAGACAGTGCGGTATGCCCACAGAGCTTCATACATTTTCTCTTCCCAGTCCTTCTTATTAGAACTGACGACCTTGGCCAGCAAGGTGCAGAGAGTCTTGTTAAAAGCTTCTGCCAATCCGTTTGCCTGTGGATTGTAAGGAGTGGAGGTCCTCCATTCGATCTTATATTTCTCAGCAAGCCGATAGACCTTCTGATTTCTGAAATGACTTCCATTATCGGATATTATTCGGTTGGGGATCCCGAACCGGAAGACAATGTTCTGTTTGATGAATCTGGCGACCAATTCACCAGTCACTTCTCTTAATGCTACAGCCTCCGCCCATCGGGAGAAGTAATCTGTTATGGCCAGTATGTACTTATGTCCGACCGAGGAAGTCGGAAGTGGCCCGACTACATCAGTTCCCCATTGTGCAAACGGCCAACTGGGAACTGTAGGGTGCAGAGTCATAGGAGGCCTTCTAGGCACAGTAGCATGCTCCTGGCATTTCTGGCATGATTTTGCAAATTTACAGTAGTCTTCAAACATGGTGGGCCAATAGTAGCCCAGCTTCTTGATTTCTATCTTCATCTTGGGACCAGCCTGGTGGGCACCTGCTGTCCCAGCATGTGTTTCTTTCATCGCTTGCCAGGCTTCCTCAATGGATAGACAGCGGAGTAGAATCTTCTTGCGTGCATCTGTCATTATTCGGAACAGAATTCCATTCCTGAGTTCATAAGAATCTTTGATTCTTAGGAGTTTCATCTTTTCTTCTCTTATCTGCGGCAGTTGTTGGTGTAGAAACCACTGCAACAGGTGTTGTCTCCAATCAGACGCTTGCTCTGTGCTGATGGTGGCAACCTCATCTTCTTCGGAGCACTCTTCCAGCATACTGGGGACTTGCCGCCGGTTCATAACGATAATGTTCAGTGTCTTATTTGGTGGGACTGCCAGTGAACTGGCCAGTTTCGCCAGTGCATCAGCCTGGGCATTGTGTCCACGGCCCACATGCTTGAGCTCAATATGGTAGAATTTCACCATGAGGCGCACAGCTTTTTGGTGGTAGGGACTCAGTTCTGGCTTCCGCACTTCGAACTCCCCTTGGATCTGTTTTATTATCAGCATCGAATCCCCGAATACTTGAAGCATTTGGATACCCATGTTGAGGCTGACATATAGCCCGATTATCAGAGCTTCATACTCGGCCTCATTATTGGTGCAGGGCTTGTTTATAGAATAGGAAGTATGCACGACCTCTCCTTCTAGTGATTTCAGCACAATACCGGCTCCAGCCCGTATTCTGGTCTTTCCATCGGAGTCTGTCTCTGTTCTAGATGCTCCATCAAAGAATAGTTGCCACATAACTGACTGAGCCTGGCAGGCCTCGAGTGTTTCATCATCGGGCAACTCAGTCCCTAGCATATCATTTTCCGGCACAGGATGCTCTGCGAAGAAATCAGCCACGGCCTGTCCTTTTATTGCCCTTTGGGGTGTATAGGTAATATCGAATTCCATCAGGATCACTGCCCATTTGCCCAACCGGCCCTTCAGAACTGGCTGAGTCAATATATATTTGAGCGGATCTGCTGTAGATATCAATCTGACTTCATGTGACAACATATAGTGTCTGAGCTTTTCGACAGCAAAGACTAGTGCCAAGCAGGTCTTTTTTATGTAGCTGTAGCTTTCCTCAGTTCTAATCAGCCTCCTGCTCAGATAGTATAAGGCTTGTTCTTTGCCTTCTTCATTTATCTGTGCCAGCATTGCCCCCAGGGAACAGTATGTGGCTGCGATATACAGTATCAAGGGCCTGCCCTTAATTGGTGCCCCCAGCACCGGAGGGGTCTTAAGATATTCTTTCAGCTTCTCAAAGGCTTCCTGACAGCCATCGTCCCAGAGGAACGGCACATCTTTCATCATGAGCTTGTGAAAGGGGTGGCATCTTTCCGACAGATTTGATATAAATCGTCGGATATAGGCTAGATGCCCTTGCAGAGATCTCAGCTCGGACAGATTCCTTGGTGGAGGGAGCTCCTGGATAGCTTTAATCTTGGACGGGTCGATTTCAATGCCCCTATGACGGACAATAAACCCGAGGAATTTTCCACTGGACACGCCGAAGGCGCATTTCATAGGGTTCATTTTGAGCTCATATTTGCGCAACCTCTGGAACACCATCCTCAGGTCTTGCAAATGGTCTTCTCTTCTGCTGGTTTTCACCACCAGATCGTCAATGTAGCACTCTACTTTCTTGAAGAGCAAATCATCAAAGATCTTTGTCATGGCTCTTTGGTAGGTAGCGCCGGCATTCTTGAGGCCGAACGGCATCCTTTTGTAGTGGAATATCCCCTTCGGGGTACGGAATGCAGTGTGCACTCTATCTTCCTCAGCAATCCAGATTTGGTTGTATCCGGATGACCCATCCATAAATGATAGGGCCTCATGGCCAATAGTTGCATCGATCATCACTTTAGTGATTGGCACCGGGAAATCATCTTTCGGGCAAGCCTTATTAAGGTCCCGGAAATCAACATAGATTCTGATCTGCCCATTCTTCTTCTTTACGGGCACTATATTGGCTAGCCATGTAGTGTATTGATTTTCTTCAACAAAGCCTACATCAATCAGCTTGTCAACCTCTTTGTTAATCTGATTTATTAATTCAGGGCGCATTCTCCTGGACGGTTGCTTTACAGGGCTAGCCTCTGGGTTTATTACCAATCGGTGCTGCGCCACATCAGAACTCAGTCCCGGCATTTCATCATATGTCCATGCAAAGTAGTCTCGAAATTCCTTCAAAAACTGTATATACTGTTCCCTGGTAGCTGGCTCCAGCAGTGCACTGAGGAATGTCGGCCTTGGCTCATCTGCGGTTCTCATATTTATTTCCACAAGCTCATCGACGGTGGCCTGACCTCCGTCTTCGACCTCGGGCGGGGCTTCTTGTAAGTCGATGAAGCCTCCCGGGATATAATCTTCTTCAGTTTCATGATTTTCTATTTCATCATACTGGTCATCAGCGGGTGCTGGCTCATCATATACGGCCAAAATTGTTGTATTCTGTTCAGTATGCCCAGAGGACGTAACTGGATCAGCAGGAAACTCAAAGACGGAGTCTTCCGCCCTTAGAGGCTCTTCTGATGCAGACTCCCTTGAGAGATCATCATTCTGTAGAGCCCGGACTTCTTCCAGGATGCGCTCAAACTCCAAGCATTCCCTCAACTCTCTGGCTGCTTGGTCTTCATCCGGGGTTCCCGTGTCAAACTTTGCTTCAGCATGGAACAAATCTTCTTTGGAAGGTAGGTCTTCCCAGCACCAATCTTTCTTTGTTTCATCAGACGTTCCCGTCTTCGGCTGACTGTCTGGGACTTCATTGTTCATTATGGATTGATAAATAATTTCTTCATCTTCCGAGGGGTATTTGTCATATCCTACCTCGGGAGGGTCTTCATGCTGGTAGGAGACAGATATGACGTCCACCTCAGCTTCATAGTATTCTTGAAGGGTATAACCCAATCCGGGGTGCTGAGTGATCTTCCTCAGTTCTTTATTATCCCGAGGCGGATCCCATTACTCCTTAAACGCCTTCTTTTGGGCAACAGGTTGTAGTGATGGCATCTGCATCTTAGAGAACATCTGCGAAACCCGTTGGGTAGTATAGTCCAAGCCCGTAATCGGCACCATCTGGTTTGTAGCCTCTTCAGGGACCATGCAGTCTTGATCATCTTCCTCGACTGACTCCCCAGTGTAGAATATGGTAGGAGGCTCGCAGAAGCGAGGGACTTCCATAGTCTTCAGTGGTAGCACCGTCTGGTACTCAAGGCTGACGATGGGTTTAAATAAACCCTGCGGCACCTCCACTTGTGTGTACTTTTCTTTCATTTCTTCATTGATATCATCCGGGTGAATGCTAGAAGGGGTGATCCGAGCAAAGTCACCGGCATAAGAGATGTGAGATACCTCATGCTTTTTAATATAGCCCTTTGGTGGCGGTGGAGACCAATTTCTTGCCTTCGTCGTCGGCTTTTTCTGGCTGACCACAGCCTCTTTCTCTTCACCCTTTCGCGACACCTCCGTGTAGTAGGATGCATCGAGCATATGGCACTCGAATACTTCGAAGGGATGCAGATCCGCAAACACCCTCTCTTCTTTTCCTTCATGGCAGTATTTAATGCATTGATGTAGCGTGGACGGCACTATCTGATATTCATGCAGCCACGGTCTCCCCAGCAGGGCCTTATATGTGGTGTTGGAGTCGATTACATAGAATCGTACCACGGTAGTGAGATCCCCCAATGTGAGGTTAAAGTCAGCCACCCCGAGGGGCGTCTCACATTTCTGGTTGAATCCCGCAATTTTCATGTCTCTGACCTTGGTAAGCTGCAGATCAAAGTAATATTTTTGGTAGATGCGGTATGGGAGAATGTTCACGGCGGCCCCGGGATCTATCAGTATCCTGCTCAGTGGCTGACAGTTCAGGGAGCCCCTCATATACAGCGGTCTGTTATGGCCGGAATTCGGAATCAGCATGTCATTCTCTGTGAATGTAACTGACGGCCTAGAATTCACTTCTATCAGGAGTGCTTCATATTGTGCCGGTGACTGCAAGGCATCAACAATTTCTTGGCGAGCCTCTTCGCTCAGAGAGAGAATCTCCCAGATGGAGAATCTGGTAGGGAGCTTCTTTAGCATTTTCATGATCCGGCTGCCCACCCTAACATTAGACAGTCTCATTTCTTCCGCCCATCGGGGTTTTGGAGGTTCATGTGGTACCTGCGGCCTCTGCTGACCAGTGCTGGCCTCAACCTCTGGACTGATTTCTTGGGGGGCTTCTTCTGCAGCAACGGCCCCTGGTGCCATTAGAGGGTTATCCCCTTCTTTCTCATTCTGCTTGTAGGCTACAGATGCCGACTGCTGAGGTCTCTTACCTTTATCTGGCCCAGCCTGTATCGACTGCCCATTTTCTAGACTGGACAGAAATTCCAGAAATGTCGGAGTTTGACCTCCTTTCTTCTTTTCTTGGTACAGGCTGGCAGGGGGAGGAACCTGGACACCTCGTATCTCTGGTTCAGGAATCTGGTAGGGTTGTTCCCCTCTGAACATAATGTTATGATTGGCTGGTGGTGGGCGCCCCCATCTTCTTCCGGAGCGTGTTGCATGTGCTGAAGTTGAGGCCTCCGCATGGTTGGCTTCTAGTGGGGCATTTGATGTTTCATCTTCATCATTCTCCCCGGGCAAGGAAAAGAGCACTGACAGAGTGTTACACTGTACTGTCGTGACTTTCTTTCCCTTTTTGGACTTGGGCCGTCTCTTCTTCTTCTGGAAATTTGGCATTGCCAGCTCCTGCCCCCAGAAGGGCTCAGTCTCATCTTTTTCTTGTTCTACCTCTGGCTGCTCTTCAATTTTCAATTCTTCGAGCTGCTCCCAGAATATACAGTCTTTTACCAGCAGGTGTTTAGGCTTTTTCTGCTCATATTCATCGAGCTCATTGATATACTGTTGTAGACGCCTGGCTGCAGGACTTACTTCCTTATGTGTAGGTAGGGGGACTTGTCTTCTCCGGTTATGAGTGGGGATCCGGATGACTGGCCCTGTCTCAACTGTGCGCCATACTGGCTTTACTGGAGGCGGTTCAGGTTTTGGTGTGACACCGCGGATAACTGCTCCATTGGTATTGGCTGCGGGAATCTTCTTTCTGTTCTTCATGGGTTGCATCTGCCATCCTTCCTGATCCTTCAGTGGGGTGAGGAAGCAAGCTTCATAAGTATGCTTAGTACATTCTTCAACGGCCTCCTTAGGCAGCTGCTGGTAGATTGAAATCATATTGGCGGCCATTTTTAATGCCGGAGGCTCATGCGGACGAGGTGGCTCTACCTGGTAATCTCCCAGCTGCAGCTCGCCCTTTTTGACCATGCCTTCCATGATATCTTTGAAGACGTAGCAGTCTTCAATTACGTGCCCCAGCGCACGGTGATATGGACAGAACAGTGGATCACCTTTCTTTGCCGCGTCATCGGGTCTCTTTGGTTCAGGCAATGTTACCTTGTTGAACTTGTATGCCCAGTTGAATAGTGCGGCTGTCTTATCTTTCGGGAAAGAATATGGCTTTCTCATTTTATTTCTCAGGGAGACCTTATCTTTTCTTTCTGCCATGTCTGCTGGCGGGGGAGCTTCATCTGCCCCCTTCTTCCCCTTCTGCTACTCGAAGGTTCTGAAATCGACGGTGTTAGCCTCAGAATGTGATGGTCGTCGATCATTAGATTTACCTTTCAGCACATTGGGAACATTGGCGGTTGGACGTTTGGACAAGAACGTCTCAACCTCTGCCACTATATTGTTTAATCGGTCAAATGTTCTGACATCTGCACCGATCATCTTTTCTAGCACCTCTCTCCTGAGGCTCTGTTTGCATATCTGCACTGCATCTTCTTGATGAGGGGGTCTTCTGCATCTCATGGCTAAGTTCCTCCATCTTTTGATGTAGTCCAGTGCAGTTTCATCTTGCTTCTGCCTGGTTGCATATAGCTCTGCTATTGTGATTTCTCTTTCAGTGACATGAAATCTATCGCGAAATTTTCTCTACATATCAGGCCAATCGACCACCGATCCAGCTGGCAGGCTTGAATACCATTCAAAGGCTAACCCAGTAAGGGATGAGCCAAAGAACTTAAGCAGATAAGCTTCGTCGACTGCCAGGTCACCCATGATTGTGGTGTAATAAGCTATGTGCTCTCTGGGGGAGCCCTGGCCATTAAATTTTTCAAACTTAGGCGGCTTACTGACGCCTGGAGGTAGTCTCTTAGCAGCATATTGGGGAGGATATGGCACCTTGTACACATCATAGGTACTAACATCATCGCCAGTCTTCTCAGACAGCTTCATCTCCACAATTCTTTCAATCATCAGCTTGTGGGCTACGGCTGGATCTATGTCTTCTGGGAAGAAGTGAGCTTGTTGCTGACTATGAGGAGTTGTCATCACAGTGGCGCGCAAGGTGGGCGCGATAGGTTGTGTCTGAGATGCAGAGGGCTGAGCTACTGTTTGCTGTGGAACAGGTTGGCTCGGTGCTTTGCCCTTATCAGCCAGGAGAGGATTAGCTGGGATAGCCGTCTCTGTTGAGCTGGAAGTATGCCCCACAGGCTCGGCTTGCTTGGAGACCGGTGTAGCTTCATGTCTCTCATTGAGCTATTTTCTGAGAGCATTGATCTCCTGCTGGTATCTTCTGAACATCATCTGGATCATGGGATCCAGGGTGGACGGGATCTGTACATCTTCTGAAGTCCCTTCAGCATCATCAATGAAGGGATTATCTTCTTCTTCCGTTGTCACCACATTAACTGTCATAGTGGTGATCTTGCAGGCTTCACCATTAGTCTTCATTTTATCTTTTGCCGCCTGGCCTCTTCTTGTGACAGGCCTGGGTCTGGTTGCCAGCCTGAGTAGCTCGTCCGGTTGAGTTGGTAGTATGTCTTGCCCCCTGACAAGTCCAGCCATGTTACAGGTGAAGATCTGCATCTTTCCCTTCCGCCTGTAGACTTTTCTTTCTGCCTGGTCGGGGTAGTTGAGTCGGTCAAAGACCGATATTCTTTCTTCAGGTTTTTCCCCACACAGGTCTTCTTTCCCATATCCGGCCTCGCGGCCTTCCCCATAATCATTGGAATCGGAGGAGGAGACTCCGAGCATCACTTCCTGAAGGGTTTCTTCTTCTTCTTCATCCATGGTGCCCAAGGCACGGGATAATCTTTGCTGACCGAGGGCGGAGTTCCCCAGGTAGTGGAAGTAGTCTTGGACTACTTGTTTCATCTCCTCTGGGTTGTGCCTTTGTGGCTCTGGTTGGAGCATCAGTCTTTCCTGGCCTCTTGGCTGATGAGCCAGTCTTGCCACCTGAGCATTCAGATGCTCAGCTTTGGAATATCTAAATATATCAGCCTGTCTGGCACAGGCTCTTGCTCTTCTTGGAATGGCAGCAGCGACTGGTTCGCTTGTTCTCATTCTTTCTTCTTTCTTAAATCTTCTGTCGCCATCCTGGCAGCAGTTGGCAGCAACATCACAGTTCTTCCTTTGCCATCTTCTGCCCCCAGCCCTGGGATAGGGGACCGAGAGGTCTTGCTTCTGCTCATATTTTCTGCCCCTCATCCTGGGGCGAACAGTGGTCAGATTTCTTTCTTCATTTTATTTCTCATCTTTCTTACCCCAAGCCCTGGGGTAAACAGCAGCATCATCTCTTATGTCTTTTCCTTCTCTTCTTCTACTTCCTGCCCTGAAGCGGGCAACAGCATCCTCGGTAGCTTTCCCCTCATCTCGAGTTGGGGCCCAGCTCTGAATCTTCTTTGGTCGCCAGACCTGTTTATATCTTGCTGGCTTGGGCGCCAGCGACTTCCTCTCATCAGTTTCCCAGTTGGCCCTCCTGGTGGCCAGAACATGGAACTTGTTGTCGATCTGGACGGTCGGGACAATCCTGTCCGGCCGCTTATTCTATACATAGCCGCCACCGAATGTTCACTGGGGGCAACGCTCGCCCAGAACAATGACGAGGGAAAAGAACAGGCTCTCTACTATCTTAGTCGAAGGCTAGTGGGGGCAGAAGCAAAATACACCCCGATTGAGAAGGTCCGTCTCGCCTTGGTCTTCGCAGTCAAGAAGCTGAGGCATGTGGACGCGGGGATTCTTATTTTTATTTAATAGATTTAATGGATTTGGATATTTATTGACCCATTGATTTATTGGTTTGGTTAATTGGCGTGCCAGTCACATGTGTGACGATTTTATTGTGCGCTCGACTTGACTTGGTCAGTCGATTGTGAAGTCCGAGTCGGGACCAAAAGTCCGCCATATCATAAAGGCTATGACGTTAATTACGTCCTTCCTAAGAAGGACAACCCTTGATTAAACGCCGAAATAGGAGGCCGCTCGGGGCGGTTAAAAATGAAGTGCATGATATTAAAGCTATTATTATTCTAAGGAGGTGACTAGGTAAACGATAGGTTATTAAATCAGCATGACTCCTCTGTGTAGGTCGTGCCGGGTAGAGATAGGACACCGTCCGCGCAGCGACGAGGCAGGGTCCGGACAGTCATCGAGGACATGTCCCCCTTCACGTTTCTCATCCGGCCAAAGGCCTCGCAGTGTTCATATTCCCCGAAGGATCGGGCCGGACGGGAGGTGCATGACGTGTACTTCCCGGGGCTTATCGGGGTTAAACATCGGTCGACATTTCGGCAGCATCTCCCCATAATCTGGATTATGCCCAGAGGAGAATAGGCTATCACCCACGGAGTGCCGGGATGAAAGCCGAGAAAAAGAGGGAGCGAACCTCCCACACTGCATATGTATGCCCTGGGGCAATGTTTGACTCTTCCCTTATAGAAGCCGGTGACACTCATGCATTGGCAGAGCTCACTTTAGCTAAAGGGGGGTGCTCGGGAATCCGGTGCGGATCAACGTAACATGAGGGAGTCTTGCTCCCTTCGATTTATCCCCGGGACAGGTCTGGTGACTCATGGGCATCCCTGGGTGGGTTTGATCCAGGCGCCGGGGGTTCAATTGAGTGGCAAAGCAGGCTCTCGGGGCAGCTTGGATACGCATATAGGTTCCCCGCGTGAAACAGCGTGGCAAGAAGGGTTTTTGGCGCGAGGGCCAAACGGCCATGGTTTCCCGGCGCCAGTGGCAAGGAGGCCAAGGGGGATTTTCGACGCCGGTGGCAAGGAGGCAGGGGTTCTCGGTGCAAGAATGAGGAGGCCAAGGAGGCTTTTCGGCGCAAGGGCCAAACGGCCGTAGGTTCCCGGCGCCAATGGCAAGGAGGCCAGAGGGAGCTCCTGGCGCCAAATGGCATGGAGGCAGGGGCTTTCGACGCGGGGTCTTCCCGGCGTGATGAAGAGCAGGCCAGGGAGGAGGCTCCCGGCGTGGGCTTCCCGGCGCGAGGAGAAATGAGATGGGGTGGCTTTTCGGCGCGAGGTAAAACAACAGGGAGGCTCCCGGCGCGAGAATGAGATAGGGTCTCGGCGCAAGAAGGCGTGCGCCGAGGGCTGTTCATCCGCTTTACTGTTTGTGGAGCCGAGACAGACAAGGGCGCCGAGGTGAATTTAGGGTTTTACGGCACTCTGTTTTCGGATTTATGGATGATTGAGGGGGTTTTCCTGGTGATTAAGGCTGAGATTGACGGGCCCTGAGGAGTCAAAGATGGATGCATTTATTGGGTATCAACCAGCTTTGGAGTGGGTTTAGAAGGAAATCCGAGGGCAGAGGGAAATGGAAAAGGGGAACTGAACATAAGGAGCCTCTGTCACCATTGCTTGGATAGACTTCCAGGAGGATGGCTTGATGTTATCATTCGTCGTCCTGGGAACCAAGAGATATCTGTCTCTGGTCCAGAAACGACTCTGATGATGTCGGTAAACAAATCGGGCATCGGAAACTCCAGAATCTCACAGATGTGAATCATCATGTGGCTTGGCTTTGTTCTGAAGGCCAAGGGATAGCCTGTCCCTGGCCCTGGAACAAGCGCATGAAAGCATCTTCGAGAAAGAAAACGCAGACGAATAATCAGACTGGGGAAAGGAATAAGAGGCAAACCTCCACAGAGACAATAGCAGGCGACAATCAAGGCCTGTTCCATTTGTTTATTCATCCGAACATGACTATTACATCCATGCATCAGAGGGACGGAGTACATAGAAGAAAATTGCAGATAAAGGCTAAGTCCTGTTCTAGCGGCATGAAAACCGATTACGATGTCGCAGAATACATCAGAAGAAGAAGAAGTATCATCCATCGAAATTACAAGAAGATGAAAATACATAAATGGGGGGGGGGAGGGCGGAGCATTGACTCCTCTCCCTCCCCGGTGCCCACCTTCAATCAGCTTCGAACCTTCTCTCTGCTTTCTCCTTTGGTCTCTTCTCTCTTTCTTTCAGTGGAGGAGGCTCTCTTCTTCCTTCTGGCGGTGGTGGGGGTGAGGATCTTCTGAGCCCTTTTTTTTTCTCTCTCTCTTCCCTGTGTTTTTCGAAGGGGTGGGTTTTTATAGACCCGATCCTCTTACCCTCTCGGCAGGTGGAAGTCGGCGCGGCACTCTGCTCGCAGTAGCTCCCGGCGCACCGAGTGGCCTCTGTTGAGGTTTCCGGCGCCGCTCCCGGAAGCCCATCTGGCCGGCCCATTTAGGGCTTTTAGGCCCCACACGTGCCTTGGCTTCTCTTAATTCTTTAAACTGATATTCATCGTAACTGGAGAAGGTCCAGTATTAGTGACGTAACTTTGTTGAGATCATCTTGAGATTTCATCAGTCAGCAGACTGGGATTTCATCAGTGCTGTCATTTGGATGACGATAACACCGGACATCAGCTTTAGCCCAAGGAGGCTTTAGCCGGGTAATGCTTTCAGTGGTAATTCTTCCGTGGCTCGGACCTTGTCGGAATCTTAACAGTCTTCATTTGCTGGTTCTGGCTTTATCTTTATCTTTGCTCATGTCTCATCTGTCAACAAATCAATATCTGACTTGATATGACGTGTCATCTGCAGCCCTTCATACGAGGCCGTAGTGTAGCTCTTGTTAAAGTGTGCTAGGGGGTTTCATCAGTCAGGTGACTGCTACTTCATCAGCGCCGCCGTCTGACTGGCGATGGCACCGGACCTCAGCTTGGCCGGGAAAAGGCTTCAGCCGGGTAGACGGTTGACGAGCTTCGTCATTGATCTTTCCCTATTGGTCAAATCTCCTTTTCAATTCTGCTTCTGCCCTTGCTCATTTTCAAGGTGTCAACAAGGCATTACATGCTCTCCCATAAAGTGAGCCTGATCTCCAAGGCCGACCCAGTTAAACACATTCTCTCCCAGCCGGTCCTGAAGGGATGTCTCGGTAAGTGGGCCGTGCTGCTAATGGAATTTGATATCACCTACGTGCCGCAGAAGGCCGTTAAGGGTCAAGCCATGGCCGAATTCTTCGCGGCACATCCTGTGTCTGAGGATTCCCCACTGGCTACAGAGTTGCCTGAAGATGAGACACTGGAGGTGGACCAAGTCCAACAGATCGCCTGACAGCTGCACTTTGATGGAGCCTCGAGAACGGAAACGACCCCGTCCGGACGTACCAAAGTACGGGCAGGGGCCGGCATCGTCCTTAAATCCCCGGAGGGAGAAGTATTGCATACATCTTGTTTTATCAATAAACCCTGCACAAATAACGAGGCAAAGTATGAGGCTCTAATCATCAGCCTCCAAGTAGCTTTGCAAATAGAGATTAAGATGCTGTAAGTATTTGGCGATTCGTTACTAGTCGTCAAGCAAGTCCAGGGCAGTTTGATGTCCAAAAACCCCAGCTGCTCCATTACCATGCTAAAGCGAAGTGGCTCATGGAACAATTCTACCTTATTGAGATAGGCCATGTTGCCAGGGGAGAAAATGCACAAGCCGATGCACTGGCAAAGCTGGCAAGCTCATTAGCAGTCCCGCCTGATGGATCTCTTAGCATCCGGGTGGTGAATCAGCGCCAGGTGCCTAGCATGATAGAAGAACCAGAAGAAGAAGAACTGGAGGTCGCTGTAGCAGAAGCCATCGGCCTGCCCGACTGGAGGGACCCTCTTTTGTAATGGTTTAAACACCAGCAACTGCCCAAGCAGAGAGAAGAGAAGATTAAGCTGATCAGAACAAAGGACTCTTATGAGGTTCGGAACGGGATCCTATTCCGAATTATGACAGATGTCAGACGGAAGATGCTCCTGCGATGTCTATCCACTGAAGAAGCTTGGAAAGTCATGAAAGAGGTCCACGCCGGGATAGTCGGTGCACAACAGGCGGGACCGAAGATGAAGATTGAAATAAAGAGCCTCGGCTACTACTGGCCGACAATGTTTGATGACTACTGCAAGTACGCCAAGTCTTGTCAGAAATGCCAGGAGCATGCCATGGTGCCCAGGAGGCCACCCGTGCCGCTACGCCCGACATTACCCAGCTAGCCTTTCGCCCAGTGCGGAACAGACGTCGTGGGTCCACTACCTGCATCATCTGCTGGGTGTAAATATATTTTGGTGGCAACTGATTACTTCTCCCGTTGGGCGGAAGCCGTTGCTTTGAGAGAAGTGACCGGGGAGATTGTCGCCAGATTTGTTCGTCGCAACATCATATTCCAGTTTGGCATTCCTAACCGAATTATCTCAGATAATGGGAGCCACTTCCGCAACCAGAAAGTCTACCGGCTAGCAGAAAAATATAAGATCGACTGGAGGACGTCAACCCCCTACAACCCGCAAGCCAATGGTCTGGCCGAAGCTTTCAACAAAACTCTTTGTACTCTCCTCTCCAAAATTAGCAACTCTAACAAGAGGGACTGGGAAGAAAGAATGTATGAGGCCCTCTGGGCATATCGAACTGTTTACAAAACCCCGACGGGCTGCTCACCCTTTTTCCTGGTATATGGCTCAGAGGCAATCATCCCCATTGAGCTAGAGATACCCTCCCTTCGGGTTGTAATCCAACATGGGTTGGTCCGAGAAGACCAAACAAATGTCGAGCGAAGGCTCGAAGAGCTCTCCAACCTGGAGGGGAAGCGGCTCCAAGCCCAGCAAAACATCCGGGTCTATCAGGCCCGCATAGCTCGCGCCTTCGACAAACTTGTCATGGGGCGTAAATTCAAGAAGGGTGACCTCGTTATGGTCAAAAGGAGGGAAGTTATGGCCTCCAACCCCAAGGGCAAGCTAAATGAGAATTAGGTTGGACCCTATGTAATCCAAAAGGTTGAAGAAGGTGGAGCATATGTGATAGTCGACCATCGGGGGGAGGTCCAGTTTCCACCCCTTAATGGCAGGCATCTGAGGTTGTACCACGCTCCAATTCCTCCGTTCAATGAATAATACACTTCCCCGCCCCACGGCGGGCGGATTTGTTCTCAATTGCTTGAATGGTTTGGCTGCTATCTGCTACGGATTACAAGAGAAGCAACAAAAGGGAACACGCACAAAAAAATAAACAAAAAAAAGAGAAAAAAGAGAAAGAAAAAAGGGACAAAAAAAGGAAAAAAAAAGAGAAAAGAAAGAGAAAAGAAAAAAAGGGAAGAAGAAAAAGAAGAGATAAAAAAAGGTAATAATAAAAAAGGAGAGAAGAAAAAAAGGGAAAAGGAATGAAGAGAAAAATAACGAATATTTCAATGAACGAATCAACCCTGTCAGCCCTTGACATTCTGTCGGCACTGACGAAGAATACCCCTGCCGGACCTTTCACCCGGAATTGGGGAATCAACCCTTCTCCTTGTGTTGGCACCAGCCCGTACCAACGAATATTTCAATAAACGAATCAACCCTGTCAGCCCTTGACATTCTGTCGGCACTGACGAAGAATACCCCAGACGGACCTTTCACCCGGAATTGGGAAATCAACGTCTCCTTGCGTTGGCACCAGCCCGCACCAACAAATGTTTCAATAAACGAATCAACCCTGTCAGAAGATGCATGAATCTAAGGCATGATGACGCAAGCGAAAAGTGTTTTTGACCTAGAGGGCGGCGAAAAGCGTCCTGTTGACCTTGAGTCGCCATCTTCGATGGTGGACCCCGGGGGGCCGCCCGTGGCCCCCTCGGCGCCGGGCCCTTCCGTGGCCTCCCTTCAACGGGATTCTTCTCTCCTTCAGGCTAAGCTTCCTTCTGTGGGCTTTCCTTCGACTAATGGCGGGAGATCGTTTGCTGAAGTCTTGTCTTCTTCCATGGCCCCGCCGGTCGTTCCGGGATCGGTCCACTCTCCGGCACTCACCGACAATGGAGAACCCGCTGTTTTCTTTACCCAGGAAGAGATCTCGGCGTCCCTGGGGCCTTTTGCATTCTCTTTGGTTGCGCGAACCCCTCAGGGAAGACCTGCTTTCTCCGAAATCAGAGCTCATTTGAACAACAGGTGCATATTTACTGATGATTATATGATTAGTGCTCTGGATAACAGACACCTTCTATTGAGATTCCGAAACTATGAAGATATCTCTCTTATTAAAGGAGACACTTTTTGTTCATGGTCGTTTATTCCGTTTCTTCAAATGGTCTATGGATTTTTCACCAACAGCAGACTCGCCTGTTCTCCCAGTATGGATTTCATTCCCTGGTCTCCCAGTAAACTTCTATTTAGAACACTTGATTCGATCTATTGCTGGTAATATAGGTTGAGTTCTGAAGGTTGATCAATATACTCTTAATTTGTCCCAAACGAATGCTGCTCGAGTTTGTATTGAGCTGGATATATCCAAGCCGCGCCATTCTCGAGTTTGGATTGGAGTCCCAGGAGGTGGTGCTTTGCAGGATGTCATTTACCCGGAGCTCCCATCTTACTGCTCTAATTGCTCACGTATTGGTCATAATGTCACAAACTGTAAAGGCACAAAGAATTCATCCAACCCTGTAAAGCCTAAATAGACTGCAGCTGATATCAAAGGAAAGGCCATTTGGCAACCAGTAACAAACCAGAAGGAACTAGCAGAAAATCATTTGACTGCCACCAGATCCAATGAAGGTAGCTTTCCTTCTATTCTACCAAGAAATTTTATTCAGGGTAATAGCTCAAATCACTCTTCGGACTTGAACAAGCCTCCTGATATAGATCCAGGGGAATCAGCCGAGCGATCTAACATTTGCTTGCAAGAAGCAATCCCTGCGAAGACTATACCAACTATTAATGTAGAGCAACTTTCCAGCTCTGAGCCAGTATCTCCTCAACTGGTTTCACGGATTTCACCAGAGTTGGCTCAGGATCCTACTGTTTTTGGAAATCAGGAACATTGTCTTGTTACTCATTCTAAAATATTGGAGCTCCCTTCAAACCAAAACAATTGTCAGGCTGACTCAAAGGGCTTGCCAGAGCATGAGCCTCCATCGATAGATGAGGTCACAACTAGAAGACTGGACATAGCTAGCATGGCAGAAGCTCAAAATGTCATAGCATTGTACAATGAGAGATCAGGGGTAACAACCAGATCCATGTTAAGGACTGGGTCCACGGGCAATCTTCTTGATAATAAACAGTTACCATGAATTTCACTATTTGGAATATTAGAGGGATTGGTAATGATATCTCTATTGGCAGAGTGAAATTTCTCATAAGATCTCATAACATTGACTGCGTTGTGCTATTGGAACCTAAAATAAACACTTCCAGAATGGACAATATCTGCAGGAAATTGGGAATGGACAAGGCTGTGGCTAATGCTGATGGATTGGCACACATTTGGGTCCTTTGGAAAGATACTCTGAACTTTTCGATGATCTGCAGGGTCAGCAGATGACTCTTCTTCATTCTAATGCTGTTGTACCTGATTTTCATTCAACTTTTGTTTATGCTAAATGCAATATTTTGGAGAGGCAAGATCTGTGGCCTTCTTTATCTAATGTTCACTCTAAAATAATTGGTCCATGGATGATAGCTGGTGATTTCAATTGCATCACAAGTGTGGACGAAAAGCTTGGTGGTAATCCCCCAAACCTATCTGCTATGACAGACTTTAATAACTGCATATCTGATTGTGCTTTAATTGATGGTGGCTATATGGGCTCAAAATACACCTGGCACAACAATCAAGCTGGAGGCAGAGGCATTTGGGCCTGGTTAGATAGAGTTCTTCTGAATGCAGACTGGCTTACTTATCTCCCAATTTCTATTGAACACTTGTCCAGGGAGGCTTCTGATCATGCTCCTCTAATTGTTAAACTGGTCTCTCAAGATCGTAGACTGAGCAGATTTTGCTTTCAGAAAATGTGGATCCTGCATGAGAAGTTTATAGAAGCTGTCCAGACATGCTGGCACTCTAGCCCTGTAGCTTCATCTCCTATGAATTGCCTGTACCTTAAGCTCAAAGCTTTAAAAAGGATGCTTCGGACTTGGAATAAAGAAACATTTGGAAATGTGCATCTGAACTTATCCAAAGCTGAGGATGCTGTCCTTTTATCCGAGCATCAATATGACCTTCAGCCATCTGATGCTAACTGGGCAGAATTAGAAGAAGCAAAGAACATTCAATCTGATAGGCTTCTGCAGCATGAGGTTTTCTGGAGACAAAAGTCAGGGATCAGGTGGCTCGTAGAGGGTGACAGAAATACCAAATTTTTCCACATGTCTACTTTAGCAAAAAGAAGAAAACATAAAATTAGTCAATTGAAAACCCCTGCTGGTAATCTTTCATCAGATCATGAAGTTATGAAAAGAACTGTTGTCTCCCATTTTGAGAAAGCCTTCTCTACCCAAGATCATCATATTGATAATGATTTCCTGAGCTGTATTCCACAATTAGTGCAACTGGCTGATAATGACAGACTTTGTGAAATTCCGACTGAACTTGAAGTTCATGATGCAGTCTTCAGTATGTCAGCTGATAGTGCCCCTGGGCCTGATGGGTTCTCTGGGGTGTTTTTCCAAAAAGTATGGATCATCATTGGCCCCATAGTTACCAGTGCTGTGCAAGAAGCTTTCAGCACCCGGATGCCTCTGCCAAGATTTGTCACTTCCACTTTGATTGCTCTTATTCCTAAAAAGCAAAACTCAGTGGATATTACTGATTATAGGCCGATAAGCTTGTGTAACTTTTTCTATAAGATCATTTCCTCAGTCATAAACAAAAGATTAGCAACCATTCTTCCCAGAATTATTTCTGCTGAGCAGTCTGCTTTTGTTAAAGGGAGACAGATCATAGAAAACATTGCTATGGCCCAAGAGTTATCTCTTGAATTGGGCAGAAAAACAAGAGGCTCAAATGCTATGTTTAAGCTTGATATGGCTAAAGCCTATGATAGACTTGAATGGGATTTTCTTTATTCAGTTATGCTCAGATTTGGATTCAGTAGTACATTCATTACTCTCATTGATAGACTGATCAGCAACTGTTGGTTTTCAATTTTACTAAATGGAGACACTGCTGGCTTTTTCAAATCTACCAGAGGAATTCGTCAGGGTGACCCATTAGCCCCCTCCCTATTTGTCATAGCTGAAGAAGCTCTTAGCAGGTCGCTTAGAAACGCCTTCAGCAGTGGCCGGATAGAGTGGTTCTCAGGTCTTCAGAGATGCCCTAATATATCCCATTTACTGTTTGCAGATGATACTCTGATCTTTAATAAAGCCACCACAACTTCCATCAGAAATTTACTGACTCTACTTCATACTTATGAACATGCATTAGGCCAACTGATTAATGTGAGCAAGAGTGGCTTTTTAATTCACCCCAAGAACCCTATTTCTGTTGCACAGCGTATTCAGAGACTCACTGGATTCTCTAGGCTTTCATTTCCTCATAAATACCTTGGTATTCCTCTGATGATTGGTAGAATCAAAAAGGTTTATTTTGCAGGGGTTATCAACACTATTCAGAAGAAAATCTCAGGATGGAAGGCCAACCTTTTATCCCAAGGTGCCATACTGGCCCTTATTAGGCATGTTCTTGCTTCATTACCAATTTATTCACTGTCTTCTTCTCCTATGCATATCGGTATCCATTATCAGATAGAGCAAATCTTTGCTAATTTTTTTTGGGGCTCTTCACCATTTGGTAAAAAGAGACATTGGAAATCCTGGAGGGCTTTATGTAGGACTCAGTCCAAAGGGGGTCTTGGCATCATGTCTCTCTTGATAATGGAAACTGCTCTCCGAGTTAAAATATTGTGGAATGCTATACACACTGATTCTCTTTGGGCTTCTTACTTTAGAGCCAAATATCTATATAAAGGACACCTCCGAGAGGCAAACTTCAGGAACATGAAGGGATTTGCGCGAAGAAGCTGGCTGAAGGCTAAGGCTTACATTCTTCAATACAAGAAAGTCATTATTGGGAATGGCACAAATACAAATTTCTGGTATGACAATTGGATGGGTAAACAGTGCTTATATAGCTATGTCCCTGATGGTCTTATTCCGAATCCAGAAGCCTCTGTTAGAGAAATCATACTAAACACTACTTCAGAAGATTCTGCGCTGCTGAATGCCTTGGCTCCTAATGATATCCAGCAAGCTATCAAAACTGTCAGCTTAAATGAGGAAATGGACTTGGGCATCTGGAGTCCCTCTCCATCAGGTCAGTGTACTGTTGCTTCCACCTACAAAGCAATCACTCACAGTCATCAGCCGTCTAGTATTCCCTGGAATCGGTTGTGGTCCACTTGGATTCCTACTAAAATCTCAGTCCATCTATGGAAGATTCTGAATAACAGTCTATCGATTGATGATAATGTTCAAAGAATTGGTGTTGTCCTCTGTTCAAAATGCTCATGTTGCAGGGATCCGCAGGTGGAAAACCTTAGTCATTTATTCATCAAAAGTGATATTGCTATGTCTGTCTGGACTGCCTCTTCAACAGCAGGTATACATTTTGAAGGGCGAAATGCCAGGGAATTCATTCTTAATGCTATTAGCCATGCTCAGCCTGGTTCAGCCTTTGCTCTCTTCACCCTTGCCCACATTGGATATGGAATGTGGGAAATCTGGAAAACCAGGAACAGCATTAAATATGAGGACAATTCTTTTTGCAAACCAAATCTTTTCCATCATATTATGTCCCAAGTTAAGACAGTCTGCTCGGCTGCTGCCCTCAAGGAATCTAAGTCTTCAAACCAGAAAACTTGGATCAACTTGGAATCAAATATCAAGCACCCGGGAGGCATCAAATGAAGATAGTGAGATGGTTATGCCCGCCTTGGCCATCTATAAAACTAAATACTGATGGAGCCAGCAAGCTATCTGGAGACTCTGGAGGAGGTGGTATTATCAGAGATCACAGAGGCAAGGCTATTATTGCATTCTCTCATTTTTATGGTCAATCCAATCCACTTATAGCTGAAGCTCGTGCCCTTCTTGATGGAATCAAATACTTGAAGACTGTGAACTCAAATCCAGCCCTAATTGAATGCGACTCTCTCACCCTTGTCCGCATTGTGAAAAAGGATACTCATTGCCCTTGGTCTATTCTTAGCTTTGTCAGAGAAATCTGGAACATTATATCTCAGCAGGATTATTTGTCTCATATTTACAGAGAAGCCAATTCTATTATAGACCTGCTTGCCTCATTAGCTTGCACCACTAAATGTAATTCTTTTTACTCTTATGATGAGCTACCTTCCATTATAAAAGGTGCGGCTCGGCTGGACTCACTAGGCTTGCCTAGTATTAGATTGATGTAATCATTTTCTCTATCAATAAAATTTTGCCTCCTAGTGGTCTGATGGTGGAGTGGCTTTCTCCTTACTGATAGTAAGGGGTGCACTCTCCCATTGTCTCCTAGGTTAGGCTCTTCTATTCAAAAAAATCAACCCTGTCAGCCCTTGACATTCTGTCAGCACTGACGAAGAATACCCCAGCCGGACCTTTCGCCCGGAATTGGGGAATCAACCCTTCTCCTTGCGTTGGCACCAGCCCGTACCAATGAATGTTTTAATAAACGAATCAGCCCTGTCAGCCCTTGACATTCTGTCGACACTGATGAAGAATACCCCAGCCGGACCTTTCGCCCGGAATTGGGGAATCAACCCTTCTCCTTACGTTGGCACCAGCCCGTACCAATGAATATTTCAATAAATGAATCAACCCTGTCAGCCCTTGACATTCTGTCGGCACTGACGAAGAATACCCCAGACGGACCTTTCGCCCGGGATTGGGGAATCTTCCCTTCTCCTGGCATTGGCACCCGCCCGTACCAGCGAACACACCAAGAGACAAATAAACCACACCTGTCATCGGCGCTCTTTCGGCACAGACAAACAACCCTCTTTTGACCAAGACCTCCTGTCAGGGTCATTGAACGAACAAACTCTTCTCTCCGTCCCTTTGGGTGACGAACAACCCCTTTTGACCGAGACCTCCCATCTGGGTCGTTGGATGAACAAACTCTGCTCTCCACCCTTCCAAGGTCGGATCAACCTAGTCAGGTCAAACATACCGGTGACATCATTCGGATGAGTCGCTTGATGGACATGGTGGAGTGGTCCCCTCATCCCTCCTCTGGAAGGGGCGAGCACTCTCCTATGCTCCTCTGCGAACCTCACCGGGTTCTCCTCGGGTAAGCTGTTAGCGTGGACTTGCGTCCCATCACATAGCAAAAAAAAGAGAAAAGGAAGGAAGAGATCGCCCAACACCACACACATACAAGAGACACATGGAATAATTGCATTATATTCTTTTCGAGAAAAAATTACATTGGCCTCAAGGCATACCCTGGTGTTACATACAAAGAAAGGAATGGAAGGGGAACCGGCAATTAATCTAGCCCCCGGAAGATGTCCTCGAAGGGAAGGATCCCGACGCAAGGGAAGCTCATCATCTCATGCAAGCGGTCTTCCTACACGTCGATGCGCTCCAGCTCGGTCACCGCAGAGGCCACTACTGCTTCGGCGACAGCTACCTCTTCAGTCTCCCGGGCCTTACTCGTCTCTGCCTTGAGTAGGTCAGACTCAGCCTGGGTAAGCCAACCCCAGAGTTTCTTGATCCGATTCTCTAAAGTGTCGATGTTGGCATTGTGCCTATCCAAGGCCTCTCGGTGTTGCTCCCGGCTGTCCCTCCGCGCCGCCAGAACCTCCAAATATTCGTCCCTCTGAGCACCAATAGTTGTAAGCTCAGTTGGGGCTTGCGTCTAGAGGAATGCGCGATGATTTACATATTTCAGTAATAACAGAACACGTCGTGACCATTCTTCCAGCGGGTAGCCCATCATTTGCAGTGCCTTAGTCAGCTGCTCCACGATAGCCCTTGTGTCTCGATATGTGAGCGTTGGGTCGGAAATGACCATAGAGCGCAATACCAACAGGGTCTGGTGGACTGGCAGATCCGAACTCACGTGGCCGATAGAAGGGACGGCCGGTGGGTCGAAGCTAACTTCGCTGTCCACGACCTCCCACAGCTCTGCGTCAACCACAGCCGAGCTACCCGAAAGGGTCAGGGCCGAAAGGAGGGACCTCTCGGGCTCCGAGGTCGACCCCTGGTCAGCTACCACCATAGGTGAGGGAGAGACCATAACGGAGATGTCTGGCGCCGCCATGATGAGTGGCTGCTCTAGCTCCATCGACCGGGCAAGTTCTGAGCCCGACAATGCCGCCCCCTCCGTCAGAACTAGAGCCATGACCCTGTCGGGAGAATGAACGGTCGCAGAGGCCAGATCTGGTGCCGCAGCAGACAAAGTTGCTTCGGTCTCCGCTTCCTCGGCAGACAAGGTATCGATGGTGGACTAGTCCAACGTCATCCCCGAGAAATCTTCATCTCCTCCCCCCTGGAATTCCCCCGAATGTTCATTAAAGATCACCAATATCCTCCCAAGGAGTCGGGCTTCCTCGAGTACGACCGGCATCGGGATCGGTGGCAGTGGGATCACCAGCCGCGGGACGGCCCCCATCTGTAGAACAGACGTCAAGGACCCCGCGTCCGGCCCCAGAAGCATCTTCAACCTTTTAGCCGCGTGCACGCGGAAGGATGAGCTCCACCTGGGGACGGCTTTACGAGCCCGAGGGGCACGCACTCCGCGGGGCGTTGTTGTTACCTGACCATGCAAGGAAATGTTAGCCGCTCGCCAAGTGGAGTAAATCACTGCATTCTCAAGGAAGCCGGATGGATCCCCATGCTTACCTCACCCACCGGTATTATGCTGCTCTCCGGTGTCGTCTCTCCTCGGACGGCAACTTCAGGCCCCGTCTCCCCGGGGGTCTCGGTCACCGGCGGCACCTCCCCTTCTTCCTGAATGTCGACTTCGGGTACGACCGGCTCTCGCGCCTCGATCTCCGATGCTATCTCCCCCTCCTCCAGGGCTTCGGTGGCAGAGGTAGTCACCTCCGCGGCTCCTTCGGAGGCACGAGCCTGTATTGCCTCGAACAAATCAGTAACCCCAAAGGAAGACTTAAGGATGAAAAGGGGGAAGAAAGAGGAAGGCGTACACTCACAGCCACTACCACTTGCTCTCGGGGCAAGATCTCAGCTGTCGAAATGGCAGCATCCAAGCTCACCCCGGCTTCTTCCTTTCACAAAACCTCGACCAGGGACGCCAGCCTATCCAAACCAGCAGTGGTTGTCGCTTGTCTAGCGGCTTCTGAACCCGGAACGTGAATTGCTGCATCTTTTGATGGGACCTGTTCTTATAAAAAAAAAACAACAACAATGACATCAAGGAGGTTAGTTGACGGCCTCAAGAAAGAAACATGAATTAATAGGTTCGCACTTACGAGTGCCCGCTTCACCAGGCTGAGAGAAATAGGTAGTACCGGGGCTTTCCAGGTAGGAATTTGAAAGCTGGGCTCCCCGGGGATACCCTCACTTGAAAGCACTTCGTCAGAAGAGTAGCCGTAATCTACCTTCTCGCCCTCCGAAGACTTAGTTCTAGTGGGCACCTCTTTTGCTGTCGAGGCAGCCCCCGCCTCGGCATCCGAGGTCGGCTCGTCGTCGTGCCGGACAGGCAACCGCGACCTCCCTAACCGCCACCCCCTTTTTCGGTAGGTCTGCCCGAACCGAGATGTCTCAGGGTCCACCTCCGGTTGAGTAGCTGCCACATCAGCTCCTGCCAAGCGAAGCAAGATCCAGGTTCAGTCGGGCCCGCAAAGTTTCAAAAAAAATTTTTTAACCGAAGCGACTAGCGAAGAAAGTGATATACCTCCTTCAGCTTCGACGGCGGGAGTTAGGGCGAAGAAGGTCTCTCCGACGGATTCTACGCCCTCGTGGGTCACAGTTTCACCTACGCCTGGAATAGACACGGGCGCGGGCCTCTCGGCGACCACTGGAACAAAGGAAACATGTGTGTGTTACAAGAAACGCCCCTCTTGATGTCTGAATACATCTCGGAGAGCCTCAAAGAAGAAAAAACCCGACCTGCAGGCAGACTTGCCTCGGTTCGAGTAGCCTCGAACTCCTCGAATGAAGAGATCAAAGGCACCGGGGGAACGGTCAACGTAGCTTTGGCGGCCTCCATCTTTCGTCGCTTTGCCTCCGGTCGCCCGGCCGCCTTGGCGGCATCTACCGCCTTCTTCACGGGCGACTTCGCCCGGGGCCTCTTCGCAGGCGGAGGCAGGGGAGTCATGGTCGGAGCCGCTAGAACCTCCCCAAAGTAAGCTGGTTTCCCTGCCTGCCGCAGAAGATTACGATACGTCACCGTCTGGACACTGTCGGGATAGTCTGTCCAAAGAAAAAAAAGAGACCCGATCAACGTCCGGTATTCAAGAAAGGGCAATAGTGAAAAGCGCAAGTAAAGGAAGAAAACACTAAATACCATGTGGGCCGATGTATAACCGCAGCGATATCGGCCAGTAGCTGAGGGACGACTCCTTGTCCCGGTGAGCCGCCTCTCAGACTAGCCAGCATACGTCCTCGATTTTCTGGCAGCGGTCGGCAAGGGCGGCCAAGTCTGCATGCTTCTTGGTGGCCAATTGACAGAAGAGGTTGAAGTGGTCCATCCCCCATCCCTCGGCATAATAATAGGCGATATGGAGGCGCTTGCCCAAGATGGCCGGCCCCGGATCCTCAATCTTCAACCCGTGCACTCGGAGGAGGACGTACAGCCACGTGGTATCCTTGTAATTTGTCGGCTTCCGCTCCTCTCTCCCCACGAATGTGCGATAGGGGCAGACTGGATCTCTCTCCAGGCGCCAGCTCCTTGCGAGGGTGCCCTCCTCTTCCATAGGGAAGGGATAGTTGATCAGCTCAAGACGGTCACACCCGATGCGGCAAAGATCCCACAAAACCTTCCTGAAGTCATCCTTCGCCACCGGAGGCAGCTTAACCTGCGGTGCCGGCCTAGCCTCCCACGCCTCCTTGCGCATAATCATATACGCTACCACCTCCCGCTCTTTCTCATGCTTTAGTCGGAGGAGGTGCTCGGGATCGATGTCGAGCACCGGCACAAACTGTCGGCTCAGAAAACGCCTCTCCGCCCCATCCCAGCAGTCAGTTTTGCACAACCGGTAAAAGGCGGTCCAGGCATTCCACCATTTAATATATTCCGGAGTCACCCGTGGAATCCGTCCCGAGGCTAACACCCGAAAACTGGCAGTATCAGCCCGATGGAAGAAGTCCCACCAGGTTCGGGCGGTCTCAGCAGTTGGGCTCCCCCGGAGACTCCGCAGGGGCAGATCAAACCGAGCACTGTGTGGCGGGATATACTGATCATACCCGAAGTTTCTGCCAAAACGAAAGGGGTAGTGCAGATCCAGCAACAAACTGTCCCCCTTTCGGAAAACCAACACACTGGGGCGAATGGACAATGCCCAGTCACGCAGCTTTGGCTCTATTAATGGGGGAACTACGTTCTCCTGGCTGATCGGGTGCACATATTTTTCCACCTGGTCGTCCCTGCATTCCCGATTAGTGTTCACCAGCGGGCTCGAGTGCGTGGCCAGTGCCCAGAAATGGATGGTGCCGACAGCATCCTGGGGCACCGTCGTCAGCCTGCCCCGGAGGTCATATAGCCGCAGGGACAGCGAGCTTGGTGCCGTACTGGCAAATTCCAGCATCCACAAAACTAACCCCCACCCTTGGATAGTGCGGGGGGCAAACTCTGGGAATATAGAACAAACCCACGCGTTGAAGAAATGCAGTGGGCAGACATACCGCGCCTACCGCGGGAACTGGTGATTGCTGACATCTCCAAGCGCTTTGTATATTAGACACAGCGTGGCCGGGCACAAAGACAACTTAATCCCCCAAGCCATCTGACAGGCTGGGTAGATGGCGTCCGGACGAATGACGGTCTCGTCCCCATAGCGCATGGCGAACGAGCACAGCCAATACGTCAGATATGTCGCGCAATGCGTTAACGGGTCAACTCCCATCGGGTTCGGCCCGCCCCGGCGCCCTCGAGGAGGGATCTTCACGTCAACTTTTGACTTGGTACGTTTCTTCTGGGCGACGGCAGTGCCAATATGCGGGAACTCCTTGTACTGCTTCAACCCATCATAAAAATACTGCAGCCAGAGGAGCATGCGGACTCTTTTCCGGTCCCCTCGGGGGGGTTGCCTTCCGCCATGTGACAGCTGATATAATTCCCGGTACGCCTTCATGAGGTACCAGTATCAATAGCCAAGAGAATAGTAGCCAGCCCCGTTGGTTTCATCCTTAATCATATCTGGGGGGCAGGATTCTTCGTATGGCTCCCCATCAATGGGCAAGCCACTGAGCTGGCTGAGACTCCACAGGTCCAACGAAGTCTCGCCCTCTGCTGTGTAAAAAGTATTGGTCTCTGCGTTGAACACCTCGATCATCCCGCAACAGAGGCCCCTGGAAATAGGATAACTGTACTGGGAGGCATACACACTGTGGTAAACGCCAGCCCGGATAAGAATTGGGGCATAATTGAACATCACATATTCAGTGAATTCCACGCCCCCCTCTCAGAAGCTGTGAGCATCCTTAAGCCTCAGCTCCCCAAACCAACCCAGCGTTGGCTCATGTTTGAAACGGATGGCCAGGCAATCCAGCAAGAAGGGTTCGTCTCTGTATCCCCACTTCAGCGGAGCCAAGAACAGGCCAAAATGGGGCTGTTCATTCTGGACTCGCCCGGCTTCCGTGTCCCATCGAGCCGGAGTGCACTGAGACGCCCGCACCAATTTGTCTTCCGCCGATAGCACTGCCTCGATCCACAACACAGGCTTCCATTCGCGGGCCTCTCCCACTAAGTACATCGGGATGCTCCTTGGGACGCTGTACAGTAGATTGTCCCAGGACTACAGAATTGCCCGCTCGCCATCCTTGACAACTCGGAAGTTCCCCCTCTCTTGGTGACTGAGGTACTTCAGGAAGCGGATGAGGTGCTTGTCCTTTGGGTAGTCCTTCCGATGCTCTTCTATGGCACGGTCAAAAGTCATGCTACCTTCGACCCGAGTGAGCCTCTGGAAATCCATCGTCTCGGTGTCGGAGTCGGACGATTCAGCTAACATCGCTATCTCGACGTGTTCTCTGTCAAGCTCCTCCATGTTCAGCCAAGTGACCGCCGGCATCGGGGGCGGGGGAACACGCTCGGCATCAGCAGTAGCAGAAACAGCAGAACCCCTCGGAGCAGCCATCTCCATACCAAATGCAAAGGACCCCGGGTTAGAATAATCCACAAGCAAGGAAGATAAGAGAAAGTTACCAGGGGATCGCATTGCAAGCAAACTAAATAGATGCCGATAATTCCCGGTGAAATTTTGGCAGACTTTCCCCTACACCCGGGGCGTAAAAGGGAAACACGGGTGCACGTCCACGAGGAGTGACGGCCCCAGCAAAGTCACGGTGTGCCCCTAGGCCGACACCGGAAGTCCTTCGGTTGAAGAAGCCAGTTTTTCCCTCAGCGGTACGCCCCCCTGGCCCCCAGCGGTACACCATCGGGTGGCCCTTAGCGGTACACCCCCCTGGCCCCCAGCGGCACACCATCGGGTGGCCCTTAGCGGTACCCCCTGGCCCTCAACGGCACACCCCGGGCGGCCGTCCAGCGGCACACCCCAAGGATGCTCTAGTGGCATGCCCTTTAACGCTCCAGCGGCACACCCAGTGGCCGCCCAGCGGTGCACCCCAGTGTTCCCTCAGCGGCACGCCCCAGTGGCCGCTCAGCGGCACACTCTCCTTGGCACCCACCAACGTTTAGAATAAACTAAGTTAATGCCAACAATTTCTGACGAAATTTTGGCAGAGTTTCCCCTACACCCAAGGCGTAAAAGGGAAACACGGGTGCACGTACACAAGGAGTGACGGCCCCAACAAAGTCACGGTGTACCCAAGGGTGACATCGGAGGTCCTCCGGTTGAAGAGGTCTTCTTCTCCCCTCTCAGCGGCACACTCGTGCCCCCTCCCCTCTCAGCGGCACACCCGTGCCCTCACTCCAGCGACACACTCATGCCCCCCCCTCTCAGCGGCACACCCGTGCCCTCACTCCAGCGGCACACTCGTGCCCCCCCTCTAAGCGGCACACCCGTGCCCTCCCTCCAGCGGCACACTCGTGCCCCCCCTGCTTAGCGGCATGCCCCGTGCCATCACCCTAGCGGCACACACCGTGCCTTCCCCCAGCGGCACACCGTGCCCTTCCGGAGCGGCATGCCTGTGCCCGCTCCCAGCGGCACGCTCCGACGCCACGGCCGCCTCCACCCCGATGCCAAGAAGAAGGAAAAGAAGAGATAAAGAAGAAGAAGAGATGGAGGGGAAGAAGAGGAGAAGAGGAAAGAGGAAGAGGACGACGGAGAGCTTAGGGCTTCGTCGTCCCCCGAGCGAAGAAGCAACGAGAAGAAGAGGAAGAAGAAAAGGGGAAGGAGAACGGAAGAAAAGAAGAGAGGAAGAGTAAGAGAAAAAGAAGAAGAAGGAAGAAAGAAGGAGAGGAAGGGGAGAGGGGCACGGCGGCCTCACCCTAGGCACCGGCGACGACGGTGAGCGGCGGTGGCGACAGAGAAAAGAGAGAAAGAGAGGAGGAGACGGTGGGGAGCCGAAGAGACAGAGAAAGAGAGAGGGAGAGAATACGAAAAGAAAGGGGGGGAGTTTCGAACTCCCCCACCCTTTTTATAGCCGTTTCAAAAAAGAGGGAAAAAAGAGAGAAGAAGAGGAAAAAGAGGGAGAACAAAGAAAAGAAAAAAGAAGGGGAGAAAGAAAAGAAAAAAAAGAGAATAAAAAAAATCAACAACAAAAAAATAAAGAAGAGAAAAGAGAGAAAAGAGAGAAAATAAAAATAAAAGGGAAAGAAAAGAGAGAAGAAGAAGAAAAAGAAAGAAAGAAGAGAAAAAGGAAAAAGAGAAGAGAAAAAATAATAATAAATATATATATATACTTATATACATATAGTAAATAATGATGATATAACAAGTGGGTATGATGATATCTACATCACGCATCTTATGAACGTACGCCCGATAATGTACGTTAATACCATGGGCACACCCGCGAGTACCTTCTGGCTCATCCTTCGCCCGTGCTGCCCACAGGTGGGGGGCATTTGTGGACGTATAAAATTATACGTTCATATGTCCCACCAAGTCCCGCATTAATGCCAAAGTCGAAAGGAGGAGATCCGGGGAGACTGGCCATCCAGGGCTCCGGGAGAATACTACCGTCCGGCAAATCCCCACATTTGCACGGGCACATTAAATGACAAGGAAAACACAGGATACCCTCCTGAATTGATACACTGCTATGGACCCACCCTCGGGTCCCTAACGGTGAAGAAATACCCCAAAGAATGCACATCCCAATTTCCCTTCAGCGGTGCGCCCGTTGCTCCTCCAACGGCACGCTCCAATCCCCCAGCGGCACAGCCCCAACGCCCTCTCAGCGGTACAACCTCCAACCCTCCAGCGGCACGGCCCCAACGCCCTCTCAGCGGCACAGCCTCCAAGCCTCCAGCGGCACGGCCCTAACGCCCTCTCAGCGGCACAGCCTCCAAGCCTCCAGCGGCACAGCCTCCCTGCCCTCCAGCGGCACGGCCCCTCAGCCCCAGCGGCACAGCGTGAACTCCCCCGAATGGCACAAACCGGCAAGATACACAACGGTCATTAGAGGGGCCCCTTTGCGCGCAATGTGGCCATGTCAACGCCAGCTAACCCCCTACCTTGGTGTCGCCCTCCGGTTGGATGAGAGAGATCCCCACCTGACGGAGACAAGATCCGGGTCAACCTTGGATGGCAGTGCCATCATGAGGCCCCTCGTCAACGGCCCACGTATAAAAGGCCCTCACAGAGAAAGAGAAAAGGGGGGCGAGAAGCGAAGGCACCCGTTCGAAGAGACCACACATAGGGAGAAGAAGAAGAGAAGAAGAAGAAGGTAGATAAGTGTGGAGAGATTGAGAGGGAGTGAGCCACCTGTATGGGGGAGAGAAGGAATGGGGTGAAGGGAGGTACCCTCCCTTGTTCCAACTCTCCCCCGGCACTGTTTACTTTTGCTCCTCTTTTCATTTCTCAATTTTCCTCTTCTCTTTTCTTAGTTTTTTTGTTGTCGTGAAGTATATTGTAGTTGGCCCTCAGGCCATGATCTTTGTCACCTTGAGTTTGTCATGAATGAGATACCATTTGGCTTTGCCTCCGTTTGTCGCATTTGTTGATTTCATCTTACTGTTGGTCTATGAGTTTGGCGTCTGCCTCCAGTCCCCCAACTTCTTACTTGATCTCACCTCCCGTGTCATGGGTCTACTTGATTGAAAGGTTCGTCTCTTGGCTTGATGGGGTAGGGCCGGCCTTTTTTTCCCCTCTATTAGCTTTCCTTAGTGTAACGACCCCCCTGATTTTCGCCATACGTGTCCATGGGAGTCCACTCTCCTTTGGACACTTTGAAGCCCCTCAATGCCTGGAGCGTCCCTTTTTGCCCTCCAGCGGCACACCTTCTGGGGTCTGCTCGGCGGCACGGTTCCCCCCTTGAGTCTGCCCAGCGGCACACTCTCCCTAGGTTTGCTTAGCGGTGCACCCTTCCCATCCTCTCGCTTAGCGGTACACCTCCTTTGGCTGCCTCAGCGGCACACCTCCTCTATTGGCCTGACGAGCCCCAGCGGCACACCCTTGGGCTGTCAGCCTGGCACCCCTTGACCACCATCTCCCCAGGGCACCCATAGCTTGCCTCAGTCTACTGGTTCCTCAGTCGGCATTTTCTCCGAGTTTTTCGAAGTTTCCCCAAAGGTGGCTGCTTAGGCACACACCTCAATTGTTGGTTCATATCACTCCTTGTGGACATGTCCCTTGCATTCCCTTACCGTCCGGGTTAAGGGGAGATGCTGCCGAATTTTTGTCAGAAATAGTAATAAGTTAAAAGACAAAAGGAGGCAACAAGCAAATGAAGTCAACAACAGTAAGAAAACATTCTAACCAACTAAGAGAACCGTTTAAAGCTCCAGGGATCGGCTGAGCAAGACTCCCAGGGACTGCACTACTGAACATGACTTGGGACTCAACCTCATGATAGGGAATTGAAAGTTTAACCATTTGGGACTCTCTATAAGACATGAACCGGACGAGGAATCCTCTCTCGAACCCTGGCCCTCTTCAATCCTTCAACGACACACTCTTAACCCCTCCCAGCGGTACGCTCCCCCTTGGCTCCTCAGCGACACACTTCCTATTTCTTCAGCGACACACTCTTAACCCCCCAGCGGTACGCTCCCCTTGGCTCCTCAGCGACACACTTCCTATTTCTCCAAGCGACACACCTCCCAACTCTCCAGCGACACACTCCTAATTCCACCTCCAGCGGTACGCTCTCAGTTGAACTTCGGTCCATTCATCTGAATTCTACCTCACTTTCCCTTAACCCTTCACCCCCATTCCTGAACTCTCCAGCGGTACACTCTTCCTTGCCTTCTGAGCGATACACGTCCTTCACCCTTCAGCGGTACACCTACCTTTAACCTCCAGCGGCACACTCCTAAATCCCCCCGGCGGTACACCTCATCATCCCTTCAACAAATACACACATATAGTAAAAGATTTCATGATAAAAGGAGCAACAAATAATAGTAATGGTGATAAAATAGAGGGAGTAATTCTAATAGATGAGCGGTAATGATACATGTCACTCAAGGCAACTCACGAACATAATGACATGGTCTTCGACTCCCCTTCTTAGATTCCGAATCCGGGAATATTGATGATGCTCTTGTAAGCCGAACTTCACCCTCGGGAGTCCTCTCTCTCGTCATGGTGACCACTCAGCCTTACCTCCGGCCAATATCTCATCAGGGTCCCCTCCCTCACCGGGATCTGACTTTCCTCCATGTATTAAAATTGCCGTCTCTCGGCAGACATTCCCACGGATTCGTCCCCCGTTACCGTCTTGCTTTCCGCATGAAATTTTGTCCAAACATGGAATGGTCCATCGGTGACCGACATAATCCGAGTATTCATGCCCTCACCTCGGGCTCACCGCATAGCCCGACGGCTGTTTCCTTCCTGCATTAATTAGTATTTCTTTCGGCAGTGGAGCCCTTATTTCTGGCAATTAATCAAGGGTGTTCCCCTCTTCGAGGGGATGTAAATGACGTTGTGACCTTTATGGCACAACGGGTCTCAGTCCCGACCCGAACCACACAATCGTCTGACTGAGTCAGATCGAGCGCACAACAAATTATCACTTTGTGACTGGCACGCCCTCGCAATTAATAAATCAATAAACCAATGAAACCAAAGAGCTAAACGAGAAGTGCGTCCACAGGCGTTGAATGTCGTTGACGCAGGTGGGTGGGCGCATGTCCAGGATGTCCTGGACCTTGTCAGGATTGGCCTCGATCCCACGCTGGGTGACTAGGAAGCCCAAGAATTTCCCGGACCTTACTCCGAAGGGGAACTTGGTGGGATTGAGCTTCATATTGTATTTCAGGAGGGTGTCGAAGGTCTCAGCTAAGTCGGCGAAGTGGTTCTCGGCCTTGGGGGTTTTGACGAGCATGTCATCAATATAGGCCTCGACGTTCCGGCCGAGCTGTCCCTCGAACATATGGTTGACCAACCTCTGATACGTTGCTCCAGCGTTCTTCAACCCGAAGGGCATCCGGGTGTAGCAGTATACGCCGAAGTCGGTGATAAAGGCGGTCTTCTCAATATCTTCTGGATTCATTCTGATCTGATGGTAACCTGAATAGGCGTCTAGGAAGCTGAGTATCTCGTTGCCCGAGGTTGAGTCAACCAGTTGGTCGATGCTCGGTAATGGATAGCAGTCCTTTGGAGTGGCCTTGTTCAAGTCGGTGAAGTCCACGCACATTCGCCACTTTCCCGAAGCTTTTGGCACCAGGACGACGTTAGCCAGCCACGTCGGGTACAGGACCGGTCTAAAAAGACCAGTCTTTTGCCCCTTGGTGACTTGCTCCTTGATGATCGCCTGCTTCTCTGGCGCGTGCTTCCTTCTGCGTTGCTGTACGGGCTTCACGGATGGGTCGAGGTTGAGCTTATGCATCACTGTCTCCTCCGGTATCCCGGGAAGTTGATCCTCAGACCATGCAAAGACTTGGATGTATGCTGAAAGAAACTCTTTGTATTGTTGTTGGACTTCAGATGTTAGGTTGGCTCCAATCTTTACTCCCAGGGTTGGGTCGTCGTTTAGGAAAACCGCTAGTAATTCGCCTCCAGGCTCGGCGGTTGCGGATTTTTCCTCGACTTCTCGGGGGCCCTTGTTCTTCCCGTCCGGCCTTATGGCTTCAACCGAGATATTGTAGCACCTTCTGGCCATGGCCTAGTTGTCTCGGACTTCCCCCAACCCATTTTTGATGGGGAACTTCATCTTTTGGTGATAGGTAGAAGGCACTACTTTCGTTTGGCTGAGGATTCCTCAGTCGAAGATTACATTATATGTTATCATACCCTTGATCACTATGAAGTCCGCCATAACCGTAACGGTCTTGGGTGGGGTGCCAAGAGTAACCGGAAGGCTTAGGGCTCCCTCGGGATAAGTGGCCTGGCCATTGAACCCGCACAGGGGGGTTCGGATCGGGTGGAGTTTAGACGGATCCTCCCCCATCTTAAGGAAACATTCGTAGGATAATACATCGAGGCGACTTCCATTGTCAACTAGAATCATGTCTACGTTACAATGGTTTATTGTGGCTGATATGACTAGGGTGTCGTCATGCGGGGTGGTCAGCCCTTCCAAGTCTCGGTCAGAGAAGACTATGACCTGAGACTCACTTGGCGGGCCCTTGGGAGGCTCGATGGCTCGGCTCGCCAGCTCAGCATGACGCTTCCTTCCTCGGCCACTATCTTCTCCTGATGCAGCTCCTCCGGTGATGACGTTGATATGGACCCCGCGAGGGACATTATCGATTTCCTATGGGGCGCCTCGGTCTTCCCTGTGCCCGGCCACGAACCGAGAGAGGTGCCCCTGACGAATGAGATGCTCGATCTCATCCTGGAGCTGATGGCAGTCGCTGGTGTGATGTCCGTGGTCACTGTGGAATAGGCAATGCTTGCTGCGACTGCGGTTCTTCGATCTCATTGGCTCGGATTGGCAGAGGAGGCCCGAGCCTTTGATGTCCTCATATATCTCGTAAACCGGAGTGGTTAAGGGAGTGTACCGCTTGTACTTCCGTGACGGTTCCTTGCGTTCCCCGTCTTGGTTCCGCATCTTCCCTGGACCCGAGTTTGGCTCGGGTGCCCGCTTCTTGTCTCCCTCCCGACCCGAGCCGGTTGCGTCTCGGCACGCGCTGAGCACTTCTTCGCACTCAGCGTGGCGCAGAGCCAGAGTCACTAGCGCAGCAAGGGTCGAGGGAGGGTGGAGGATGAGTTCGCGACGAAGGTTCTCGTCGCGGGTGCCCCCGGTCAGCGCGGTTATAGCCGAGGCGACGTGCAAGCGAGAGATCCTCATCCGATTTGAATCGGGTGATGTAAGCCCGAAGCTTCTCTCCTTGCGCCTGTTTGAGGGCCAAAAGCCCCGCCACCGATCTTGGGGGACCGCTCCCGGTGAAACTCTCTTTGAAGACTCGCCCAAACTGCTTGAAGTCTCGGATGGATCCGGAGGCGAGGGCCCGGAACCAGGCTTGGGCGCCTTGGACCAGAGTGGTCACGAAGGCTCGGTATTTGATGGCGTCAGATGCTCCATGAAGGGTCATCAGAGCATCGAAGCTGTCGAAGTGATCGGCCGGGTCACCCTGGCCGTCATAGAGCTTGAAGGTCGGAATGGAGGTTCTAGGAGATACCTCTGCCTTCAAGATACAGTCAGAGAACGGGGATTTCTCCTCGTCCTCCGCGGAGGAGTCTTTCTATAGGGCGCGTAGGGCGCTCTCCTATTCCGCGAAGCGCCTCTCGAATTCTCGCAGTTGGAGGGATAGCTCCGGGGGGGGCTGTCTGGGCGTTCCCCAGGGACTTCGGTCTCTGGGTTCAGACGGTGTGCCCCAGGTTTCCTCTTTTTCGGAGTGGAGGAGGCCTCTTGCTCCGGAGGAGGGGCTTGTGAGGGTCCTCCTGACCTGTTACGGATTATCTGTCAGCCTCGGAGGGTGAAGCGGCCTCCGACGATGTGCTGGGACACGTTCTCGCAGGGGGGGGCTCTCCGGAGGGGCGTGTGACCGCGGCGGGAGGGGGCGGGAGCTCTACCGGCGCGGGGGGAGGGGGCGGTCCGTCGGCGGGAGTGCTGGCGTTGGAGGGGGATTTTGTGAGGCTTGAGAGGGACCTTATCCCGCCGCCACCATGGCCTTTCCCCTGTCGCCGGCATACCTCCTCCCTGAACTTCTTCACACCATACTGGCTCTTCGGTCGTTTCCCACAGACGGCGCCAGATGAAGGGGCGTGATCTCGCGCTTGTCCTGAGCGGGGGAGATGATCACCGAATAGTGAACTGTAAAGAAAGGGAAACGGATCAGGGGGCCCAGGGAAGGTTCCCTGGGGAAAACCCTTCGATGCTTAAGTCAGTAGAGTAATAGTGAAAGACATGGAGGGAGGTAGAAAGAGGTGCACAAGATCCCCCTACACCAAGGTGGTGAAGTGGTTCCTGCTCAGGGAGTTTTAGGCATGTATTGCCCAAACCTTTCCTTGGAGGTACTCCCAGGTTTATATAGTGCACTGGCTTCATGAGTCCCGTAAGTTGAGGGGTTTCAGGCGGGTGTTACGTCCTCAACGTGGAATCTTTACGTCCTCATCGTGGGATCTTTATAGTCTTGAGGGATCATGGGCCCCTTATCCTCATAAACTCATGCTCAAAAAGGGTTCTCAACGGCAGAATGGATAAGCAATCGTCGGTCGTCCAAGGTGCCAACCTTGTCCGGGCGATAGGCATAGCTCGGATGAGGATAGGTCGGAGTGGGCGCTGAGCGCCTGCCCTTATCCCGGGGAGGGGATAGATCGAGCATGTGTCTTTCTCTGACCTGGCCGACGCTCGGGCCTTCCGAGCCTAAGGGCCGCCGAGGAAGGGTGTGATCCCGAGTAATCTTATTGGGCTTTTTATTCTAAGTGGGCCCTACGGGGCTATCACTTGGAATGAGCTGGGCCTCGTTTGGTCCAGATGGACCTAGTCCGGCTGCTTTTAGATGGGCTACAGAAATCCCCCTTTCCAATGCCGAAAAGATGGGAATGAATCCCTAGGAGTGGATATGCAAGGCCATTTGGACAAGACACTAGACCGACTATGCAAGGTTAGAATGTATGCACACTAAGGACCCTAAACTTAAACCAAGACTCGGTACGTGGCGGAGTTAATCGATCCGAAGATCACTCGCACAAGTGTGCGGCCTTCCCGATAGGCGTAGCCTAACGTTCGGACAACACCTTTTGATATACTGATTAATGGTATGCAAATGTGACACTTAGATCGACTTAGACTTAGACTCGACTTAAACGACTCTCTTTTTTTTTGGTTAAGCAAAGACTAATGACTACCCTAGATGCAAACTCGCTCTGATACCAAACTGATGCGGGACGGACACGCGACTCGACTCCAAATGGATATGCAATCTTCGGACTCTAAACAAGCTCGCGATCGCCCCTAACGAGGGAAGCGTACAGACGTGCACGGTTGAGAAACTGACAGTGAGCTAGGGTGGTCAAACTCTCTCGTCGTGCCCGGATCGGGTCACGGGACGGTCTCGCTCTCTCTCGCAGCAGCGGTGATATAAAAAGTAAAGCGGGATACGATCCTAGCATGCTCTCTAGCAGCGGCATAAAGAGATATATACGAAGTAAAGCAATGCCGAGATGGGAGCGAATACGATACCTCCACGCTACCGGGCGTGGGGAAGACTTCCCGGCCGAACTCATACTCCCGGAACAGTAAATACATAATAATTACAGCAATGTAATTTCACTGCCCACTCCACGCAGGGAGGAAAAGGGCGACACAATGGGATCCGAGAGTAGCGGTTTCGGGTTGACGGGCGGCTTCTTGTGTTGCTTCATCGGCACATGTACTCACGACCGTGGGACCCCGTGCTGGTCCGAGGGGCCGTGTGGGACCGGGGTGGCACCACTGTGGTGGGGACACATGGAGGACGCTCCCTGGGATGGCGGTACGCTAGTTCGCCGGTCGGAGACCGGGCGGCTCCGATCTCCACTCGTCGGAGTTGCTGCCCACGGATCTGAAGCTCCTGTTTTACAGCGTGCGACTCGGCAAGAATGGATGCTGCGATCACTCCCGGTGTCGGATCGACACACAAGAGGTATCTTTGGAAAGCTGACTTCAAATACTTCGATCTATGGCAAGAGGAAGAAACTTGAACTTCCCGTTGATGGCCTTTGTCGAAGTTTCAAGTTGCTGGTTGGCAGGATCTGAAAACTCAGAATAGAACTAAGTTTTCCTTAAAGTTGGCGTTGACCGCGATGGAGACCTCCGAATCAAAAGATGAGCTCTTCATGAAAGTTGTAGAGGCCGAAGAGAGGAAAACGGAGATATTCTTTATGAAAGATTTGGTGGAAGTTTCGATTTTATGTGGATTTTATATTGACTCGGGGTCGGATCTGGACAGTAGAAATAGATCTGAATTTGGGGGGAAGACACAATTTCTAAAAATAGGTAGAGGGATATTGAAATTCAAAGAAACTTTTTGGAGGATGGGGATCGTGGACAGAATCTCCAATAAATTTGGGGATTCCAAAAAAAATCAAAAAGGGGGTCGAAAGGGGGAAGAACTAAGCTTCTGCTACACAGATCTCAAAAGGGACAGATCTGAAAAATAGAAAGACACGAAAATGGAAAAATATAGAACGAAGTCTAAATGACGTGATTTTTTTACTGGAGGTTGGGAATCAAGAGAGGAACCAACCCTGAAAATCGCAACACCAGATGATGTCAGAGTTGGGAGTTAAAATTCTCGGAGTGGGACTATATCCTGCCAAACAAAACTTTGGACAGAACTTCGGAGGCGGCTTCGCGGCGGCTCGATGGCGGCACGAACGGCGGAGGCGGCACCAGAGATGAATCCAGAGATAGAGGGGTTGAGATAGAAGGGGTTTCCACCCTGAAATCTTGAAGGAGGAGGAAGGAACCAGAGGGAGAGAGGGGAGGGGGGCACCAGCTCCAATGCATTCAACAAATTTTCTTCTTCATTAATCCTAACAAATGGAAATTAAATGCTATATATATGAAATGAAAAAAGACTCTTAATACCCTCAGATCTAGGGTTGGAAGTGGTATACAAGGTATAGAACTAATTAGTTCTAATACATTTTTTTCCAAAAATTAAAAGATGCCAAAAGGGGGGGGGGTCGCCTCCTTGACTAGGTGGGTGGAGAATTTGGACTTTTAGGTCCATTTGTCTCCCGTGTGTTAATTGACTTATCAAAGCTTCTAGATGCCACTTAGGAGGGTTGACCAGCCCCACATGGACCCAAATGGTGCCACTTGGACCAATGAGGAAGGAGTGAGGGCCCCTTTGCTAGTCCTACTGACATTTTGTACAAAAACCCACTAAGATTTACAATGGTGTACCCATATAACACAAGGGGTATACATACAAATATAAAAGGATATAAATGCAAACAAAATATGAGTGATCTTGCTTCGATGTCCCCATCACTATCCCATCGTCTTCTTCTTCTTACAAGAGTCTCCTATCATAGTGGTGTTCGCCCCCGACAACGCGAGTTGGAGTGCACCTTCGCGTCGCCATCGATTTGGGTCATCGTATCTTAGGAGGAGTTCTGTCACAAAATCTATCTGCACCGGAGTAGGGGCAAAACGACTCTAAAAAAAATGACTACGCACTTTGATCAGAGTTTATTTTTCTTGATCGTTTGATTCTCTTTGATTTCCATGCTTACATCCAGTAAAAAAATTCTACCCATGAACTTTATTTTCTATCAACAAGAAGATTAGGTAGGAGCACAATATTTTAAGTAGTGAACCCAAGTAAATCGTAATCTAATTTGTCGTGACACGGACCGGTCTAGAAGTGAGATACGCTAGAATAACTGGTCGCGTCACGATGAGAACTTTAACTATAGTTTGGAGGATTCAGGCGAGGAGTTTGACCACATGACGTATAAATAATCAAGTGTTATTGGTATATACGACGGAAGCAAGAAGCTCCAAGGAAAAGCGGGACAAGGGAAAAACAAGGGGGTTAATTATCCTTAATCCCTAAAATTTTTATAAATAACTACCATGTCTGTACTTCTATTTAGTTTAGGATTTTTTTATAATAATACTCTGATAAAATTTTATATTTGTATGTAAACTCCTATGTTCGTCACATTGCCACCCTTTATATATGTTGTATTATTGAGTTTATATCCATCCGGATTAGCCTATCAATAGATCAGGATATTATTCGGATCCGCGTCGAATCCGAGTTCATATCAACGGATAAATTCAAATTTGTATCTGCTTTCTCAGATACAGTTAATATCTGAATTTAAATATGAGCGAATATAGATATCATACTATTCACTTCATAAAATATCCATCAATAATATCATATATCATATAATATGTATATTTTTAATAATATTTTATAAACTATAAAATTTAGTAAGAAATATATTTTTTTTATTATTATTATTATTCCTCATTTTGTTCATAATCTTACAATTTCATGTAGAATATGTTAAATTTGTGGAGTATTTTGAAATCGAAGTGAATAATTCGAATAATTTGATAATTTTATTCGAATCAAATACGAATAACTAATATAATAATCTATCGGATAACGGATCAAAATTGGATAATTCAAATTTTAAAACAGAGCGAATACGGATAGTCATGTTTTCATTTTATATCTGCTCCGTTGATAGGCCTACCTCCGGATCCACGACCTCGATAAAAGCCGAATATTTTAAACTATATAGGGACTTTTACATTTATACCCTTATAAAAGACCATATTTACATGTATCCCCCTACTTTTACTGAATTATCAAGAATATCCCTAATATATATCGTATTGTTACAGTTATAATCTCGTGATTCTTAAGCCGTCAACGTCGACGAATATTCTGAAAATATATCGACGAAAATCGTTTAAACCTATAAAAAATAAAAAATGCCCTTGTGTGTGGGCCAGAGAGAGAGATGGGTGCAATACTGCGGCCCCTATCCCTCACCTCCAGCAACTACCCCTCCCAATCCACGAACAACACCCCACCCCTCCCAGCCCTCATTCTCCCTATCGAGAAGGCCGTGACAAAAAGAGAGAGAGCTTAGGGGAGGGGGGACGCTACAGGATGTCTCCCCCTTTGGCGGCGGTTGAGACAGAAAGAGAGAGAGAGAGAGAGAGAGAGAGAGAGGATGGGGAGTGAGAGAGAGAGTACTGGGGGAAGGGGGGACGCTACAGGACGTCTCCCCCTCTGGCGACGGTTGAGACAGAAAGAGAGAGAGAGAGAGGATGGGGAGTGAGAGAGAGAGTACTGGGGGAAGGGGGGACACGAGAGGGAAAGAGAGGGAGAGAGAGAGGATGTGTGCCTGCGCGCACACTCCCACGCGCGATATATATATATATATATATATATATATATATATATATATATATATATATATATATAGAGAGAGAGAGAGAGAGAGAGAGAGAGAGAGAGAGAGAGAGAGAGAGAGCGCTTAGGCCTCCGTGTTGATGAAAGATTTGAGCTGCTCCATGAGCAGGCCTTCAAACTCCTCACTCCTGATCCTCTGGTCACGGTATCCATATCTAACTATGCACCTGTACATCTTGTTGTCCTCCGGCCCCCTCTCCTCAATAGAAACCGTTCGTCGGTGGGGAACTATTCACCGTAAGGTACTTGACAGAGACGAAGACTAGGACGGAGTGGATGGTAGGGAGGTTGGTGAGGAAGTGCCGGAAGATGGTAGTGACACCTTGCGTGAGCTCGATGTAGAGAAGCCATACACTGGGCACCCTAGAGACGCTGAGGTCAGAGCCTAGGCTGCTCAGGCATTGCTTGGAATTGGTGCAGATACCCGAGCAGTTGAGCGGCGCGACACGCCGAGCCACCGGTACCGCACACGGAGTACGACTCGAGCCACCTCAGCATCAATCTCGCTCAGAGACAGCCTGGAGACTCCCCCATGAGTCCCGGCATTTATCATATTTAGTTAGAGTTTATTTGTGTTTAATGTGTGTTTACTTCATTTTATTCGGTATGTAATTTTGATTGTAAGTGGGGCTTATTTGTAAAATGGGACCCTTGGGCCCCACGGGACCCCCAGGCCCCCTCCCATTGATCCACCTCATCCCTAGGGCCCCATGTGGGGTCGGTCAACCATTCAAATGGTGACTTCTAGAAGGGTGGGCCAAGTGGGGGACATTGGAATGAAAATGTCAACAATTCCAACCCACCCCCACCTACCATGTTCCCCCTTGCCTCCCTAGTCAATGGCCCCCCCCCCCCTTGTATTTTTAATTTTAATTTTTGTGGATGGTCACATGCAATCCCAGCCCTCCATCTTCCATCCCTAGATCCAACGGTTGATGATTGATTAGACATGTAACCTATATATGCTTGTAATTTTCATTTTTGATGAACTAATGCATTTGAATTGGTAAAAAATCCCCTTGAGCAAGGCCTAGGCCGCCCCTCTCTCGCCCTTGCAGCTGTGAAGGCTGCCCTCTGGAGGTGTGACTCCTCCCCTATCGGTTCCAGTCATTATCGCCGCCGCCACGAGCCGCCACCGCGCCGCTATCACAACCGTCGGAGTTCTGCCTTCTACCTGCAGCAGCCCCTTCCACGAAATGTTGTAGTCAGCCACGAGCTCAGATCAATTTGGGATTTTGAGGGGATGTTCTAGAGGTGTTTATCACATCCTACAAAAATTGGCGGGTCATAATTAATCCATTTGGTAATTTCTCATTTTCGTCCAACCTCCATTCCCAGATCTGTCTGCTTTCTGTTTCAATTTCTACCCGCCCTGTGTTTCCCATGTTTGGACCCCTTTTTGATTTTTTCTAGGGCTATCAATTTGACTGGGGGTTCTGTCTATCAATATGTCCTTCCACGAATTTTTCTGATTTTTTATCAACCTTCCATCTATTTTTCAAAATTCATTTTCAGAGCTAGCTATAGTGCTGTCCACCTATTCCCAGATCCGACCTCTACGCAGTGCCAAAATCTTATAAATTCGTAGCCACCTCCAATCAGTCCACAAAAAATATTTCCATCTTTTTTGTTCAAAATCCTATAACTTTTGTGAAGAAATTAGGAGCTGAATCGGAGGTCTACTAGGCGGTCAATAGCAGTTCTTTGATAAGTTCCCTGCAGATCTGAGATTTCGGGTACTGTACAACAGGAGGTTGTAAATTCAGTAAAGTCCGGATACGACCAGATCTAGTAGATCTATCTGAGCCTAGATCGAAGGATTTCAAGATAGCTTTCCAACGATAGCTCATGCGCCCCAATCCGACGTCGGGATTGATCGCAGCGGCCATTCTCGCCGGAGCGCGCGCCGGAGGACAGAACCAGAAATCCGTGGGCAGCTAGTCCATGAATTGGGAATCGGGGCCGATCGACCCCCGATCTGTGTTTTCGGCCGACCGCCGTCCGTGGAGGCGTGCCACCAGGGGTCCCCATCATAGCGGGTCCCACCCCCACAGATCCGGAGGACAGCGCCGTCCGTGGGCCCCACGGGCCCGTAGAACCCGCTGTTCGGAAAGCACGAAAACGCGGAATTCGGCACCGCCGGGCGACATCAAAATGCTGCCCGTCAACCCGATTTGCTTGATTCCCGGGGCCCACATGTGACCTTTTTCCTCCCTGCGTGGAGTGGGTCAAATCATTGTATTGTTGTAATATTGTTAAACCGGGAGTCCGTATTTCGGCCGGGGTTGTCGACGTCACGTCGGGTGCGTGGAGGTAATGGTCTTAACTTCTCGGCATTCACTTGCTAGTTTAGTATATGGTCTTTTGCCGCTGTTGAGAGCGATAGGTACTAGCCCGTGAGTTCATGTCACCGCTGTGAGCATGAGAGTGACCCGTCCCGTGACTCGATCCGAGTCCAAAAGTGAGTCGACTACCCTTGAACTGTGCCGGTTCCTTAACCGCCCACGATCCACGCTTTCCCTCGCTTGGGACGACGAGTGAGCTTGCGTTTCTGTTAGCGACGTATAGCCCATAGGAGCTCTCCGTGTCGGGCTTAGTGTCTCTCCCATCATGTGTTGCTGGTCGTGTCCGCATCTAGAGTCCGAGGTCCATACCACGTAGAGTCGGTCCCCGTGTCCGTCCCGCATCAGTTTGGTATCAGAGCGAGTTGAGTCTAGGGTAGTCGTTGCATATGTCTTGCATAGTCTAAGTCGAGTCTAGGATCATCATTATTTTTAAATAAAAAGGGGTGTTTTAATGTTGTATTTCACCCAATAGCCCGGTATATTAAAAGGCGTTGTCCGAACATTAGGTTATGCCTATCGGGAAGATAGCGTACTTGTGCGAGTGATCTTCGGGTCGCTTATCTCCGCCACGTACCGGATATTGGTTAGGTCTAAGTGCATCATTGTTGCATTAGTGAGTGTTTGCATTAGTCGGTATCTTCTAGGTCATGTGTCAGTTGCATGCCCACCCGTCGAGGTACCCAATACTCGCCACCACCACCTATGGTGGATTCCCGGGCCCGTAGCTCCGATGAGTCCTCGACGGCCGAGATGTTCCGAGCCATTATGGAACGTCTTGACACACGTATGGATGGTCTTAGTACGCGTATGGATGACATAGGAATGTGTCTAGAAGGGTGGATGAAAGTCCTCGAGGATCGGGCTGAGAACTCGGATCAGTCCATCTAGGGCCTAGTTGGGAGGATTGCGGTCCTCGAGAGGGGCCCAGTAGCGGCGCAACCCGCGCCGACGAACGGCCAACAAGAGCCGGTTCAGCAACCTGCTGCACCAAGGGCTCAGGCGGAGAATGTTGGGGTACAACAGGTGCATGTGGTGGATGATTATGCATCTGATAATGATCAAGGGGGTAACGGTCGTCGTAATCAACGACGGAATCGTGATGACGAGGATGACGACCGCATTCTTAGGGGCGTGCGTGCGGACCCTCCCACTTTTAGCGGGTCCTTGGACCCTAGGGTGTATTTAGATTGGGAGGCCGGCATGGACCGGTACTTCGAGTGGTTTGAGATGACAGACCACCGAAGAGTCTGATACGCAAAGATGAAGCTGCAAGGGCAGGCCCAAACTTATTGGACCAATGTGGAGAGCCTGCTCAACCAGCGACGTCAACCCCAAATCGGTACTTGGGATGATATGAAAATCAAATTGAGGGAGAAATACCTTCCCGCCTCATATCGCCAACGTCTCATAGACAAGTGGCAAAGCATCTCCCAAGGGAACCGATCCGTGACCGAGTACACCGCCGAGTTCGATGAGTATTACTTATGGTGTGGAGTCACGGAAGAGAGCACCATGACTATATCCCGCTTTCGAAGAGGTTTACGGCCCAATTATCAATATGAACTCTTTCGCCGCAATGCAACCACTTTGGAGCTGGTATATCAGATAGCTCTCGAATTGGAGCAATTCGAGGCTGAGTTCGAGTCACCCCATCGGTTGGGCTCCTTTCCCCGTCGTAGTGTTGAGCCCCGTGGCTCATCTAGCACATATCCGAGGGCGCCCATGGCTCGACCTCAGGAGCCCGCTCTGTAAAGTTTCGCACAGCACCTACGGGCTACACAGCGGATAACAAAAAATTCATTTGCCCGATCCCGGTGTTATCGAAAGCTTAATCTGTGCTCTAATCAGTGTTTCTAATACCCTAATTACGGGTTACGTGTTTCACCTTGCGCGGAACGACGCTGTCCGCTAAGCCCGATGTAGAAAAACTAAGCCGCACAACAGTACGGCCTCTAGAGATGATCCACACAGACCCTTGCGCAGCGACGGTACCTCCCCGGCACGACTATCCCCGACTCTATCACCTTCTAGAGAGAGAGAGCAAGAGGGAGAAAAGGGGGGAGACTAATCCTCTCCCTTAAGCTTAATGCTTGGTTAGCTTAAGGGAAGTAAAGAAGAAGCTCGAATGAGCTTCACGTAGGATCTATATATAGAGTTTAGATTTTTTAGAAAAGGATTCCAAAAGGCCGAAACTGTATATATGTCCTACCTATTATTATACATATGTATTAAGCTCCATTTACACTCCTTTCCAAAAGGAATTAAAAGGAATTAATACATACACTTGTATAACAATAATTCGTCACCCAAGAATCTATTGTGTGTGATCCTCTAGGCCCATAGTCACTCTAGTTTAAGGCCCATTAACTTTTAATTCCCAATTAGAAGTAAATTAAACATATTCTTCGCTTCTACAAGAGCCGAATAATAGTTTAATTTATTCCGAACCTTTCGATCACGTTGGGTCAAGTAAATCCGCGTGATCCTAGAGGACGTTGGGTTTAAACCAGCCTATCTGGTACCAATAAGTCCACAGTTACCGCATCGATATAATCCCTCGCTCATTCTATGAGTCTGGTACGATCGAGGGTATGGTTTTTGTCAAACCCCATGATCGTGCCATTTGACTATGACCCCCTTAAAGTGTATGACGTCCGTTCTAAACGAACTCACACGACCCTGGCCAGGGATTTAACGGAGCGTCAATGTCATGACCCATTAACTGTCTGATATATACCCGACAGTGAGCGATCCCCTCTTGACCATTGATGATCTTCACACGTCTCCTGGAGTGGTTAATGACTCGACAACTCATGACTTATGGTTAAAGTCACTTAGCTAAGTAATTAAACCATTCCAGTCCTCGTGTAAGATCCGATCAATGTCTCAGGTCAAAGGACCAATGATGCTACTGTGACCGTTGGATCTTCAGTTGACATTAGGTATAATCAACCATCTGAAGATCCAATAACGGATCAGTTCAGTGCACATCTTCCAAGGACATACACCTACACATATGTGTTGGTGCCCTGCACCAATGACCATGAGACTGGTCACTGACACATCATGTGTACTGGTTTAATAGGTAATCAAAGTCCCCGAGTGATTACCCTCCAACCAGGAACAGTTTAAGGTATGTGTTCATGTAAAGTAAGTGTCATGTTTGAGATCTCATCTCGAGCTGACTTTACAACCACATATCCTAGGGACAACGTAAAGTAACACAATCGCATATTTACGCTCAAACATCACTTTATTAATGAATAAGATCGTACAACTATTGGGCCTACCCGACCCGAAATTGGCCTATAGCACACCAACACTAACAATCTCCCACTTGAACTACAGCCAATTGCCCACAACTTTGAGGCCCATCTTATCCCGATGACGCTCAAATACAGTCTGTGTCAAAGGCTTAGTCAGTGGATCTGTTATGTTGTCTTCTGACGGTACACGCTCTACCATCACATCTCCACGATCAACAATCTCCCGAATAAGGTGAAAGCGCCTGAGAATATGCTTTGACCTTTGGTGAGATCTCGGTTCCTTCGCCTGGGCGATGGCCCCATTATTATCACAAAATAATAGGATGGGAGCTGATATCTCGAGAACTACGCTGAGTTCCAAGATGAATTTCTTCATCCAGATGACTTCTCCAACTGACTGCCCCTCCATTCAACATGAATACAAATTCAGACATGGATTTGTAATTATCTGGATCTGACTGGAAACTAGAATTTGTGTAAGCTCTAAGCTGTAGGTCCTCTCCTCCATAAAGCAGAAAAAGATCCTTAGCCCTTCGCAGGTACTTAAGGATACCCTTTACTGCCTTCCAGTGCTCTTCGCCTGGATTTGCCTGATATCTACTGACAATGCTTAAAGCATTGGCAACATCAGGCCGTGTACATAGCATTGCATACATGATTGACCCTATCACTGAAGCATAGGGTACCTTATTCATGTGTGCCACCTCCTCAGATGTTTTAGGACTCATCCCCTTGGATAGGTAAATTCCATGTCTCATGGGAATGAGACCTCTCTTGAAATTTTCCATCCTAAACCTTTTGAGGATAGTGTCTATGTACATGGATTGAGATAATCCTAGTATCCTTTTAGATCTATCTCGATAGATCCTTATGCCCAGCACATAGGATGCTTCTCCTAAATCCTTCATGGAGAAGGTCTTGGACAACCAAGACTTAGTTGATGTCAACATCCCTACATCATTCCCAATGAGTAAGATGTCATCAAGATAAAGGACCAAGAAGGTCACTGAGCTCCCACTGACCTTCTTGTAAACACAGGGTTCATCTTCATTCCGAATGAAGTTGAAAGATTTGACAGCCTCGTCAAATCTTAAGTTTCAGCTTCTAGATGCCTGCTTTAATCCATAAATGGACCTTTGAAGTTTGCATACCTTATTAGGATGTAGCTTGGAAGTGAATCCTTCAGGCTGTACCATGTACACCTCTTCTGACAGATTTTCATTAAGAAAAGCTGTCTTCACATCCATTTGCCAGATCTCATAATCCATGTATGCAGCAATGGCAAGGAGGATTCTGATTGACTTAACCATGGCTACCGGCGAAAACGTTTCGTCATAGTCAATGCCTTGCCTTTGACGATATCCTTTCGCCACTAGTCTAGCCTTGTATGTGTCAACCTGTCCATCTGCACCGATTTTCCTTTTGAAAAACCATTTGCAGCCGATAGGGACCTTCCCTTCAGGTACATCAACTAAGTTCCAAACTTTGTTGGTGTACATGGACTGGATCTCTGAATCCATTGTCTCTTGCCATTTCTCGGAGTCTACACTACAGATCGCCTCCTGGTACGACTGAGGATCATCATCCTCATCGATACATATCTTAGAGGACCCATCTGAGACATGTCCAACATATCTCTCAGGTTCTCTCGGTAGTCTACCAGATCTCTGTAGTGTCAGTGTTTCACCTTGAATTGGATCAACCGATACAGTCTCATCTAATGAGTGTGTGTCTATGGGTTGTGGTTCTTGGACCTCGTCTAATTCTATCTGGCTCCCACTGTTTTTCTGGAGTAGATATTCTCTTTCCAGAAATACAGCTCTCTTGGCCACTAAGACCCTTTGCTCAGAAGGGTGATAGAAATAATATCCAAACGTCTCCTTTGGATATCCCACAAACCTACACTTATCGGTCCTCGACTCAAGCTTATCACTCTCGTTCTTCTTTACATGAGCAGGACACCCCCAAATTTTAATGTGATTAAAATTCTGTTTCCTGCCCTTCCATATCTCATATGGTATAGAAGGAACTGATTTACTTGATATCCTATTCAATAAATAAGTCGCAGTCTCTAACGCATAGCCCCAGAGAGACAAGGGTAGTCCTGACATAGACATCATGGATCGGACCATGTCTAACAAGGTCCTATTTCTCCTCTCGGATACACCATTGTGCTGTGGTGTATACGGTGGTGTCCACTGAGAAACTATTTCATGATCTTTAAGATAAGAAGTGAATTCATGGCTTAAGTATTCACCTCCTCGATCCGATCGAAGAGCCTTAATACTTTTGCCATTCTATTTCTCTACTTCATTCTTGTATTCCTTAAACTTCTCAAAGGCTTGTGACTTATGTCTCATTAAATACATATAGCCATATCTAGAGAAGTCATCAATAAAAGAAATGAAATAGAGATAACCTCCTTTTGCTTCTATGGACATGGGTCCACACACATCCGAGTGTATGAGTTCGAGAAGGTCAACAGCCCTCTCACCATGTCCACCAAAAGGAGCCTTGCTCATTTTCCCCATGAGACACGACTCACAGGTATCAAATGGCTTGTATTCGAACGAATTCAAATACCCATTTGAGTGTAAGTGAGAGACTCTTTTCTCACTTACATGACCAAGTCTGCAATGCCATAGATATATAGAATTCACTTCATCAGCATTGGAAATTTGCATAACATTAGAACGTGTATCTAATATATAAAGGCCATTGACTAATGAACCATTGGTTAAAATCAAACCATTATTCATTATAGAGCACCCAGTGCTATTTAAAAGTCAATGTATATCCAATGTTATACAAGCCAGAGATTGAAATAGTGTTCTTAATAATATTAGGAACATAATAACAGTCATTCAGTTCCAGAATGACTCCTGAAGGTAAACTGAGGCGTGCAGTCCCGACAGCTTTGGCAGAAAGTAAAGCTCCATTGCCCATCCTCAGTTCAATCTCCTTTTTGCCTAGTCGCCTTCTATTTGCCAGCACCTGCACAGAATTACAGATAGGAGATGCACATCCAGTATCCAATACTCATGATGTGGATTCCATATATGACAAATTAAGGTCTATGATAAAAATACCTTCATTTAGAATTGCCTTGCAATTCCTTTTCCAATGCCCAGTTTCCCCGCATCAAAAATATTTGTCTTCCTTTTCATTCTTCTTGCCCCTCCCTTTGTCAACTTTGGCGAGTTGCTTACCCGTGGCCTTTTTCTTTCCCTTCCCTTTGTTACTTGTGGTGGATATTTGAGAGGCCTTCTTTTTCTTGTTGGCCCGGCCAACAATCATTATAGACGAAGATGGTTTATCTTTCTGCATGGTTCCTTCAGCACTCTTTAACATATTGAGCAGCTCTGGGAGAGTTGCTTCAATCTTGTTCATGTTAAAGTTCATGATGAAAAAAGAAAAGGAATCGGGCAATGACTGGAGTATAAGATCAATGCATAGTTCAAGATCCAACTTGAACCCCAATGCATTGAGTCTTTCAATCCACTCCATCATTTTCAGTACATGGGCCTGTGCTGATGAACCCTCAGACATCCGTGTCCTGAAAAGTCTTTTGGAGATGTCATACCTCTCAATCCTACCCTGCTCCCCGAAGAGCTGGCGTAGATTGAGAAGTATACTTCTACAATCAGTCTTTTCAAATTGCCTCTGTAGCTCGGGAGCCATAGAGGCCAACATGTAACATTGGGCAAGGGAGGAGTCCTCAGACCACTTGTCATAAGCCAGTAACTCGCCCTCGTCGGCATCAGGAGCTGGCTCAGAATGAACCGTGTCCAACACGTATACAATCTTTTCGGCGGTAAGGACTATGCGTAGGTTACGCAGCCAATCCGAGTACTTCGGTCCAGTTAAGCGATTTACATCCAAGATGCCACGGAGGAGGTTGGACGACGACATTGTAATCTGGATAAGAAATAAAAGACAACTTAGCATGTGTTCAAATTCTAACTTAGATGTGATTTTCTATCTTAGTTAGTCCCACTATTTTTCGATCGAACTATATAACCCTCAGTATATAGAACGGGAGATCAACGAGATCAACCTAGTAGGTCGGAATCCCAACGAGACTGATGTACGACCTTGTGGAAAGCACAACAAGCCATACACCATCTCAAGGGCAGTCAACAAGCACTTGCATCTAATGCAATATCCGATATTCGGCCCCCGAGAAATCATCCCCTTGTGGAAAGCACAACAAAGGATATTCTCAGTTAGATCTAACCATCATTACTACATAGCAATGAGTTCATGACCCGACCCTTGTGGAAAGCACAACAAGGCCGAGTTCAATTCCTCACCCCATTGAGGCCGAGCCTTGGAGTTTACTCCCGCCCCCAAACTCATGGACCTTGTGGAAAGCACAATAAATCCATGAAATGAAGACGTTCATTCACTCCATAATGATGGAGGGCCACGACGACTCCTAGAGCCACGCTAATCAGATCTAAAATTTAAGTGCGAGGGAATTCAATTTTATCTTGATCTCACCCTAGGTGGTAATATAAATATATCCAATATATTTACCGCACCTAGTAGTTTGCACAACATAAATACATCCAATGCAAAATTAAACGCAAGTGATCATGGACTTTAACCCCAATGTAACTAAGACATCCGGCCCACTTCCGAAGCAGCAGGATCGTCCTCGTCGGGTGTGCTACGCGCTTTCAAACTCCGACGCCGCATCAATTACAACTTTTACACGGCACGCAGGCCGGAAAAATTAAATTACATGTGACTCAAATTCTAGCAGCCCTTAGGGCGAGTACAACAATGGAGGAAGATAGAAGTATATTGGAATTTTAACAAAGAGAGAAATGAGGTTCGCAGACCCCAATTAATTACATTAATCCAAGTCCATGATCACTTGCCAACCCATTCAAATAAAATCAATCAAGGGTTATTTTCTGAAAATAATCCTTACTTTTTTAATTTAAAAATGGGATGTGCAAACAAAAATAGGCTAGCTTTGTTTAATTTTAAAAATCAAAGCATGATTAACTAAAATTAAACACACAAGCAGGCCAATATAAGGTAAATAATGTAAAGCACGTAAAGAACCATCATTTTCTACAGGGGCATCTAATTGAGATAATTAATTAAATTTAAATTTAAATTTAATTATCCAATAATCAAATTTAAATTCAAAATTTAAACATGCCAATAATTTAAATTTAAATTCAAACTAATTATCCAATAATATTGTTTGAAAGTAAATTTAAAATAATGTAATTATCCTCAATTAGTAATTTTCTAAAATTTAAAATTTGAATTTAACAATTATCTAATAATTAAAATTCAAATAATTGAAATTTTCACATTTAACTTCAATAAAATTTAAAATTTGAATTTTATAATTATCTAATAATTAAAAATTTAAAAATTAAAATTTACTGAAGTAACTTCAATTATTATCTTTTTATCTTAAGATAAATAGTAATTATCTCACCTCGGTAAATTCAAATCGGTTAAATAAAATTTACCATTCGACATTTACTATTGAGATAACACTATTTAACCTACTCGATAAAATTCTATTTATATTACTGTGCATTTTGATATATATATCTAATATATATATTATTATTTTTGCACATAATATATTAAATCAGAATAAAATAAATTTTTTTTTATTTAAAAAAAATTGGCCAGGTGGGGCCCGCCGCGCGCGCGCGTGGGCGGCGCCCACCCACGCGGGCGCGCGCTCGCATCGCGGGACGGCGCCCGCAACGCGGGCGCTGACCCGGGCGTGGGCCCGCCACGCGGCGCCCGCCCCCGCGTTGCGGGCGCCCGCCACGCGGCTGCCCCGCGGGCGCACAGCGCCCTGGGCGCTATGCGCCCAAAAGGGGTCAACAATAAATTTTTTTTTAAAAAAAAAAATTTACTCCAGGGATGCCCAGCATCCTGGAAGAACGGGGATGTCCAACATCCCCTTCTAGCAATAATAATTGAAATATTTAAACCCCTTTCAAATATGGTTCTGAACGGCGATAAAAACACCGACCAGAGCGCGAATCTGGCTCTGATACCACTGTAAGGTTTCGCACAGCACCTACGGGCTACGCAGCGGATAATAAAAAATTCATTTGCCCGATCCCGGTGTTGTGGAAAGCTTAATCTGTGCTCTAATCGGTGTTTCTAATACCCTAATTACGGGTTACGTGTTTCACCTTGCGCGGAACGACGCTGTCCGCTAAGCCCGATGCAGAAAAACTGAGCTGCACAACAGTACGGCATCTAGAGACGATCCACACGGACCCTTGCGCAGCGACGGTACCTCCCCGGCACGACTATCCCCGACTCTATCACCTTCTTGAGAGAGAGAGAGAGCAAGAGGGAGAAAAGGGGGGAGACTAATCCTCTCCCTTAAGCTTAATGCTTGGTTAGCTTAAGGGAAGGAAAGAAGAAGCTCGAATGAGCTTCACGTAGGATCTGTATATAGAGTTTAGATTTTTTAGAAAAGGATTCTAAAAGACCAAAACTGTATATATGTCCTATCTATTATTATACATATGTATTAAGCTCCATTTACACTCCTTTCCAAAAGGAATTAAAAGGAATTAATACATACACTTGTATAACAATAATCCGTCACCCAAGAATCCATTGTGTGTGATCCTCTAGGCCCATAGTCACTCTAGTTTAAGGCCCATTAACTTCTAATTCCCAATTAGAAGTAAATTAAACATATTCTTCGCTTCTACAAGAGCCGAATAATAGTTTAATTTATTCCGAACCTTTCGATCACGTTGGGTCAAGTAAATCCGCGTGATCCTAGAGGACGCTGGGTTTAAACCAGCCTGTCTGGTACCTGTAAGTCCACAGTTACCGCATCGATAAAATCCCTCGCTCATTCTATGAGTCTGATACGATCGAGGGTATGGTTTCTGTCAAACCCCATGATCGTGCCATTTGACTATGACCCCCTTAAAGTGTATGACGTCCGTTCTAAACGAACTCACGCGACCCTGGCCAGGGATTTAACGAAGCGTCAATGTCATGACCCATTAACTGTCTGATATATACCCGACAGTGAGCGATCCCCTCTTGACCATTGATGATCTTCACACGTCTCCTGGAGTGGTTAATCACTCGGTAACTCATGACTTATGGTTAAAGTCACTTAGCTAAGTAATTAAACCATTCCAGTCCTCGTGTAAGATCCGATCAATGTCTCAGGTCAAAGGACCAATGATGCTACTGTGACCGTTGGATCTTCAGTTGACATTAGGTATAATCAACCATCTGAAGATCCAATAGCAGATCAGTTCAGTGCACATCCTCCAAGGACATACACCTACACATATGTGTTGGTGTCCCGCACCAATGACCATGAGACTGGTCACTGACACATCATGTGTACTGGTTTAATAGGTAATCAAAGTCCCCGAGTGATTACCCTCCAACCAGGAACAGTTTAAGGTATGTGTTCATGTAAAGTAAGTCTCATGTTCGAGATCTCATCTCGAGCTGACTTTACAACCACATATCCTAGGGACAACGTAAAGTAACACAATCGCATATTTACGCTCAAACACCACTTTATTAATGAACAAGATCGTACAACTATTGGGCCTACCCGACCCGAAATTGACCTGTAGCACACCAACACTAACACGCTCGTCCCGAGCCCTTTGCTCCTAGGCCTCGTCCTCCACCCCCGAGGGACCTTCCTCGTCCCCAGCGTCTTACGGCCCCACCCACAGCCCGTCCACCGGCACCCGCACCTCCTGCACGTCCTTTGCTACCTACACCTCCTATCCGTCGGGAGGATAAGGGGAAAGGACCCATGATTGGGGAGCCTAGTGGATCACGGCAGCAGTGTTATCGCTGCAATGGGTTTGGCCATTTCGCCAACCAGTGTCCCACCCGCCCATCTCTCATCATTGGGGACACACAGGCCGAGGATACCACCCCTACGGGCCTCGAGTTAGTCAGCTATGAGGCAGATCAAGAGCTAGCTGACGAGTACTATGAGTTGGGAGGTGATGCCCTGGATGCCCAGCAGCCCGATGATACTCACGTTGGGGTCGTCCGATGTATCCTCACCCATCCACAGGTCAGTGATGACTGGCGTCGGACCACTATCCTTCATACGTTCTGTAGGCTGGGCAAGATCATCTTTAAGGTGGTCATCGATAGTGGGTGTTGCATCAATGCAATCGCCGCGGGCGTTATCACTCGTCTTGGACTTACGCCCGTGGACCATCCTTGCCCCTATCGCGTATCTTGGGTGGATTCCACCTCCATTCCGATCAGGCTACGGTGTCTGGTCCCACTGCAGTTCCATACCTACCGCGAAGAGATCTGGTGTGATGTCCTCCCTATGGAGGTGGGTAGTGTCATTCTTGGTAGGCCATGGTTATTTGATCGGGATGCCACACTTCATTGCCGGTCGAATACCTGTACCTTCGACCATGCTGGCCAGCGGATTACCCTCTACCCCTCTCAGCCCATGAAGCCCTCCGTCAGGGGTCCTACTGGCCCAAGTACTCCGGAGCCTTCCGCCCCCGGGCCTAGTACCCCATCCCCAGCTCGGGCTATGACCGTTACGTCTGGCCCAGGCGAGCCCTCGATGAGGAGATTGATGTTGATTGGCTCCCAGGAGATGGAGCGGGAGGCTAGTCGGGGCTGCCCTGTGTTTGCCATTGCGGTCCGAGAGGTAGAGAGAGACTCCGAGGGTGAGCTCCAACCCGAGGTTGTCCCCATTCTACAGGAGTTTGCTGATATCTTTCCCGATGAGCTTCCCGAGGGACTCCCACCTATGCGGGATATTCAGCATGCCATCGACCTTATTCCGGGCTCCTCATTGCCCAACCTTCCACATTATCGCATGAGCCCCACGGAACATGCCGAGTTGAAACGGCAGGTCGATGAGTTGATGGAGAGATGTTCTGTTCGGGACAGCATGAGTCCATGTGATGTACCCGCTTTACTCACCCCGAAGAAGGATGGCACGTGGAGAATGTGCATTGATAGCCGTGCCATCAACAAAATCACCGTGAAGTACAGGTTCCCTATTCCCCGCCTGGATGACATGCTAGACATGATGGCGGGTGCCACTATCTTTTCGAATATCGATCTTAAGAGTGGCTATCATCAGGTGAGGATTAGGCCATGTGATGAGTGGAAGACCGTCTTTAAGACCAAGGATGGTCTATATGAGTGGTTGGTCATGCCTTTTGGGTTGACCAATGTCCCTAGCACTTTCATGCGGCTCATGACTCAGGTCCTTCGACCTTTTATTGGAGTCTTTGTAGTGGTGTATTTTGACGATATCCTTATCTATAGTCGCACCACGGGGGACCACTTAGACCACCTTCGGCAGGTCTGTCTACTTCTTCGGCGAGAGCAGTTGTTTGCAAACCCACAGAAGTGCGCCTTCATGACATCTCAGCTTACCTTCTTGGGTTTCATTGTGTCTAGTACTGGGGTCTCCGCCGATCCGGAGAAGGTCTGGGCCATTGTTGAGTGGCCGGAATCCCGTACGGTTCATGATGTCTGCAGCTTTCATGGCCTTGCGATGTTCTATCAACGCTTCATCCCCGAATTTAGCTCCGTCACCGCCCCGATCACGGATTGTATCCGAAAGAGCACATTTGTATGGACGAAGGACACATCTGCCGCCTTCAAGGACATCAAGGAGCGCATGACCCAGACACCTATCCTTCGACTGCCTGATTTCTCGAAGGTGTTTGAGGTCTCTTGTGATGCGTCGGGTGTTGGGATTGGAGGAGTGTTGAGTCAGGAGGCCCACCCGATCGCATATTTCAGCGAGAAGCTGAATGACGCGAAACTGCGATACTCCACATATGATAAGAAATTTTATGCAGTTGTTCAGGCTCTTAGGCATTGGAGGCACTATCTTTTACATCAGGAGTTTGTCCTATACTCCGATCACGAGGCATTGAGGTACCTCCATTCCCAAAAGAAGCTTAACTCGCGTCACAGTCGTTGGGTCGAGTATCTCCAGCAGTTCACCTTTGTGCTTAAACATAAGGCTGGAGTGGAGAACAAGGTGGCTGATGCCTTGAGTCGGCGAGCATGTTTGCTTACCACCATGAGTGCCGAGGTCATAGGGTTAGAGAAGATGAAGGAGGCCTATGTTGATTGTCCTGACTTCGGTCAGATTTTTACCACTCTCCAGGCTGGACCCTCGAGAGACGTTGATGATTATGTGCTTCAGGAGGGTTACCTCTTTCGAGGTAGCAGGCTATGTATTCCCCGAACTTCGGTTCGAGATTTTTTAGTGTGGGAGCTACATGCGGGTGGTCTAGCCTGCCACTTTGGTCGGAACAAGACTATTGAGGCGGTTGAGCATAGATTTTATTGGCCGAGCTTGAAGCGCGATGTCGCTAACATCGTGGCTCAGTGCCGTACATGTGCTACGGCCAAGATGAAGAAGCAAAGCTCGGGCCTTTATACCCCTCTTCCCGTGCCTGATGCCCCGTGGCAGGATGTTAGCATGGACTTTGTTTTGGGATTGTCACGTATCTCTAGGAAGCATGATTCGGTCTATGTGGTGGTTGACCATTTCTCTAAGATGGCCCTCTTTATCCCTTGCTCGAAGACTTCGGATGCTTCTAGGGTAGCCCGCCTATTCCTTACTCATGTGGTGTGCAAGTTCGGGTTGCCTCGCACTATAGTGTCTGACCGTGATGTTAGATTCACTTCCTTTTTTTGGAAGACACTATGGCATATGATGTGTACGCACCTCAAGTTTTCCACTGCATATCATCCCCAGACAGATGGTCAGACCGAGGTGGTCAATAGGAATCTGGGAGACCTTTTGAGGTGTCTAGTTAGGGATCGCATTGGGGATTGGGATCTCATTCTACACATGGCTGAGTTTGCATATAATGATTCGGTGAATAGGTCTACCGGCATGAGTCCATTTGAGATTGTCACAATCGTAGGCCTAGGAAACCCGTTGACCTTGTCCCCATGCCTATCCATGATAGAGTGTCGAAGTCGACCGAGTCGTTTGCTAGGCATGTTAGGAGTTTGCATGACGACATCCATCGTCACATTGAGGCCAGCAATGCACGGTACAAAGAGTTAGCCGATGTCCACCGACACCACCGAGAGTTCCACGAGGGCGAATATGTCATGATCAGGGTAAGACCTGAGCGGTTTCCCTCCGGAACCGTTAAGAAGTTGCAAGCTCGCGGAGCCGGTCCATTCAGAGTGTTGAAACGCGTTGGATCCAATGCGTACGTTGTGGACTTGCCCGAGGAATACGGTATAAGCTCTACTTTTAATGTTTCGGATCTAGTTGCATATAGGGACCCAACGGTGATCCCTAGTGAGCCTTTCGAGCCATCTCCTCCCATTGAGAGTTATCCCACACCTGAGTGTCCACCTCCAGCCCCTTTGTCACGGCAGCGTGAGCATATAGATCATATACTGGATGAGCAGGTGATAGTTACCAGGAGTGGATCCTACCCGCGCTACCTAGTGCGATGGAGAGGACGGCCCGCTACCGAGGACACGTGGATCACACATGGAGAGTTGCAGCAGATTGATCCGGACCTTCTGGAGCGATACAGGAGCGATGTAGACCCTTACTCGACAGGGTCGAGTTTCTCCCACCCGGGGAGAATTGGTGCAGACACCAGAGCAGTTGAGCGGCGCGACACACCGAGCTACCGATACCGCACACGGAGCACGACTCGAGCCACCTCAGCATCCATCTGGCTCGGAGACAGCCTGGAGACTCACCCATGAGTCCCGGCATTTATCATATTTAGTTAGACTTTATTTGTGTTTAATGTGTGTTTACTTCATTTTATTCGGTATGTAATTTTGATTGTAAGAGGGGCTTATTTGTAAAATGGGACCCCTGGGCCCCACGGGACCCCCATGCCCCTCTCCCATTGATCCACCTCATCCCTAGGGCCCCATGTGGGGTCGGTCAACCATTCAAATGGTGGCTTCTAGAAGGGTGGGCCAAGTGGGGGACATTGGAATGAAAATGTCAACAATTCCAACCCACCCCCACCTACCATGTTCCCCCTTGCCTCCCTAGTCAATGGGCCCCCCCCCCTTGTATTTTTAATTTTAATTTTTATGGATGGTCACATGCAATCCCAGCCCTCCATCTCCCATCCCTAGATCCAACGGTTGAGGATTGATTAGACATGTAACCTATATATACTTGTAATTTTCATTTTTGATGAATTAATACATTTGAATTGGAAAAAAATCCCCTTGAGCAAGGCCTAGGCCGCCCCTCTCTCTCCCTTGCAGCTGTGAAGGCTGCCCTCTGGAGGTGTGACTCCTCCCCTATCGGTTCCGGTCATCATCGTCGCCGCCTGCACGAGCCGCCACCACACCACCATCGCAACCGTCGGAGTTCTGCCTTCTACCTGCAGCAGCCCCTTCCACAAAATTCTGAAGTTAGCCACGAGCTCAGATCGATTTGGGATTTTGAGGGGATGTTTTAGAGGTGTTCCCCACGTCCTAAAAAAATTTGTGGGTTATAATTATTCCATTTGGCAATTTCCCATTTTCTTCCAACCTCCATTCCCAGATCTGTCTGCTTTCTGTTTCAATTTCTACCCGCCCTGTGTTTCCCATGCTCGGACCTCTTTGTGATTTTTTCTAGGGTTCCCAATTTTACTTGGGGTTCTGTCCAGCAATCTCACCTTCCACGCATTTTCTTGATTTTTGATCAACTATTCACCTATTTTTCAAAATTCGTTTTCAGAGCTAGCTATAGTGTTGTCCACCTATTCCCAGATCCGACCTCTGCCCAGTGCAAAAATCTTATCAATTCGTAGCCACCTTCAATCAGTCCACAAAAAATATTTCCATCTTCCTTGTTTAGAATCCTATAACTTTTGTGAATAAATCAGGAGCTGAATCGGAGGTCTACTAGGCGGTCAACGGCAGTTCTCAGACAAGTTCCCTGCAGATCTAAGATTTCGGGTACTATACAATAGGAGCTTGTAAATTCAGTAAAGTTCAGATCCGACCAGATCCAGCAGATCTATCTGAGCCTAGATCGAAGGATTTCAAGAGAGATTTTCAACGATAGCTCATGCGCCCCGATCCGACGTCGGGATTGATCGCAGCGGCCATTCTCGCCGGAGCGCGCGCCGGAGGACAGAACCAGAAATCCGTGGGCAGCTAGTCCACGAATTGGGAATCGGGGCCGATCGACCCCCGATCGGTGTTTCCGGCTGACCGCCGTCCGTGGAGGCGCGCCACCAGGGGTCCCCATCACAGCGGGTCCCACCCCACAGATCCGGAGGACAGCGCCGTCCGTGGGCCCCACGGGCCCGTAGAACCCGCCGTTCGGAAAGCACGAAAACGCGGAATTCGGCATCGCCGGGCGACATCAAGATGCTGCCCGTCAACCCGATTTGCATGATTCCCAGGGCCAACATGTGACCTTTTACCTCCCTGCGTGGAGTGGGTCAAATCATTGTATTGCTGTAATATTGTTAAACTGGGAGTCCGTATTTCGGCCGGGGTTGTCTACGCCACGCCGGGTGCGTGGAGGTAATGGTCTTAACTTCTCGGCATTCACTTGCTAGTTTAGTATATGGTCTTTTGCCGCTGCTGAGAGCGATAGGTACTAGCCCGTGAGTTCATGTCACCGCTGTGAGCGTGAGAGTGACCTGTCCCGTGACTCGATCCGAGTCCGGAAGTGAGTCGACTACTCTTGAACTCTGTCGGTTCCCTAACCGCGCACGATCCACGCTTTCCCTTGCTTGGGACGACGAGTGAGCTTGCGTTTCTGTTAGCGACGTACAGCCGATAGGAGCTCTCCGTGTCGGGCTTAGTGTCTCTCCCATCATGTGTTGCTGGTCGTGTCCGCATCTAGAGTCCGAGGTCCATACCACGTAGAGTCGGTCCCCGTGTCTGTCCCGCATCACACCTTCCACTCGACTTCGAAGGCGTGGTGCTTGGTCTGCACGTAGTGCCACATGTACATGACGAAGAAGAGGACTGTGGCGAAGGTGAGGGGGAGGTATCCCCCCTGACGAACTTGTAGAGCATAGAAGAGAAGTAGAGGAGCTCGAAGGAGCCGAAGATAAGGCTGAAGAGGATGATGAGGATCAGGCTGGTCTGCCATATCATGAGCATTATGAGAGTGAGCAGCGACGATGTTACGATCATCACCACGACGACGGCGATGCCTGCACAAAGGAGATGAGGGGATTAGTCCCAAGTTGGTCCATCCTCTTCTTCTTTTCATCCAGGTTGCAGTGAAGGCTAGCAACGGGTACTATACCATATGCATTTCTGATCTTAGTGGTTTCCCTGAAGGAGGTGGTGACCATCACGCAAGACACCATGAGTAGGAAGTTGATCTCTGGGATGTAGACTTGGCCCCTCCAGCGGCGGTTGAGACAGAAAGAGGGGAGAGATAGAGAGGACGGGGGCTAGAGAGAAAGGAAAAAGTCACTCCGTGTGGGAACGACTTCACAGTGAAGTAGCTCCCATACGGAGAGACTTCTTCCTCTCTCTCACCCCCATCTTCTCTCTCTTCCCTCGCCCCTGTCCTCTCTCTCTCCCCATGCCCCTCTCCTGAGCTCTCTCTCTCTCCCTGCCCCCCTCCCCTGAGCTCTCTCTCTCCCTGCCCCCTCCGTTGAGCTCTCTCTTTCTCCCCGCCCTCGTCCTCTCTCTCCCCAATCCCTGTCTCTTTCTCTTCCCCCCTCCCTTGAGCTCTCTCTCTTTCTCCCTGCACCCTCCCTTGAGCTCTCTCTCTCTTCCCACCCCCTGTCTCTTTCTCTTCCCCCCTCCAATGAGCTATCTCTTTCCCTCCCTCCCTCTCTGTCCCCCTCCCCCCCTCGATCTGTCTGTGACTGCCATCGAAGGAGGATACCTCCTCTAGTGCCGCCCCTCTCTCTCTCTCTCTCTCTCTCTCTCTCTCTCTCTCTCTCTCTCTCTCTCTCTCTCTCTCTCTCTCTATATATATATATATATATATATATATATATATATATTCCTCTCTTTCCCTCTCTTTCCCTCTCCCTCTCTTCTATATGTGACCGCCGCTCATGAACCCCCCTACCCCCGGTGAACACCCGACCTTCCCCTCCTCCGACAGCCACCCACCCCTCCTTGTACGCCACCCCCTGAGCGACCTCCACATGCACACGTAGAGAGAGAGAGAGAGAGAGAGAGAGAGAGAGAGAGAGAGAGAGAGAGAGAGAGAGAGAGAGAGTGGGGTAGGGAGAGATATTAACCCAGGGTTAAGTTCGTATTTTCCTCTCTTAACTAGGAGTGTGACCGAGTTAAATTAACGCGAGTTACGATGAGGGTATAAATGCAACAATATCAAATATATTAAAAAAATTCTCGACAATATGTAAAAAGTAAGTGGTTACTTATAAATATGATCTTTTATAGGAATATATACATAAGAATCCCAACAATCTATTTTACATACTATAAGGGAATTCCACAATTTTTTTTCGTCTGTTGACAATAAAATAATTCCACGGTTTTTCTCGACCGGTTCAACTTATTGGTTTTTTTTTTCGCCTGGCCGTCATCGTGCCCACGGCGTCGGAGCTGTTCGGGCTCAAGTATTATGTCCTCATCTACAACATCCTCATCCTAAACCTCCCACTCGGCTCCTTCCTCTTCTCCGGCCTCCTCACCGAGATACTCTACGACACGTAGGTGACCAGGACCATCGGCGATGGCAACACCTGTGCGGGGACGCACTGCTATCGGCTTGTGTTCGTGGTCATGGCATTGGCGTGTGGTGGGGTTTGGGCTGGATGTGCTGCTTGCGTTTCGGACAAGGAACTTGTACGCAAAGATCCACGCCGCCCGGAAGTCCAGAAAACCCGTGGCAAAGCGTCCGCAATCCATGAAAGGGTGATCGCTTAGAAGGAGGCGGCACTTGGTTTTGCTGCCAACAATTCCTAGCCGCTGTACCTGTTTAGTATTCAGTGTTTACCTTTCTTCCTGTTTACAAAATCTTCCACTTATTTCTTGATCCCTATCAATAAATCCTGTTTGTCCACAATTTTTTGAAGGGGCTTATTTCTCAGTTCTTGCCATTAATTCGCATCATCCTATTTTTTTTCAACTGTTTATTTTGCCCTTCTCAATAGCCATGTGTCCGTAATCTTTTAACCTTTTTTTAGATAGGGGACTACATTTTCGTACATCTGCCCTAATAATGTGACAAGTTTTTTTTATTATCATTTATACTACTTTCATCTCAACTGTTTTTTATCATAACACCGAATAATCAAGGTGAGAAATTTATGCTAAGTTTTTGATGCAGGCGGAACCAGAACAGAGTGGCCGCAGCCCTGTCTTCAAGCAAAAATCAACTCCTATCTCGAATGGACTCTTACTATTAATAGCAAACTCTTAACAATAGAAGCCCAGCAAAACTACCGAAATTCAAAAGAAAATCGATCAGACCAACTAATCCCGCGCACTAATTCTCCTCTTGCCCAGCGTCTGCTGCGTCATCGACCGTTTGCCCCCTGTGCTAGACTTCCATCTTAGGAGATGCAGACGACTCCTCCTTAGGCGAACACTGCGTGCAACTTAGACGATGCAGACCCCCTTCTTAGGCGAAATAGCCCTCTTAGGCCTAAGACTTCATCTTTATTGATTTTATTATACTATGAGAATAAGATAAATACTGCATTTAATATAACAGAATACTGCATTTAATACAACAGGGAAGATGAGCTTTCTTCTCATGATGACACAAATTAACTAGGAATATTTTAATTATATTAATTTATATTATTATTTTATATATTTAAAATATCATTTCAAGAAAATACAAACACGAAGAAAAAAGAAAGCACACGCGAGGCGCATATTTTTGACTAGTATATCATAGAAATCGTTTGAGTATACGAAAGACCGAAAATGAGAGAGAGAGAGAGAGAGAGAGAGAGAGAGAGATGGCTACGTCAAAGTCCTCCGACGATAGTAGTCCAACGTAAAGGCCGGGCCGGCGATGGCGTAGTAGCCATCTCCACCCTTCAAGCCCCGCTGGCCACACCTGGTGTGCACGACCGTCTACTGCGTAGCCATCAGGTTCCAGAAAGAGGCTACGGCCGTCGCCGTCGCCGCCACCAGAGTACCTCAGCAACATGCTGAGGGTAGTGCCAGTGACCACCACGACAAAAATGAGCCTTTTAAATTAGACGACTCACATCAAGAAGAAGACTAAAAGAGCGGCTCCTTTGTCGGCACCCCTCCCCTCATCTCCTCCAGCCTCCCTTGACGTACATCCACATGAACTGCATCCACCTCCTCTTTTCTCATATGCGATAAAAGCACACCAGCCAACTGCAGCAGGAAGGTAGGTACTCCCTTGAGAGAGAGAGAGAGAGAGAGAGAGAGAGAGACCCATATCCATGGTGCCTATGTCACCTCCATGCCCATTTCGTATCCTAATGTTCCTACTTGTTGGGCTCGGTGCCTACGCTTCCTCTTTGCGGACCATCCACCTCCCACTTTGCCAGATTAGTACTACACCCCCTGTGGCAGTCGACGCTGGCCCGTCTGGCCACCACCTCCCTCCTCCACGCCCACCACCTCAAGGACCCCAAGGGCTCCTCTTCCTCGACGAGTGCCATCGCCTTCTGTCGCGTGCGCTCATCTCTCACTCCTACGGCGGGTACTCTCTCTCCTTTGGGTTTGGGACCCGCCGCACTAGATCATTCTCTTGGTGAGGTTGTCTATGCGGTGGTAGAGAGAGAGAGAGAGAGAGAGATGTTAACACTGCAGTAGGTTAGTTGTAACGCTCGATAATTTTAAAATAGGAATAAATATATTTAAGTTTTGAAAATAAGAAGAAAATCTATACATAATAATAATTACATATTCCTATAAATAAGTCTATAATGTAAATAAATAAAATTTAGAAATAATATTCTTCAAATAAATAAATGGCTAAGTGATATTCTCTCTTTGATATGGAAGTAAATATCTTACTAAGATCGAACGTGCCTCTGATACCCATGATCGTGACTAAAAAGAGTGTTAATACGGGATGGGTGTCATTTAATTCATCTTCTCTTTATATTTAATTTAATAATTTAAAGATAAGTAACATCACTTTGAAAGACGTCAATTTATATTTTATTAATAATTTATAAAATTTAATATTTCATCTTTATTATATTATATCTTTATTTGAAGGAATAGGGATATATATATATAATTTGAGAAATAAACATAATTAAAGGATAGATAAGGCATATATATAATTTTGGTCCTTACAGGGTGGTGGAACAAATGCCAAAATGATATAACGACCGTACAAATGGTCGTTGTTCACCAATATCACGACATATATCATGTCGTGATTTCTCTATAGTGAATATCCTATAGATAAGGTTTAAAAGGAGTATAAATAATTTTGACTAATGAAGGGTGGATGGAAAAGCTTGAAGATGATATAACGACCGTACAAATGGTTCATTTTTTTTTTGGAAACATAGGCTTTCATTCATATTATACGATAGTCATAATACATGGAGAGCAGAGACACCCAAACATAGATGGCAACCCAGTCGGCATAGCGACGTACAAGAGGAAAGTAGAAACCCCAAACCGAACGGGAAAGCCCATACTGACCCATTTTGTCATCGGAGCGACGAACAAACATAGATGGAAACGAGGAGGAGTGAAGAGCCACGCCAACCACCAGCGGTGGGAAACTCCAGGGGGTCGGAAGACGAGCCAGTCGATGCTGAAGGTGACCGTAAACTTCCTCGAGGCGCACATGGCAGCCGAACCGCTGTAGCACTGAGCGGAGAGAAGAGAACGCTTGGGAGGCCAATATCCTGTTGGATACGGGAGGAATGCACTGTATCTCCGAGCTTCTTCGAATCCGAGGAAATAGAACTGTAACCTGCTTCACAAGGACTGGACCCAGACTCCAACGATGCCCGAGAGAGAGCCCAAGCCGACGGGGGGGGTGGCAAGAGTCGGTGACAGCGAACGACGAGGGACGAGAAGGTGGGGGGAGGCGGGGCCGAGGAATTTGGGGAAAGGGGTGGAGGGCGGCGGAGGGCCGGCGGAGGAAGAGGGAGGAGGTGAGGGGAAACCGGGGGAAGGAGGGGGGTGGGTTGGTGGTCGGCGGCTGGAACGGTAACAGGAGGGGGGGGGCGAGGGCCGGGAGGGAAAGAGGGAGGGAGAGGGAGAAGGGGCCGGACAGGGCGGAGGACGGCGGGAGGGGGGGGAGATCGGCAAGAGCAGAGGGGGGGCGTCAGGGAAGGAGGGGGGAAGGGGCAAAGTGGCGGCAACCGGAGAAAGGGGTCGGGGAGAGGATGAGGGCCGCAGGGAGGGGGGAAGAAAGGGGGGAAGAGGGGAGAAGGGCGGGGAATGGGAGAGGGTCGGCGGGGGCGGAGGTCGGCGGCGAAGGGGACGTACCTGGAGAGAGAGGGGAGGGGGGTGTCCCCTACGGGGGCTCCCCCCCGCCCAATGGACCACCGGGGCGAGGCCGCCGATGACGTTTCCGCCGGACGAAGCCGGCGACGGTTCCACCACCGAGGGGTGGTGAGGGTTCCTCCCCACGGGAGAGAGAGTATCACTCTGGCGAAGGCCTCCTGCAGAGGAGAGGGAGGAGGGGGGGAGATCCCGGCGGGAGCTCCCCCCCACCCCGTACAAATGGTTCGTTGTTCACATATAAAACGACACATATCAGGTTGATATTTCTATAAAAGTGAATAGTGCCACTTTCTATTTAAAAGAAATTTTATGAAATAAATTATATGAAAAATAAGAGAAAAATATAAGGATCCTAGTCATGAAATTTCATAAATTGATTCCATCAATTTTTAAAGATAAAAATCTTTGAAGTTAAAAGCGGAGTTTTAACCGAATGATCGAGTTGAATTTTATTCTAACATATTTTTAATAAAACAAAATTATGAAAATCATAAGAAAAATGTAGGGATCATAAAAACATACAATTTACTATTTATATTAATATGGTTCAATGAACATAAAATTTTAAACATTTTTAACGAATATTAACAAATAAAAATACAATATAACAATGAATAACCCCCTTTATAGGGCGCCATTTAGTGAAATAACGACCCAAGTTAAGGCGCCATTTCTTGAAAAGTGCCCCTCTCTTGGGCGCTATTCACCTACAGATTGGTCGAATGCTGTGTTCCATTCAAACAGGAAACCGGATGATATCCAGGTAGGTGTACGTGAGAAATTGTATATTAGTAAGATTCTACAAGAGAGATATCAATCCTAATCAAACTCTAAATTCTCTTCTTCCCTATAAATAAGTCCCCCCAGAACCCTCCATAGATTATTGCCTTTGGGTTCTCTGCTTCAACATCGACCTACTGTTCGTGATAGTCTGAGCATCTTCGCCTTCTTCACGAGCCCTTCTCCATCGTCTTCCTCGACATAGAAAAAAAAAAGAGGCCATGCTTCTTCTCTACTTCTTTCCTTGCTAGACAAAGGATGCTACCATAGCGTAAAGGAAGATTGCTTTCTTCCTGCTATTGGTGAACCTGTTGACCCCTCTGCTTCCTCCCAATCTCTAAGGTTGCATCATCTTCTTACCCGAGCTGCTTCATCAAGAGAAGGAAGCCTTCTGCTGCTGATTTTTGTGTATTGCCGTGGAGAAGTCATAAGGGTTGCGGCTATTGCGTTGCGGCTCTTGTTATCTTCATCCTAACGTGGGGAAACGTGAAGGACGTAGGAGTTCATCATCCTCTTCTTCCTTTTCTCCTACTGCGTTGCTTTTGTGCTACTGCTGGGAGCTAGAGGAAGCAAGCCACCTATCCTATTGTTTCTGGTTTTCTTGAAGCAAAACAGAGTATCGTTTCTTCATCGTTCTATCGACCAAATAATTAACAAAGGTAGGTTTTCTCAAGTTCTATGCAAAACAATGTTAATAACAAGTCTCTGCATGCATGTAGGATGATAGTGATCAATAGGAAGATTCACCGATTTCAGATTTATGGTTTTCTGCAAATTACAGTAAATAGCGACCCAAGATAGGGCGCTATTTGATTCAACGACCGTACAAACAGTCATCAATTCGTTAGATGATTAATAATTACACAATGTTCAAAATTTAATAACTTTGAATCTTGCTATCTAATCTAATGCATGATTATACTACTAGAATCATGCCATTTTTCTCTACATGACCATGTGATTATTTCTGTAAAATTCATTTTATTTAAAAAGTGCTACTGTTCATGACTAAATTACATAAAGATTAAAATGACGACATGCATCCCGCCATTAAATTGAAATATGACGCCCCTGACCTAGGCGTTATTTACTGAAATGGTGACTTAGCCTAGGGCGCCATTTATTTAATATTTGAAAGTTGAGAATTTTACAGATCTTAATATATTTTAGAACTTGGAAACAACGACTGAATGAACAGTCGTTATATATTGAAATAGCGACCCTGCCCAGGGCGCTAATTCATAAATTGAAGACTTGATCTAAGGCGCCATTCACCTGAGTTTATGATTTTCGTGGTTTTCTGTAACCCTTGACAATGGGTTATGTATCAAGGCACTATATTTAGTTCCGTGAATATAGTCCCATGTTTCACGTTATTTTATCGATTACTCACTATTTCTCGGTGATAGATGAATCCTCCGCGGGACATTCCGTTCCTTCGGACTGGTGAGTTTATCATAGAGACCTCCGTAAGACGTCGCCTGCCTTGGATTCCCTCAAGGCAGCCGAGCGGGTTGTACCATTAAAACCTATGACCCTACTTGATTTCCATGTCACTCTAAAGAAACATGGTATACCGGCCCTCGTGGTATGCTATTTAGCCGCCCTGAGATGAATTCGTAAAGCGAATGGAATGGGAACCCATGCCATTGCTAATCATCTTAGATTGCGTGCCTCCACGAAGACACCAACTCTTTTACCTTATTATGTACAAAGAACGAGCGCTCATTTGGTTATGAACGCTTATTCGAGTACTCCTGGCACCCACTAGGGAGTCAATTCCACCTAGTTTTTCGATATATTCCGTAAGATCTACCTTAAATTCCTACAAGTTTCATTCCTTTGGAAATCTTCATTGGCTATAACTATCGTGGATGTCGAAAATACATTATACAATGCCTGCGCATATAAGGGCCCGATCTGAGTACCCGAAAGTACTAGTGTCCATGGGAGTTGTAATGATCGCGGTGTGGCATTGCACCAAAGTACTCGTCGCTCTAGAGGCATTCAACTACTCTCTCTTGTGACTTTACATGATATTACTTGCGTGCGTGACTCGTCGTGGTACTTGCTAGAACTCTAAAATAGCTAATATCTCATGCTTGATACTATCTTTAACTCTTGCTTGTCTCGTTTTACTAGAAATTCCATATCTCAGTTTAGTCGATATACTTGCATTCCGTTTTTGTGATCATTCATGTATATTAGCCTTGCATTCATGTAATATGTAATTACTTAAAGTTAGCTTGTTCTTGAGATATAATTCATACCGAGCGTTCGCTCACCCAGTTTTATTCCAATATTTTTCAGGTAATCAGGTGAGTAGCAAGACCGAGACTTACACGGGAAGGGAAAGTGTGCAAGCGAGCTATGGAAACTAGTGAACCCATGTCTTTTATCTTTCTTGAGTCTAGCTAGTATTTCCTATTAATTGTCTAGTCTAAGTTCACTAGCGTGTCTTTGGTCCTTTTCTTTCCATTATGATGTGGTTGAGTCTTCAAGTTCTGAAAATTAAAATTGTAAGAGACTTATATTTGAAATAAAAAATTTTATTGCTTCAAATTATTTGGTCTCATGCCATTGCTCTTGATCGTTCACGACTGTTTAACTGCCACGTTCCGAGCAAACGACACGTTCCGCTGTTATCGGTTCGAGACGTGACATTAGTCATTTTGTTTTTAAGTTTTTTTACATAAATATATTTATAAATATCGATTATATCAAATATATCTTTCATTTAAATATGTATTATCAAAAATAATTTTTATGTACTTTTAATGGTTGCGATTATACCCATTGTAACTTCAATTTGTTTAACTTAGGTTAAGTGTGAGGTAAATGGCAAAATTATTAATATACTCTTAGGTTATATATATATATATCTCTCTCCCTCCCCCGTGGAAACCCTAGGGGTGAGGAGGGGGCAGCCGAGGAGAGGGGATTGCAAGGTGTTGGCGGCCTGGGGATGGGAGGCGTGACGGCCGGCAAGGTGGGGGCTGGCGGGGCGTAAGAGGCACGGGGCTCCTCCTCCAGACCGAAGGAGAGAGTAGCACCATGACTGGGGACATCTAAGTGGTGAGCCCGACTTCGAGGTCACACACCGGCATGTGGTTAGTACGTGCTGCAGGCATGGAGGTGTGGGGGAGGGGGGTTACACAGTGATAGTTGGGAGAAGGGGACACTGGGTGGGGTTTTCTACAGGGAAGGAGGTGCTTTCCCTGTTCCAGGGTGGGGGTTCCAGCTGGGTGTGGGGTTCCAAGGTGCGGGATGGGGTTTCCAATAGGGAGGGGCATGGGAAGGGGGGTTCCTGGGTGAGGTAGGGGGGGCCCGACGGGGAGGAGGGACGGGGAGGGGGTTCTAGGGTGTGGAGGTGGGGCTTCCTTTGGGGAGGGGGTTCTAGGGTTGGGGGAGGGGGTTCTAGGGTTGGGGGTGGGGGTTCCGACAGGGAGGAGGCTGGCCATCGAAGGGGGAGACCCTCGACCCGATGCCCCCCCCCCCTCTCTCTCTCTCTCACACACACACACACACATGGATGTGTTTTGGGAAAGGTTAGACATACCGGTCTGATACGCTGCGAATCGCACATACCAAGCCGTACAGTAGGGAAGCCGATATGTGTGACGCGTGGTATGCAACCAATTCATTACGTACTGTATAGAACCGTGTGTCCCACTGCGTATCAGACTGAATCAGGGTGGTACACTCACTGGTATGTGCGGGATGAGCGGATTGTGTCAATTTGGTGTTAAAATCTACATATTACTTAATATATTTTACATAGATAAACATATAATTGGTGACTCCATAACTTAGTTGGTAATTATATTTTTGTAGAATAGTAAGGTTGCGGGTTCAATACTCAGATCAATCTTATTTTTTAAAAAAAATTGGGTTCCACCTACATTATTTGGTAATGATTCTAGAGGGGATACGAGGAGGAGAAGGAGAATATTTTTTATTTTTTTATTAAAAGCTATAATTTAATTCATTATAATTAATATAAAAATAAAATTTATTAAAATTGATTAAAATAATTATTTATATTTTTAAAAAATTATGTGATCTAATAGACCCGCCAATTAGGGCTGTCAATGGGTCAGACCAGCCTGATAGGTCTATGGACTTGACTTCATTCTCGACCGGGCCCCCAAGCCCTTTCCGGCCTATAGGCCCTTTGTTGGGCCGGTGTGATCTAATAGACCCGTCAATTAAGGGCGTCAATGGGTCAGGTCGGTCCGATAGACTTGTAAACTTTGCTTCATTCTAGGTCGGGCCACCGGGCCCTTTTCGGCTCGTGGGCCTTTAGTTGGGCCTAAAAATCTAGCCCAACTAGGCCCGCGGGTTGAGCCCGGACTTTGAGTTCCCCCCACTGGCCAATCCGGCTTATTCTTCTTTTTATATCCCTTCAATTTATTATTTTTGTCTAATTAGAAATAAAAAATATTTTATTTTATTTAATTAAAAAATAAAAGTCTCTTTCTAAATAAATTGATATCTAAAAGTTTAATTAATTTAATAATACTATAACTTTTATATTCGTATATACGTATTATTTATTTAATTTAGCAGGCTAGGTCAAGTCATGCGGAAGTTAGATTTGTGAAGAAGTCGGGCCTAGCTCGGCTCGACATAGTTCGTGACTTGATCCGAGCTAGGCTTTAAAATTGAAGAGTCGAGCCTAGGTCGGGTTGCCTTAAGCCCGACTCGACCAGCCCCATTGACAGCTCTACTGTTAATTACAAAACGTCACATACCCGAGCACTATTCATCTTCATCTCATTTCCTTTTATTTATTTTAAAAATTATTCCTATTAAATTTTATTAATTAAATATATTATAATTATTATAAAATTATGTTTAAAATATTAAATTTATTAACTAAATTTTAAAATTAAAAATATTTTAAATGAGAAAAAATTTTAAAATATGATTTCCTTACGAAGGCTTAAATGTAAGCATCCATATCTAGTATTGTTACCAAATGAACTAAATCGAAGACAAGAAAAATATTTTAAGAATATCAATAATGTAGGTTTAAAGCTAGAGTTTGCCGACCCGGTGCTGGTCGTCCCGACCCGCACGACCCGACCCGACCCAGGCTGTGGGCGGGACGCCCGGGTCATGGGTCGTCACCGAGTCACCACATTAATTTAATATTATATTATATTATATATATAAAGTATCTTTTTCTATTTTATTTTATTATTTTATATATATTATATTGATATCATCAATTCTATTTATATAGACATATCAAAGGTAGATTTTTTTTATTTTCTTATCTTGGTACGCAACGGTACCGTAAATGTACCAACAAATGACCTGTACAGCTGGTACGGTTGGTACGACAACCCTTAGTTTTGTGTATTTCATGTATCATGACATTTTTCGTCAAATATATCCCCAAATATTCACCTAGCGTGGATGACAGTAAATCGCAGGGGCATAACCATAATCATTCGACATATTTAGAGGATATTTTTGATAATACGTTCAAATGAGAGTTATATTTGATAAAATTGATATTTAGAGGAGTATTTATACAAAAAAAAATTTCTTTTTAACTCCCTTTTCCCCGGTTATATAAATTGGGTTATAGTGAAGGTATATCTGCAATAATATTAAATATATGATAGATATGCATGTCAAATTGTCAATATAGCGAAGGTCAGGATTCACATGTAAATACATAATATTACAGGGGTGTTATTATAAAAAATCCTTTAATTTGGTCCTCTGAAATTCTATTCACGGAGTTTCTAAGGGGCATGCAGACATTATTTTTGACGGCACCATATAAGATTTGGGGGTATATATATTCTTAAAGATTTTTAGGGGTATATAAGTAATTTAGATAATGTAGGTTATAAAGATTTTAAGGATACATAGATAATTTTTTAAAATAATAGATGATCTATCTAAAGTATCGGTCATTTGTCGACACGGTATAGTACCGTTGCATATCAAGATAAAAGAAGACATTTGATATATTTATTATACGTAAAATAATACATATTCTATATTAACTCAGTTGGTTAAAGCATTTGTTGTTCAACCGGATAGTCTCCGGTTCGTTTCGAATATGAGCAGGGTTTGCCATCCCGCCCCGACCCGCACCGACCCACACGACCCGACCCAACCCAAGCGGGCGGCGGGGCGCACGGGCTGGTAGTCGTGACCAGGACGCACTGGACCGCATGGTCCCGTGCGTCCCGCCGCGTACCGGACCGGTCAGAGGCGGGCCCGGTCTGGTACTTGCGGGTCGGTGCCAACATGCCGGTTCAGGCATTTAACGGGCCAGGGCGTGGGCGCTTCTGCAACGCAGAGAAGACGGTGGACGACGGCTCTGCGCGGTGCAGAGCGACGGTGGACGACGGCTCTGGGCGGTGACAACCGGCGATCAGAGGTAGGTGATCTAATTTAATTTTTTTTTATTAATTGGGGAGGGTGATCGGTGGGGCGCCGTGGGAGGGCGGTGGAGGGCGGAGGGGGGCGGATCTGGCCGGAGGGGGGGCATACGCCGCCGGTGGGGGTGAGGGAGATAGGGGAGGGAGGGGGGGGGGGCGTCTGCCAACGGGTGAGGGTGGGGGAGGGAGGGGGGTGTCTGCCAGTCGCCGGTGGGGGGGGTGAGGGAGGTGGGGGAGGGAGGGGGGCGTCGGCCACCGTCTGCCAGCGGTGGGGATGGCCGGGGCTTGGCGGTGGCAGACGGTGGGGGCCGGGGAGGTGGGGGTGGAGAGATTAAAAAAATTTAATTAAAATTTTATTTTTAATAAATTTAATTTTGTTAGTTGTAAAAATTTAAGATTAGATGTTGTTAGTTTTTTAAAATTTATTTTTGATGTATTATGTAATTCATTTAATTGTAGAAGTTTCAAATTTAAATTTATATTTAGTGATAAATATGTTAGAAATGATTTTAAATTTATAGATAAATTTACGGATTGTAATTTGTATTAGATGATTCTATATAAAATTTAATTTGTTAAAAAATATAAGATTTTATATAGATGTATTAAATAATGTATTCATTTTTACATGTTGTAGAAATAAATTTATTATTTTAATTAAAATTTAGTCATAATAAAATCTGTAGATGTAAATTATAATTACTATGTATTAAATAATACTTTTAGTTTAACATGTTGTAGAAAAAAATTAGATTTTTTAACATATAGTTTTGTATGTTGTAGAAATAATGATATTATTTTCATTAGTTGTAGATGTATAATAATGAAATTTTTTTTTTTTAAGAAATTAATACATGGTTTGTTTGTAAATTATATTCGATAGATCTACGTAAAATTAATTTACTATAAAATGAAGATATTTTTATTTTATATTAGTTCATTAACAAATTTAGTGATATTTAAAATTGATATTTCTTAGATTTAGGAGATACAGTTAAGCACTCTATGGCTCCTAGGGAACGACCAGATGACATTGGATGGTCACACGGAGTTATGTTGGATGGCAACCGTAGGTGTTGGCGTTGTAACTACTGTAAAATAGAACACCGGGGCGGAGGTGTGTCTCGGTTGAAGAAGCACTTGGCAGGAGGAGCCGGTGTAGGATACTCTGAGGTTGCTGGATGTACCCATGTGCCTAGAGATGTGAAACTTGCAATGGCTAGGCACCTGCGGGAGAAGAGAACTGAGATGCAAGAAAAGGAAAAAAAGAAGAAAAGAGATGAAGCGGTAGTGAGCGGAAGAGCAAACGGCAGCGACGAGGATGAATGTGCATGGACACCTAGTGACGAAGACCAAGAAGCACGTACTGACCAGCCTAATGTGTATGTCACGGTGAACGATCCATACGAAACCGAGTTTCGTTAGGCAGTACGTCAGAGTAGGGATGAGGCGAGACATCCCGAGAAGATGAGAGTGCGAAGTCGCGAGGCGGCAAGGACCGGAGCATAAGGGAGTGGTGGTTCATCCACGACTCGACAACCACGGGGCATAAGGAGTTTCTTGACTGGTGACTCGGGTTCACAAAGAAAAAAGACACAATCGATCAACATTGAAGATGTGGAGCCCGGTGCACTATCCCGAGAGCATGGCAAGCAAACGAGGATGGACGATGCATATGGCCAGAAGGGGCCTAAATGAAAACTTGGTCAGGCCGTTGTAAAATGGTGGCACCACACGGGTCTGCCTTTTAATGCAGCCAACAGCCCTTACTACAAGCCAATGTTTCAAGAAGCACAAGTTCTTGGGTTACACGTGCAACCACCTACAGCGAGAGAGTTGACCGGCATATATCTTGATGAACAAGTTGTTGAGATCAAGAGTTATATTGACTCATTCAAACAGAAATGGACAAAGTATGGAGTCACACTGATGTGTGATGGATGGTCAGGTACCACAAAAAGTAGCCTGATCAACTTCCTTGTTTATTGTGACAGACATGTTTTCTTTCACAAATCAGTGGATGCGTCTGGTCAAGTCCACAGTCACCAATATATTTTATCATTGATGGAACAAGTGGTGACCGAGATCGAGGAGGAATACATTGTACAAGTGGTGACAGACAATGGCTCGAACTATAAGAAGGCTGGGGAGGAGCTGATGAGGAGCAGACGACACATTTTTTGGACCCCCTATGTAGCACAATGTGTAGATTTGATGCTGAAGGAGATTGGCCAGCTTCGTGTAGTCAAATCTGTGGTCGTGGTTGCACAAAAAATCACGAAATATATCTACAATCACACACTTGTATTGGCATGGATGAGAGAGTATTGTGGTGGTGAACTGTTGAGGCCTGTCATCACACGATTTGCCACCAACGACATCGCATTGCAGAGCCTTTTGAAGCACAATGATGGGTTGAAGTAAATGTTTAGAGGTGGGACTTGGCTGAGTTCCTCTTTGCTGCTTCACGTGAAGGAGGGGAGGTCAAGGGGATTGTCAACACCAGTAATTTTTGGGATAGAGTGAAGATATTAGTATCATTAATAGAGTCACTATATGAGGTACTGCGATGTGTGGATGGAGATAGAGTACCAACCATGGGGTTGGTGTACAGTAAAATTGAAGCTATAAAGCGGAAGATTCTTGGAACGTCCAAGAAATATATACCTACCATCTTAGAGATTGTGGAGGACAGATGGGACAGGCAAATGAGCCGCGATCTTCACATGACAGGTAAACACTTACATTCTCTAGCAATAAATGAGTCGCGATCTTCAGCTGATACTAATATTTTGGACTATCTTGTGATTGCAGCGTACTACCTGCATCCGGCATTTCAATATGCTCGGGGCCTTGCTTATGACGATACATTGATAGAATCGGTCAACATTATGGTAGACCGATTGTCTCGCACGCCAACAGATGATGCTGATGCGTTGAATGAGGTATACTTGGATATTTTACCAGTGAGAATATGAAATGAAATATGTACTTATTTTTTTCGATAATGCAGATGAAAATATTTAGAGAGGTAATTTGTTCATTTGCGACACCTAATGCCGTGACCAGCCGTGACAGACTCGATGCAGGCAATATATCTTCACAATACACATTGTATAGCTCGACAAGTAGTTTTTACATCTAATTATTATATTATACGTCATATGCCTTAATCACAGCTGAGTGGTGGCTAAATTATGGCACAAGTGCACCGACATTAAGGAAGATCACAATGAGAGTTCTATCACAAACATCCTAGTCGAGTGGGTGTGAGCGAAATTGATCGACATTCTCCTTCTTACATACTAAGCTGAAGAATAGGCTAACACACCGCAGGCTGAACAAAATGGTGTATGTTCATTACAACATGAAGTTGAAGGTTCGGCATGTACAGATGGATACAAGGAGAGGAGAGGGAGATTATGATCCAACAGATGCTGTGTACTTGCGAGACGATGATGACCCTATGGTTTCATTGGTTGCAAGAGCCACAACCGAGCATTGTGAGGCAGAACTTGACGAGGAGGGCGAAGAACTAGGCGATATACCACGACCTAATACTTTTCTCGCAGCAGCTGTACAACAGGCAGTGGGGGAGGGAGATGACATCCATGTGCAGATGGGTGGTGAAGAGTCAGCAACGAGACGTGACGAGGAAGTTAATTTGGATGAAGACCTCATCATTGGGGGTGGAGACACATCGTATGCGTACGATGATACATCATGGGAGCGATTGATGCAACCTCCAGTAATTGAGCGTCCACTGCCAGCTCAGGTGAAATATTATTATAAAAATCGAATCGCATATTTGATTAGAGAGCGTAGGCAATTATCTATGTATGATGATGTAAGAAATATATTACAGGCCGAGTCGGTAAATGAACAATAGTCCCGGGTTGCTGCACCGCGACATTCAATATCTACGGAACCCAGAAGGTTATCCACTTCTAGAGAGGTTAGGGGGAGTTCGTCATTTAGAGAGGTGAAATTATATTGCAATATGTACATTTATATGATGTATTTCATTGGTAATTGATTATATTACCCTTTCAATTGTGTAGCCTTCTGTAGCATCCAAACAACCATCTCAGTCTGCTACGCTACGGCGCTCAACATCTAAGGCACCTAGTCAGTCGTCTCAGGTATACGTATAGACTTACACAGTACAAAGTAAATTGAATGATTATCTAACAAAGTGTCCGCTTCTCAGACATCAAGAGGGACACAATATGCAGCCACTAAGCCGTCGCATGCTCCACAGAAGAAAAAATCATCATGGACCACATTATTCAAAATCAAAAAGGACACGCAACCACCATTAAATCCGATAGATATTACAAACTTAGAGACATTAGATCCCAATGCAGATGACGACACTCCCGAGCCCTCTATCGAGTCCCGCATTAGTGGGAGTCATGACTCTGATGATGATAGTACACCGATAGGGTCTTCATCCCATGGAGGTGGTGGTTCTCAAGGTGGTCAACGAAGTCATCGTGGGGATACTAGTGCTGGTGGCAGAGAGTATAGCAGTGGTCAAGGTAGAGGTCATGGGGGCCGCGAACATGCCACATGGACAGAGGAGCAGCACTTCACACATGCCACGCAATATGAGGACCACGGTGCTCCACCGCCAAGGACAAGGCGGGCAGATGATCATTGGGATCCCTACTATGGTAGTTCTGTTGCAGATAGTACCAGCTATCAAGGTATGATGTCTGATTTTGAGAGGATGAGCACACATGACTCCTAAGGATCTGGAAGCGAGTATGGACGGTCATGGCCGCAGCAGCCAATGTATCATGGCGATTCAGATAGCAGTAGTTCATTCTTCCCATCGTATCTATATCCTCATGCCCATACTTTGATGCCGCAATATACCGAAGGATACGATCAGCCATCAGTTGCGCCACCACCGGTCGTGTACACACAAGGTTCACAGCAGTATGAATACTACGTACGCATGTACTGTGAGAACTATGCAGGTTCGATGGGTTATGGAGACTATATGTCCTATCTGCGGATCACATTTAATGTCAGATTGTTTGAAGATGGACGTTGGCCCAGTTTGGGTCCATATGATTAGGAGTATGTATCATTTGTTTATATTTAAAAGTAATTAATAATTAATTATAAATTTCTTCATATCTTGAGTTTTGTACTTGTCATTGAAGTTACTAATGTAAAATTTTACAACATTTGTAGGTCATCATGGACGGACGACGTCACCCTATGTGGGAGCATGGTTGCACTATTGAGAGTGATCGACATGTGCACAGTAGATATTGCAGACATCGCGTCACCGGCATACATAGATTTACAGAGCACCTTGTGGGAGTGGGACGTGATTGCCGTACATGCGACCGAGTTCCTCGGGATGTCTGACATTACTTTCTGATAGAGTTACGGGAGGGATATGTTTCTCATAGCAGAGACGGGACATCCTCTTCTACGTCTAGGGTACCCCCACCACTAGCACATGGCAGAGCAGGATCTTCCTCCACATCCAGAGTTCGAGTAGCACCAGTACTAGCACTAGCACCAGTCGCACATGATAGAATTGAATGTATAGATGTAGTGAGGATTTTTTTTACAGATTTTCATGTACCCCCCACCGCGCACACGACCCATCATTTGTGTAGATGGTTACATATTTTCAGTCCCACCCACATGTACCTCCACCCGCTAGGATAGAGTTAGATCATACGGGTCATCTATCTCATGTATCTGATTGTGATTGGGATTCGGGCTTCACAGATGACTCAAATGAGTGAGTTTTAGTAGTTTATACTTCATGACTAGAGTTGAATGATGTCATTATTATATCTATATTTACTTTAACATATTTAGTGAGTTTTTTTTATCTGTTAGCATTGGATGTTTAATTTAGAGGTGTAATATGTTAATTTTATATAATTTTTTTAATCAATACCTAGGCAGATCTAAACAGATCTACTAGGCATTTTATTAATATGATAAAAGGAAGAAGGTACAAGCAACTCGAGCCTACATAGCAACACCCTTCGAAGAGGGGACAATGGACTAAAGCAAGAGGCTCGACAGAAACAAAAAATTACAATCACTCGAGCCCAACAATAGGCTAAGAGCGATAGCGAGGATTGGGCTTGCGGCGCCTACGATTGGGGATCTCCCAACCAAGATCTTCATCCGCATTAGCAGGATCATGTTGAGCAATGTCAACGGCTAACGGAGAAACCAGAGAGGCCGAATGAATCGGGCCACGCACGTCCAAGTTTGAAGAAGACGAGCCACCAGCTGGAGGAGCAGCAGCCTTAGCCAACACAATACCATGAGCCTTCAGAGAATGTGCAGCATTATCAAGCCGATGAGTCACTAAGGAGGACGAGGCAACTCCAATGGCGGCCTGTTGAAGATATCTAGCAGGCGCAACCAAAGAATCAACAGCAGTACCATCACGAACAAGAGCATCAACATCACATGTCACTGAAGAGTCTGGCAGGGCAGGAGCAAGACCTGGAGGAGGAGGCTTCACAGGAGCAGGACCTGGAGGGGAAGGCATAGGCTGGGGAATAACGCGAGCGGCTGAGGCATCTGGAGCAGGAAGCTAGTCCATAGAGGATCTGCCAAAGATAGGTAAGGCATTGACTTCATCTCGAAGGGCTCGAAGGGCGGCCAAACGGGCCAAGCGAGCTGCATCCAGTTGGGGGCCATCATGCCCAACAGCGACAGAGGCACAAGGTACGCTAATGGCAGAACGGCTAGAAGCACCAGTCGCCTCAGCAGGAAGGGGGCTGGCGTTCACAGTAGCATCACTAGAGGCCGAAGGGGAGACGACCAGGGCGGCTGGCAGAGACATGCTCAAAGACAGATGGAGAGTAGTGCCAGACACAAGGCAACCAGACGGGTCTGCAGGTTTCACGGCCGATGAAACCAAGAGAACACCAGGCGAAGAAGAGCCAGCCACGGACGTTGACAACGCTGCTGGAGCATGGCCACACTCGCCGATGCTCTGTTCGGCAACACAGCTAACAGGCGGAAGGGTAATATGATCAGTATCTGTGGACGAAGAATGAACATCCACATGCGCACCAATATCATGATGAGAAGACGACTCGCCTGCCGAAGAAATACTGTGCGGATAGCCATCGGCTACCAAACCTAACCTGCCAGAAGAGCCCACGCCAGGATGAGGAAGCACCACATTGTCCTGTGTGCAGTCAATATGATGGACAACAGTAGTATCACCAACTACAGGAGTTACATTAGCATGAACCTGGGGGTTAATATGAGGGATGTCAATATCATTAGGGGCATCATTCACCACATCCTGAACTACCAAATCCTCAGTATCAGGAACAGCAACAATCTGCGCCTGTACATTGTGGACAACAGGTCTCCAAACACGCTTACCCACCACTGGCAAAGGTAGAATACCAGCATCTTTATTAACAATAGCCTCATCCTTCAACAACCCATCAGTAGCAGGGGGCGTTCCATCCTGGTTATCATTAAGCTTGCCATCCAATTTCTTTTTACATTTAGAATCACAGTGGCCTAACCTTTTGCATAAATAACAAAACAGAGGCGGGAATGGATAAAGAATATATTGACATTTGCCAGTAGACCCAGCTCCAACCCAAATACGTTGAGGAAGTTTCTTGGAGATATCTAGTTGCACACAGACCCTGGCTGAATGAGTACGAGAAAGACAGAGTGTCCCCGTCCACTTTCAGAACTGGACCAATACTACCAGCAATCGACCGTATCATGGCCTCATTATAAAAATTGGCCGGGAGACCAGGGAGTTCCAACCAGACAGGAACGATGGGGCAATCCGCATCCGGAGAAAAATCCATGGACCATTTAAAAAACCAGAATAGCCTTCCTTTCACATATAAAGATTCCTTAAGAAGAACAGACAAATAATCCTCTTTGTTCTGAAATCGAAGCAGAAGATGACGACTGTCCATTGCGCTAATAAAAAAGTCATCATTAAATTTAAATCTTTGCGCTAGATGAGAGCGGATCTCCGGGAACGGAGGACGTCCTTGGGGTGTACGCGCAATGATCGCAAACTCCAGCACCTTACACGATATCTTAATCTCGTCTATGGTAAAGAAAACAGCAGGTTCACCCGAATCCGTAAAAGCCAGGGCATGGACGTGAAGTGGAAGAACAGGAGGAGATATGGATCGCAGTAAAACCTTTGCAAACGACGCCTGAGCAACTTGAACCCCATCATCCGTAGGAGTGCCATCAGCAGGTATAGAAGAAGAAGCCTGACCCGCAGCCTCGTCAGCAGGAGGGGGAGCAGCAGGGGATGACGCCATGCCACGATCTCCGTTCAGCAAAATAGAAGGAGGCTCGGAAGGGCCTCCACCAGCATGTTTGTTGTCCGACGGTGTCAAACGTTTTCGGTGAGGCATGTGAACGAACATTTAGTAGACATCTGATTACGTGCGAGTCGCAGAGCCGCACATTCAAGGGTTTATACTTTAGCGACACCAATTGCCGCAACGTTTGCAGGGGCGAGGGCTTCACGCCGGAGGGATCTACTCCGTGATGCTGGAGCTCGCCGCCATGCACAGGTCGCAGAGGTCTATGCTTCGTCTTTTCTAGACAGGACCCGGCGATTAATGGAGGCGGGGGAAAAGCGAGGGGTACCGTTAATTGTTGGATGAGGACATCAATCACTGCACTGCACCGCTATCCTCCCCGTTCCACCCACCACCTCGATCACCCTTTCATTCTGTAGCTATCATTCCAGTTCTTGGCCGGTGTCCTGAGTACTTGTCCTCCGCTAATTTTATATAGTTAATTGTGTGTAATTTAATATGGATCTATTATCATAAAAAAGTAACTCTATATTCTAATATTATTAAATGTATATAACATTTAATCTTTAAATAAAATTTTATTATAATTTTATTTTTTAAAAATTAAAATTTTAAATTTTAAAAAAATAAAAAATCGTGTGACTTGTCGAGAGAGCGGACCGGGTCGCTGGGCGACCCGCTCGACCCGACCCATCTCGCGTCGAGACCGGGTCGGCCGGGTCGACAAACTATGAATATGAGACGTCCAGTTAAATCAAATCGCTTTCAACTAACTTAATTATTAATACAAATTTGATATAAAATAATATATAAAATATTTAAAAAGATAAGACTAGTATATCGATTACATATCACGTATTGATCATCGATTAGTACGATATAATACGAGACATACCGTACCGATTTCTTATAGATTGATCTAGGCTCAAAAAATTATCGACACGTGAGAAAGAAAGAGGATAAAAATACATACGCTACATCTAATTTCAGTTCTCACTTGATTAGGACAAAGTCAACGAGAGCGAACGACGTAGATAATGTGCAAACCATCTCTACCTTCGACGGAAGTTGAGATTTTTTATTGCGAATGCAAAAATAGATGCAAAGAATACAACAAAACCGACGGCCACAGCCGAAATCACCCGAAGAAATCGTGTCTAAATCCAAATAAGTCCTTCAAAAATTTAACAACGACTCACCTTCAACAAATTTTTAAGGAATTTATATATATGTACCCTTATAAAATTTAGTTTTATCAAATATACTCTTAATCAGTGCATATTATCATGAATATCTTTGAAATATGAATAATGTCACGATTATGTCCTCGTCGTAACTCCCGTGTGTTTAACCCGAGTTAAATGTGAGTTAAAAAGTAAGATTTATATATATATACTCATATAAAGTTCTATTTTATTAAATATATTATAGATCTAACGACCGTAGATGATATATTTTACTGAATACTCTCCTCCGTCAACGACATTAAATTAAAGAGATATAACTACAATATTTCTATCTAAATGAAAGATATTTACGATAATATATTCAGATGTAAAGTATATTTGATAAAATCAAAACTTTATGGAAGTATATACTTAAAAATCCCTTTCTTTTTAATGTCTCCAACCTGTGACACAAGCAAATCATGGTGTCCGAGCCACAGGGCATACCCAATAAAACCACCTCCACCAAACACGGATCCTCTGAAAAACCAGAAAAAGTTTGCGTGGTGGGTGGTAATTAGAACACTTGCTCTTGAAAGTTCTAGTGGTATGGAGTTGTTGAAAGGGGGCTTACAGCTCGGGGTATCAAGAACCCAGAGAAGAGGCTCCATATTCCACTCGGGTAAGGATCGTTCTTCATGTCGTACGTACTTTTTGTAAGAAATCCGCAATGCCTTTCCTCTCGGGGCATTTGAAGCCCATGAACTCAAAGAACTCCCGGATGTGCTCGCGGGGGCCTGGTACACGATCTGCCCTTCTGAGAGGAGAATGATGTTGTCGAAGAGCTCATAGGTTTCCGGCGCCGGCTGGAGCAGCGAGATGAGGGCAGTTCCTCCGAGGATGTCGATGGACTGCCGCAGCACCTTCACGATCTGGATGGTCGTGGAGCTGTCCAGGCCAGCGGATATCTCGTCCATGAATAGAGCCCTCGCAGGTCCAACCAGCATCTCCCCTGTAACACCAGACCGAGTTTCTTAAGAATCCACAAATTTCATAACAGGTGAAGAAACAGAGGAAGCAGATTCCCTAGACCTCTACGACCTGTGAATTAAGGTGTGATTTTTATATTTTTAACTGTCCAATCAAAGTGTACAAACACATAACTCGGATAAAGATCAACTAATAAAAAAAAATTATTTGCACGGCCAGTGCAGCCAATGAGACTCATAATCTAACTGCCTACTCATCAAATGATGGTAGTGCACACCTTCAGGATGTAGTCTGTGACGACGCTTTCTTGTTGCCCTTCCATTGCAGCTGCCTGCATGATTGAAAAGAAATCGGTTAGTCTCCTCCTCACAGGTTTTGAACGACAAGCGATGAGAGCAGAGCACAACAAACGCTAAGCTTACCTTCATGAAAACATCGATGTCAGGGTCCAGCTTGATGTTTGCTGCTTTCTCTCGCCGTGATAGCACTGCCAGCATCTATGTGATGATCCCCAGAAGCTTGTAAGAGGAATTGTTCACCTCGTACTGCATGTGGAATTGATGAACAATGCTATTACACTAAGAAGACTCACCGTAACGCATTCCTACACCTTGACATCTCGCTGAAAAGGTTAGGGTTTCTCGCACTGTCATCTCTCCGATCAGTGGCGGAGTCAGAAATATTTAAAAGGGGGGGTAAAATAAAATTAATATAATAAAAATTATTATTATTTAAATAGAAGACATTTTACAAGTGATTTGTCAACGACGGGTCTCATATTCTGAAAGCGTTATATTATTACCTCATTGTCAATACTCTCGAACGTCTCCTTCTCAATATATATCATTAAATTATCATTCATCCATTGATCATCACAAAAATTACTTCAGCTTCAAAATTAAGTGCAATGTTTTCGACGAGTGGAAGCTAACTTTGTATTATAAAATCGAGATAATGAATCATAAACAAGAACAACCGAGTGGAAGAACCAAGTTAAACTACTGAGATATGTAAAATCCCCTTGATTGAAAGTACACGAAACAAGAATTAAAAAGAAAGATAAAATTAAAGAAAATAAAGACAAAATCAAAGTCTTGAATGAAATGTCTTTCCCAAATAAAATCTCATGGTAAAGTCCTAACGATTCCAGCAAAACCCATCAAATAGATGACAAGAGATCCGAGCAAGGGAAAAAACTCACCGTATTGACAAAGAAGTTCCTCAGAGTGAAGTGAAGTGTGGGGGGCCGGACGTGCGGATCGGAGAGACCTACTACAAGCCTGCAAATCAACCCTATACACAGCCCGATAGCCTTTTTTTATTTCTGCTCAACCATCAAAAAATAACCCCTACAGACTAAGTTTCTCAGTCGGCAACCGCAAAACCCTTTTACGGTTCTACTGTACTACTTTTGTCCTCTTTGGTCTCTTTTAGATTTCTATCTTACAAAAGAAAATCTCCATCGTCGATTTACGGTTAAGCAACCAACCAATGAATGTAGGTGATAAATGCCCACCATCAGTAGATATTTTAACTTAATCGTAAAACTTAGATATCCACCATCCATAAACATCTAATGGGCCCAAAAAACTCAACAGAGGTGAGGGGAAAATATAAACAAATTTACCCAAGTCTAAGGGGGGGCAATTGCCCCCCCTTGCTCCGCCAGTGTCTCCGATGTTGGCATCATTGTAGGTTACCTTCTAAGAAACCTGTAAAAAAAGATTTGCGAAAAGTTTCTCTGTATCAGATAGCAACTGCGAAGCAGAAAAACGAGGCTTAATTTTATAAATACCGTTGTCACATGTACAATATTATATTCAGATTTTTGCTAATTATTTCCTGCAATCTTAACTAATTATATATTAGTCCCTAAGTTATTGAGGTGTCCATATAAGTCTCTACAGTCCTATAACTCTTACAAAAACGTCTATGTGATTAACGAATGTTTTAAAAAAGAATATTCTATAAACTATTCTATAATAGGGGTGAGACATATAGATCTACCATCTGTTGCCCTGGTCGGAACCCCCCTCCCCCACCTACTACCACCGCTAGCCATCCTGTTGCCGCCTGCACCCCCTCTCGGCCCCCTCTCTCTAGAACCCGCAGAACCTCCCATCCCCTATCATGGCACCCGCTCCCCCCACCCTTCGTTCCCGACCCCATCTCCCCCTCTGGTGCCCTAGAACCTACCCATCCCGTGGTGCGGACACCCGAGCAGTTGAGCGGCGCGACACGTCGAGCCACCGGTACCGCACACGGGGCACGACTCGAGCCACCTCAGCGTCCATCTGGCTCAGAGACAGCCTGGAGACTCCGCCTTGAGCCTCCCCATTTATCATATTTAGTTAGACTTTATGTGTGTGTAATTTATGTTTATTTCATTGTATTCGGTATGTAATTATGAGTGTACGAGGGGCTTATTTGTAAAATGGGACCCCTGGGTCCCACGGGACCCCCAGGCCCCTCCCATTGATCCACCTCAGCCCATGGGCCCCATGTGGGGTCAGTCAACATGTCAAATGGAGGCATCTAGAAGTTTGAATGGTAAAAGGCACATGGGAGACAAGTGGACTTCAAAGTCCAAGGTGGCTACCAAACTTGTCCCCCCTTGCCACCATAGTCAATAGGCCGCCCCCCCCCTTTGTTTTTTATATATAATTTTTGTGTGATGTTCACATCTCATCCCAGCCCTCCATCCCCTTCCCCTAGATCCAATGGTGGATAATAGATGTGAGATGTAACACATAAATACTTGTATTTTCCCATTTTGATGAATTAATGCCATTTGAATTGGAAGAAAATCTTGGAGCTCCAGCTTGGTGCGCCCCCTTCTCCTCTCCCTCTCCCCCTTGGATGCTGTGAAGGCTTCCATTCTGAGGTGTGACTCCTCGTATATCGGTTCCGACGATCGCCGCCGCCGCCACGAGCCGCCACCGCACCGCCATCAACGGAGTTCTGCCTGCGCAGTACCACAGCAGCTTGTTCGAAATTCACAGGTCTTCCCCAAGCTCATTTGGCTACCAAATTTGGAGGAGTTGTTCCTGGGATGTTCCTCTCCACCCACAAAAATCAGGCCAGCATTCAGATCACGTTTCCTATATTTTGATTTTCGTCCACTCTTCCATTTTGGTTCTGCCAGAGTTCTGTCCAGGTTCACCTTCGTCCTGAGTTTCATGTCTTAGATCCACTTTTTGATTTTTTTTAGTTCGCCCAATTTTACTGGAGGTTCCATCCATCCACCCGTTCATCCAAAATTTTTCTCAATTTTTGATTCGCCCATCTCATATTTTCTAAAAATCGTTCTCAGACCCATCTACAGTTCTGTCCACCTGTTCCCAGATCCGACCACCAGTCACCCCAAAAATCATAACAAATCGCAGATACTCCAAATCACATTCTAAAAATAGTCCCCATTCCGTGGTTTGATTACCTACAACTTTTAAGATTAGCTCGAAGTCTGAATCCAACTGTACATAGGCGGTCAACGGCCATTTATAGGAAACTGATATGCTGATCTGAGAGCTCGGTTACTGTACAACAGGGACTTGTAAATTCAATAAAGTTCTGATCCGGCCAGATATAGTAGATCTCTCTGGGTCTAGATTGTAGTATTTGAAGAGAGATTTCCAACGATAGCTCATGCGCCCCGATCCGACATCGGGATTGATCGCAGCGGCCATTCTCGCCGGAGCGCGAGCCGGAAAACAGAAATCAAAATCCGTGGGCAGCTAGTTCAACAATTGGGAATCGGGGCCGATCGACCCCCGATCGGTGTTTCCGGCCGACCGCCGTCCGTGGAGGCGCGCCACCAGGGGTCTCCATCACTGTGGGACCCACCCCCGCAGATCCGGAGGACAACGCCGTCCGTGGGCCCCGCGGACCCGTAGAAGCTGCCGTTCGGAAAGCACAAAAACACAGAATTCGGTACCGCCGGGCGACATCAAGATGCTGTCCGTCAACCCAATTTGCGTGATTCCCCGACCCCGCATGTGACCTTTTACTTCCCTGCGTGGAGTGGGTCAAATTATTGTACTGCTGTAAAATTGTGTTAACCGGGAGTCCGTGATTGGCCGGGGTTGTCTTCGTCACGCCGGGTGCGTGGAGGTAAAGGTCTCAACTTCTCGGCATTCGCTTGCTAGTTTAGTATATGGTCTTTTGCCGCTACCGAGAGCGATAGGTACTAGCCCGTGTGTTCATGTCACCGCTGTGAGTGTGAGAGTGACCCGTCCCGCGACTCGATCCGAGTCCGGAAGTGAGTCTGACTACCTTGAACTCTGTCGGTTCTTCAACCGCGCACGATCCGCATTTCCCTCGCTTGGGACGACGAGTGAGCTTGCGTTTCTGTTAGTGACGTATAGCCCATAGGAGCTCTCCGTGTTGGGCCTATTGTCACTCCCATCATGTGTTGCTGGTCGAGTCCGCATCTAGAGTCCGAGGTCCATACCACGTAGAGTCGGTCCCCGTGTCCGTCCCGCATCAGTTTGGTATCAGAGCGAGTCGAGTCTAGGGTAGTCATTGCATAAGTCTTGCATGCATTATGGTCTAAGTCAAGTCTAGGATCATCATTATTTTCAAAACAAAAAAAAGGTGTGTTTTAAATTGCATTTCATCCCGATAATTCGGTATCTTAAAAGGTGTTGTCCGAACGTTAGGCTACGCCTACCGGGAGGTCGCACACTTGCGGGAGTGATCTTCGGATCGATTAACTCCGCCCCGTACCGGATATTGGTTTAGGTCTAAGTGCATCATTTAGTGTGTGTTTGCATTAGTCGGTGTCTTCTAGGTCGTGTGTCAGTTGCATGCCCACCCGTCGAGGTACCCAATACTCGCCACCACCACCTATGGCGGATTCCTGGGCCCGTAGCTCCGATGAGTCCTCGACGGCCGAGATGTTCCGAGCCATTATGGAACGTCTTGACACGCGTCTGGATGGTCTTAGTACGCGTATGGATGGCATAGGAACGCGTCTAGAAGGGCAGATGAAAGCCCTCGAGGATCGGGCCGAGTCTTTGGATCAGTCCATCCAGGGTCTAGTTGGGAGAATTGCCATCCTAGAGAGAGGCCCAGTAGCGGCGCAACCCACGCCAACGAACGGCCAACAAGAGCCGGTGCAGCAACCCGCTGTGCCAAGGGCTCAGGTGGAGGATGTCGGGAGGCAACATGCGCCTATAGTGGATGATTATGCTTCCGACAATGATCAGGGGGGTAACGGTCGTCGTCATCAACGACGGAATCATGATGACGAGGATGACGACCGCATTCTTAGGGGTGTGCGTGCGGACCCTCCCACTTTTAGCGGGTCCTTGGACCGTAGGGTGTATTTAGATTGGGAGGCCGGCATGGACCGGTACTTCGAGTGGTTTGAGATGACGGACCACCGAAGAGTCCGATACGCAAAGATGAAGCTGCAAGGGCAGGCCCAAACTTATTGGATCAATGTGGAGAGCCTGCTCAACCAGCGACGTCAATCCCAGATCAGTACTTGGGATGATATGAAAATCAAGTTGAGGGAGAAGTACCTTCCCGCCTCATATCGCCAACGTCTCATAGACAAGTGACAAAGCATCTCCCAAGGGAACCGATCCGTGACCGAGTACACCGCCGAGTTCGATGAGTATTACTTACGGTGTGGGGTCACAGAAGAGAGCACTATGACTATATCCCGCTTTCGAAGAGGTTTGCGGCCCAATTATCAATATGAACTCTTTCGCCGCAATGCAACCACTTTGGAGCAGGCATATCAGATAGCTCTCGAATTGGAGCAATTCGAGGCCGAGTTCGAGTCACCCCATCGGTTGGGCTCTTTTCCCCTTCGTAGTGTCGAGCCCCGTGGCTCATCTGGCACGTATCCGAGGGCCCCCATGGCTCGACCTCAGGAGCCCGCTCGTCCCGAGCCGTTTGCTCCTAGGCCTCGTCCTCCACCTCCGAGGGACCTTCCTCGTCCCTAGCATCTTACAGCCCCACCCATAGTCCGTCCACCGGCACCCGTACCTCCTGCACGTCCTTTGTTGCCTACGCCTCCTATCCGTCGGGAGGATAAAGGTAAAGGACCTATGATTGGGGAGCCTAGTGGATCACGACAGCAGTGTTATCGCTGCAATGGGTTTGGTCATTTCGCCAACCAGTGTCCCACCCGCCCATCTCTTCACATTGGGGACACACAGGCCGAGGATACCACCCCTACGGGCCTCGAGTTAGTCAGCTATGAGGCCGATGAAGAGCTAGCTGACGAGTACTATGAGATGGGAGGTGAGACCCAGGATGCCCAGCATTCGGACGATACCCACGTGGGGGTCGTCAGATGTATCCTCACCCAGCCACAGGTCAGTGATGACTGGCGACGGACTACTATCCTTCATGTATTCTGTAGGCTGGGAAAGCAAATTTACAAGGTGATCATCGATAGCGGGAGTTGTATCAATGCAATCTCCACGAACGCTGTCACTCGTCTTGGTCTCACACCCGTAGACCACCCTTGCCCCTATCAGGTATCATGGGTGGATACCACTTCCATTTCGGTCAGGCTGCGGTGCTTGGTCCCGCTGCAGCTCCACTCCTACCATGACGAGATCTGGTGTGATGTTCTCCCCATGGAAGTGGGCAGTATCATTCTTGGTAGGCAGTGGTTATTCGACCGGGATGCCACGCTCCATGGCCGGTCGAACACCTGTACCTTCGACCACGCTGGCCAGCGGGTCCCCCTCCAACCCGTTCGGCCCAGGAGCCCATCAGTCAGGGGTCCTACTGGCCCTAGTACTCCGAAGCCTTCCGTTCCCGGGCCTAGTACCCCATCCCCAGCTCGGGCAATGACCGTTACCTCTGGCCCAGGAGAGCCCTCGACGAGGAGATTGATGATGATTAGCTCCCGGGAGATGGAGCAGGAGCTTAGTCAGGGTTGTCCGGTGTTTGCCATTACGGTCCGAGAGGTGGAGCGGGACTCCGAGGGTGAGCTCCCACCCGAGGTTGTTCCCATTCTGCAGGAGTATGCTGATGTCTTTCCCGATGAGCTTCCCGAGGGACTCCCACCTATGCGGGATATTCAGCATGCCATCGACCTTGTTCCGGGCTCTTCTTTGCCCAACCTTCCTCATTATCGCATGAGTCCCACGGAGCATGCCGAGCTTAAACGGCAGGTCGATGAGTTAGTGCAGAGAGAGTCTGTTCGAGACAGCATGAGTCCATGTGCTGTACCCGCATTACTCGCCCCGAAGAAGGATGGCACGTGGAGAATGTGCATTGATAGTCGCGCCATCAACAAAATCACCGTGAAGTACAGGTTCCCTATTCCCCGCCTTGATGACATGCTGGACATGATGGCAGGTGCCACTATCTTTTCGAAGATCGATCTTAAGAGTGGCTACCATCAGGTGAGGATTAGGCCAAGTGATGAGTGGAAGACCGCATTTAAGACCAAGGACGGTCTATATGAGTGGTTGGTCATGCCTTTTGGGTTGACCAATGCCCCTAGCACTTTCATGCGACTCATGACTCAGGTCCTTCGACCTTTCATTGGAGTCTTTATAGTGGTGTATTTTGATGATATCCTTATCTATAGCCGCACCACAGGGGACCACTTAGACCACCTTCTGCAGGTCTGTCTACTTCTTCGGCGAGAGCAGCTGTTTGCGAACCCACAGAAGTGTGCCATCATGACACCTCAGCTTACCTTCTTGGATTTCATTGTGTCTAGTACGGGGGTCTCTGCCAATCCGGAGAAGGTCCGGGCCATTGTTGAGTGGCCGGAACCCCGTACCGTTCATGATGTCCGCACCTTTCATGGTCTTGCGACGTTCTATCGTCGCTTCATCCGCGGATTTAGCTCCGTCACCGCCCCGATCACGGATTGTATCCGAAAGGGCACATTTTTATGGACGAAGGCCGCATCTGCCGCCTTCAAGGACATCAAGGAGCGCATGACCCAGACACCTATCCTTCGACTGCCTGATTTTTCGAAGGTGTTTGAGGTCTCTTGTGATGCGTCGGGCGTGAGAATTGGAGGAGTTTTGAGTCAGGAGTCCCACCCGATCGCATATTTCAGCGAGAAGCTGAATGACGCGAAGCTGCGATATTCCACATATGATAAAGAATTCTACGCAGTTGTTCAGGCTCTTAGGCATTGGAGGCACTATCTTTTACATCAGGAGTTTGTCCTATACTCCGATCACGAAGCATTGAGGTATCTCCACTCCCAAAAGAAGCTGAACTCATGTCACAGTCGTTGGGTCGAGTATCTCCAGCAGTTCACCTTTGTGCTTAAACATAAGGCTGGAGTGGAAAACAAGGTGGCTGATGCCTTGAGTCGACGAGCATATTTGCTTACCACCATGAGTGCTGAGGTCATAGGGTTAGAGAAGATGAAGGAGGCCTATGTTGATTGTCCTGACTTCGGTCAGATTTTTACCACTCTTCAGGCCGGACCCTCGAGAGATCTTGATGAGTATGTGCTTCAGGAGGGTTACCTCTTTCGAGGTAGCAGGCTATGTGTTCCCCGAACTTCGGTTCGAGATTTCTTAGTGTGGGAACTACATGCGGGAGGTCTATCCGGCCACTTTGGTCGGAACAAGACTATTGAGGCAGTGGAGCATCGATTTTATTGGCCGAGCTTGAAGCGCGATGTTGCTAACATTGTGGCTCAGTGCCGTACCTGTGCTACGGCCAAGATGAAGAAGCAAAGCTCTGGCCTTTATACGCCTCTTCCCGTGCCTGATGCCCCGTGGCAGGATGTTAGCATGGACTTTATTTTGGGATTGCCACGTACCTCCAGGAAGCATGATTCGGTCTATGTGGTGGTTGACTGTTTCTCAAAGATGGCCCTCCTTATTCCTTGCTCAAAGACGTCGGATGCTTCTAGGGTAGCCCGCCTTTTCCTTACGCATGTGGTGTGCAAGTTCGGGTTACCTTGCACTATAGTGTCTGACCGTGATGTTAGATTCACTTCCTATTTTTGGAAGACACTATGGCATATGATGGGTACTCACCTCAAGTTTTCTACTGCATATCACCCCCAGACAGATGGCCAGACCGAGGTAGTCAATAGGAGTCTGGGAGATCTTTTGAGGTGTCTAGTCAGGGACCGCATTGGGGATTGGGATCTCATTTTACCCATGGCTGAGTTTGCATACAATGATTCGATGAATAGGTCTACCGGCATGAGTCCATTTGAGATTGTCACAGGTCGTAGGCCTAGGAAACCCGTTGACCTTGTCCCCATGCCTATCCATGCTAGAGTGTCGGAGTCGGCCGAGTCGTTTGCTAGGCATGTTAGGAGTTTGCACGATGACATCCGTCGTCACATTGAGGCCAGCAATGCAATGTACAAGGAGTTAGACGATGCCCACCGACACCACCGAGAGTTCCACGAGGGCGAGTACGTCATGATCAGGGTAAGACCTGAATGGTTTCCCTCTGGAACCGTTAAGAAGTTGCAAGCTCGCGGAGCCGGTCCCTTTAGAGTGTTGAAATACGTTGGATCCAATGCGTATGTTGTGGACCTGCCCGAGGAATATGGTATAAGCTCTACCTTCAATGTATCGGATCTTGTTGCATATCGGGACCCAGCGGTGATCCCTAGTGAGCCTTTTGAGCCATCTCCTCCCCTTGAGAGTGATCCCCCACCTGAGTGTCCACTTCCACCTCCAGCCCCTTTTTCACGGCAGCGTGAGCATATAGATCGTATACTGGACGAGCAAGTGACAGTTACCAGGAGTGGATCTTACCCGCGCTACCTAGTGCGATGGAGAGGACGGCCCGCTACTGAGGACACATGGGTCACACATGGCGAGTTGCAGCGGATCGATCCGGACCTTCTGGAGCGATATAGGAGTGATGCAGACCCTTAATCGACAGGGTCGAGTTTCTCCCACCCGGGGAGAATTGGTGCGGACACCCGAGCAGTTGAGCGGCGCGACACGCCGAGCCACCGGTACCGCACACGGGGCACGACTCGAGCCACCTCAGCGTCCATCTGGCTCGGAGACATCCTGGAGACTCCGCCTTGAGTCTCCCCATTTATCATATTTAGTTAGACTTTATGTGTGTGTAATTTATGTTTATTTCATTGTATTCGGTATGTAATTATGAGTGTACGAGGGGCTTATTTGCAAAATGGGACCCCAGGGCCCCACGGGACCCCCAGGCCCCTCCCATTGATCCAGCTCAGCCCATGGGCCCCATGTGGGGTCAGTCAACATGTCAAATGGAGGCATCTAGAAGTTTGAATGGTAAAAGGCACATGGGAGACAAGTGGACTTCAAAGTCCAAGGTGGCTACCAAACTTGTCCCCCCTTGCCACCATAGTCAATAGGCCGCCCCCCCCTTTGTTTTTTTTATATAATTTTTGTGTGATGTTCACATCTCATCCCATCCCTCCATCCCCTTCCCCTAGATCCAATGGTGGATAATAGATGTGAGATGTAATACATAAATACTTGTATTTTCCCATTTTGATGAATTAATGCCATTTGAATTGGAAGAAAATCTTGGAGCTCCAGCTTGGTGCACCCCCTTCTCCTCTCCCTCTCCCCCTTGGATGCTGTGAAGGCTTCCATTCTGAGGTGTGACTCCTCGTATATCGGTTCCGACGATCGCCGCCACCGCCACGAGCCGCCACCGCACCGCCATCAACGGAGTTCTGCCTGCGCAGTATCACAGCAGCTTGTTCGAAATTCACAGGTCTTCCCCGAGCTCATTTGGCTACCAAATTTAGAGGAGTTGTTCCTGGGATGTTCCTCTCCACCCACAAAAATCAGGCCAGTATTCAGATCACGTTTCCTATATTTTGATTTTCGTCCACTCTTCCATTTCGGTTCTGCCAGAGTTCTGTCCAGGTTCACCTCTGTCCTGAGTTTCATATCTTAGATCCACTTTTTGATTTTTGTTAGTTCGCCCAATTTTACTGGAGGTTCCATCCATCCACCCCTTCATCCAAAATTTTTCTCAATTTTTGATTCGCACATCTCATATTTTTAAAAATCGTTCTCAGACCCATCTACAGTTCTATCCACCTGTTCCCAGATCCGACCACCAGTCACCCCAAAAATCATAACAAATCGCAGCCACCTCCAAATCACATTCTAAAAATAGTCCCAGTTCCTTGGTTTGATTACCTACAACTTTTAAGATGAGCTCGAAGTCTGACTCCAACTGTACGTAGGCGGTCAACGGCCATTTACAGGAAACTGATATGCTGATCTGAGAGCTCGGTTACTGTACAACAGGGACTTGTAAATTCAATAAAGTTCTGATCCGGCCAGATCCAGTAGATCTCTCTGGGTCTAGATTGTAGTATTTGAAGAGAGATTTCCAACGATAGCTCATGCGCCTCGATCCGACATCGGGATTGATCGCAGCGGCCATTCTCGCCGGAACGCGCGCCGGAAAACAGAAATCAAAATCCGTGGGCAGCTAGTTCAACAATTGGGAATCGGGGCCGATCGACCCCCGATCGGTGTTTCCGGCCGACCGCCGTCTGTGGAGGCGCGCCACCAGGGGTCTCCATCACTGTGGGACCCACCCCCGTAGATCTGGAGGACAGCGCCGTCCGTGGGCCCCGCGGACCCGTAGAAGCTGCCGTTCGGAAAGTACAAAAACACGGAATTCGGCACCGCCGGGTGACATCAAGATGCTGCCCGTCAACCCAATTTGCGTGATTCCCGGACCCCGCATGTGACCTTTTACCTCCCTGCGTGGAGTGGGTCAAATTATTGTACTGCTGTAAAATTGTGTTAACCGGGAGTCCATGATTGGCCGGGGTTGTCTTCGCCACGCCGGGTGCGTGGAGGTAAAGGTCTCAACTTCTCGGCATTCGCTTGCTAGTTTAGTATATGGTCTTTTGCCGCTGCCGAGAGTGATAGGTACTAGCCCGTGTGTTCATGTCATCGCTGTGAGTGTGAGAGTGTCCCGTCCCGCGACTCGATCCGAGTCCGGAAGTGAGTCTGACTACCTTGAACTCTGCCGGTTCTTCAACCGCGCACGATCTGCGTTTCCCTCGCTTGGGACGACGAGTGAGCTTGCGTTTCTGTTAGCGACGTATAGTCCATAGGAGCTCTCCGTGTCGGGCCTATTGTCACTCCCATCATGTGTTGCTGGTCGCGTCCGCATCTAGAGTCCGAGGTCCATACCACGTAGAGTCGGTCCCCGTGTCCGTCCCGCATCATCCCGCCACTGTCCCTCCCATCCCCCTATCGTTGGAACCCATAGAACCCCTAGCCCCCTATCCTCTCCCCCTCCACCCTCCCGGCCCTATCTCCCCATCTAGCACCTTAGAACTCCCCCTCCCCATCCTTCCGCCGTCTGTACCCCCCTCCCAACCCCCTCTCCCTGGAACCCGCAGAACCCCCCACTTCTATGGCCTACCTTTGCACCTATCCACCCCCCCAATCTGCCCCAACCAATGAAGGGGACATAGATAGTGGGCTCTACCTTGGCAGCTCTAGATCTAGCATTGACGGTTGCACGCCTTGTCTCTGCAAGTTTTATCATCTGCCAGCTCCGACCTAACCTTCCTAGGCTGGTGTCGGTGTCTACAGATCCGCCTTCTTCCGGTCCTGCAACGTCTTCGAGATGCACAACACTTGGCACCCACCGACTTCCTTGGCTGGTTCAGGCGTTGTAGGCCCGGTGGTACTCATGTCCCCCCTTGCTACACCGTCCTCAGATCCGACGGACATTCAGCTTGGAGCAGAGCTAGCGCCAAGAGGATCGTCCTCGACAATGTTGAATTATGGATGGGTCTCACCTTCACCGACAACACAACCAAAGTGGGATTGACCGGTTGTTGTAGGGGCTTGGGCACACGCAGAACCAGCACCCCCTCATCTTGTCTCCTCTCCGTCGGACCCCGCTCCCCCTCCCAGCCCCCTCTTCCTCTCCGGTGCCTCTGCTACCGTCTACAACCTCCCTTCCCCACCGTCGGACGCCCTTGCTCTCTCTCTCTCCCTCTCACTCTTTCTCTCTCTCAACTAACCTGGGATATTTCGATCTTTTCATAACCTTAAGTTAAGTTAACCACACTTTGGTTAACTTCTTTTGAAGTGAACGAACGACATGTACTTTTTTGTACAACGGCAATGATTGTAGGGACTTATATGGACGTCTTAAGAACTCAAGGACTAATATATAATTAGTTAAGGTTATAGGAACTAATTAAGAAAAATCTCTATTATAGTTGCCATCTTTATAAGATTAGGGGCTTTTAGACAAAAGTTCTTAAAACTTAGGTAATTACAAAAAACATAGTGATCTTTTATTTTCTTAAAAGCCCGTGTAATATGCTATGTTATATCCTCACAGTTAATCTCAGTCTATATTCTTTAACCCAACCGCGGTTAAGGCTAAATTAGAGTGGAAAAGACAAAAATGTCTCTTACCTTACTAACACACATACATGGAGAGAGAGAGAGGCGTTGCCTACTGGGGTGGGCACTGGGAGGTGGGGCAGGTGATCGGCTGGGAGGGGGGCGCCAACACCCCACCCCGCTGAGTTGGGGTGCAGAGAGAAGGAGAATGGGAATTCCGGAAGAAGACGAGCTTTGCAGAATCAAAGATGAGAACATCGGCAATGGAGGTAACAAAATGAGGAGGGCTTCGGTAACATATATATATATATATATATATATATAATTACATGGTGCTGACATAGATGATGCTACCATGATCATTTTTCTTAGTTGTAGTTATTTTTTATTTTTTTTATTTTTTCAAGTGATTTGAGATGAGTCCAAACCCCGTATTTTTCTTGGAATCTACGGTTAGAAAAAAAATATTAATAGTGACTTAAGTCTAAATTACTATTCACACTTTTTTTATTGACTTCTGAAATAAATTTTTGGTGACGAGAACCTACGTTGCTGTATGTCTATATACGCCCATCCACATCCACTTCGGGCTTTGTCAGGACAAAGTTTTGATCTCACGGGTCCACCCTGTTCTTCCTCTTGAAGCCGGGGGTCTCTTCCGTGGTCGCCTGGCCACCTTCGCCCGCGATCGTCTCCCTTTGTACGTTCCGCACCTTGCACACCTGTGGCGGATCTTGCAAGGACCCTTGGTTGTGTGCCCGGTCAATGTCTCCACTGTTGGTGGCGTCGACGGCCGTTGGCGCCGGATCTTGTGGTTGGGGAAGTTCTCGCCCATCAGAGCCCGATAGCGTATGGCATCAACGCCACAGTCGAGCAGCTCCTCTGTGGCCAGCAATGAGACTAGCTACAGGAGGCCACGTATATGGGTATTTTTATAAATAATAAAAGATTATAAGAGTTTTTAAGAAAATAATGGCCTTTCGTTATTTACTAAACTTTTAGTGTTATTTAAAAAACCTTAAATTTTATCAAAACTAACATTAAGATTTAATTATGTTATGCTATTATTTAAATGTATTAAAATATTTATTACAATAATGGGAATGTAACGGGCTAATTAGTAGGGGGAGACGGGCTAATTAGTAGGGGGAGATTGTAGAATTACCATGTCTACTTCGCAATCTCTCCCATTTTTCCACCGCTCACCTTCGCTCCAGCCCTTTGTCCTAATTAGTCAGCGGCCTCTCCTTCTATGGCAGTGGGTGCATTCTCTCCTTGTTCCAATAAAAGGTAGGGCAACCTCCCCTCTAATACACATTGGCTAATTTTTAACCAAACATTAAAAATTGTTTTTACATATACATTATTTTTTTAGAAATATTATGATGCCATTTTTAGTTAGAAGTATATTTTTTGAAAAATTGAAATTAATGTTCTCAACTTGAGAAAATTTGAGAAAAGTATACTTTTCATCTTAGGTGGTGGTTAGTTCAAATGCCAAGAGGGAGAGATTATTTAAATATCTATCCAAAATACGTCTTCCATGGAGTCAGAAAATTTTGAAATAAAAAATCTCATTTGACAACTTGGCATTGCATATGCCAATTCGCCTCTGCTCGATGGCAAGCATAGTGACGGTAGACCGAGCTTCCTTCTTGCAGTCAGAGAAGTTTTCCTTGAACATCCGCTTCATATGCTAGAAGTAAGCAATGGAGCCCACCATGAGGGATTCAAACCATGTCCGGGCATTCTCTCATAATGTGATGGTAAAGGTCAAACACTTTACAGCGTCCAAAGCCCATTGAAAAATCAAGTTGGATTTGAAGTTGTGGAGGTGGTCCGTCAGGTTGGTGGTGCCATCATATGGGGTGAACGGCAACAACCAGAACTTTCAAGGTATAGGAGCTTCCAAAATCACCTGAGAGAAGAGGGCCTGGAAGTCGACGTCTTTCTCGACCAGACCCTTCACCTTGGCCACTTGGATGATGCAGTCCAGGTAGCACACCTTCCCCTCAAGCTCACGCTCGACGTCGTCGTAGTGCTGCAGTTGTCGGGCCATTCCTGGGTTGGAGTGCAGGGCGCTCGACGAGCGACATCGAGAGTACTGGGGCGGGCAGAGTGTCTGTGCCGTAGAGACGACCGAGGGCACTCAGCCGTCTATTGTCGACAGGGGCCTTGCTTCTTGGTATAGGGGCAACGGTGGTGGCGTTGTCCTGCTCTACCTGTCAGTCGAGGAGGCCCTGGTAGGCCTCCGTCAGAGCTTGAACCTGACACTTTATGTCAGCTAGTTCCTCAGCCGCGGTGTGGGCGGAGGTTCGATGGTGCTCTCCTTGAGATATGTGGTCACTAGAGGCTCCTTGAGACTCCTGGCGGGAGCCCACCGTGCCCCTCTAGTTGCAGACATTGTGGTAGCCGGTGCTTGGTGCCATGGCTCTTGTTCTGATTTTCCACAGACGGTACCAAAAAGTGTAGCGGTCGGAAAATGGTTACCCACCACTCGACTGACACCTCCAATTGTTAGTGAAACTGGAGCCCGAGCCTCACCGGGAGAAGGACCTACGGCCACCGAGAAGAGGTCAGAAGGAGCCCTAGGAAATATCCCAAGGGACAACCCTCCGACGGTCAAGTCAGCTAATTATAGAGCGAAGGGGGAGTGTTAGAGGAAGAAGTGAGGAACTGTGGACATGTAAATTTTGACATCCAAAATATACCACAATACGTCATGAATTGTGGAAAAATAAAGTGTCCCTAAAATGTACCGCCATGAGGTCGACCCTAACGACCCAACAACAAAGAAATACAAGAAGAGGGTCTAGATGGCCAGACCCCAAGAGTACTTTTCATATGATATCAATTGACGTCCCGACGGATGAATTAAAATTGCAGGAAGTCAAGGCATTCCTGAATAATACACTGATGCGGACTCAGCTGTGAGGACTCAGCGGCGAACAATACAACAATGGGCTCAAACTACTCGTACTTCGGAAGAGAATGGTTGCGTTAATCGTAACAACCAAGTGGTGATGAACCACCACGAATTTGTATTATGAGGGATGAATTAAACTCGTAGTCAAATGGGACTAAGGCACTCCTAAAGTCATACTCTCCCGGACCAGGTCACAAGCATTAGAAAGACCCATCTGGTGGCTCGTTAGGCCTCAGATGGCAGGTCTTGGCCGATCCGGCAGCAGGGTTGCACCCATCCGGCAGCTCCCCGCGAGCCAATCCGGCAAGCCTTCATCTGCTCGCCCTGACCGGCAGGCGGCAGCCCCCTTTACCCATCCGGCCGCGCCCTTCGGATCCCGTCCGACAGCCTGACTTGGCTCTATCTGGCAGTAGCCCCCACCGGACAGCGCTTGGACTAAACCAGTTGTGCACCCCCGATCCGGCAACCCCATCGGACGAGCGGCCACCCCATCCTGTAGCGCCGCGGCTTTCTATCCGGCAGTCCCATGGGAGCCTATCTGGCAGCCCAACGGGAGCCCCATCCGGCGGCCACCTGTTAACGCGTCATCCGGCACCAGCGGCAACGCCCTGGTGCGCGTACGGCAGCGGGTCGAACCGGCAGTAGTGGCCCCATCCGGCGCTACTCCCCATCTGGCAGTGGTCTCACGCGCTCGATTCCACAGCACTGGCTCCATCCGGCGGCAACGGATCCTTTGTTTGGCCGCGGCCCCCACACAGACCTCTCCTCGTCCCTATATAAAGGGAGGGATGACAGTGGAGAGAAGAAAGAGGATTGAGCATTGAACGAGAGCTGAGAAGAATGAGAGAAGAGGGTGGAGCATCGAGAGAAGCACAGAGGAGAGAGATTCTTCTGAGGCTATAGCGTCGACGGAGAGAGAGTTCGTGTCTAAGAAGTCTGTCCCTCCTAATAGCAAGAGGGAGGAAGAGTGACTTCTGTAAGTGAGGGGTTCCCTTGGAGTACATTCACACCCTTGGAGTACATTCACGAAGCTTTGCTATGTAGTTTTTTTGTTTCTCGATCTCCGAAAGTTTGTACAAGATTTGAAGAAATTAAATATTTACCTTGGTGTCATTTTGGTTATGGTCATCGTATTTCTTTTTCTTGCTTTCCTCTGCGTTACCGTTTACGGGGTCTTGGTTTCTGTCTGCCTCCCTTCTTCCGGCCTAGACTCCATCGGTTGGTCAATCACTCAAGCTGCTCGAGCCTATCCGAAGGAAATGCTGGTGCATGACACTGGACAAAAGAGTTCCCCCTGGAAGATCGCATGCTTGTGGTTTGTCTTGAGTTGTGGACATGATCGCAGCGGGATGGTCGTATAAGAGCTCCCGTTCGGTTCTCTGTCAATTGTGTCGCCCCTCCTCGTTGTGTGTTGAGCATTTTGCTTTTTTTTTCTTCTCTCTCTCCCTCGATTCTCCTTGTGGGAAGCAAAGCCTCAAATCCATGGGCTGATATCGACCTCCCTCGCCAACGAATTGGCTCAGGGATTTACAGGCTTACGACACCTCGCAAACATCGCGCGAAGCTCAGAGTTCTTTGCTCTAGTTGACCTCCCATTCTGATGCTCTGCTTTCCTTTGTTTTCTTTCCTTTAGAACTTGGTGCATACAAGGTGTGGTGCTCATCCTCTCTCCGTTCACCCCCCCCCATTTGATAGCTTTCCCAGTGAATAATCTGACGTTCCTTAACACCCCAACCGGCAGGTTCTTTAAGCACCCATCCGACAGCTCCTCCACCCTCTCTTCTTAACCAGTGGGTGGTGTCCCGTTCTTCCTTACCCTGGTCAGCAGTACAGTAGCCTTCTACTGCAGCCATCCCTTGTAGCTGATCTGACATCCCTTGATCACCTTCTCACTAGGCAGTCTGGCGCCAGTTAATCAGTGCCTCAATCCCATGCTGATCCGCCAGCTCCCTCTATATTATTGATCTGGCAGCCTCCCCTACATTGTTGATCCGTCAGCTCCCTCTATACTATTGATATGGCAGCCCCCATACATTACTGATGCGGCAGGCCCCACTTAGCCTGTCCAACAGCCCCAATAGGTTGATCTGGCAACCCCTCTGTAGATGAATTTTGTATCCCATTTCCTTTGGATCGGCAGGTCCCGTACATCGTGATGCTTGTTCCGAGTTTTGAATGATCCATGTCTTGATTTAAGCCATTTGTTTCCTTGGAGCATGTGACAATGCCGTTACGAGTGTTGCCGCTCAGGCCTCACTCTGATAATAAAGAGGTCATCTCGAATTTTCGTGGATTAACACCCACTTTACACCTCCCAAACACTCCAGATCTAGGGGAGATGCGGTCGAAATTTCGTCAAAAGTTTAACTGATAAATAAATCAATGGCGGAGTAATCATAATTCTGAAGAAAGGATAAAAAGAAATGATAAAAAAAATAAAATAATAAATGATCATAATGAAGAGAATAGAAAGATATTAACAAAAATAGTACACATATCTAAATTATAACATAGAAAGGAAGAAAGAAAGCATAGTAATTAAATAAATAAATGTTGAAAGATGATGGGTAGGTCGTCCTGCCCGTGTTTCGGGTCGACGCACCCCAATGGATTCGGTCGACCGATCTGCATCTTCGATCGACCGACCCCTGGGCAGGTCGACACATCCTGAAGGCCAGGTCAACTCATTCTTAGTCCAAGTTGACTCACCTTGAAGCCTAAGTCGACTGACCCTTGGACCAAGTCAACTTACCCCAGCCCAATACCCTTAGACAGGTCGACTCATTCTTAGTCCAAGTTGACTCACCTTGAATCCTAGGTCGACTCACCCTCGGACGAAGTCGACTTACCCCAGCCCAATACCCTCAGACAGGTCGACTCACTTCCAACCTAAGTTGACTTAATCTCAGCCTAAGTCGACCTATCCCCAGTTTAACACCTGCATACTGGGTCGACCTGCTTTCAATCTAAGTCAATTTATTTTCAAGCTGGGTCGACCTGCTTTCAATCTAAGTCAACTTATTTTCAAGCTAGGTCGACCTACCTTTAATCTAAGTCGACTCACTCAAAGCAAAACCAATATATGATCAGACCCAATATATATATATATATATATATATATATATATATATATAATACTAATAATGATAATAACAATAATAAAAAGATAATAACCAAGGAATCAATGGCGTCTGATTCGGGGGCCCTTACACCCGGACCTTGTGTGATGGGAATAGAGATGATGCCCTCGCTAACTAGGCTTGGATCTCGGGGACCGCCTCGCCATGGCCATGGCCTGACTTTGTCTTGGGCCAACAACTCTTCGAGTTTGACCTATTTTCATCGGGATTCATCCTGCTCCTTTTATTACCAAACATCAAACTTGCCGCATTCCTGACAGATATTTTCCCAAACATCATTCATGTCTTCGTCGTGCTTTCCACTCGGAATACTTTTCAGACATGGAACAAGTGATGAACAAATGACACCCCCCTCCCCCCTCCTGCGCAGGTGGCAGGAGGGCACGGCTTCGAGCCGCTTTCCCCTCCCCCAAATTTTTTTTTAAAAAAAAGGAACAAAAAAATTAAAAAAAAATGGCTTAAGCGTCCTTGCCCTGACACGGAACATTTCGCCACATTTTTTTTGAATTATCCATCCTTTTTTTATTATTAATGCAAATTTCAGGCTAAAGGGCCCTTCCTCCTGGCGATTAATCAAGAGTTTTCTCTTCTTTGGAGAGATGTAATTAATGTCGTAGTCTTTATGGTACGGCGGATTCCAGTCCCGACACGCTATCCACCATTGTCTGATTAGTCAGAAGGCACGCGCACTAGCAACTCTAAGTCATCTCGGTCTTTGGAGTCTGAATAAACTGTCACCTCATGACTAGCATGCCTACACACTAATAAACCAAAATAAAAATAAATGAATAAAATAAAATTAATAACTAACTAAATAAATAAAATGTGTGTCCACAAGTCTGGCATGCCCAGTGGGACTAGAACCTCCCTTCATCTCCTCGCTAGGACTAAGGGCCCTTTAGCCTCTCTCTGACATTCTAACTGTCTTGTTTAATTTGCAGGATATACTGCGATAATTACAATGGTTGTTACCTTTGGACCCCTTGTCGTTGAGAGCCACGCCAGGTATGGCTACCTGGCGGTCCCAACAAACTTTGACAGTTTCCCACTGGTGGCAGGCTTCCCCAATTTCTTGGGGGTGGCCTTTGTGGACTTGCTGGAGACTGAGGGGGCCAAGCCCGCAAAGACCAACGTTCCTGTCACAGAAGTTGTCACAGCTAAGCCTACCGCTGCTATGCTGCCGACAAACTCTACTGATTGCGCGATGGTCAAGTCAGTGAGTTGCTTAGTCCATCTTGCATATCGAAATGCTGGCTAAACCAGCAAGAGATCGACATCTCACCAAAAGAGAATTCCGAGGAATGCTGCTGCTATTGCCTCCAAGGGCCAGGTTTCGACCACCAGCAAGACTATTCTTATAGGGAATGTCCGAGTTCACTTGAACGACAGAAGAGTGGAGATGATCCCAGATCGGATCGTGCCGACCATCCCTATGCACAATTCTTTTCAGGCACTGGGTAAAGTCGAAAAGGAATATGCTGATACGGCCTGTAGGCCGAAGAAAAAGCTGGTCAGGGGGCAGTAGTCAGGTATTTGAAGTCTCGCCGCAGGTGACCGCATCTCAGTCGACGCCCAGTTATACTGGGGGCATTCCTCTCCAACAACAACAACATACGGCTGCGATGCAACTGCCAACCTTTCAATATCAGGGGTCCACTACTACACCTCAGGCAATGGTGTTGACAATGCCACACATGCAGTAGGCTCATTTCTACCCAAGTTCGGTTGACCCTACAGTTATGAATAAGCTAATGGTAGAACAGATGATAGACATGAAGCTGGCAGAGAGGGGTGACGGTGACTACGCCGCATTTGATGTATTCAGGGTTTCGTACCCACCCCATCATATTGCTAAGAGGCTATCCCCTGGCATTAATAAGCCTCCAAAGTTTGACAAGTTTAATGGGCAAGGATCTCCAAGGGAGCACATTGCCTATTACATCAATGTGATGGGCGACTTGGTCACTGACGAGTCGTATTTATTAAAATTCTTTGGGTCCACATTGACAGGGATCGCCTTCGAGTGGTACTCGAGTCTGCCAGTCGGGTCTATTATCAATTGGCCTGATATGCAAAGAAAATTTAAAGAGAGATTCCACATCGCCGAAAGGGAAGTGATAGTGGCAGAATTATATTCAACTAGGCAGAGAAATGACGAGTCCACCATGGAATATATTAAAAGATGGAGGAATCTCAGCATGAGATGTAGGCGTCCATCGCACCAGGAAGATGTAGTTCAGATCTGTAAGCAGAACTTGAGAAAGGAAGTCCTAGAGAGAATGATAGGCACTGAGGTCAAATCTTTTGACCGATTGAACAATATTGTGGCAGAAATTGAAACTTTCCTCTCAAGCTATTCCTCTGCTCCCGCCGTCTTAGGCCAGAAGGGCAGGCTAGTTGATAAGCGGCCGACACCTAAAGAAGTTCATATAGTCGACTTCAAAGCCTTTGAGCGGTAGAAAGAAAAAGACAAAGGGGTAGCTAATCCTCCCCCGGTTAAACCCACCGAGCGGCAAGAGGGCCCCTCCCTACGAGAGAAGATGAAGAAACTATATTCATTTCCTCGAGACAAGACACGAGTTTTGTTTGAATGGGCTACCAAATACAATAAGGTCGCCCTCCCGAAGCCAAAAAGGCTGAATGACCTTAGGAGAAAAGATGACCCTCGTTTATTCCCGTATCACCAAATGCTCGGGCATGCCATCGATGAATGTTATGTCTTCAAGGACATCATTGAATCGTTAATTAAGAAATGGGAGTTGCAGATGGGGGAGTACGAAGTTGATCCCCCACGCTAGCATGAAATTCCTACTCTGGGGGCAGCGATTAATATGATATCTTTGTATCAATAATTGCCTGAAGAAGTGTCAGAGACATGCACCCGGCACACCTATGAGGCCTATATTCTGGCACCGATAAAAGACCAAGAAAGTTGGCATACCGTGCCAGCAAAGACAAGAAGAAGGCCAACACCTCGCTCCGACCTGCGAGTTCAGATACTGGGTGTCACACCTCAGTCGGCTCTGCCTGTTGTAACCCCAGTCTAGCATGAAACAGTCCCTCGAGTGGTTGTTAGAAGACCCACCAATAATAAGAAGAAGCAAACCCCATTGCTGGTGCATAAAGAGGCGAGTCCTGCCGTTGAGTGACTTCAGGCAATTATAAATGGGCTAGATGAATATGAACAACCCAAGATCCAACCAGTGCAGTTGAAGGAATATGTTCCTTGGGAGCATCTCGAGTCCCTCGTGCTAACGTAAGAAACAGAAGCTAAAGCAGAGAATCTAGTCGTACAGAACGATTCTCCACAGGAGCAACTACCAACTGCAAAAGGAAAGAAAAAGAAGAAGAGGTCGAAGAATAAAAGAAAGGGCATTGCCATCTCTTGCAACACTCTGTCGGTCCTGTTTGACATGGCCCAAATTTTTGAAGAAGATGATGAAGAAATATGCCTCGCACCGGTAGAGGCAAATCAAGCTGAAGCTTTCACCTCCCAGCATGCCACCGGGTCTGGAAGGAAATGAGGGTGCCCTCCCTAGACTAATCATAATATTATGTTTAGGGGCGAACAGTTGTACCAAGTCCCCGAGCCTGAAGTTAAAGGCGCAGAAGTCCCCCTCTGCCTGGCTCTACCCTGAAGATGCAAGCGATCGATAGGTCCCCTCATTTGCCGAATTTCTATTGTCCCAGAAGGGCAAGCAGCCATGCTCGCAGGTGGAGTTGAAGGCCAAGGATGCCCCAGCCCTATCCTCAGTTGTCCCTCCTCTGGCGAATGGAGATCATACTGGCATTCCAAACCTCGCCAAATTCATACAAGAAAAAGAGCCGGTCATGTTGGGCAAGTGTGAAACATGCTTGATTTTATTATTTTGATGATGACTGACTATGAGTCAATGATGAGTCTTATATGCATTTAATGATGTCAACATGTATAAGTTTTAGGTCAAGTCAGCACTGGCATGTGTATGGTCTCATGAAGATATCATGCAATGGTATCATGAGATATGATCATGTTATGTGCCTTGCATGTTGCATGTGATATTTTGATGATAACTAAACTTTATGATTGTGTGAAACTTTATGAGTGTAGAAGTGTACATTCATGATCATTTCTATGATTCATATGTTTCAGAATTCACATGTTCTGTCATATTCCTGCATGTGTTATATTGAGCCAATATTCATATTAATCTTGGTGGCATGTGTGTGTGATGCATGAGTCTCATGGTTTGCTGTGAGTGGAAGATTTAATGGATGTTGGGTTTTCACAAATGAAAGTTTCTTTTGAGTTTACTTCATTATGAACATAACTTCATTTGATGTTTTGTCAATGGTCATTATGTGCTTAAAACATTCACATTAATCTTGGTGAAATTGGTTTCATGATGCCCATCTAATGTGTGAAATGGTTTGATCTTTGGTCAATAGATTGAAGGATGCTAAAAGGGTTCTCATGCTTATCTTTTACTCGTTCTTAATGTTTTGTATGTAGTTCATGTATTTATCATTTGGATTATTGAGCTACAGTTCTAATCATTTTTCTCATGGTTTTGCAGGTTAAGATCCTTAGTATAAACCCTCCAAGATCAAAGGGGTTTGATCACACTGATTAATTTGGGCAACTAAGGATCAAACGGACTGAACTCTGCACAAATTGGCATGTCTATAGAGCTGGTGGCTTTCAGCTCTGCAGAAGTTAGGTCGACCGACCCCAACTTCCGGTCGATCGAATGTGGCGAAAATCTTAACACAAGGATCCGAAACCCATCTAAACCCAATCCATTTGTGCTCTACTTTTACCCATTTGCCCCTAGGGTTATTATACATATCTTAGAGGAGTTTTTCAAGGGTTTTGTGAAGGGTATATGGGTCTTTTTATGTCTCTTATATTGAACGAGGCCAGACAGTGGTACAAAGCTAAGAGAATGAATCAATGAAAATCCATAGCCAAGAGTTCCTTAATTGCTGAAACCTTCAGTTCAATCTCCCAAGTGTAAAAGCTCCTTGGGTGCACAGATATCAAGGAAAGGTTGGCAAAAGAAGTTGAAAAAATCAAGAGTACAAAAGGATGCATCGACCTCAGGCTTTCAGGAGGTCAACCTTAGGAGCTTCACAAAAACCGTTGAAGAAGATCGTCACAAGGGTAGTGTCGACCTCAGACTCTCAGAGTTTCGACCTCAGATTCTCACAGCAAACGCTACAAATGTTGTTCTTTATAACTGCCTCGACCTTGTCATCAGGCACGTCGACCTCTTCAAGCTTCCAAGTCAAAAGAGTCGACTCCTTCTTGGAACATTCTGCCGCGCCACACTGTGTCGACCTCAGACTCTCAGGAAGTGTCGACCTCACGTTCATCAACCAGCAATCTGGGAAGTGGCCAGCGCAAGCAGCGTCAACCTCACTTTTACAGGACATCGACCTCAGACTCATTCCATAAGCCGTTGTAACCACCGTTTTCCAAAGCAGTGTTGACATTACCTTCACAGCAGGTCGACCTCAGTGTCTTCCAGAACCTGCTATACTGGCAATTTTCTTAAGACAGGTCGACACTACATTTACATCAGGTCAACCTTATGCTACTTTTCCAGAAGCTTCTCTTCTCATTCTGTCAAGTACGTCAGGTCATCCAGAGAGCATTAATGGCAGGCACAAACCTCCAAAAACACCTCTTTTGAGGTCTCGAAGAAGATCCCAGGTCAGAGGCTCTGCCACTTCATTATAACAGCTTAGAATATCCTTGTTGTAGAAGACCATCTCAAGGACCACATCTGCAAAGGTCTTCTCTGCCAGAAGACTCTCCTTTCTGTCCTAAGAAAGGACTGGCTGTGAATCATGGAAAATAATCCACTTTCAAGACAAAATAATAATAATAATAAGCAATAAGAAGAATAATGAAAAAGGGAGTAAAAGAGCACGTGGTGCTACCAAGGAGAGTGATCGCCAGAGGGGTTACCTCAATAAGAAGAAAAGATGATCGCGAATACCTGGTGATAATAGGATGCGGGATGGATGTGATTCCTTCCTCCACCTTCTATCGGACGGCCGATGAAGGGGGTTTTCCTCTTTGATTACATTTGAACAAAGAACAAACAAATAAAAGAAAAGGAGATCAGCCAAACGTGAGTGTAGTATCAATCCAAAGATGAAAGATGATGATGAAAGAAGAGCATAAAATATGCACCTTTCGTTTGTTTTTTAAAACCCCTAGAGGATTAGGGAGAGGAGAGATGCAATAAAACTAATGCAAGGAAAAGGCTATATGATGATGAGACGAGACGACAAACAACAACGAAGAGAAGAAAAAGTCCCCTGCTGTTCCTGTAAACAGTAAAGGGAAGAAACTTTGCTTCGGATGGAGCAGCAGGAGGAAGCAGAAGAGAAATCAATCTCTCAATCTTGATCACTAGCACCCGTAAACCTCTGTGACAACAACAGCTCTGCTTCTCTAACCTCTGCCTCTATGTTCTCTGTCTAACTCTGTCTATCTCTGTGCACACGTTAACCTCGCGCGAGATCAACCAAGGGACTCTTTTATAGGGTAGAAAACACAGATAAACACAGATTTGGGAAGATAAGAATAGGCAGTGGTCGTTAACGGCAAGGACTCTAGTTCCTAGATCGAGAAAGGTGACCAAGAAAGGCAGGGAACTCCTCAGGAAAGGCGAGTTTAAGCAGGACACGAAAGGGTGAGACACGACCTACCAAAGGGCGTCAATTCAGAATTGACGACCTGCTCAAGGGCGTTAATTCAAAACACGACCAGGATCAAGGCGTCACTTTCTGGATTCAATTTTGGTAATTTATTTGAAAATTGCAAAGAGACGCCTGAAGCAAAGGCGTTAAACAAAAACACGTCCTATGGAAGGACGTTAATCATTGATTTCAATCAGGGTGGGACTCGTAAAACATCAGGAATTGACGCCTTTCTCTGTGGTCGTCCTTTCTTAAGAACACGCCCCAGATTAGGTCGCTATTTAAAAAACGCCCTTCTTCAAGTCGTGAATTACCAAAAATGCAAGAATCAACCACAAAAATACACAAAAATAGAAAAACTTTATATTATAGAAATATTGAAGTTCGCTTTGGGGCGTTAACATGGTGACATGAGATTTGATCAACATAGCGTCAATTTTGGCGTGTCTACAGCTGCCCCGCCTTGGCGTCTGCTTTGCAAGGGAGTGAGACGGAGTGAAACGAAGTGGAATGAAATGGAGCGAACTGATAAGTAGATGCCAAGGTGTGATGTGACACGCCTCAGACACTAAGCATTGGAAATCTTTCCAAGATTCAAAGTGAAACAAACTCCGGGTGATTCCAAGGAAGCATCGATTTGCTGGATATAGGAGACTAAACTAGGTAAATAAAATGTGCACGTGGGCACGACAGGGAGACACCATTGGAGAGCGGTCACCAGCCAATGTGGACGTGCTACAACCAAGGTGGATTTGTAGAAAAATAAAGGGAATCGAGATGAAGATCCAGCAAAGGAACAGTTTCAAGGAACTAGCCTGAGCGGCTTCAGAGAGAATAAAGTACTCAATTTAGAGTGGAATATCTCATGTCAACTCAATCAAGAGCGAGTGACCTTCATTATTGCCATAATATGAAGATTTTCAGCACAAAGCTCAAAGTCCTACATGATGCATGCTGGGCTAAAAGAAAAAGATAAAACAAACTAAAAATAGAAAATAATCAAGGATAATATTGCTAAGCCATCTAGATTTTGTCAAGAATCCAGATCTCTGAGCTGACGCTAAGCCGAAGCCCGTTTGTCCGCGCATCAACCCAGAAAGTGGAACCATCGTCCCACACCTTTTAATGACTCAACGGCCTATCTGTGCAATCAAGACTCTCCTGGAATTATCACCATTTTTGATGAAGGGGAACTCAAATTCCAGGTTCATCAGAATCACAAGGTCCTTGATATGCTATAATAGCGTAGATACCATATAGTAACAATGCTTACAGGAAAGAAATACAAAAGATAGCATGATGTTACTTCCACGAGCGACCCATGCTCCTCGAACCTGCAATCTTCTGCACTTTGAAAACTCATTAGTTCTCTCAAAGCAAAGCAAAATATGATCATAAGTGCTTAACCAAAAACAACTCCAATTAAAAGATAGCACTTAAGTTCATAAAAGCATATGAGAATCAAATATGCAAGTCAATAAAATAACGACTGGAGTTCATGGCGTCAAATTCCTAAGAGACGACTGACATCAAGGCGTCTAAAGATAAACCACGCCCTTCATCAAGGCGTTAAATGCACCGAGAATTCAAGAAAAAGACGACCCTTCTGGAGACGTGAAATAACACACGACCTCGGTCACGTCGTCAATTCAACAATTGACGCCCTAAGAGAGGACGTTAATTAACAACGCGCTTCCGACTCCCATTCGAAAGCTAAGCCCAATCCTAATGGTAATCAACCTGCAACTCCGAACGGGCATTGAACTCCTCAAACTTCTATAAAAAGGAAGAAACTTCCTTATAATCAATCAAGCAGCTCGTCGACTTCCTGCTTCTTCTGCTTCCTCTGTCTGTTCACAGGTGCTGCGACCGCTCAAGCTCTACTTGCAGACTGAAGATGGAGAGAGCTATTAAAAGATCCAAGAGTTCCACTCTCAGACTAACCGAAATCAATGGGCATATCAGCAGTCGAATTGCCATGAACCAGGTAAAGTGGAATTATTTCTTTCTGTTCTTTCTTTCATATCTCGATAGTCCTTCTGTTCTGTATTCTCATCCTTTCCTCTGTTCCTTTCTTTTACCTACAGGATTATCCAAATGTTCCAGGAGCCAGGAGATTCACAAAGATTAAGTGGCTACCTCTTCTTCTTTCCAAGTTCTCTTCAGACATGAGGGTCTACTTAGCAAGATGGCACCTCTTAGGCCTAATCACCCATGCCAAACACTATGATCAAGTTCACCTTGATTGGGATGCCATAGGAGCTTTAATTGAAATATGGCACCCTTCCACTCATACCTTCCTATTCTCAACTTTTGAGATCTCAATCATGTTAGAAGAACTAGAGATGCTCTTGGGCCTAAAGAAGATGAAGCAAGGAGAAGAGGAAAAGATGGCCATCATGCCAAGACCAATTTCTTCACATGAGCTACTAACAAGTTTAATTCCCAGCCCAAACTTAGTGAATCAAAGCTTCCAAGGGAATCAATCTCTTAAAGCTTGCTTCTTGGGTGTACAAGAGATCCGATCAAGCTAAAGAAGATGAAGAGATACAGCGGGTGGCAAAAGCTTTCATGGTGTGCTTGGCAGGAGCAATCCTATTTCCATCCACGGAAGACTTCTTGGAAGAAACCCAATTAAGCGCAATAGTGAGCCTATGGGAAGGAGAGAGAGTGGGAGCGGCAATTCTAGCCTATCTCTATAGCGGGCTTACTTCAGCGGCAATGGGAAGACCCATCTATGGATGCATGCTAGCACTCTCAAGTTGGGTAGATCTCCACTTCAAATTCGATCCATGTGAGGAGACCCAACAACCTTCTAGAATCTTCTCAAAAAGCCCACTCTCTTACATGACCGACTCATTAGGAATAAGCAATAGGGTGATGAACCGGATACCTCAAATCAAAAAGAGAGTGGAATGGAGAGAACATCTCAAGGTAATGCCAAAGAACCTTTTTACTTGTGCCCCGGGAATACTCAAGACTCAAGAACTCCGCGCACGATTCTCCCCCGGCACGGACCTTCGACTCATAGGCGCTTCAGAATTCGTTCTGTATAACTCACATCGGTGCCTTCCTCAACTTGGGCTTCCACGACAAATGCTTGAAGATCCATCTCATCTCCCTCCTATCAAGACACGGGATCTCGGCAGCAACGAATATGGAGAAGAGTGCACAACTATCCAAGCTCTGTGGAAAATCAACAAGGCTCATCATCCTGTGGAGAACTTAGAAGAAGACAGAGATCAGCGGAAGTCTTATGTAATAGCTTTAAGAAGTTTGAGGCCCAAAATGGCTCATTGAAGCAATGTAATCTTTTCTGCTAATAAATCAATGATAATATTCTGATTGAGCCATAACACAGTGATTATGATCAAATCTTCCAATAACCTACGATTCTGTTGAATATAACGACCCAGTCAATGTCGTTAATTCCATAAATGACGCCTCAGCATACGTCGTCTTCAATGATTGATCTCTCATAATTGGCGCCTCCACATGTGGGCGTTAACTGAATAACGTCTTAAGACAAGGCGTTAATTCTATTTATATTCTAAAAAGTATTCGTTGAAATTCCAAAAGTAACGCCTTCAGCAAAGCCATGTTTTATATAAATAACGCCTCAAGAATATTCGTTACTCAGAAACAGTAATCATCACTCCCATCGCATCAATCAATCCCCATTGAATGCGTCTGACGACGGTTATCATTCCCCATGCAAACAAAAATAATGCCTTAAGTAATGTCGTCAATTATCAAGAAACGCCCTGGTTTTAGTCGTTAATTCCATAAGACACGACCTTCCTTAAGTCGTTAATTCTTTTTGACCGTTCGACTTAACTTTCCCTCCTTTCTTCTTCTTCCTTCGTTCTCTTTCCTTCTTTCTCTCTTCTCTCTCTCACTGCAAACCTAACCGAACCCTACCCCCATCCTCTCATTCTCTCTTCCCCTCTCTACACCCTAGCCCTAGCCATGGCCGGCGGACTTAAATGGCAAAGGGTGGCCGCACCGGAGGTTGTGGACTTGGGCGAAGATGCCCACGAGGGAGATGCCGTGGAGGAAGACGCCGTCGTGGAGGGAGCTCCGCCGGCGGCGGCCGAGGAGCATGACGAGAACATGGAACTCGACGGTGACGAGGCCGACGGTGATGACGAAGAGGGAGGAAATGAAGAAGGAGAGGAAGAGGACGAAGGTGGGGAGGGGGAAAGAGAAGAAGAACGGGAAGAAGAGGGACAACCGGCGGAGGCCGTGCCTCGCCGTGGCCAACTCCGGCGGCCACGGCCCGGTCTCCGGGGAGAACTGGCCGGACCCAAACGACAGAAGGTAAGCCCCCCTGACCCCCTTTTCCATTTTTTTCAAATTTATTTTTATTTTTTGGTATTTTCCATAGCCCTCGGGTTTAGAAAGCTCGAAACTCAGAAAAGAGACGCCCTCATGGGTGTCGTGAGTTAAAGAAAAGACGCCCGACCTTGGGTCGTCAATTCATTTTATTTCCTGAAAAATAATTAACATCATGAAAACACGCCCTAGAGCATGTCGTCCATTTAAATTATCATTTTTTTTCATATCATGCTGTTAATTTCCATGCCTTTGTTCAATTATATATTTTTCCCATGATTTATATTGCATGCCGTTTTTATTTTATTTTCAAAACCCTGGAAAACAACGCCCCCCATCGGGGCGTCCATTCAACAGATAACGACCAAACCAGCGGTCGCCAATTCATTAATTCCAGAAATAATTATTAAAGCCCAAAACCCATTTTAACAGAAAACGCCCTACACAGGGGCGTTACTTAAACAAATGACGACCCTGGGACGGGCGTCAATTGGAAAACCTTTTAGGAATTTAGAAATTAACCTCAAAACCACGCCTCCCACCGGGGCGTCTCTTAGATAAACAACGACTTAGGGTAGGTCGTTAATTCAAAGCTCACTTAGAAACCACGCCCTCCTCAGGGGCGCTAATTAAACAAACCACAACCTGGGGATGGTCGTTAATTAAATTAAACATCAACATCTCAAACCAAAGCAATTAAGTGAATTTCAACAAGAATAATTGAACAATTAAACCAAAATTTCTTTCTTTATGCGTGCAGGGGTTGATGAGGACACGGATCTCCTGGGTCATGGTCCGGGCAGCATATTACGGCCTCCCCGAGTTCCAGAGAGCCAGGGTAGATGCTATGGGGTTCGGGGCCTTCCTTAGCATAGAGCCAGTCAGACCCGACCTACCACTTATCCAGGTTCTGAGGGAGAGATGGGATAGGACTAGCCGGACATTCCTGATGCCTTGGGGGCATATGGTTCCTACCTTGGAGGATGTAGCTAGGATCACGGGACTTAGGGTAGACGGGGAGGCAGTGAGCGGGATCACCTTACCAGACTATACCGAGCTTGCCCAGAGGCTGCTAGGGCTAGAGATGGTCTACGAGACACCTAGCGAGTGTAGGACTATCTTCCGCACCGACCTGACTACAGTGATGGGCTTAGGGGATGCTAGGCATAGGTCTGGGGAGTCCTTAGAGCAGTTCTCACATAGGTTGATCGATGGGGCTAGGGCAGTCTATTGCCAGGATCCAGCCGACAAGGAGAGAGCAGACCGAGACTTGAGGAGGTTCCTACTGCTGCTACTCGGGAGGCTATTGCTCGCCACGAAGGGCGACGTCATCAACTGCCGATTCCTAGGGATCCTCGAGGATTTAGAGGGAGTCGGCAGATACGCCTGGGGAGCGACGCTGCTGGCGCACTTACTAGCCGACCTGTCCACGGGGACAGGACGAGAGACGACTGTCAGTGGCTTCTCACCTTTTCTTCAGGTATGCATCTCTTTTTTCCTTTCTTTTTTTTTCTTTCTTATGCATGTGAATGCCTCACTAATGCAATGCATGGATGCAAGTTTGGAGCCATCTGTACATGCCGATGGGGCGCACCGACCCGCGGCCAGGAGGTGAGGGGGCTTTCCCTCTAGCACGGCGCTGGCTGCCAGTGGTTTTCGGTGCCCCACTCGGCTACGAGTTGTGGGTGCTACGGAGAGAGTTCCGAGACTTCCCTCCCTCGTTGGTACGAATGATGCATTTTTTTTATGTTTATTTGAATTTATTATGATTATGATGAGATGACATGCATGTTCGTGGATACAGGTGCGATGGAGGCCTTACGAGGGGATGACCGACGAGGGCCAGCCATGGGTCGTAGCAGGGCGACCTCGCTTTGAGCATGAGCTTTGGGTTCACTGCTTGAGCGAGATCGAGCCGTTACGGCTTAGACTGGTGATGAGGACCCTGGGCCTACACCAGGAGTGGGTAGAAGTTGGAGAGTCGCGAGGGATTGGGAAGAAGACGACCGGTCGCACGAAGGCGATCGACTGGAGAGTGCGGTTCGAGGACCAGTACGTCGACTGGCGGCGAGGCGGGACCCGAGTCACCTCCCAGGCGACTGACAGCTCCGAGTACCTCCGACGCTACTGGGAGGTTTACGCCGGCCGACCCCAGATGAGGGTCCTAGGGGTATGCATGAATGCAATTGCTTCTAAATAAAATGTAAATGCTTATGTATCTATCATGTGACTAATATGTAATGAATGCAGGATGCACGGGACATAGCGGCGATGGATGCCCAGGCCCACCTACATAGCCTGGAGGACCAGCTAGCTGCCACACGGGCCGACCTCGAGACCCTGGTGAGTGTTTAAATTATTTCTATATGCAAATGAATTTTTGTTGAATTATTGATGATTAGCCACTGACGATTTCAATGAATGCAGTGTGCCCAGCAGGGAGCCGTAGCGAGAGATGCAGGGGAAGCCTCCAGCTCGAGGGGACCCAGTGCAGAGGTGACCGCACTAGCAGAGCAGCTAGCGGGAGCGGTCACACAGGCCGAGGTTGCAGAGCGTGACCTTGCCTCACGGGTAAATTCTAGAACTCAAACCTCATTCAAATATTGATTATATATTTCAATGTGCACTGATGAAATTCATTTTCAGACTGAGGAGCTTCGAGCCGCTCTTACTTGCGTCTGCGAGGGACAGCAGGCGATGACTGCCCAGGTGAGTGATTTACTTTCCGTCATGCATTGCTTATTTCATGAATTATTGCACAATGGAACTGATGATTTGTTTACCTGTTTGCAGACCAGACAGTTACAGGCGGCACGTACCCAGGCTGCCCTGGCCGGGACAGAGCTGGCGATCCGCGAGCAGCGGATTACAGAGCTGGAGCGGTCCCTGAGGTGACGGGAGGAGCTACCTCAGGACGTGGCAGAGCTACGGGTTGCCCTCGAGCTGGAGCGGAGAGAGCGTGCGCGAGAGCGCGAGGAGCACCTGGCGGACCGTGCCCGTCACCACGAGCTACAGCAGTCAGAGCGTGCCCAATACCAGGAGCAGGTGGCAGCACGCGAGCGTGAGCTGGCAGACTCGAGGGCCCAGCTGGTCCTTTCTTAGGAGCGGCTACGAGTGTCTGAGGAGCGTCTCCAGCGAGGGCATGAGCGAGCGCGTGCTGCGAGGTACTCCTTCACCAGCTCCACCTTTGTGGCGGGTTCTTCCCTTCGAGAGAGGAGCGAGGCAGGGGCCCAGGTTCGACTCCCATCTTCTTCACGGGGGCCCATGCCCCCTCCACCAGCGCCTCCTCGGGACGGCTAGGACGAGGTAGAGAGTAGGAGAGAGGAGGGTGGAGGCGAGAGCTGAGAGACTTACTTGTACTCCTCCACCCTCACACCTGTACTCAGATATTCATGATGTATATATATTTGAGATTGACATTTTTTGTTTCCTGAGCACTTGTGTAGTTGTGTACTTGTGGTTGTGTATTTTGTTTCTTTTCTACGTTCTTTGCTCTGTACCTGCAGCTGTGGTTCATACTTGAATAAACAGGTTAATTCATCTGTTCGACTTGGCCCCTTGCTCAATAAGCAAGGGATGTTTTACTTGTGACCTTGATAACGGGTCAAGGGGCCAAGCCTTTAATTAAATAAGGCAAATGAAATAACCAATAAAGGGAGATGCAACACGCAAGCACACGTATGCAAACAATAATCAAGATGCCCTATGCAATAATGCAAGCACGCACATGAAGAATAAACCCCATTTCCTCTTTTCTTTTCCTTTCCTTTTATATTTATTTATTTTTTTTATTTTACAAAAGACGCGCCTTAGATTAGGTCGTTATTTTAAACAAAAGACGCCCAAGGTGACGGCGTTAATTTAAAAACGTTTTTGAATTTTGTTGAAAAGACGACGCACACCAGGGCGTTATTTAAAAAGGAAGACCTTCTTCTCAGGCGTTAATTTCAGAAAAGGCGCCTTATTCAAAGGCGTTAATTTTCCTATTTTCAGCATTAGGTTGACAAACCTACCAGGGCACTGGGTCCTACACGGTCATCATTGAGGATTCATTGACCTTTCTTGATTAATCAAAAAGGGGGCCGACGTGCCAGCGGTTAAACTTATATGCAAGATCTCGCCCGGTGCAATCTCCTAGGTCAGTCTCAACCATTCTGCTGGTTTATGACTTACCACCAAGAAAGAGATGGAAGAAAATATAAGGAAGCCCATAAGGGATTCTGAAAAGTTCAAGGTAAAACTACCACCCCTACCCTATGCCTGTTGGGGTTCGGTCTTTGGCATAGGGAAATTTTATTGCCTTTTGCCTCTTTTGTATTGCATGCATACGCCCAAGGTTTTCCTTGCGGGGACTTTGCCCTCTTGTCATGCTTTTCTTTCATGATTTGACTTTCACTTCGGAATTGATTTGCATTGATGAAAATAAACCTAATTGTACTTGACATTTGTGGCATTTTGTTCCCTTTTGGGCCCTGACTTCCACCTACTAGGGTGGCGGATAGGCTTGGCGGGTCTACCCCGAGACCTTCCTTCCTCCCTTATGGGCCGAAGAGGAAAAGAATGGGTATTGTCTTCACCTTTAGTTAGGTTTTGACTTTCCATTAGATTTTGCACCGCTTGAGTTCAAGGGTAAGCGTGTAGTGTGTGTGGGTGTCGACCCCATTTTGAGTTAACAAGACTGATGAATGAATACTGAATTTTAACCTTTCAGACCTTGCGTCCTTGCAACGATGGCAACTATCTTGAAAAAATTCATTTTTTTTGGAGAATTTCTATTTTTTTTTGGATTTTGGAAAATTTCTATATATTTTTTTTGGAGGGATTTTGAAAATTTTTATTTTGTTTTGTTGGATCTTGAAAATTTCTATTTTTTGTTGAATTTTGAATTAGGGGTAGTATTTCTTAAGGTACAGACCATTCCAAGGATGAGTTAATTCCTCTCCTTCAGCATTAATCAATTTATAAGCATTGCAGGATAAACATCTTTTATAACAAATGGTCCTTCCCAGTTTGGTTGGAGTTTTGAGCGGGGCCCACCAGGTTTCACGAAGATTCTCTTGATTACCATCTCACCGACTTTGAATTTTCTCTCAATTACTTTCTTTTGATAAAAACGTGACAGCCTGTTTTGATAAATACGCGCATGCTCAGCGGCGACCAGACGCTTCTCATCTAGGAGTTCCAACTGGGCAAGGAGTGAATCACGACGCACATCAATAGAGAGTTCCTTGTCCAATTATACTCGCAGAGATGGAATGAGAATCTCATAGGGAACCACCGCCTCCATTCCATAAGTAAGGGCGAAAGGGGTTTACCCAGTAGGGGTACGAATGGAAGTGCGATAGGCCCAGAGAGCTTCAACCAGCTTATCTGGCCAATCCAAAAATTTATTAGCCTCACACGTCTTTTTAATGATTTTGATCAAAGTTTTATTAGTGGCCTCTGCCTAGCCATTGCCCTGCGGATAATAGGGAGAAGAATGATACAATGCAATGTTATACCTGTTGTAGAGATCCTTGAGCTCTTGGGAGATGAACTGAGGTCCATTATCGGTGACGATGGTACTCAGGATGCCGAACCTTGCGATGATGTTCTTCATTATGAACTTACAGACAGTTGATGCTTTGATCTCCACGAATGCTTCCGCTTCCGCCCACTTGGTGAAGTATTCTGTTGCCGTCAGGATGAACGACTTTTGCTTGGTCAGGAGGTTCGAATCACCAAGAGGTCCAATGATATCAAAAGCTCACATGGAGAAAGGCCATGGGGAGGACATAGGATGGAGTGAAGAAGCAGGAGAGTGAATTTTATCGGCGTGCAGTTGGCACTTAACACACCTTCGAACATAAATGGAGCAATCCTCTTCTAGAGTTGGCCAATAGAAACCTAGCCTAAGGATCTTCTTAGTTAGCATCTGGCTGTTCACATGACCACCACATACTCCAGAATGCGCCTCTTCCACAACCTTCCAAGATTCATCATCGTCGAGGCATCTTAATAAGACACCCATGAGCCCTCTCCTATAGAGCACACCTCCAACCAAAACATATCGTTGAGCCACTCTTCTAATTGCTTTCTTCTCTTCTGCTGTGGCCTCCTCAGGATAGGATTGATCATTGCAATATCTGGCAATCTCATAATACCAAGGTTTATCTTCATCAGCCAATTCTTCTTGCCAATCCAATAGCATGACCTCTTTGCCTTTAAGAGCTTCACTCCTCCTGACCTTGTCGAGCACCTTATCCCTAATATCGAGGAATGCACGATCCTTAATAGTTGGAGTGTCACGTTGATGAATGAGAGGAACATGAAAATCACGCTCAGGAGGGAAGACTAGAGCAGAGGCCAAAAAGGCAAGAGCGTCGGCTAGGATGTTCTGGCTTCGAGGAACATGAACGAAGATCAACTTGGTGAAGAGTTTGGCATAAGCTGAAGCAAGTTCCTGGTAGGGCTTGAGCTTAGGATTGATAGTGCGGCACTTGACAAGCACCTGGCGCAGGATGAGCTGACTATCACCAACAATTCGTAATTGGGTAACGCCATATCTATGAGCGGTTTGAAGGCCGGCCAAAAGAGCCTCATACTCAGCTATATTGTTTGTGACAGGGAAAGTAAGCTGAGCAGCAAATGGGATGGCGACCCCTTCTGGTGTTAAAAGAACCATGCCGATCCCTCTTCCTTAGGAATTTAGAGCTCCATCAAAATGTAATGTCCACATAGGATCATGGGGTTGATTAATGAACATTAGTTCTTCATCTGGAAACTCTGAATTGACAGGATCAAATCGAGGGAGAGGGTGGTGAGCAAGATGTTCGGCAATGGCGTAACCTTTGATTGCTTTCTGTTGAATGTAAGTGATGTCGAACTGTGAAAGGAAGCTTTGCCAACGTGTCAATCGGTCAGTAAGGACAGATTTTTCAAGAAGGAATTTAATCGGATTCATGCGAGCAATGAGGTGAACCTCGTGAGCTAAGAAATAGTGTTTTAATTTCTGAACTACCCAGACCAAAGCAGCGCAAGTCTTCTCCATGGCTGAGTACCTCTGCTCACAAGGGTTGAGAAGTTTAGACAAGTAGTATGCTGCCCTCTCTTTACCTTCTTCATCCACTTGAGCTAAGACAACACCTACGGAGTCATCCAGGACAGAAACATAGAGGATAAGCGGTTTGCCTGGAATTGGCGGCCTCAGGATAGGAGGATTGGCCAGATAATCCTTCAATCCGTCAAAGGCTGCCTGACACTTGTCATCCGGCTTAGTAAGCTCATAAAACGGCCTGCATCTTTGTGAATGCTGGGAGACAAAGCGGCGGATAAATTGTAATCTCCCGATTAATCCTCGAACTTCCTTCAAATTCTTGGGAGGAGGCATGTCTCTGATGGCCTCCACCTTATTGGGATCAACTTCAATTCCCCTTTTGCTAACAATAAATCCAAGCAACTTCCCTGATGAAACGCCAAATATATACTTTTTGGGTTTCATTTTCAATTGATACTCTCGTGATCTTTGCAAGACCTTAGCTAGAACCCCAAGATGCTCAATCCTTGTCCTTGATTTTACTACCAGGTCATCCACATACACCTCAATATAAATATGGATCATATCATGAAAAATTACCATCATTGCCCTCTGATAGGTGGCTCCAGCATTCTTGAGTCCAAAAGGTATGACGACATAGCAGTAAGTACCCCATGGTGTAGTGAATGATGTTTTCTCTTGGTCTTCATCAGCCAGGCGAATCTGATTATAACCTGAAAAGCCATCTATAAAGGAGAGAGTCTCAAATCCTGCCGTATTATCAATCAAAACATCAATATGAGGGAGGGGGAAGTCATCTTTAGGACACGCACGGTTGAGGTCCCGAAAGTCTATACAAATCCGAACCTTCCCATCTTTCTTCATGACCGGGACGATGTTAGCCACCCAATTCGGATAGAGGACAACTCTAACAAATCTAGCCTTATGAAGCTTGTCGACCTCTTCTTTCATCTTTAGAGCCATGTTAGGGTGGAAACGTCTCAACCGTTGCTTGATCGGGACAGACCCCGGCTTAAGTGTAAGTCGATGTTCAACGAGCGCAGGGTCTAATCCAGGCATATCCTCATAACTCCACGCAAACGTGTCCTTGTATTCTTGAAGAACCAAGATAAGCGCCTCCTCTTCGGAGGGCGGAAAATTCTTGCTGATGAGGACAATCCTAGGGTCTTCTTTCGTACCCAAATTTATTTCTTTGGTAGGCTCTTCTACTGAGACTGATGGTTCATCAAATCTTCTCATACCACTGGCAAAGGCATCAGCCTCGTCCTCATATTCTTCACAACTTTCATCCCCCTCTTCAATAGGGTCTTCATCATTCATAATCTCATAGACACCAAAACCCTCATAAGAAACATTAGTATCCTCATATTCCAACTCTGGCAGGATAATCGGATTCTCCACGAATTCGGGAAAAGCTAAACAAGCCTGGCATCTTCTGGCTAACTCCAACACAAATCTACGCGGAATCTGCCTACCATTGGATTTCTTATGAAAATCTACCCCATGAATTTTATTAGAGGAAGAGGAACAACTAGCTTGATTGAAGGAAGGAGGTGAAAAAGTGGATACATGAGGTGATACAGAAGGAGACCCCTCACCAGAGGGGGAGAAAAGATTTATCAATGAATCATGGAAGAGTGGCCCCTGGGTCGGGACATACTCGGAAAAGAGATAAGAAGTCTCCTCAACGGAGATGGAGGACTGAAGAGTTGGTATTTTGGCATTTTTTTTCATTTTTATCTTTATCTTCATTTTTATTTTCCTTTTCTAGAAGAAAGCAATGTGAAGGGAGAATAGTAGGAGGAGTGGAGATTGAAAGTTTGGAGAAAGATTGAATCAGAGATGACCCGCGCGGGGGTGTGATGGAGAGTTTGGAGAATTGTTCGAGGAGCAAGGGAGGAATCGGGAGAGAAATCTGCAGTGAATCCGGAGAAAAGCTGATCATAATTGGCGGCGATCTAGGCACGCGAGAGAACAATTGAGAATGTAGAGAAACAAGAAGAGACAGATGCATAGAAGTGAGGGAAAAGAGGCCGGCCCACAGCCTGTCTATTGTAAAACCTTCTTCATATGGAACATCTGGCTCTCCAGTGTCCGTGTAGTCACTCAGCAACTGCCTCTTATCTGTAATCACAGCCGGCTTTTCAATCAATTCATGTATTAGTGGCGGCCATTTCGGATCAGTCGGCATAAAGAGACGGCTCAAAGCGATAGTAATATCATACATATCGAACCATCTGTACCAATTACACTCTGGATCGTCCATCTTCCTTCTTTTATCAGGCCTTAGGGACTCCAGGGCTTTATAAGTGGCCAATGGTGCAATATGGCGAGCAAACTGTCTAGCATGAACATCTTGACAGTCTAGAATGGAGGTGATTATTATAGTTTGCTCATGATTCTGAACGCCACCCGTGACAAAATGTGTCTTCAATGTCCAAGTAAGCGGCTGGCGATCTGTCTTCAAGGTGGATGTCATAACTGCCCACGGTTCATCTTCATTTTTGCCCGGCCCTTTGTATCCCAGGCCGCCTCGTGTAATCAATTTCTGAGGCTTAATAGGCCTAGTCCTGCCTTGACAACTGGCACCCAGACCTTTGCCGTTTTGATACCCCATTTTCATTAGAATTTTCCAGCCAGGGGTGTTTATCACGCTTTTCTTCTTCCTCCCCTTGGAAGGCAAGGGTGTCATAGCAACTGTCGTGACTGTCTCGGGCGACATTGGCCGTGGGTGAGGGAGGTCTAGCATTGATAGCAACGGCTTGTTGGCATGCCAAATAGAAGGAACTGATGAAGCCAAGTGTATATCTTCCTCTGGCAGAATTGGCATACTGGTAACTTTGATAATGCGGCCCTTGTGTGGAAACTTAAGGCACTGATGGTTTGTAGAGGGCACTGCATCGAGCTGTTGAATGTAGGGGCGGCCCAGAATGCCATTGAATGTTGGATCCATGTCCAAAATGTGGAAATCGACCGTGATTGCGGCTGGACCCAAACTGACTTTTAATGTGATCATGCCTAGAGGAGGTTTCTTGGTATTGTCATATGCTGTGACTGTTATGGTAGATGGCCGAATCAGGTTTTCAGGAATGCCGCACATCTTCAAAGTGCTCGGCGGCAATACATTGATTGATGCCCCGGTGTCCACCAGACATTGTTTCACCGCCACCTTATTAATATCAACCGTGATGCACATAGCATATTTCCTTGCTGAGAGTGGTGCCAGTTCATGCTCATGAAAAATAATCGCCGGCTGACTGCTAGCGGGCGTTAATACTGTGGTTATTTGCTCGACCGAAATGTCCTCATTGACCATAACTTTCTGCATATAATCTTTCAGGGCCATCTGATGAGTGGTTGACCTTTTGATTAGTTCTAAAATTGAAATCCTTGCTGGAGTCCGGTTCAAATGTTTCAATAAATCATATTCAGTGCCCCTTGCTCTTGTTCTTGTTCATTAGGCCCCTGCACGGGCTCTTGCTCTCTTTGGGGAAAGATGCGCTGGAACATCCGTCCACTGCGGAGCGGTGCCATGTTTTGCCGCGCCTCTGTCGGGGCAAGTAAAGGAGGAGGGTTGGAAGAAGAAGAGGGCGTATTGGCGTTAAGAAGTGGTGGAGGGGTGTTTAAAGAAGGAGCTCCCATGGGTGGTGTTGGTAAGGAGTTCAATGAGGAAACGCCCGTAGGAGGCGTAGGAGTAAGGAGGGGTGCCCGAGTGTGGGGAGGGTTAATAGGTGGAATGAGGAGAGATCTGGGTATAAAAGATGGGGGAGCTGATGGTGGGGGGATCCTTGTCGGTGAAGGAGTAGTGGTGGTGGATGTTGGTAATGGGCGGATAAGGAGTGGTCTAGACGGCGAAGGTGAAGGGTTGGTGATGGATGGCAGAGTTTGCTGCGTGGTAGGCTGCAGAGGCGGTAAGCGGGTAAGGAGAGATTGGGTTGGCAAGGATGGAGAATTTGTGGGAGCAGGTTGATGTGACACAACCTCGGACCTAATGCAAGCAAGCACAATCGCATTCAAATGGGTCGAATTGGGCCACCGCTCTATCGACACTCACCCAAGCCCGGGGTAACTTGGCAATGCCAAGGTGAGGTTGAGGGGTTGGGCCCTTGCTGGTAGAGGGCCAGCAAGGTCAAGATTGGATTCCCAATGGGTGTGGAAGCCCAATTCAATGGGGCCGACGAAGTGCCGAAGGCACCGGTTGCACTTTTCCCACGGTGATCACTCAAGGCAATGGGGCTTGAGGATCGAGCTCTCACTCGCATAACCAGCAGAACTAGAACTTATATTGAAAGACAAGCACTAATGGAGTGAGGTGTGAGCACTTACTCGACCGGTTTGAAGAAACCGATCCCGCTCGGAGACGAGGGCGAGCGGGGAGACGAGTGGATCCCCACACGCCGCGGCGGTGTCGCTTGACCTGCCCAAAGAAGTTACACCACTACACCTCTCGCAGGAGGGGGATCTTGGGATGGGGGTTAATGAGATTACAAACAATACTACCTCCACGCAGGGAGGGGCCTTCAGCCGGCCAAGCGGGGCGGGGAAATTAGACTAAAGAGGGATGACTAAGTAACGGCACCGAATCTGCTTGCTGTCTGTGAACAGGGATAGATAGTCGGTGTTGCTACTGTAGAACCCGCTCAAAAATTTTTCTGGTGGCGAGACTGGTGGGAAAATCTTCATAGCTGAGAAGGGAATGCCTCAGAATTTCTTTAATTTCTTCTGGAGTCGCTGCTGGCCGGGATGGAGGTTTGGACAGAGCCTCAGATTCTCGGACCGGAAGCTGCAGACTTCTAACAGCAGATTGCAGTGAATGCCCCGGCAGCTCCCGACCTCATAATCAAGCGCCGTTGGAGTCGTTGGAATCGTGGACGAGTCCTCTTCGCAGCAAAACTGACGGCGAAGCCAACAGATGTCGGAGAAGACTAGGGGATGCAGAACAATGGCGACTGGTCGGTGCAGACTGTGGGTAGGAGATCTGCGTAGCTGAGGGAGAAAAATGAGAACTCCGGATCACGAATGCCGAATGAAGCTCTGTTTCTTGATTCTGGAAGTAGACTGGGCGATGAAGAATTTTAAAGAAGAACTCGTGGGCTGATTCCTCCGGAGTTCGTCGTGGCAGAGCTTCTCATCTAGCTCAGGTTCTCAGCCGAGGCAGAACTGTGCAGTTGTGGGAGAATGGACCTCCTGGACGGCTCGGAGATCAGAAGAAGATGAAACTACTTCTATTGCGAAGGAGACTGGTAGATGCTTCCGACGATGGCTCTTGAGTCTTCAAACTCATCAGGAGGAAGTCGTGGTGGCCGCTGCAAGTTGCTGGTTCATCTGCAACCTCTGGACAGCAAACTGCAACTTCGAAGTAGCTTCCAATGACCAAGAAAGAAGAAGGGGAAGGGGGTAGATGAGTGTGGGAATGACCCCTGGTTGTAAGGGGGTCTTGGAGGGGGTGTTCTAAGGTGTGGGAGGTGGAGAATAAGGTCTGGAAGAGGGTCCAACATATGGTGGTAGTGGGGGCTGCGAATTTGGGAAGGTGGGTGAGAGGGAAAGGGTATTTGAAAATGGGTTTAAGGGTGGGGTTAATTTGTTTGTCTTGGGAATGGGGGGGGTTGTGTTGGGGAAGGGAATGGGTGCTTGGGGTAGTGGGAGGGGTGCTTGGGAAAGTGGGAAGGGTGCTTGGGAAAGTGGGAGGGGTAGTTGGGGGTTGGATGGTGAGGAGAGGATTGGTGGAGGGGGTCTTGGGAAGGGATGGAGTATTGATGAGGGTTGTGGGGAATGGGAAGAGGCTTAAATGGGGTAGGAGGGGAGTGGAGGTGGTTGGGAAGGGAGGAGAGAGAAGAAAATTCGAATTTGGGTGTTGAGGAGAGAGAAAGTGGAGTGAAAAAGAGAGATTAAGAGAGGGAAGGGTGGGGAATCTCTCCCCTAGGGTTTCTCACCCAAAAAATAGAATCTCTCCACTAGATAAGAAGTGTAAACTCTCAAAATGGCAAGTTTTTCATTCATTGATTCATTAAGTTGGAATGGGGGGAATGGGGTCCTATATATAGGAAACCTACATTTCTACAAAAGTCCCTGACAATTGACTCAATGACAAATAACCGAGGGGTAGGGGAGATCCCTTGGGCCAAGCCCAATGAATTGGGCCCAATAGCTAACTAGACAACCTGATGACACTCAAACTTAGGGAAATGAACACAAGACCTAGGAATATGACTCAAATAAAAGGGAAAATACATCAAATGACTCAAATAAAAATTACATAGGACTCAAAATTAAATGACTAGAACATTCCGGATGCAGCCGGGGTGAGGAGACAAGCTGTGAACGTGGGCATGGGAGGTGATGTCCCCATCACAGGTGGATTAACGGGGCGTAGAAGAGCTCGGCTCAATTGGGGAGTAGAAGAAGAAGGAAGCGTGTGCAAAAGGCGCGGAGGTTGATTTGGATTATGATTAAATGCTCCGACAGAGGCGTTTTCTTCATGCCATCCCTGTCCTCTCTCCACCTCATGGAGAGACGTGACATGATTCACGTGCTGATTTGGCGGGTGCTCTGGCAATGGATTGTGGACAATCCCCATGTCCTGCTGAGGTGTTGGAGCTTGCTGTTGCGGCTGTGGAGCTGGTTGCTGTGGCTGCTGAGCCTGCTGTTGCCGAGGTGGCTTTCTTTCTTTCATAGCGGCGATAAACTGTCTCATCTCATCCCAATTAATGCCGCCCTGGTCATTTAAATCATAAATGTAATCCTTGAAGTGGAAGCAGCGATCAATGTTATGACCAGGGGAGCAGTGAAAGACACAGTAGCGGGACGTGTCAACATTAGCGGGACACGCGGCCCTTTCCTTTGGTAGCATGAGCAAGTTGGCAGCCATCAAGGCATTGAATATGTCTGAGAGACTTTCTGGCAATGGTGGATAATGGGCCCTTTTGGGGCCTAGTGGTCTCCTTTGCTGTTGTTGTTGCGGTCCATAGTTAGTGGGTGGCGGTACTTGGTGGTATTGTGGCGGAGCTGGAGGGTCTGCGCGGGGCGCTTGATTTTGTGGCGGAGCAAAGGAAGGTTGAAGTGCGAATTGGTGTTGTGGTGGCGAGTTGAAGAGAGTGCTTTGCTGTGGAGGTGGCGGGGGTCGTGGTTTAGATTGGCGAAAAGGTGTGGGGTTGCCGACTGCGCCAACCTGCTCATTGATGACGGTGCCCTCAGTCGTGGGCCCGCTATTGTTGACATTTGTATTTTTCTTGAACAACTTTGGCTTTGGTTCAAACATGCCCATGATGGGTGAATCCTTCATTTGGGTTTGAATATAACGAGCTCTTTCATAGAGCTCCTCCATGGTTGTCAATCTGTTCATGGCTAATATGTGCCGAAACTGAGGGGTTGCATTGGATATAATCATCTTAACCTGTTCCGGTTCAGACAACGTATCTTTCAACTTTTCGGCCATCGACCGCCATCTATCAGCAAATATTATGAAGTCCTCCTCGGGCTTCATTTTCTCTGCAACCAAATCTGTAACTGAAAGGGAGGGTCCAACCCGGTCCCTGTACTTCTGCAAGAATTTCCTTTGAACCACATCAAAATTGCTGGCATCTGCGGGTTCCAAGGAATAAAACCACTCCCCTGGCCCCTCTAAAGATCTTCTAAACAAATAAGCCAAAGAGGCCTTATTATCTTGCCAAAAGGAGGTCTCGTACATGAAATCCTTCAAATGAATAAAAGGATTGCCAGTCCCATTGTATCGCCAAAAATTCGGCATCTCAGAAGGCGGCAGATGGAAAACTGGCAGTGTAGGGAGAGAGATCTCCGGGGCATTCTTGGCTGTAGTAACTTTCTTAAGTTGCTCTTCCATGCTGGCCAACTTTTGGAGCAGTAAAACATTGGTGTCGGACTCGACCGGGGCCGGATTTTGAATGAAAGAATTCGGTATAGGCGTCTGTAGAATTCAGGGAGGTTGGAGAAACTGAGGCCTAACCGCTGAGTAGCTTGCCTGTTGGGCCGGCATGGCCGCACCAGGCGTTGGTGGACAAGAGGGGGGTTTGTGCAAGACCGCCTGATCATTAGTGAGGTGATGGCCACTCTCGGCCTGAGGGGGATTGGAGGATGAAGAGGGAACAGACTTCCCTTTCAAAGTGGCCTGAACTGCCTGCCGCTGGGAGTCATCTAATTGAGATAGAGCATTAATCAAATCAGTAACATTGAAAGATGGGGAGGGGTTCCCCGAAGTGTTGGAGGGTAAAGCCTGAGAAGAGGGCACAACCTCTTGAGTAGTGGTATCAACCACATGAACTTGAGGATAATGAGAATGAGGAGGAGGATAATTCCCCTCATGATAGATAGAATCTTGGGGAACCTCATATGATTGACCAAAAACGTTCTCCTCCACATCATCATAGGAATACCCGTAGCTTGCCATGTTGATAATGTTACCTGAACGGAGTTGCATGCTTAAAAAGAGAGAAAGCTTTATGAAGGAATTATCACACAATCAATCACCCAATCGAAACAAGCTTAAGCAAATCAACCCAACCAAGTTCATGCAATCAAGTTGAGATGAACGCAAGATTTTAGTGTTATGTTTAAGATTAGAGTGAGTTAAATTGCAGAAAAGTTCGCTCCTCTTTGCAAAGTGAAATCTAGTTTAGATCCAAGTGTAGCCTCCGTGTTAACTAGGTTCTCTCTCTTTTCTCCCACGATAGGTTCTTCTAAACTCCGGATACTTCAAGGGTACAACCGGCCCAGCGTCCGTGAGGGAATCCACGGGTCCCAACTTACGGAGGTCTTGGAAAAGGGATTTTCGGTCCAAAGAGACGGAATGCTCAATGGAGGGTTGTCCCGATTCCAAGAAAGGTGTGTGGAATCCTAGTGTAGAGAGAGGAGGTCTCTCAACCAATTGCCACAAAATGCAGTATAAGACAAGCCAATCACAACAATATAATCAAATAATCAATGTAAGTATGAATCCAGCATGAATAGACAGAAACAACAAAGCTCTGTAAACACACAGGAAAGAGGCGACGTAGCGGCAGTCGCTACCAACAAAAGAGATGACAGGGTAGCTGTCGTGAATCACTGGGAGAGGCTCTCAGACAATGCAAAAACGCGCCGTGATGTGGGGCGCTAAATATGATAAAGACGCCTCTGACAGAGGGCGTCGAATGTGAGTGGTGCGCACGGTCGAAGAAAAACGCGCCTTTGTGCGAGGCGCTACCAACTAAAAGACGCCCGAGGGGAGGGCGCAAATTCACAGAAGCAGCAGATATGATGAAAGACGCCATAGTGGAAGACGTTAAACAGAAAACAGACGCCCTGGATGAAGGCGTTAAATAAAAAGGCACTTTTGTGAAAGGCGTTAATTCAAAAACAGTAATAAATTAATCACAAGCTGGCTGATCCCGGGGAGTGTGCAGTGTGCACAGTGGAGGGTGCCCGTAGGGCACAAGGGAGGGGTACCGTGGGTACCAAAGGGAAAGGGCACGCGTGGGTGCCGAAGGGGAAAGGGCACACGTGGGTGCCAATAGGAAAGGGCACACGTGGGTGCCAAAAAGAGATGGTAATCAAAAGAAAAACAGTGGTTGTCCCACCGTGATCGCCAATTTGTGAATCATGGAAAATAATCCACTTTCAAGACAAAAATAATAATAATAATAAGCAATAAGAAGAATAATGAAAAAGGGAGTAAAAGAGCACATGGTGCTACCAAGGAGAGTGATCGCCAGAGGGGTTACCTCAATAAGAAGAAAAGATGATCGCGAATACCTGGTGATAATAGGATGCGGGATGGATGTGGTTCCTTCCTCCACCTTCTATCGGCCGGCCGACGAAGGGGGTTTTCCTCTTTGATTACCTTTGAACAAAGAACAAACAAATAAAGAAAAGGAGATCAGCCAAACGTGAGTGTAGTATCAATCCAAAGATGAAAGATGATGATGAAAGAAGAGCATAAAATATGCACCTTTCGTTTGTTTTTTAAAACCCCTAGAGGATTAGGGAGAGGAGAGATGCAATAAAACTAATGCAAGGAAAAGGCTATATGATGATGAGACGAGACGACAAACAACAACGAAGAGAAGAAAAAGTCCCATGCTGTTCCTGTAAACAGTAAAGGGAAGAAACTTTGCTTCGGATGGAGCAGCAGGAGGAAGCAGAAGAGAAATCAATCTCTCAATCTTGATCACTAGCACCCGTAAACCTCTGTGACAACAACAGCTCTGCTTCTCTAACCTCTACCTCTATGTCCTCTGTCTAACTCTGTCTATCTCTGTGCACACGTTAACCTCGCGCGAGATCAACCAGGGGACTCTTTTATAGGGTAGAAAACACAGATAAACACAGATTTGGGAAGATAAGAATAGGCAGTGGTCGTTAACGGCAAGGACTCTAGTTCCCAAATCGAGCAAGGTGACCAAGAAAGGCAGGGAACTCCTCAGGAAAGGCGAGTTTAAGCAGGACACGAAAGGGTGAGACACGACCTACCAAAGGGCGTCAATTTAGAATTGACGACCTGCTCAAGGGCGTTAATTCAAAACACGACCAGGATCAAGGCGTCACTTTCTGGATTCAATTTTGGTAATAAAAGCCTTCTTTATTTGAAAATTGCAAAGAGACGCCTGAAGCAAAGGCGTTAAACAAAAACACGCCCTATGGAAGGACGTTAATCATTGATTTCAATCAGGGTGGGACTCGTAAAACATCAGGAATTGACGCCTTTCTCTATGGTCGTCCTTTCTTAAGAACACGTCCCAGATTAGGTCGCTATTTAAAAAACGCCCTTCTTCAAGTCGTGAATTACCAAAAATGCAAGAATTAATCACAAAAATACATAAAAATAGAAAAACTTTATATTATAGAAATATTGAAGTTCGCTTTGGGGCGTTAACATGGTGACATGAGATTTGATTAACATAGCGTCAATTTTGGCGTGTCTACACTGGCCAGGTGGATTACATCTCTCTATAAACTACACAAAGCTATTCCCTCTGCCACAAGATTTCAAAAGATCTGTCTGCCACCGTCCTATCCTAGGACTGGTCTGAGAAGCCATGACAGCTCAGAGTCAACTCCCTGTAGAGCATCTACCTCAAGTAAAGAATGGAATTTTGGAGGGAAAATTCCTCTCCCATATGCTCCCTTATGACCGGTGGGTCAAGCCTTGCACTGCTGAAAGAAGGTCAGAGTTCAAAATTGAAATCAGTCTTATTACAAGTTTTTCTTGAAGGGAAATCTTTCTGCCTGGCTCCTATATATAGACTTGAAGCTTCTTTTGAAGAAGTTGTTGAAGCTACTACCTTGAAGAGAAAAGCCCACGTCTCCCTTGAGCCTTCAATAGAAACATGTGTAAAAGAAAAGAAAGGAGTGTGGAGAGCAGCCTAGCCCTGGTTTGAGTCAAACCAGTTGTGAGAAAGGAAGAAGAAGAAGCTGAAAGGAGTGTAGCCCCTTCTTGCAGTCGGCATGAGTTTGATAGAGCTTCAAGACTTTGATCTGAAGTCACCGTTGCCTTTTCCCCGTATTAGCTTTTCTGGTTTTACTTCTGTATTTGCATTCTTCAAACCGTGGGTGTCCGGTGCTCTTGTGAGAGACCAGAAGTGTGGTTGCTACACTTGCAGCTTGTTGTTTTGTCTTGTGTGTGTGTGTGCGTGTGTTGTGGATCTCATCCTTGTGTGTGCGTGTGTGTGTGTGGTGGGGGGTGGATCTCGTCCCCGTGTGTGTGTGTATGTGGTGGATCTCGTTCCCGTGTGTGTGTGTGTGTGGAGGATTTCATCCTCGTGTGTGGGTTGAGGATTTCATCCTCGTGTGTGGGTTGAGGACTTCATCCTCATGTGGAGAAAGCCTCATCGGATTTGGTGAGAGGTGGACGTAGGTTGTGGGTTTGCAACCAAACCACCTTAAAAATTCCTTGTGCAATGGGGTGTGCCGTGTGTGATTGATCCATTTTTCTTCCCCCCATTCATAGGATGGCTAGCATAAAGGATTTGCACTTGGACTGATTTATCTGCACTGACTTATACGCTCGTAGTAGTTTTTCAAACACTCACTCTAGCATCGTCCTCAGTCATTTAGCCAGCCTGCTCATTCATCCTACTGGTGTTTCGTGAGACTCCTGCAGTCTAGTGCCGCAAGATCTCCCTTTGTTCTAAAGTTGCTATGAAAGAGTGTCGACCTCACCACTTGGGAGTGTTGACCTCAGCAGTATGTGCACTCTATTCTGCCATTCTATTTTGAACCATTGCTATCAGTTCCGTTGTGCATTGTGCCAAGTGTTCTATTTGTAGTATAGCAGTGGGTTCTATTTTATGTAGCTAAGATTTTAATTAGGCCAAAGTTTTTGGTAGGATCTATTTAACCCCCACTTCTAGATCCGGTTGCACCCCTTAGGACCCAACAATTGGTATCAGAGCCTGGCTCTGTGTTGCCCAGATCCAACGATCTTCAAAGAAAGATCCTGGTGCGCTTGTCATTGTTTAATTCTATGAACCATGTCTATGGAGTGCTTGCCGATGTTTGATGGCTCCAACTTCTCTACCTGGTTAGGTAGGATGTGCAAGTTTATGATTTCTGATGATCCAAATCTATGGACCGTAATGCCACATAAATTGCCTAAGGAGAAGTCCAAATGGACTGAGGATCATAAATTGAAGAACAGAGAGAACATCAAGGCTCTACAAATGATGAAAGCTGCCATGAATTTTACTGTTCTTCCTTCCTTATCCTCATGCAGCTCTGCCAAAGAAATCTTGGATGATCTAACTGCCACCTATCTAAAGGAGAATCACAAATGCATGATGGCTAAAGGAAGTGATCAAACAAGCGATAAAGAAAGTGAAGAGGTAAGCTTTATCTTTGAGAACTTCTCCATGGAAGATTGGCAAAATGCTTATGCTGAATTGCTTGACATGTATGAAAAATCAAGAAACAGAATAAATCTTTGAACAAGAAGTTAAATAATTCAACTCACATTGATTCTAACAATGAAGGCTTAAAAGACTTGAAATCTAAAAATGAAGATCTTAGAAATCAAATTGAAAAAGCAAAAAAGAAATTTAAAAATCTTGAGGATGAAAACAATTTGATTCTTGAAAAATTGGAAGCTGTTGAGGTTGTAAATGCTAAACTTCAAGAAAATGTTGAAAAATATGAAACTCAAAACAAAAAACTAAGAAAAAAGGGCACAAGCACATGTTCTGATAATTCTGGTTGTATTGATTGTTCTTTTGTGAAGGAATTGAATGAAGATCTCCACTCAGATCTCGAATGGCAGAAAAACTTAATTACTTCCTTAAGAGAAGAAAATAAAGACTTGCTGGAAAAAAAATTAGAACTTGAACAAGTTGAGGAGGAACACGAAGGGAAATTAAGTTCAACACCCAATGTTGAAAAATATGTTGAGGAAATTGAAAATCTGGAAGAACAAAACATGAAGCTCATTGAACTGAACACGACTATGTTCGATAGATTGCTCTCTCTTGAAAAAGGAAAATCTATCCTGGATAAAGTAGACTCAGAAAAACTGAAAAAACTGGAAAGTGAGATGGATAGTTTTAAAACTGTCAATAAAATGTTGAATGAGAAGGTTGCTTCTCATGAAGAAGAAATAGCTAGCTATGAGCTTCACATTTCAAACCTTGAGTCTAAAATTTCTGAATTAAACAACTCCCTAACTAAATTTGTGAGTGGAAAGGATAACTTAGATAAACTTCTTGGGAGTAAGGTGAACTTCCAAAGAGAGGGACTGGGTTACAACCCAGTGAACAAAAAGAGTTTTGAAAATAAACTCTACACATCCTTTATGTGTAGTTCTGAATCAACCAGTAGCTCAAACCCATCCTTGTTTCAGTTCACTGCCTAGGGAGGTTAGAAACAACATGCTACTTAGAAAAATCATATAACTGAAAAACTGAAAAAGAGTAATGATTTGTAAAACAAGCACACGAATTTTTCTGCTACCACTATGCGTGCTGTACACAAATCTCCTGAACATTCACATGCACACACCAAGAGAATTTGCTGTCATTATTGTGGTAAAATTGGGCATATAATGCATGACAGTCATGCTTTGAAGAATGATGAATTAAGAGCAGGAAAGAACAGGAGAAACAATGTAGGAAGCACTGGCCATGGAAAGGTCTACGCTGGGAGGAAGCATGCTAACCTCACACCTGTTCAGAGGCTAAGAGATGGCCTGATGTGCCGACGCACCCCTCAGGATAGTGTGGACACTAAAAATCCTCACCCCATGTTTACGTGCAGGGGAATAAAGAAGAGAAGAAGAGAGAAGAGAAGATGAAACGAAGAAAAGAAGAAAAGAAAAAACACCCTGAAGTGCCCCAGCGGCACACTCCCTTGGGCCCCCTTCAGCGGCACACTCAGGGCTAGCCCCAGCGGTACACCCCATTGTGCCCTTCAACGGCACAGTCTCAAGGCCCCTCCAATGGCACAACAGCTCAACATGCCTTTCAACGGCACAGTCTTCATGCCCTCCAGCGGCACACTCGAATGAGCCCTTCCAACGGCACACTACTCTGGTGCCCCAGTGGCACACCCCCCCTGAGGTGCCCCTAACGGTGCACTACCCAGTGTCCCCCAGCGGCACACCCTATTGAGCCCTCCAACGGCACAGGCTCTCTGCCCCCAGCGGCACACCCTATTGAGCCCTCCAACGGCACATGCTCTCTACCCTCGGCGGCACACCCTACTGTGCCCTCCAACGGCACAGTCTCTCTGCCCTCAGCGGCACACCCAATTCGTGCCCTCCAGCAGCACAACCATCATGGCCCTTTTAGTGGCACACCCAAACGGGTCCTCCAGCGGCACAATTGCTCTGCCCTTTCAACGGCACAGCGGCCTGGCCCTTCCAGCGGCACAGCGGTGAATTCCCACGAATGATACAAACCGGCAGATGACTCAACGGTCACTAGGCAGACCCCTCGGTGCGCAGCTCGGCCACTTCAAGGCCAGCTAGCACCTGCCTTGGTGTCGCCCTCTAGTTGGATTAGGGAGATCCTCACCTGACATTGAGGAGACCGAAGTCAACCTCGGATGGCAGTGCCATCATGAGGTCTGCCCCTTCAACGGCACACCTATAAAAGGCCCCCACGAAGAGAAGAAAAGAAGAGGAGACGGCATGCGAAGACAACCCGTTCGAAGAGAGCAGCATAGGAGAAGAAGAGGAAGAGAAGAAGAAGGTAGAGGAGAGCCCGGAGAGAAAGAGAGAATGTGCTGTGTAGTGGATGGGGAAGGATTGCAATGAAGGGAACGATCACCCCTCCTCATCCTGACCCTCTCCCCAAACTTTTCTTTCTTTCTCTTCCCCGTTTGTTTGGATGTATTGTATCATGTTTGGCCTTCAGGCCATGATCTTTGTCATTTTGAGTTTGTCATGAATGAAACACCTTTTGGCTTTGCCTTCTTTTGCTGCATTTGTTGTTTCCTTCTTACTGTTGGTCTGTGGGTTTTTTTTTTTGGGTCCATCTCCGGTCTTCCAACTTCTTGCTTTGTCTCACTTCCCATGGCACGGGCCTGCCTGACTGATAGGTTTTGCTCTTGGCTTGATGGGGTAGAACCGGCCTCTTCCCCCTCCAATGGCTTTCCTTAGTATAACGACCCTTGATTTTCGCTATACAGGTCTGTGGGAGCCCACTCTCCTTTTAACACATTGGATCCACTCAGTGCCCAGAGCATCCTCCTTTGCCCTCCTTCGGAACCAGTGGTATACACCCACACATTCAAGCCTCCCAGTCATCCTACCACTCAAGCCTTCCAACGGCACACTCCCTCTCTGGTTTGCTCAACGGCACACTTCCTTTTGTTCGCCCAGCGGCACACCCCCTTTTGTTCACCCAGCGTACACCTTCTTTTGTTCGCCCAGCGGTACACCTCCCTGGGTTTGCCCAGCGGCACACTCCACCCTTGGCCTGCTCAGCGGCACACCTCCCCTGTTGGCCTGCTCAGTGACACACACCTTGGCCATGCCTCCACTGGCACACCCTTGAACTGCCAGCCCGGCATACATTGGCTATAACTTCTCCGGTGCATGCATAGCTTGTATCGGTCTACTGGTTTCCCGTTCGGCGTTTTCTCCGAGTTTTTCGAAATTTCCCCAAAGGTTGCTGCTTAGGCACACACCTCAGTTCTTGGTTCATGTCACTCCCTGTGGGCATGTTCCTTGTATTCCCTTACCATCCGGGTCAAGGGGAGATGCTGCCAATTTTTTTTCAGAAATAACAATAAGTTAAAAGACAAAAGGAAGCAACAAACAAATGGAACCAACAACAATAAAACATTCTAATCAACTAAAAGTATTATTCAAGGCTCAAGGAATTGTACTGAACAAGACTCAAAGAACTGCACTATTGAATATGACCTGGGACTCAACCACATGACAGGAAGATTGAAAGTTGATCCTTTGAGATTCTCTATCAGAGTTGCACGAGCAAGGGGCCTTCTTCTGAACTTTGCCTCCCACTCATCTGAACTTCACCCTACCTACCTTAATCCTTCATTCTCAACTCAATCCTTCCAGAGGTGCACTCTCCCTTGGCCCGCCAGTGGTACGCCCCTACCTCTTTGACCTACTCCTCATCAGCCCCATCTCAAGCCCTTTGCACTCTCAACATATCTCCCTGGCCGGCACACTTTCACCTGCCTTCAGCGGTACACCTAGCTCCCCTAGTGCTTTCATCGGCACATTCCTAGACCTTCCAGCGGTACACCCTAGCCTACTCTGTTCAGCGGTACACCTTCGCCTGCCTTCAGCGGTACACCCCAGCTTCCCTCTTGTATTCAGCGATACACTCCTAGACCTTCCAGCGGTACACTCCCCAATTCCCCCTAGCGGCACACTCTTCACTCTCCAGCGGTGCACTCCATCCTTCCTCCAACCCCACAAAATATATATATATATATATATATATACATAATAACGATAAAAAAGAGAGGGAAATCTACCTGATAATCATAAAAAATTGCAAGAATGAAAGAAAGACAAATGAGAAAGAAATAGACAATTAAAAGGGATAAAATAGACTAAGGGAAAGGCTCATGGTTCACGGGTGATAAAAAGGGGTTAACAAATAAATGAAGACAATAATGAATAAATGACGACAATCATGAATAAAAATAATATAGCTTTTCTCCCTCGGACCTCGGATCCGAGAATATTAGTGACGCCTTTGTGAACCGGGCTTCGCCCTCGGGAGCCATCCCTCTCGTCGTGGTTATCGCTCGACCTCATTTTGGGCCAATATCTCCCCAAAGTTCCCCCCTTTTTCCACCGAGATCTGATCTCGCTCTCGTATCAAAATTGCCATCTCCTGGCAGACATCTGCATGGATTTATTTTCGTTTACATCGTACCTTTAATACGGACCTTTGTCCAAACATAAAGTGGTTCATGAACGACCGACAAAAATCTGAATGGAACGAGAAGGCTCTCGTCACCCCCGGACCCTTTGCATGGGAATATTGATAAGACATTCCTAGGTCATGCTTAGACCACGGGTTCGCCCTAATCATGGCCATTGCCTAACCCACATCCTAGGCCTATAGCCAGCTATCTCTGTATACATCTTTGTTTTTGATGCGGGACGAGACCACGGACATGACAAGCTCGCGATCGTCCCTTAACGAGGGAAGCGTCGGACGTGCACGGTTGAGAAACCGGCTAGAGCTAGGGTGGTCAATTCACACTTTCGTGCCGGGATCGGGTCACGGGACGGTAACGCTCTCTCTCGCAGCAGCGGTGATATAAATATAAAGTGAGCTACGATCCTAGAACATGCTCTCTAGCAGTGGTATAAACAAGTATATATGAAAATAAGCAAATGCCGAGTGTAGGGAGCGAGAATGATACCTCCACGCGCTCGGCATGGGGAAGACGGACCCGGCCGAAACTCGTACTCCCGGAATAATAATACACAATATTACAGCAATACACGTCGCTGCCCACTCCACGCAGGGAGGTAAAGGGCAACACAATGGGGTCCGGGAGGACCGAATTCGGGTTGACGGGCGGCTTCTCGCGTTGATTCGGCAACACCCGAACTAGTGATGGTGGGGCCCACGTGCTATCCGGAGGGGCCGTGTGGGACCCGATGGCACCGCTGTAGTGGAGACGCTTGGGGAAGCATTCCCTGTGCTGGCGGCACGCTGGTTCGCCGATCGGAGGCCAGGCGGCTCCGTTCGGCATCGGTCGGAATGACCGGCCACGGATCTGCCGGTTCTATTTTCCGGTGCGCGCTCCGGCGAGAACAGACACTGCGATCAGCCCCGACGTCGGAATGCGACGAAACTGGTGCCGTTGGAAAGCTGCTTCGAAGGGCTTCAACCCTATGGGATTACAGAAAAATAACAAAGCCTTTACTTCTGATTGGAGAATTTTGAATGTTGCTATTGTATAGTGTCTGAACTCTCAGACTACCATGGAACTTTCCTGAGAGTTGCCTTTGACCGATGTGTGAACGTCCGAATCTGAAGTTATGGTCTTCCGCAAAGTTGTGGGAAATCAATCTAGAAAATCGGGACTATTTTTTATGAAGGGTTTGGAGGTGGCTGTGATTTGTTCTGAGTTTTGAACTGAAAAGTGGTTGGATATGGGAATTAGCTGAAAACACTATAGCAGAGATAGAACACGAATTTATAAAAATGGATAGAGGGCGGATCAAAAATCAAGAAAAATGGTGGATGTAGGGGATGATGGACAGAACTCCCAGTAAAACTAGGAGCCCCAATAAAATTCAAAAAGAAGGTCGGAGATGGGAAACTCAGAGCTGCTGTCACTGTAGATAGAGACAGGACAGATCTGGGAGTGATTGAAGACCGAAATTGCAAAAATATCAAACGAAGGATTTTCGACCTGAATTTGTTTGTGGATGATAAGATGGAAGATAGGAACACACCATAAAAATTACAAACCATGAAGAGGCCGTGGCTGATATCAGGAATTTCTGGAAGACACCTCTGTCCAACAGGATAGAATACCGAAGACGGCTTCGCGGCGGCTCGAAGGCGGCACGAACGGCAGCGGCGGCGGCACCGATGAAGATCAGAGGTTGAGAGGGGGAGATAGAAGATTGATACACTCTAGAACTGGAGGTTTGAGGAGAGGAAACTAGGGGGAGAGGAATGGGGCGCACCAAGCTTCAAGCTTTCCAACAAAATTTCTGAATTTTCACTAATTTTCACATGAAAATACAAGCTTATATATGCTTCCAACCAAATCCAACCTCAACCCTTAGATCTAGGGATGGGAGATGGAGGGTCTGGATGGCATGCCACAAACACAAAAAAAATATAATAAAAAATTGAAGGGGGGGCGGCCTATTGACTATGGAGTGGCAAGGGAGACAATTTGACTTGGTAGGTAGCCTACCAAGGAAAAATCACCCCCTTTGTCTACCCATGTGGCAATTGACATTCAACTCATCTAGAAGGCCACCTAGGCTGGTTGACCAGCCCCACATGGTCTAGGTGGACCAATGGGAAAGGGCTGAGGGCCCCCTTGCTGGTCCTACCGGCAAATTACATAGAAACCCACACAATCTACGGGAGTGACGCATTGACTGATAAAGTCATACAATTGCGCGTATACTTTCCCAAGGATATAAACACAAACTAAAATGACATAAATGCAAAAGTAAATGTATATGCTCGGCGTCGATTCCCATCAACTCTCCCCGGGTGGGAGGAACTCGACCCCTTCGAGTAGGGGTATGGGTGCTCGGGTACTCCGGCGGATCCGTCACCGTGCCAAGTAACGTGGGTATACTTCACTCCAAGTGACCGTCACCTGCTCATTCTATATATAGTCGATATGCACAAGCTGCTATAGGCTAAAGGTGGACACTCCGGGTGGGGCACTCTTAAAAGGGGAGGTGGCGGCTCGAAGACTCACTAGGAATCACCGCTGAGTCCCTGTAGGTGACTAGATCCGGGTGTAGATATGGAACCGATCCCATACTCATCGAGTGAGTCCAATCGCCTCTTACTCATAAGAGAATGACAACGAGTTGACACAAGACACATGCAGACTCACCATGCACTAACACACATATGCAAACCACACAAATAAGAAACAGACTCATGCATGACTCTAGATAAATCTATGGTTAGTCCGACCCGTACATGGATGACGGCGGGCCAGGACACCCGAATGTGTGCCATGCATGCATTTGACGTAACCGGAGGTTGACATCATGGGGAACCCCTAGACATCCTACGATGCACCAATCATGGACATTGGGCTTGGATGTGGGAAGTCTGGGAGGTGCGGGTGGTTTAGATGGATCGGGGAAACCAAAGTTTTCATTACCCCCGAATGAAGGTTCGGACCTATGACTATGTGGAGGTTGCTTGGCCCGAGTGGAAAAGGCTTGATAGTGAACTCCGCGGAGGAAGTGGAGTGAAGATGGAGGCTCGGGAGATTCACTAGTGAGGGGATCAAAAGGGTCGAAGAAGGTATGACCCCGTGAGATGGGTTCCAACATGACATGGTCCCAAGTTTGGAATTCATAATCACCGCCATACATTATGATCGGTGGGACGACAGACATGTGTAGAAAATAAGATTCCTCTCTTGGGCAAAAGGGAACGAAGTCGGACTCGGCCGGCATCGGGAGGAGTAGAAGAATCTCCGTGGTAACACACCCCACGGTGCACACAGAGGTAATGGACCCTAAGGCCGGATGGGTGAAGCTAAGACTAGCGGGTTGGTCAAAGCCTCGGGCCAAAAGATGCGTCAACTTCCATTGTGAATCTAATCCCATGACAAGATCGTCTAACGTGTCAACATGGTGACTAGATCGAAATGTGGTATGGAAGGAGTTGACCGGCACTAAAGGTAGGGTGGGGTCCAGGGATGGAAAGGGATGTGGGACTGAGCCTTCTTTGAGCCATCTAAGAAGTGGCTCGGCTATATAAAGAGTACCCGTTAGAAATATGGGTGGCTCGGGCTTTGGTAGTTCCAAATGAGATGGTTCCGAATCAAGTTCGGAAATAGAGAGTGATGACATTGGAGCTCTCATGGGTGAGGAAGGACTGTCCTTCTCGTGGTGAAGGGGTCGTTGGGGTGGCTCTGGGAACAACCAATCTACCCCGATAGACCGATCTAGGCTAGTACTAAACCGATCTAGGTTTGTACTAAACCTTTGCACTTGTCCCATCATGGCTTGGAACATTGCGCCCACTTCATCGGGACTATAGGCTCGGGATGCGGCCATGGTTGTAAAGATGGGGTTGGGTCCCCTAGGAATGGAGATGCAAGACCATTTTTTTAAGTTTAAAAGTAAAATGTGATGCTAACTAATGCACCTAGACATAACCAAAACTCGGTACGCGGCGGAGATAACCGATCCGAAGACCACTCGCGCAAGTGTGCGACCTTCCCGATAGGCGTAGCCTAATGTTCGGACAACACCTTTTGATATATCGGGTTATTGGGATGCAATGCAAAAGACACTTTTTTTTGTTTTAAAACAATGATGACCCTAAACACGACTTAAACAATGACTAATGGCTAGACGTAAATGACACTCTTTTTTTTTCTTTTTGACACCCTAGACTCAAACTCGCTCTGATACCAAATTGATACGGGACGAGACCACGGACACGACAAGCTCGCGATCGTCCCTTAACGAGGGAAGCGTCGGACGTGCATGGTTGAGAAACCGGCTAGAGCTAGGGTGGTCAATTCACACTTTCGTGCCCGGATCGGGTCACGGGACGTTAACGCTCTCTCTCGCAGCAGCGGTGATATAAATATAAAGCGAGCTACGATCCTAGAACATGCTCTCTAGCAGTGGCATAAACAAGTATATATGAAAATAAGCAAATGCCAAGTGTAGGGAGCGAGAACGATACCTCCACGCGCTCGGCGTGGGGAAGACGGACCCGACCGAAACTCGTACTCCCGGAACAATTATACACAATATTACAGCAATACACGTCCCTGCCCACTCCACGCAGGGAGGTAAAGGGCTACACAATGGGGTCCGGGAGGACCGAATTCGGGTTGACGGGCGGCTTCTCGCGTTGATTCGGCAACACCCGAACTAGTGATGGTGGGGCCCACGTGCTGTCCGGAGGGGCCGTGTGGGACCCGATGGCACCGCTGTAGTGGAGACGCTTGGGGAAGCATTCCCTGGGCTGGCGGCATGATGGTTCGCCGGCCGGAGGCCAGGCGGCTTGGTTCGGCACAGGTCGGAATGACCGGCCACGGATCTGCCGGTTCTATTTTCCGGCGCGCGCTCAAGCGAGAACGGACGCTACGATCAGCCCCGACGTCGGAATGCGACGAAACTGGCACCGTTGGAAAGCTGCTTCGAAGGGATTCAACCCTATGGGATTACAGAAAAATAACAAAGCCTGTACTTCTGATTGGCGAATTTTGAATGTTGTTATTGTACAGTGTCTGAACTCTCAGACTAGCATGGAACGTTCCTGAGAGTTACCTTTGACCGATGTGTGAACGTCCGAATCTGAAGTTATGGTCTTCATAAACGTTGTGGGAAATCAAGCTAGGAAACCGGGACTAATTTTTATGAAGGGTTTGGAGGTGGCTGTGATTTGTTCTGATTTTTGAACTAGAAAGTGGTCGGATCTGGGAATTAGCTGAAAACACTGTAGCAGAGATAGAACAGGAATTTGGAAAAATGGATAAAGGGCGGATCAAAAATCAAGAAAAATGGTGGATGTAGGGGATGATGGACAGAACTCCCAGTAAAATTGGGAACCCCAATAAAATTCAAAAAGAAGGTCGGAGATGGGAAACTCAGAGCTGCTATCACTGTAGACAGAGACAGGACAGATCTGGGAGTGATTGAAGACCGAAATTGCAAAAATATCAAACGAAGGATTTTCGACCTGAAGTTTTTTGTGGATGATGGGATGGAAGATAGGAACACACCATAAAAATTACAAACCACAAAGAGGCCGTGGCTGGTATCAGGAATTTCGGGAAAATACCTCTATCCAACAGGACAGAATACCGAAGACGGGTTCACGGCGGCTCGAAGGCGGCACGAACGGCGGCGGCGGCGGCACCAATGAAGATCAGAGGTTGAGAGGGGGAGATAGAAGATTGATACACTCTAGAACTAGAGGTTTGAGGAGAGGAAACCAGGGGGAGAGGAAGGGGGCGCACCAAGCTTCAAGCTTTCTAACAAAATTTCTGAATTTTCACTAATTTTCACATGAAAATACAAGCTTATATATGCTTCCAACCAAATCCAACCTCAACCCTTAGATCTAGGGATGGGAGATGGTGGGTCTGGATGGCATGCCACAAACACAAAAAAAATACAATAAAAAATTGAAGGGGGGGGGGGGGGCTATTGACTATGGAGTGGCAAGGGAGACAATTTGACTTGGTAGGTAGCCTACCAAGGAAAAATCACCCCTTTGTCTACCCATGTGGCAATTGACATTCAACTCATCTAGAAGGCCACCTAGGCTGGTTGACCAGCCCCACATGGTCTAGGTGGACCAATGGGAAAGGGCTGAGGGCCCCCTTGCTGGTCGTACCAGCAAATTACATAGAAACCCACACAATCTACGGGAGTGACGCATTGGCTGATAAAGCCGTACAATTACGCGTATACTTTCCCAAGGATATAAACACAAACTAAAAGGACATAAATGCAAAAGTAAATGTACATGCTCGGCGTCGATTCCCATCAGTTTTGGAATCTAGTCCCGCGACACTTTCCCGTTGCCCTTCGGCACCAGAAATATTAACGATGCCCACGCAAGCCTCGTTTGGACCACGGGAGGCTCCCCCGGAATGGTCCTGACTCGATCTTGCACCGGGTTGACAAACTTAATGGCTTCTGGCAGCTCTAACCGAGATTTAGCTGAACGTTTCCCATTCCCCTGAACAATAAATTTGCCGTGCCCCGGCATACATACGCTCCGGTTTTGCCCGTGACGATTACGAGTTTTTGAAGCCGGACGCTCGTCCGAATATTAAACGGTCCCCTGAGCGACCGACATGTTACTCTAATTAGGATTTAACCAAATGTCTCCCATCCATTCGAACAATAAATCTGCCGTGGCCCGGCATACATATGCTCCGATTTTCTCCGTGCCGATTACGATTTCCTGAAGCCGGATGCCCGTCCGAATATCAAAATAGTCCCTTGAGTGACCGAGATATTTCGAATGCTTACTTCCCTAGACATGGGGCTTTCTGACCGATTCGAGACCGCTATCGTCTTGCCTCTCTCGGTATAATTTCTTGGCCACGAGGCCCTAATTCCCGGCCATTAATTAAGGGTGTTCCCCTCTCCGAGGGGATGTAAATGACGTTGTGACCTTTATGGCACAACGGGTCTCAGTCCCGACCCGAACCACACAATCGTCTGATTAGTCAGATCGAGCGCACCATGGGCTTCCATGAAGCCTAAATAAATCGTCACTTTGTGACTGGCACGCCCACGCACTTAATATATGAATCAACTATCTGAATAAACGAACAACATAATAAGTGAACGAAAAGTGCGTCCACAAGTCTGGCACGCCCGGTGGGACGGAAACCACCCTTCATCTCTTCGCTGGGATTCAAGGCCTCATGGCCTCCTAATAAACATTGTTTGTCTGCTTTGATGAATTGCAGGTGCTGTCTTCGCCAACCCTATGGGGAGAAAAGCCGGACTAGGCGTAATTATTTTTGTGGCCTCGAGGACGCTACTCCGAGGCACATGTAGCTTCAAGGAATCATGAAGGCCGCTGGCGGAAAAGAAAGAGAGAAGAAAGGAGGGGAAATCAAACCCCCTCTCCCTAAGAAGAAGAAAAGAAAGAAAAGAAGAAAAGAAAGAAGCAAAAAAATGGAGAAGAACAGAAAAGAAAGAAACAAAAAGGAAGAGAAAGAATTGGCGGGAGAAGGTTGTACGGCCATATCCGTTGAGACCCGTGATGAATAATGATTACCACTGTGGGATTGATGTGGTGGAGTGAACCACTCATCCCCTCCCTGAGGGGGTGAGCGCTCTCCTGCGCTCCCACCTTGATCTATTATGCAAAAAAAAAAAAGAAGAGAAGAAAAGAAAAGACAAAAAGAAGAGTTGGCAAGCATCGCCGACCAAAAGGACAAGAAGAAGCTCGGCATCCCGCCCGACTCTAGGAGGGTCCAAGTCCGTGGTGCAGTGCCCCGGTCCGTTCCACCTTCCTGTTACCTCTATCCGGCATAAGACGGCCCCTCGAGTGGCTGTCAGAAGATCCAACAAACCATAATTATAGCTTGATGAATTGCTGCCTGCTGTGGGGAATGCTTTATAGCAATGAGACCAAGCACGACCACCACTCCCGAAGAGAGCAGGCATATACCCCGCCACGGGGAATAAGAAGACGAAATGTACCCCACCATGGGGGCATAAGATGCAAGAAAAAGATACACCCCGACTCGGGGGGCACGTGAGAAGGATCCACCCCGACCTAGGGGCATAAAAAGGAACGGAGTTGCACCCCGGCTTAGGGGAATATGAAGAGGAGTATACCCCCGCCATGGGGGCATAAGAAGCAACAGAGTTTCACCCCGACCTAGGGGCATAAAGAGCAAAAGAATACACCCCAGTTTAGGGGCATTTGAAGAAGAAACACACCCCCGCTCTAGGGGCATATGAGACAAAGCTACACCCCAGTTTAGGGGCATTTGAAGAAGAACTATACCCTGCTGTGGGGGCATGAGGAGCAAAGACTATATCCCGCCTGGGGGCACACAAATGAAGAAACACACCCCGGCCTGGGGGGATACATAGAAAGAAATACACTCCGCCCGGGGTGCACAAGAAGCAAAGCATACCCTGACTCGGGGGACATATGAGACAAAGGATACACCCCAGCTTAGGGGTATTTGAAGAAGAAACATACCCTACCAGGGGGCACATAAGCCATGAAGAACACACCATGTCTTAGGGACATTTGAAGAAGAAACATACCCCGCCTGGGGGCATAGAAGCCATAAAGAACACGCCCCGACTTAGGAGAATTTGAAGAAGTTACATCCCGCCTTGGGAGCATAAGAAAGAGAAGAATACATCTCGGCTTAGGGCATTTGAAGAAGAAACATACCCCGCCTGGGGGCATAGAAGCCATAAGGAATACGCCCCGGCTTAGGGGCATTCGAAGAAGCTACATCCTGCCTTGGGAGCATAAGAAGAAAAGGGTCCTGTTTGCGATGGGTTTTATTCATCTTTCTTTTTATTTTATGTATATATATATATATATATATATATATATATATATATATATATCTTATTTCACGTGTCGATCAACCAATTAACTAACTAGTAATTAACTGACTGATTGACGGCGCGGGCGTGCCAGTCACGTACATGACAAGTTTATTATGCGCTCATCTTGACCCGTATCAGGCGAAAGTGAGGTTCGGTCGGGACCAGCAGTCCGCCACACCATAAAGGCTGTGGCGTTAATTACATCCCCCGCAAGGAGGGAACACCTTTGATTAATTGCCGAGATAGTGGGTTGTCGAGGTCGGAATAAAAGATGCGACGTTATGAACATGACAAAATCACGTGTGATGCATCTATCTATCATGCAAGAGAGGCATGGTTTATTGAATTGGAGACCCTCGATACGTGGCGGATGACGTAGGTCCGAAGACCACCATCGCGCATAGCGGAGACTTCCGATCGGGCATAACCCGGCCTTCTGTCGACGCCATTTGATACACCCGAGGGTTGATGCAAGCAAGCATGCATGATGATGATAACTATGCTAAGCATGGCAACAGAATTATGAGAGCGAACAGAGCTCAATCACACTTATTAATCTCCGCCAAGTGAGGCAAGGATAGTAGCACAAGCCTGATAGTAAAAGCAAAGTACTAATACACATGATAGCCAACATGATAGAAAGGTTATTCGGAGCATGAACAGCCCTTGCCTTATTCAGTCTATTGCTAATTAGGGTTGCCAATATCGACCACGGGAGGCCAGGATTACCCCGAGAGCGAGCAAAGGATCAGAATGGCGTAACGACTTGAAACGGCGCCAGAAAACATAGGTATAGGACTTAAAATGGTGCGGGGACCATAGGTGAATGAGGAGGTTAAGACGGCGCGACCCGTTTGGGGTGCGCCGGAAAGGGGCGCGCCGGGAAGGGCGCTCCGTTTTAATGCGCGCCGTTTTAAGGCTCGCCGTATGCAAACGGCACTGGCTTAACCCGATCTTACGGAAATCGAGGTTTTATTCATTTTTTTTGGGTTTATTAAAATACTTTAGGAAACTTCGAAAGTTTATTTAAGTCATTTATTCACAGGATCGGCCTCGGGGCATCCGGGAGCTGAGTCACAGGCTCGCGCGAGGTTCACACTCGAGCGCGGCGATTGTTCCGAGTCAGACTCATTCGAGCCAAAATTTCGGTAGCATCTCCCCATCCCGGAGGATTGCTTGGGAGAAGCGGGGAATACTCACGTGGCGGAGCAACCCCTAAGAGCCGGGTGGCGCAACGGCGGCCGGCAAACCCGAACGGAAAGGAAAATCCCGAGGCCTAGCCTGCTAGGGGTACCAAGTCCGTGGGCGAGAGTGAACGAATGAGGCGACTCATTATGGGAGCAAAAACCTCTAGGGCTAGCCTGCGAGGGGCACGCAACCCGAGTCGACACAACGCTCAAGTTGGGACGACCGATAGAAGGGAGGAAACCTCGAGGGCTAGCCTACAAGGGGCACACAACCCACTGCCACCACAAAGTCCATCAAGGACCGTGGATTTGAACTGTAGGGCTTAGCCCCGTTACTATACACTCAATGGCCTGAAGGGATACCCATCATCGATGGATGAGTTCCTGTCGATCGAGTGGCTAGTGTAGAAGATTGGGGGAATATCCCCCTCCCCGAGTACTGGAGCGATGCTACAGAGCAGACTCCCGAACATTGAAATGCGAACGGAGTGGAAAGAGCGGCATAAAACATCGCTTGATGACAAGTGGACAAACGAGTTGTTAGACATATATTAGAACAGTGAAGCCCGCGGGCTGAATGAGTTAATACTTATATGTTATATGATTAGCATATAGATATGGGGAAGGGACATATATATCATGCTCGCAAAAACCAACAGGGGCTTGACACAGGACGAAATGGAACGGCAGAAGCGATCTTCCCCTCCCCTCTGGCGTATGAGGAAGGGCACAGGGGAGGGGAAGGGTTCGCTCCCTAGATAGGGGTAGACAGAGATATGCACACAAGTGCATCTCCAGCCATAAAACCCATAGCACACGTAGTGCAGAGCTCGACCATTGCATTGGAATAGAGTGAGAGAAACCCCGGGGAGGGGGGAGAACGATTCATGTAGCCCAAGGGCATATATAGCGTCGGAAAAACGGATCCGGGAACTATGCACGCCGGGAAACCATTAAATGCACATTTGAGAAGAAATTAGAGAGAGCATGAAAGATAGATACGGCACCAGGCACAATCGCATTTCATTCATTCAATGAACGATAGGTAGATGTACACAGCATATATTCCGGCGCTGGCGTTGTCGCTCGGCCACCGTTTACATTCATAGAAGAAGAATGTTGCAGATGAAGAGAAAGAACAACGATAATGGTGAGGGGGGAGGCCAGGCTCGTATCATCGCCCCTCCCCCCTCTCACTTACATTATATCAGGAGAAGGAAACAAAGAAGAAAGGGGGAATCGACCGGAGGAAAACACATGGAACCCCACATAAACCCTTTCTCCAGAATAGAGTATCGGACCACAGGCTTCTCTTCTCCGACTCCGGAGATATTCAGACGAGCAGACGAGGAAGACGGTGACGAGGACCCTCAGTGGAAACCCTACTTCTCCCCCAAGGCTTTTCTCTCTCGAACGAGCGGTCCCTCTCCCTTCGTATTGGCTCTCTTCTATTCTCTTCTCTTTTTCTCTCCGTTTGTTCTCTTTTTTTTTTTGTTCTCTCTCCCTTCTTCGTTTCGAAGGCAGGGTGTATATGTAGCCTTCGTTAATCCGGTGCCCTGGGAAGGGGCCCGCCGGATTTAACGGCGCCGGGGAACACGTCCCCGATTGGAATTGGCGCGCCGGATTTGGCGGCACCGTATTAAGGGGCGTCGACGTCCCTTTTGTGCCGATTTAGCTTGTTCGCTCGACACGGGTTAGCCGGTGGGCCCGGGGATGGTTCCGGAGGCTTCCGTTGACTATTCCTCTTGCCCTGGTTCTTGGAGAACCCTGGCGGGTGTTGACAAAGCTCTCCGCGCGGTGAAAGACCTTGCTCGGAACCTTGTGTGCATTTGGCCCGAGCATACGAGTCTCTTGCCGGTACGGCTTTCGGCACCATGATTTGTGCTTCTGGCTCAGATGGACCTACGCTCGAAGCTTCTTTACGGGATGGCATTGCTTCCGGGCTAATTCCGCCTTGAATGGCGACCTATCGGCCACTAACGGGCCCACTATGGCGAGAAGCCGAACCCGTGTAGGGTGATCGGGGCCTTCTGCTGACAGAACCTTCGGCCCCTTGTTGTGAATGGCCGAGGATGTTCTTCCTCCTTAGGAGAGTCACCGGGTAGACCGTCGTCCTTGGTCGGGCGACTGATATGGGGTAGCGGCATGACGGAATCGATGCCGGATCATTAGGCAGGCTTGGTCGCACTGCCGGTTGGTTGTGGATTCATCTCGACTCTCCTGAGGTGAAGTCCCCGGTGCTCACTTCTAGGTGACTCGGGGCTCTGGCAGCTTGAGGAATCTTTAGTAAGCTGATCTTCATCGGCTTCTGTGCTTTAGTGGGCTGTATCATTCGTCTTTGTGGCTTGGTCGTCGAAGGATCATATTTTGAGTGCCAACAAATTTCCCTCAGACATGGGTGGTGCAAGCGAGGTAGGAGTGTAGCAGGACCTACGGATGAGCTTCGTTCGGTGACGGAAACTCGAAACGGCACTTAATTTCGACATCGGACGTTAATCCGGTGCGGTAGGAAGCTTGAACGGCACCATTTAAAACGGTGTGCCCTTTATTCAGGGTTAAAACGGCGCCCCGTACTCATTAAAACGGCGCCGCTTAAAGCGGCGCGCCATTTCTTCTGGGGGTTGAAACGGCCAGCCTCACCGGCACGCAAATGGGTTAAAACGGCGCTCTCTGGGGCACACCGTTTTAACAGACGCGAACCCCCCTTATAAAAGGATTTCTTCCTTCATTTTTTTCTTCTTCATCCTCATTTGACGTTTTCCTTTCTCTCTCCTCCCTTTCTCCTCCTTCCGCGGCGCCGAGTGGGCTCTGGGTTTTGAGCGAGCGGGTGAGTCGAGTGCTGCTTTATTTGGGTTAAAAACCCATCTTCCGGGCCCCGGGAGGCTCCTCGTAGGAGTTTTCCTCGGAGCTAGATCCCTCGGGTGTCCCATTTGGCCTTGGCTTAGCGCATATGGCTACTTTTAGGGGCCGCTCCCTCAATGGGCGGCTTCCACTTTTCTTTTGGCAAATCCCCGAGCTGGGGAGACTCTGCCGAAATTTTGTCAGAAGTCTTGTTTTGATCAACTGATTTTTGACTTTGTTTGTTTTCTTCTGGACGCTGCCTTGCAGATAACATGGCATCCGACCCTTCTTCCTCTGCATCCCGGGTCGCTATGACATGGGGGAACGTCCACTCCCTTGATCGGGGGCCCCGACGGATAGCCGTGGTACCTGAGTCTTTGGACTCGGAGACTGACACCGTTGACACCGGCCGCTTGTTGATTCTTGACGACAATCATTTCAAGTATGAGCGAGGGGATGGCGTCAGACTGGACCACCCCAAGGACAAACACTTGATGGCATTCCTTGGGCGCTTCAACCTTGGCGGGAAGCGCGATATAATTCTCGTCCGTCGAGCCGAGGGAGCTTTATTGGCGGACAGAGATAGTCTGACCGAGTCAGTTACTCATGGCATGCCCATATATTTCCCGGGCGAGCTCAGAAAATGGGGGGCCATTCTTGGCATGCAGGAGTTATCTCCAGAGGCCGGGCTGCTGACAAGAGCACCGCAGTACACACCAGCCCACTGGAATGAGACTGCCGGGCGCGTCGACATGGGGAAGCCCGTATATGGTTTGTTCCTCACCCTACTTCATTGGGGGTACCAAGATGAGCCTTTCCTTCTGGACTGCTTGGCGGTCCGGTTCAAGCATCAGATCTCAGTGGGATGGTTCGGAGAACTCAAAGCCACTGATGCTCACGCCTTCAGACCAGGAGCCGTCGAATTTATAGATTTTGTGTTACGGCAGTATGCTCCCATCCTGGTACATGCCGGTGTCTATCAGAGTGTATATGCTTCCCGGTACAGGTATCCGATCTCCCGAGGGCTGTGCTGTAGGATGATTGAGGTTTTCTTCCCGGAATACAACACTTTTTATACTGCAGAGGGTGAGACTTCACTGGACCTCCGGAGCCTTTCCCAGCTGAGCGGCTTGCCGATAGACGGGGAGCCGTATGAAGAAGTTTATTTTTCGGACTGGCTGAAAGACCAGACATATGGCGAAGGCAATTATTTCACGGGCTTCGCCTATTGCTATTTGATGAAGGCATACCGCACCCTACTGCGCCTGACGCTTGACTCACGGGAAGCGCGGAAGCCTAGCGAAAAGAGACGCGTGCGGATGGGCATGTGGCTTTAATATTTCTTCAGTGGGGAGCAGCAATATGAGTATTTCCCCACGATAGTTCCGACAGCGGTGAAGCGGAAGAAGAGGGCTCGACGCCAGGCGACATACCCTGCTGTTTCAGGGAGAGGGTGGCAAGAGGGCCCGAATCCCACAAGAGTTGACGCAGTCACACATTGTGCTGCGTATCTGACCTATTGGCTTTGCTCGTTCACCCTTCCCCAGGGGGACGAGACGGTAATCAGGCCGGAGGCCATTTACCCTGCCTGTTTGATGGCTTGGGGGACAAAGTTGTCCCTGTGCCCGGTGGCTTTATGCCTTATATACAAGATGCTGGGGGACTTGCACAAGTCACGGATCCCCCGAAATTCACGGACGATCAGCCCCATCCATTTCTTCAACGTCTGGGTCTGCACTTTATTTCCTGAAGCAGCTCCCCGGTCGATGCAGTCGGATCGTTCTTTGCCGCGGATGATCGAATTTGCTAGTGCTTAGCCATCTTCACTGGCGGATTAGCTTTTTGCTATTCGGGGGAAGCTGACTACGGTTCCGATAGATTCCCCTGGAGTTCTGCATTTCTGGAGCTTGGCCGCTAGCTCCAGCCCTCTCGTCAACAGGATGCGGCAATGCCGGTTGTTCGAGACAGAGGAATTCATTCACCAGCTCACCGGGGCAAAAAGCACGAGGCCGATCTTGGAGCCGGAACTGGTTGATTGGGCACTGTCTATCCGCCCCAGTGTCCTTGTATTTAGAAAGAGCGGCTTACTGTGACTGGATCCGTTCTATCCTTTCCGCTTTGGCCGGAATTTTGGATATGACCAGTAGATTCCTTCTTCTCCAGCCCGGTTCAATCTCCCAAACAGACATCGGGCTGGTTAGACGACTACAGATGAAGCCCGCACATGGTGGGACTACTTCCATCGTCAGGAGGATGTATCTTTCAGGGTGCCAACCCCAGCTCGTCTGCCCCGAGTGACTTCGGACTTCGTGAAGTGGTGGAATGCACGGACGGGCTTCTACCGGAACTTCCGGAAATACTGTTGGCACGTTACTGAACGTCATTTCTTAGATTCCCAGCGGGAGCCTGCTTTGGATGTTGATCCATCCTATTTGAAGAAATTGAAGTCCTGGTCCAACACCGAGGTGATGGCATATCTGGAGGCCAGGAAAGATGTGAAGGGTAGGTTGTCCAAGGCTGACCCAAAGATGCCAGAGATCCAAAAGGATGACTATATCAAGACTCTCTGGGGGCTGTGCCGGGTTAGCAGTGACCGGATTGCCCTCCAGACGATCCCCCTTCCGGTGGAAGAACCTCTTCCTGCAGTGGCGGGTTGGCGCCCAGAAGCTGACCATTTTCATCCCTACCGGACCTTCATCAGGAGGGAAGATAGACGGGCTGACTTGTATTCCAGCACCCCCTGGATATTCGCCCTGCTTCATTCTCACGGGCTTTCAATTTCTGGTCCATTAGAAGCCATCCGAGACCATCAGCTCCTAGTATCTTTTAAATATGTCGACGGCTGGGGATTCGACCACTTGGGCCTATATCATCACTTATCCTCCTGTGGCCATGAAGATTTGGCGCAGCTGGCGGAGAAAAGTGAGAAGATTGGTGATGTGTGCTGGCTTATCCGCGAAGCGGCTTCCCGGGACAAGGCGCCCGTGTTGCATTACTGGTCGCTTAGTCCCAGATACACAGGGCCGCCAGGTAATGCTTATTTTTTTCTTTCGGCCTTGAAGTTGCTCCTTTTATAGTCAGTATGCATCTATCTCACCTACGCACTTTTGCAGCTCACCTCTCTGTGGAGGCGACCAGACATTATAGGGAGTTGATTTCCAAGGCGCAGAAGCCTTCGTATTTTAACATTCCAGAGCCAGCTCCGACCACAACACCACTGCCCCCTGGGGATTCACGGAAGCGAACCAGGTCCCAAGTCAGGGAGGCTATCAGCAGGGCCAAGAAGGCCAAGAGGGCGGATTCCCGCGCTACCCGGGCGCACCGGAGGAAGGCCGCTGAAGATGAGCCTATAGTCACCCCTCCTCGGGTTCCATCATTCTCCGAGTTTGAGGCTGCTTGGATGCAAGGGCCTGAGGGCGAAGGTAACTTCTTATCCCTGTATGGCCTGTTTGATTATTTCTGCCACCTCGGCTGATCATCCTTCCCCCCCTTTTTTTTAGCTACTGGCACCACTTCCGCCATTGTCGGGTTGGAGGCGGTGACTGGAGCCGCGATCGAAGAGAGGGAGGAGGAAGCCCCCTCAGCCTCTGTTGAGGGCGATTTGCCTTCACCGACACCCCATCAGGAGATAGAAGGTAACTTGTAGCTTGCCCGTAGAGCTCAATGGTCTATCGTGCTTTCAGTCGGGTCTTGACTATTTATTGTCTTCCATCTGCAGTCGACATTCGACCAACGACGCTCCCCGAGGTTGGTGCCATGGCAGGAGCTGCTACTAGAGAGCAGGTACTTCCAAGGGACAAGTCCCAAGATATTCAGCCAACGGGTGCTTCCGAGGCGGAGACCACCGAGGAGGTTCCGGCTATGGGGCCTCCTCCTAGCAGCATGGTTCCCGCTCAGATACTGGAGATTCGAGAACAGGTGGAAGAATCATCCTCCTCTGAGCGAGTTGATTACGGTGGCGGCTCCGGCGACGATGAGGGGTTCCCACCGGTTGACATCGAGGCCGAGGACGTCGGGGCTTCTTCAGCTTACGAAAGTGACCTTTTAACATTTAGCCCTCCGAGACTACTGGGAGCCGAGCACGGGCCATCATACCCGACCGCAGGACAAGGGCCAGAATCTTCAGAGGCCACTTTTGGAGGCCTAAATATAGTGCCGGTTGAGGTAGGAAATGTTCCGACTCCCGCCCGCAGCACTTTTTTTTATTTCCAAGCCAGCTGGCTGATGTACATACATGTGATGCAGGCTGAGGTGGTACCGCCAGCTGTGATGGTTCGCATACCCCTCCCTGACTTGGGCATGAGCCAATCAGCCTTTCCACCTATTGTGCGGCCCATTGCCCTACGGCTTCCACGGACCTATGTTGCTGCAGCGGCCTCAGAGGAGCCCGGCGCAACTGCTGAAGTCGGCGACCTGACCGAGGTTGCAGGGACTCAAGCTTTGGTTGCCGGCGAAGAGTTGTTGCTAAAGCCAAGTGGTCCCCCGGAAATAGAAGCGGGAGAAATTATTGCAGAAGAGGCCGATGCTATTAAAGCCTTGTCTATCATAGAAAGCTCCCCTCCTTTAGTGGCCGGTGAGACTGTTCAGGAGGGGCAAGCGCCCTCAGTTGCTGAGACGGCTGTCATAACCTCACCTCAAAGGACGGGCAAGGAAGTCGCCATCATGGAGAGCCCTTCAGCTGTTGCAGCTGCAATTGTCGGGCCGGGTGTCGGCGCTGTGCAGACCATGCCGTCGACATCCTTCATGGTGGCCGATGATATCTGGGCCGAGATAGATATCAAGGTGGACTTTCAGCTCCCTGAGACTTCGCCACTAGGCTTACAATTCTCCAGTGACATGGTGTGGCAGTCTCTGGACAATCTCCAGTGGGCTATGTCAGCTTCCCCGGGTCTCACTTATGTGCAGCTGAGAGGCCTGATAGACCACCTCTCCCGATCATTATTAGCATTCGATTGCCCAATAGATGATTGGACCCCGCGGGTTATAATGCTGTTAAAGCACGCCAACAGGTGGGATTTCCTCAGCCGAGAGGTATTTGATCAGCTGACGGCTGTGAAGCTGGAGAGGGCAGATTGCCACGCCGCCACTACTTCATTGAGGGTGACCGTGGAACAATTGAGAAACGGTGCCGGTAATATCTCAGAACGTCGGTTGCTCCTCACGGCGTGGATGGAAGAGTTGCACGCGGAACTTGCTAAGGTCGAAGCCGAGCTGCAGGAAGGCGAGCGCCTAGAGGTCCAGACAACGGAAGAAGCTGATCTGGCCGAAGGATGACTTGCCTCACTAGATGAGAGGTTATCGCAGCTGAAAGCCACCGAGGCCCATTTGCAGGAATTGACCCAATACCCCTCACTAGGCCTTTTGGAGTTGGCAGATATCTTCCGGCGTCCTTTCCCGTAGCTTTGCTTTGCTTTTCTTCTTGCATCGGGTTCTGCTCCTTTTTTTTGCCTTCGGAGCTTATGTACCCCTGGGGAATGTCCCAGGCACAAATGTATTATGACAGCTCTTATTAATGAAACATCTCTGTTTGTCGCCTCAATCGTAACTTCTTTCCATCTTTTCTCCTCTTTCTTCTTCTGGCCGATCATCCGAACCCGGGGATACGTGCCGATGGCGCAGGAGAGCGCTCACGCCTTCAGCGAAGGGGTGAGGTGTTCACTCCACTGCGGCACAGCCATTCCCGGAGCATGATTTTTGGCCAGGGCGGGACACGGGTAGCATAGGCGGATGTGCCTTATGAACTTCGCCAATGATGATGGAAAGTGTGTTGTAACCATCGACATGGGTTAAATGTCGATGTAATGATATTTTGTTTATCAACGAGGGCAGAAGGCCCAGGTTAGAGGGTAGTTCACCGGGCTCGTCGATGGTGGCGAGGATCGAAAGGGGTGGCAACCGATCTTGCCGATGATGACAAGGGTCGAAAGGGTAGCGACCGATCTTGTCGATGGTGACAAGGGTCGAAAGGGTAGACGGTCTTGTCGATGGTGACAAGAACCGAAAATGGGTAGCGACCGATCTTGCCGATGGTGAAAAGGGCCGAAAGGGTAGCGACCGATCTTGCCGATGATGACAAGGGTCGAAAGGGTAGCGACCGATCTTGTCGATGGTGACAAGGGTCGAAAGGGTAGCGACCGATCTTGTCGATGGTGACAAGGGTCGAAAAGGTAGCGACCGATCTTATCGATGATGACAAGTGTCGGAAAGGGTAGCGACCGATCTTGCCGATGGTGACAAGGGTCGAAAAAGGTAGACGGTCTTGTCGATGATGACAAGAACCGGAAAAGGGTAGCGATCGATCTTGCCGATGGTGACAAGGGTCGAAAAGGGTAGACGGTCTTGCCGATGATGACAAGAATCGGAAAGGGTAGCGACCGATCTTGTCGATGATGACAAGGGTCAAAAAGGTAGCGACTGATCTTGCCGATGATGACAAGGATCGGAAAGGGTAGCGACCGATCTTGCCGATGATGACAAGGGTCGGAAAGGGTAGCGACCGATCTTGCCGATGATGACAAGGGTCGAAAGGGTAGCGACCGATCTTGCCGATGGTGACAAGGGTCGAAAAGGGTAGCAACCGATCTTGCCGATGGTGACAAGGGTCGAAAGGGGTAGGGAACATATGTATATATAGGTGGGATATTGGATGAAGACTCCGCTTCGACCCTGTAAAGGGTCTTCAGGACGGAGGATGGATCATCACTATTCATCATTGATTTATAAATTTTTTTTTATTCGCATTACTGACCTAAGCGCCCTTTCGAGTTTTCGCCGAAGCCAGCCCCCTCTTGCTTTTGCCCACACGCCTTCTCATGTTTTCACGTGGTGGGGTACTCGATTTTGCTTGTAGCGCCCTTTCAGGATTTTTGCCACAGCTGGGTTATAGCCATTTTTGCACTTGTCCTAATATAGGAGCAAGTCTAGCGGGGTATCTCTATTTTTAACCCCGTTTTCTTTTCTCTTTTTTTTTGAATTCGGAGTACAGAAGAATTCGACTGCGAGGATGCTGACTGGCCTTGCCGATGATGACAAAGATTGGTCTCTGGTTTAGTTCGTCGACACTAGTTAAATGCCGAAGCAAAGGTTATGGTTTGTTAACAAGGATGTAAGATCCGAGTTAAGGGTAGAGGTCGATCGATCTCGCCGATGATGACGAGGGTTGAACACGGGTTTACTTGTTGGCATGGGTCACATGCCGAAGCAAAGGTGGGGTTATTAACAAGGACAGAAGGTCCAAGTTAGGGGTAGAGATCGACCGATCTCGCCGATGATGACGAGGATCGAACATGGGTTCGTTCATCAGCACGGGTCACATGCCGAAGCAAAGGTAGGATTATTAACAGGGACGGAGGGTCCAAGTTAGGGTAGAGATCGACCGACCTCACCGATGATGACGAGGGTCGAACATGGGTTTGTTAGAGGATCTCCGGTGGGACGTCCAATGATTGTCCCTTTTGGAGTTTCATCGGGTGGGGAACAAAAGAGGAATTTTTAAATTACCACTTTACTGACTTAAGCGCCATTTCGGATTTTCACCGAAGCCAGCCCCCTCTTGCTTTTGCCCACGCACCCTCTCGGGTTTTCGCGTGGCGGGGTACCCAATTTTGCCTGTAGAGCCCTTTTGGGTTTTCGCCACAGCTGGGTTATAGCCATTTTTGCACTTGTCCTAATATAGGAGCAAGTCTGGCGGGGTATCTCTATTTTTAACCCCATCTTTCTTTTATTTTCTCTTCTTTTTTTATATATAAAGGGTGGTAGGTCGAAGTGTGATGTCCGACCCTTGGTTGGTAGTAGACGGCTGTTGGCCGGATCACCGGGCCTTGTGCCGAGCAGAGTGGTTTCTTCGTTAGCAGGGGCTGAATACTAACGCAAAGGAATGATCTTTCACCGATTCGGACGTAAGGCCCGTAACGGTAATATGGTGTATTCTTTTGAGAGCTCGGCCAAGGCGGAGTGCCACTAGACCAAGGAAAGATAGCTCGATCAGGGGGGAATACCACTAGACCAAGATAAGGGTAGCTCGATCAGGGCGGAGTGCCACTAGACCAAGATGAGGGTAGCTCGGCTGGGGCGGAGTGCCACTAGGCCAAGATATGGGTAGTTCGGCTAGGGCGGAATACCACTAGACCAAGATAAGAGTAGCTCGGCTAGGGCGGAGTGCCACTAGACCAAGATATGGGTAGCTCGGCTAGGGCGAAATGCCACTAAACCCAGATTAGGGTAGTTCGGCTAGGGCGGAATGCCACTAGACCAAGATAAGAGCAGCTCGGCTAGGGCGGAGTGCCACTAGACCAAGATATGGGTAGTTCGGCTAGGGCGGAATGCCACTAAACCAAGATCAGGGTAGCTTGGCTAGGGAGGGATGCCACTAGACCAAGGAAAGATAGCTCGATCAGGACGGAATGCCACTAGACCAAGATAAGGGTAGCTCGGCTAGGGCGGGATGCCACTAGACCAAGATAAGGGTAGCTCGATCAGGGCGGAATGCCACTAGACCAAGGAAAGGTAGCTCGATCAGGGCGGAATGCCACTAGACCAAGGAAAGGTAGCTCGATCAGGGCGGAATGCCACTAGACCAAGGAAAGGTAGATCGATCAGGGCGGAGTGCCACTAGACCAAGATGAGGGTAGCTCGGCTGGGGCGGAGTGCCACTAGGCCAAGATATGGGTAGTTTGGCTAGGGCGGAGTGCCACTAGACCAAGATATGGGTAGCTCGGCTAGGGCGGAATGCCACTAAACCCAGATCAGGGTAGTTCGGCTAGGGCGGAATGCCACTAGACCAAGATAAGAGTAGCTTGGCTAGGGCGGAGTGCCACTAGACCAAGATATGGGTAGCTTGGCTAGGGCGGAATGCCACTAAACCAAGATCAGGGTAGCTCGGCTAGGGTGGGATGCCACTAGACCAAGATAAGGGTAGCTCGATCAGGGTGGAATGCCACTATACCAAGGAAAGGTTGCTCGATCAGGGCGGAATGCCACTAGACCAAGGAAAGGTAGCTCGATCAGGGCAGAATGCCACTAGACCAAGGAAAGGTAGCTCGATCAGGGCGGAGTGTAATTAGACCAAGATGAGGGTAGCTCGGCTGGGGCGGAGTGCCACTAGGCCAAGATATGGGTAGTTCGGCTAGGGTGGAATGCCACTAGACCAAGATAAGAGTAGCTCGGCTAGGGCGGAGTGCTACTAGACCGAGATATGGGTAGCTCGGCTAGGGCGGAATGCCACTAAACCCAAATCAGGATAGTTCGGCTAGGGCGGAATGCCACTAGACCAAGATAAGAGTAGCTCGGCTAGGGCGGAGTGCCACTAGACCAAGATATGGGTAGCTCGGCTTGGGCGGGATGCCACTAGACCAAGATAAGGGTGGCTCGATCAGGGCGGAATGCCACTAGACCAAAGAAAGGTAGCTCGATCAGAGCGGAATGTCACTAGACCAAGGAAAGGTAGCTCGATCAGGGCGGAGTGCCACTAGACCAAGATAAGGGTAGCTCGATCTGGGCGGAGTGCCACTAGACCAAGAAAAGGTAGCTCGATCAGGACGGAGTGCCGCTAGACCAAGGAAAGGTATTCCGACCGATCACTCGGGGAATGCCGGTTGCGCTGCATGATACAGCTTTATATGCTTTCCGTTGAGGGGAGAGAACAGGATGACTCCTTTATGGTCTACCAGGACGTAGGCACCCCCTTCGTATACTCGGCAGATGATATATGGTCCGATCCAGTTTTCGACCAACTTCCCCTTGGGGTTGGAGGCTATTACTTCTCTTCTTTTGACCATTACCAGATCTCCTTTCTTGAATTCTCGACCTTTGACCAGCTTGTCAAAAGCACAGGCCATGCGAGCTTGGTAGAGTTGGATGTTTTGTTGTGCCCGGAGGCGTTTTCCTTCGAGCTCAGTGAGCTCTTCCAATCTTCTTTCAGCATTGGTTTGTTCACCGCTGGCTAGTCCATGCTGGATGGCGACTCGCAGCGAAGGAACTTCCAGTTCAATCGGCACCACAGCTTCTAACCCGTACACGAGGGAGAAAGGCGAACAGTCGGTTGGGGTTTTGTAGACAGTACGATAGGCCCAGAGTGCTTCGTACATCCTTTCTTAACAATCTTTTTTATTAGACTTGACAGTCTTTGCCAGCGGCGTGCATAGTGTCTTGTTGAAGGCTTCTGCGAGTCCATTGGCTTGAGGGTTGTAGGGGGATGATGTCCTCCAGTCAATCTTGTATTTGTCGGCTAGCCGATAAACCTTCTGGTTCCTAAAATGGCTACCATTATCAGAGATGATTCAGCTGGAGATCCCGAACCGGAATATTATATTCTGCCGGAAGAATCTTGCAACTAATTCCCCCGTTACATCTCTTAGTGCTACCGCCTCCGCCCACCTGGAGAAGTAGTCTGTAGCTGCTAAGATATACTTGCACCCTAATGAAGATGTTGGTAGCGGCCCCACCACGTCCATGCCCCACTAGGCGAACGGCCAGCTTGGCAAGGTGGGATGCAGCGGAACTGGAGGTCCTTGCCACGTTAGCGTGTTCTTGACACTTTTGACAAGCTTTGGCAAACTTGCAGCAATCATCAAACATAGTGGGCCAATAGTAACCCAATTTCTTTATCTCAATTTTCATCTTTGGGCCAGCCTGGTGTGCTCCAACTGATCCCATATGGATTTCTTGCATCACCTGCCCCGCCTCTGTCGAAGACAAGCAACGAAGTAGGACTTTCCTTTGGGCATCTACCATTATTCGGAACAGGGTTCCGCTTCTCATCTCATAAGAATCCTTGACCCTCAGGAGCTTCATTCTCTGTTCTTTTTCTTTCGGGAGCTGTTGGTGTTGGAACCACCGCAGGAGATGTTCTCGCCAATCGGGCTACTGAATCTCCTCGACGGCTACCACCTCAATCTCTTGTTCGTCGGCCAAGACCTTTGTTACACTGGGGACCTGCCGACGGTTGATCACTGTTATATTCAGGCTTGCGTCTGGCGGGATCGCCAATGAACTGACCAGCTTAGCGAGGATGTCTGCCTGAGCATTCCGACCTCGGTTGATGTGCTTGATGCTGATGAAGTAGAATCTTGACATCAGGCGGGTTGCCAGCTGGTGATAGGGGAGAAGCTCTTGCTTTCGCACATCGAACTCTCCTTCCAACTGGTTTATAACTAGCAGGGAGTCTCCGAATGCTTCCAGCATCTGAATTCCCATGGATAGAGCAATTTACAACCCGATTATCAGGGCTTCATATTCTACTTCATTATTTGTGCAATGTTTGTTTATGGAGAAGGATGTATGCACCACTTCTCCTTCTGGGGATTTCAGGACTATGCCTGCTCCTGCCCTGACCCTGGCCGATCCAGTGGCAGAGGTGATGCGACACAACCTAGGACTTAGGCATACCGGCACAAACGCACACCAAACGGGCCGATATCGGCGGCCAACTCACGCGGCGCTTACCCAAGCCCGGGGGTAACCCGGCGATGCCGAGTTGAGTTCGTGGGGCTGAACCCTTGCTGGTAGAGGGCCAGCAAGGTCTGAGGGTATCCCAAAGGGTTTGGAGAGCCCGAATTCAACGGGGCCGACCCGGAGCCGAAGGCTCGGTACCCACTCTCTCCCACGGTGCTCACTCGGATTCGTGGCAAATTATGAGTTCGAGCACTCTCTCACCGGCCAGCGGAGCTAAGAACTAACATTGAATGGAAAGCACAAATAATTAGAGCAAGGGCAGGGAACTTACTCGACCGGTTTGAAGAAACCGGTCCCGGTCGGAGACGTGGGCGCGCCGGGAGGCGCGGGTTCGGACCCGGCGCCGCGGCGATGAAGCTTGAACGGCGACCTGTATTATTACAGCATAATTCCCCAAAGGAAATTGGGATTTAGGGGGCTGGGAACTGAATAGATACAGGGTAATACCACCACGCAGGGTGGGGCCTTCCGCCGGCCAAGCGGGAGCACAAGACGACGAATAAAACTTCGAAAGAAATGCCGACGTCAATTCTGTCCGGTTCTGGAATCTGTGACCAGCAGCTGTTGAAGTGGCTGTAGATCGCACTCTGGAATTTTGCCGGAGGCGCGGTTGGTGCCGTTGGCTTCGTAACAGGGTAGGGATGCAGCACAATTTTTCTGAATTTTGGTTCCGCCCGAACCTGGTCGCCACGGACGACTGAGCGGGGACCCCGTTCTGGTTCTGTGCAGGGGCAGCTTCTGGACAGCGGCTTGACAGGGACACCACGAGCAATCCCGAGCTCCGTTTGGTGCGCGGCAGGTGGCGTTGGAATCGTGGGGACGACTACTTTCCAGCGGCACTGGTCTCGCCTCAGTCGGATGTCGGTGTGGACGTGCAGGTCCCGTTGAGTGGGGAATGGTCGGAGGAGGGGATCGGTGGACAGAATGACCCAACAGTGGTAGGAAATTGATAACTTCACACCTTGAGCTCCGATCGACGAACCGCCTTCTGTTCCTGAGAGCTGACAGAGAGGGGAGGAACTTTGCTGAACGGCTCGGAGTCGGATTCCGTCAGGGTTGGGCGTGGTGGTGGTCTCCCTCAGCTTCTGGTCGGGTTCAGGAGCCTCCTGTGCAGTCGTGGGAGATTGGCCGCTGCCGACGCTCACGAACTCGGAAGAGGACGATTCCACCTCGCCTGGTCAGAAGACTCGCCCACGCACGTTTTTGATGAAGAACCCGGAAGCCGATTCTGCTTGGAACTGCTCCCAATATCGACTGCAACTCGGGCTTGATTTCTGCCTGCGAATGGAGCTGTTTGTGGAGGGGGGATTAAGGGGGATGGAAGGGATTTGTGGGTTTGGGTTAAGGGAGGGGGGGGATGAACGTGGCTGGGGTTGTAGGGGGGTGCTTTTGGGAGGTGGGGAGGTAATGGGGTGGTGAGAGAGAGAGGAGGGAACACCCAAATTCGAAATTGGGCCTTGGGGAGATGAAAGGGTGCCTGGGAAGATGAAAGGTTGTGTGGGGAAGGGGAGAGAATGCCTAGGGAGTGGGAGTTCTACCTAGGGGAGGGGAGAGGACTTAAATGAGGGATATAGGGAAGGGGGAGGGGTCTTAATTAGAGGTGAAAGAGAGGAGAGAGAGTGGATTTCGAATTTGGGGTGGGGATGAGAGAGAATTGGAGAGAGATAGAGAGAGAGAGGGAGAGAGGGAACTAGAGAGAGAGTGGGGAACTCAAGAAGGCTTCAACCAAATTTCATAAACTTTTCATTCAAAATGTCATTGCCTCCAAATGGGGATTTGGGGTCCTATTTATAGGAAACCCCCTTTTACATATAAGACCCTGGAAAAACTTCTAATGACAGAATGCCAAAAGACACAAGAGAGAGGGGAGGGGCAACCATGGGCCAAGCCCATTTGGGTTGGGCCTAATAGCCTCTTAATTAACCTATGACTCAAGACTTAGGACTTAATGACCAAGAACCTAGGGACATGACTCAAATAAAAGGAAGATTACATAATTTAAGACTCAAATAAAATGTAAAAATTACATGACTCGATCAACGGACACATGGAGAACATAGTGGCATAGATGGATGATGATGTAGCTCTCAAGAAGATGAAGGGACGGGCGATGTCCCCATCATACTCCCGGGGTGCGGAAAACTCGACTCCGTCGAGTTAGAGTCTTTCTTCCCCCGGGGGTGTGGTGTTGCCGCCAATCTTCCTACGGAGGCCGTTCCTTCCACCCGGTGAGGTAGCATCCATACACCTTGCTCATGTTGGTAGTGACTTGTCCACCCAATATTTGTTCTCTTGGCTCACGCTGGGCTCTCTTGGCTAGTGGACTCTCTTCACGGGTGGGAGCTCTCTCAAGGGGGGAAGGGGGCTCAAGCCTCTCACTAGGTTCCACCGTGGGGGCCTTCATCGCAAACAAGTCGGCCACTTTGAAAGTGGAGCTCATTCCATACCACTTGTGGAGGATTTCCTCATAAGCGCCGATGTGCCTCACATCTAGCAAGGGGCCAGCCTCATGGTTCCTCACTTTTGGGGTGGCTCCCGAGGTGAGCCACTCCATCCTTGCCATCGCGGGGTCACCCACATGGGGATGTTGGGAGTAGTGGCGAAAGTCGGCCAATCCAATGTACGTCCCATTGTTAGTGTGGTCATGCTTGCAGAGGACATTATGCAATTTTATGAATGGTGACCTTCTAAATATGATGGGAAGACTTGGATGTTCAAAGGTGACTTTACCTTGGACCTTGGGAATTGGGGAAGGGAAGTGTCCAAGTGTAGTGAAGACCCGACTCTCTTGGAGGGGTGGGGGTGGACTCATGCACCTAAATGCTTGGACCCGTGATGACTCTATGCATGGGGTGGTATGAGACTTCTTCCCTTTGTGCCATGAGATGATCTTAGGGTGAGGGGAGTGGGCAAGGAGCATGATGTCTCCAAGGGTTGGGGATGAGGTCCAAGGGTTGGTGGCCTTCCAATGTGAGGGGTCAAATGGATCAAGGTAGTTTGAGGGGTTGGGGAAGGTGTAGGTGGGCAAGGGGATGTGATGGTAATGGGGTGGTGGGAAGGGACCATGTGGGCTTCTTTGGGGCAAGCTATCGGTCATGGGTAGAACTATGAGAAGCTTGCTTATGTATGGACCCTTGGTGTAGATGGAGGTGAGGGTTCCTATTAAGGAATGGGAGAGGCTAAGAGATCCCATGGTATTTCTTCCTAAGGCCAACAAATTGGTTACCATCACTTGCCTCACTATCCCACTAATCACATCCCTCAAAGTCCCTACAAGGTAGGAGGGTTGGTAGGTCGTGTGGAATGGGGGAGTGGTAATGATTGGGAGGTTGTTTTCTATGTGGGGTTGTAAGGCATGGAGGAGGAGGCCTTGTTTTAGCCATTGGATGAGGGGCTCTCCTACGTTCACAAAGCTCATGGAAGGTTGGGTGGGGAGGCATGGTGCGTCATGGGATAAGACACGGAGGGAGAGGCACCTAATGAGGCTCAATGGGTTCTCATTGCCTAAGGATGATTCTCCTTGGTATTGGGCTTCATACTCATCTTCCCATTCTTGGGAAGCCTCATAGACCTCGGTCTCTTCTTGAGAGTCCCCTAGGGTAGGGGCTCCTTCAATCATCAAGTTGGACATGGCTCTTGAGGGACATTGGTTGATGAAATGACCATAGCCCTTACACCCAAAACATTGGTTCCTTTGCCCTTTGGAATTCTCATCTTGCCTTGGCATGGATGGGTTAGGGGTGGTCTTGGTTTGGGGAATGGTGGGGAGGGAGTTGGTTGGTCGGAATGGGGGTTGGGGTGGAGTTTTCAATAAAGGGGTTGGGTTGGGCCGGGGTGGTGGGGTTTTCAACAAAGGTGTTGGGTTGGCATGGGACCCCATGTTCTTGGAGTCGGGTAGGCGTGGGAAGACCTTTGGTGGCCTAGCAAAGCGTTCGGCATCTCGGGCTATCCGGTAGGCTTGTGGAAGGGTTTCAACATCCCTCATGTAGAGTTCCTTCTTGATGTGACTTTGAAGGCCATTTCTAAACCTAGATAGCGTAACCGAGTGCTCTTCCCGGACTCCACACTTTAGGACATAGTAGTCAAATTTCTCAATATACTCACTCACGGTCATACCCTCTTGGGTGAGACTATGCCATTCATCTAGGAGGGTTTGAGTGTGGGAGAGGGGTAGGTACTTAGTCCTAAGGTGGTCCTTCATGCTTTGCCAAGTATCAATGGGTTCTTGACGTCTTGCCACCCTAAAACTTTCTAGGTTCAACCAATAGGTCTTGGCAAGTTTTGTAAGTTGCATCTTGGCTAACCTTACCCGTCTCTCCTCACTCATGGGGTACCACTCAAAGTATTGGTCCATGGCATTTTCCCAATCTTGGTAGGCATTTGGGTTGTGGGACCCATCAAAAGTTGGTGCCTCAACCTTGATCATTCTAAGTAAGTGGTGGTCCGGGTCCTCCCGAGGGCGCCTTTCATCACGCCCATGGTGTCGGGGTCTCTCTAAATCATAATAGGGGTCATAGTCCCTATCAAAGTCATCATAGGGAGGCCTAACTCTATAGTCATGATGCCTATGTGGAGGCTCATTAGGTCCCCTTTCAACTTCATCCCGAGGTGGCCGAACTCTAGGACCTTGATTCCTAGGTGGGGTGTCATAGAATTCTCTCTCAATTTCTTCCCTTAGTGGTCGAGCTCTAGGGCCATGGTTCCTAGGAGGTGGGTTCTCAACTTCTCTATCCAACCTTTCTTGGGGTGACCGTGCCCTTGGTCTTTGGTCCCGGGGTAGGACATGGGCTTCCAACCGGTCTAGTCGGGTGGTGATGGCTTCAAGGTGTCCCCTAATGATGTCTAGATTTGGATCACGGGGCTGTTGAGGGGCTTCCCTAATGGCTTCATGGTTATCTTGGAGAATTTGGGGATTGGGATCCATGAAAGGGGTTGAAGATGATGAAGGGGGTTGATATGAGGTACCACTCCGAGTGGTCATGCAAGAGGGCTAATGATGGGACCATGCAATGAAGACTCCGAATGAAACGGCCCTAAGACTTGACTTGTGAGAACAAGCCAAAAACTTGCTCTGATACCATTTGATGCGACACAACCTAGGACTTAGGCATACCGGCACAAACGCACACCAAACGGGCCGATATCGGCGGCCAACTCACGCGGCGCTTACCCAAGCCCGGGGGTAACCCGGCGATGCCGAGTTGAGTTCGTGGGGCTGAACCCTTGCTGGTAGAGGGCCAGCAAGGTCTGAGGGTATCCCAAAGGGTTTGGAGAGCCCGAATTCAACGGGGCCGACCCGGAGCCGAAGGCTCGGTACCCACTCTCTCCCACGGTGCTCACTCGGATTCGTGGCAAATTATGAGTTCGAGCACTCTCTCACCGGCCAGCGGAGCTAAGAACTAACATTGAATGGAAAGCACAAATAATTAGAGCAAGGGCAGGGAACTTACTCGACCGGTTTGAAGAAACCGGTCCCGGTCGGAGACGTGGGCGCGCCGGGAGGCGCGGGTTCGGACCCGGCGCCGCGGCGATGAAGCTTGAACGGCGACCTGTATTATTACAGCATAATTCCCCAAAGGAAATTGGGATTTAGGGGGCTGGGAACTGAATAGATACAGGGTAATACCACCACGCAGGGTGGGGCCTTCCGCCGGCCAAGCGGGAGCACAAGACGACGAATAAAACTTCGAAAGAAATGCCGACGTCGATTCTGTCCGGTTCTGGAATCTGTGACCAGCAGCTGTTGAAGTGGCTGTAGATCGCACTCTGGAATTTTGCCGGAGGCGCGGTTGGTGCCGTTGGCTTCGTAACAGGGTAGGGATGCAGCACAATTTTTCTGAATTTTGGTTCCGCCCGAACCTGGTCGCCACGGACGACTGAGCGGGGACCCCGTTCTGGTTCTGTGCAGGGGCAGCTTCTGGACAGCGGCTTGACAGGGACACCACGAGCAATCCCGAGCTCCGTTTGGTGCGCGGCAGGTGGCGTTGGAATCGTGGGGACGACTACTTTCCAGCGGCACTGGTCTCGCCTCAGTCGGATGTCGGTGTGGACGTGCAGGTCCCGTTGAGTGGGGAATGGTCGGAGGAGGGGATCGGTGGACAGAATGACCCAACAGTGGTAGGAAATTGATAACTTCACACCTTGAGCTCCGATCGACGAACCGCCTTCTGTTCCTGAGAGCTGACAGAGAGGGGAGGAACTTTACTGAACGGCTCGGAGTCGGATTCCGTCAGGGTTGGGCGTGGTGGTGGTCTCCCTCAGCTTCTGGTCGGGTTCAGGAGCCTCCTGTGCAGTCGTGGGAGATTGGCCGCTGCCGACGCTCACGAACTCGGAAGAGGACGATTCCACCTCGCCTGGTCAGAAGACTCGCCCACGCACGTTTTTGATGAAGAACCCGGAAGCCGATTCTGCTTGGAACTGCTCCCAATATCGACTGCAACTCGGGCTTGATTTCTGCCTGCGAATGGAGCTGTTTGTGGAGGGGGGATTAAGGGGGATGGAAGGGATTTGTGGGTTTGGGTTAAGGGAGGGGGGGGATGAACGTGGCTGGGGTTGTAGGGGGGTGCTTTTGGGAGGTGGGGAGGTAATGGGGTGGTGAGAGAGAGAGGAGGGAACACCCAAATTCGAAATTGGGCCTTGGGGAGATGAAAGGGTGCCTGGGAAGATGAAAGGTTGTGTGGGGAAGGGGAGAGAATGCCTAGGGAGTGGGAGTTCTACCTAGGGGAGGGGAGAGGACTTAAATGAGGGATATAGGGAAGGGGGAGGGGTCTTAATTAGAGGTGAAAGAGAGGAGAGAGAGTGGATTTCGAATTTGGGGTGGGGATGAGAGAGAATTGGAGAGAGATAGAGAGAGAGAGGGAGAGAGGGAACTAGAGAGAGAGTGGGGAACTCAAGAAGGCTTCAACCAAATTTCATAAACTTTTCATTCAAAATGTCATTGCCTCCAAATGGGGATTTGGGGTCCTATTTATAGGAAACCCCCTTTTACATATAAGACCCTGGAAAAACTTCTAATGACAGAATGCCAAAAGACACAAGAGAGAGGGGAGGGGCAACCATGGGCCAAGCCCATTTGGGTTGGGCCTAATAGCCTCTTAATTAACCTATGACTCAAGACTTAGGACTTAATGACCAAGAACCTAGGGACATGACTCAAATAAAAGGAAGATTACATAATTTAAGACTCAAATAAAATGTAAAAATTACATGACTCGATCAACGGACACATGGAGAACATAGTGGCATAGATGGATGATGATGTAGCTCTCAAGAAGATGAAGGGACGGGCGATGTCCCCATCAAGAGGTGTCAATTCTGGAAGCGCCATCAAAATATAGCTGCCATAAGGAGGGCTGCACCTGAACGGCTTCCAGGGTTTCATCTTCAGGAAGCTCCGGTTCCAACGGGCAGTCCCCGGGTACCGGGTGCTCAGCGAAGAAGTCTGCAATAGCTTGGCTCTTGACGGCCTTGCGCGGTACATAGGAGATGTCAAACTCCATAAGGATTACCGCCCATTTGCCCAGGCGACCTTTGAGTGCTGGCTGGGACATAATATATTTCAGGGGATCCTCTTTGGATACCAAGCTGATTTCATGTGACAACATATAGTGTCGGAGCGTCTTAACTGCGAAGACCAGTGCCAGACAGACCTTCTTGATATAAGTATATTTTTCCTCAGTCCTGACTAGTCTCCGACTGAGGTAATAGAGGGCTTGCTCTTTCCCTTCTTCATTATTCTGGGCCAGCATTGCCCCCAAGGAGTTATGTGTAGCTGCTATATATAGTATCAATGGCCGTCCTTTCACCAGTGCACCCAGCACTGGAGGAGTCTTCAGATAGTCTTTTAGCTTGTCAAAGGCTGTCTGGCAATCTTCACCCCAATAAAAGGGAACATCTTTCATCATTAGTTTGTGAAAAGGCTGGCATCGCCCTGACAAATTGGAAATGAACCGCCGGATATAAGCCAAGCGGCCCTGTAGTGATCTCAGCTCGGAGATATTCCTTGGTGGAGGTAACTCTTGAATTGCTTTGATTTTTGCGGGGTCTATCTCGATCCCCCGATATCGGACAATGAAGCCCAAGAATTTTCCGCTCGACACTCCGAACGCACATTTCATGGGGTTCATCTTCAGCTCATGCTGCCTCAGCCTCTGAAAAATAATCCGGAGGTCTTGCAGATGATCTTCTTTTCTTCTGGTTTTGACCACCAGATCATCTACGTAGCACTCGACCTTGTGGTAGAGCAACTCATCAAAGATTTTGGTTATTGCGCGCTGATAAGTTACGCCAGCATTCTTCAGTCCGAACGGCATCCTCTTATAGTGATAAATGCCTTTAGGGGTTCGGAAAGCAGTATGGACCCGGTCATGCTCCGCGATCCAAATCTGGTTGTAACCGGATGACCCGTCCATGAATGACAGGGCCTCATGACCGGTTGTAGCATCGATCATGACTTCCGTTATTGGCACCAGAAAGTCATCTTTGGGGCAGGCTTTATTTAGATCTCGGAAGTCGACACATATCCAGATCTGTCCATTCTTCTTTTTCACGGGGATGATATTCGCCAGCCATGTGGTGTACCGGTTTTCTTCAACAAATCCCACGTCAATGAGCTTGTCGACTTCAGCACAAATTTGAGTAATGAGTTCTAGCCTCATGCATCGCGGTGGTTGCTTCACCGGCTCGGCCTCAAGGCTAATTGCCAGCTCATGTTGTGAGACAGCGGGATTTAGACCGGGCATTTCTTTGTAAGTCCAGGCGAAGCAATACTGGTACTCTTGCAGCAGCTGGGTGTACAACTCCTATTCTTCTGGGGACAGTTGGGCATTGAGGAAGGTAGGCCTAGGGTCCTCCTCATTTCCCAAGTTGACTTCTATCAGTTCATCGACTGTGGCTTGGCCTCCGTCTTCTATCTCCGGAGGTGCCGATTGGAGGTCAACGAAGTCTGGAATACCATCTTGAGGGTCGAGTACTTCGACTTCATCGTCAGACACCACCAGAGCTTCTTGAGGATTCTCTGTTTCCTGTGCTGGCGGCTGCGCGGATTGTTCTATTAGCAAATCCACTACCGTTGCAGCTCCCAAGGGCGAGAGAGCAGCTTCAGTCTTTGTAGATGAGGTTGCAGCCGCGATAGGCTGGTAGTTGTTTATTGCCGGGCGTGGACTGCATCCCGATTTTGTAGCAGAAGTTGAGGAGGTCTCGCCTTCTGGGGCAGTTGTATCTTCTGTAGAAGTGGCTTTTCCTTTCTTGGTAGCTGGTTCCCCTTGATCGGAGTCGACCGAGGCTTCCCTCATTGGTAGAAGGGGTGTTGAAGTTATCATCAGTAGGGCTCCACTGGAGGGAGAAATTCCTGCTTCTTTAGTATCTTCAGCTTCACTGCTGCTAGACGTATCAAATTTGGCTTGAAGGGCCGCCTCTTCAGGGTAGACCTGCTCCCAGCATCGGTAGGGGACCGAGGTCTCTATTTCTTGATTTCCGGGTTGAGCCAGTTCAACATGCTCAGCTTCCGCCAGGTATTCATCAAAAGTTACCCCCAGCGGGCTATCTTCAGCAGGATAGAAGGCGGAGATGGTGTCCACTTCGTATCGCCCACTGTAATAATATTCTTCCAGGGTGAAGCCCAACCCCGGATGTTGAGAGACACGTTACATTTCCTTATCCAGATTTATGGGATACCACATTTTCTGGAAAGCTTCTTTACGCTTTTGAGACTGATTGGGGGGGATGTGTTGCTTCTGAAACATCCTGGCCATCCAATCAGTTGTGAATGCCAGACCCTTGACGGGAACCGACGGGTTGCTTATATCTTCAGGGAGGCTGTAGTCTGTGTCTTCCCGCGTAGGATGGTCCTCAGCTATATAGAACAAGCTGTTGGGTCCATCTTCATGTGTCACCTCCCAAGTTTTGAAAGGCTCGATAGTAGGGTTGTCAAGGCCGGGACTTGGCTTGGTAAGGCCATCAGGGATTTCAATATGATTGTGGCGCCGAGCGACCCACACTTCATTAGCTTCAGGGTATAATATTGGGGGTGCTATCCTGCCCACGTCCCCGGATGCTGTGATATGGGAGACCACCTTGGGCTTGATATATCCGCGCGGCGGTGGTGGATACCAACTGCTGCCGGATGTGCTTCTTGATGCCCCCGCAGGGGTCTTAGCTTCAGAGGTCTTCTGGGAAGGCCCTGTATATAGGTTGGCATCCGCCAAATGACATTCAAACACCTCGAATGGATGTGGGTTCACAAATATCCTTTCCTCCTTCCCTTGGAGACTGTACTTGATGCATTGGTGGAGCGTGGAGGGCACCACCATATTTTCATGCAGCCATGGGCGGCCAAGCAGTGCTTTGTACGAGGTGTGGGAGTCAATGACATGGAACTGCACTGTCGTAGTGAAATCTGCTAAGGTGAGGGTGAACTCTGCCACTCCCATTGACACTTCACATTTTTGATTGAAGTTGGCGATACGCATATCTCCGACTTTCTCGAGATGCACGTTAAAGTGGTGCCCCGCATATATTCTATAAGGCAGGATGTTGACCGCTACACCGGGGTCAACCAGAATCCTGTTCAGCTCCATTCCATTCAGGTGCCCCTTCATATACAACGGCCTGTTGTGGCTGATGGTGGGTAGAAGCATGTCGTCTGGAGTGAAGGTCATGCTAGCCTCCGGCATTGCTTCGGCCAGACATGTCTCAAAATGAGCAGGCGTCTGGAGAGCAGTAACAATCGCCTGTCGAGTCTCTTCACTCAAAGAAAGGATCTCCCAGATTGTAAATCGAGCAGGGAGCTTCTTGAGTAGCTTCATTATTCGGCTCCCAGCTCGGACATTGGAGAGCTTCATCTCCTCAGCCCATCTGGGCTTGGGGAGATTTTGATTTGCGGGCCCTGACGGACCTGCTTCATCTTCCTTAGATTCGGCGCCCTTCTGGTTGGTACCGACTTCTGTGTGTTCTTTGTTAGTTATTGCAGGGCAAGCTCCATCTGCACTTGGATCTTCAGCAGATTGTGCTTACTGTGGGTGAACGGCCCCGGGTGTAGGGTTGGCCTCCTGGCAAGGCTGCTTCCCCTTGGACATCTTCATGAATTCAAGAAATGAAGGGACCCCCTTGCCCCCACTCTTGTTATATAGGCCTGACGGAGGAGGGATTTGGACTCCCTTGACCTCCGGCGGAGGTGTCTTGTAGGGTTGCTCCCCTTTGAACGTGACGTTATGATTGGGTGGCGGCTGGCGCCCCCATTTTCGGCCTGACCGAGTGGCATGTACAGCAGTTGCAGCCTCGGCCTTGCCTCCCCCAGCATGGGGTGTGAAACAAATTTCCTCTTCTTCCTCCTCTCCGGGCAGGTTGAAGAGTGCTGATAGAGTATGACAGGAAACAACCTGCACTCTATCAGCCTCAGCGGCCTTCCTTTTCTTCTTCTTTTGTTTCTTCTTCTTTTTTGCTTCTGCGGGTGGGTGCCCCCAGAATAGACTGCCCTCTCTGTCGGTTGCCTCTTCAGCTTCCTCCTTTTGTTCAAGTGAGAGCTACTCTAGTTCTTGCCATGGGACGTGGTCCCGCACCAGCAAGAGCTTCAGTTCGGGCTGCACGTATTCATCCAGCCCTTCAATGAGGTTTTGCAGTCGAAGGACCCCAGGATTGGTCTCCTTTACCACCGGCAGTGGAGTTTGTCTCCTCCGATTATGTGTAGGTATCCTGACGGTGGTAGGTGGAGTGACCCATACGGGTGCTATCACTGGCGGAGCAGGCCGGGGTGTGACACCACGGATATGTGCCCCCTTTTTCGGGTGAGGTGCCCTCTTCTTCTTATGCTTCACAGGGGCCTGCTGCCATCCCTGTTGTTCTTTCGCGGGCTCCAAGAAATGAGCTTCATAGGTGCTCCGCGTGCTTGTTTTAGAGATCTCCTCGGGCAGTGCCTGGTATAGGGAGATCATGTTGACTCCTGCCCTCCTCCGAGGGGCTTCATGTGGCTGAGGAGGGTCCACTTTGTACTCTCCCAGCTCAATTTTATTCTTCTTCACCATCCCTTCGATGATGTCCTTGAAAATATAGCAGTCTTCGATTGGATACCCCAACATCTGGTGGTAGGGGCAGAATCTTGGACTGTCTTTTCTCTTTAAGTCCTCCGGCCTCCTTGGCTCTGGCAGGGTGACCATGCTATATTCTGTTACCCAATCGAACAGAACCCAGGTCTTGTCCTTTGGAAATGAATAGGCCTTCTTCATCTTGTCCCTCAGTGAAGGACCTTCTTTGCCGTCTGAGACTTCTGCAGGTTGTGGGGTGACTCCCTTCTTGCCTTCACTTTTCTATTGTTCGAACGCCTTTATGTCAAGAGCGTTCGCTTCTTTAGGCGAGGAGCGCCGCTCCACCGCCTTGCCCTTCTGGGTCGTGCTGACAACAGATGTAGGGGCAGGTCTGGCCAAGAAAGCTTCCACCTCGGCCACCACATTATTCAGTCGGTCGAACGACCGTATTTCCATCCCAATCATCTTTTCCAGGACCTCCCTTCTGAGATTCTATTTGCATATTTGCACAGCGTCCTCCTGATGCGGGGGCCGCTTGCACCTCATTCCGAGGTTCCTCCACCTCTTGATATAATCGAGGGCTGTCTCATCGGCCCTCTACTTCGTTGAGTAGAGTTCGGCCACTGTGACCTCCCTCTCTGTAATAGGAATCTTTCTCTGAACTTCTTCTGCATATCTGGCCAGTCGCTGATCGACCTGGCCGAGAGGCTAGAATACCATTCAAATGCGAGCCCCGTCAGCGAGGATCCAAATTTTTTTAGCAAGTATGACTCGTCAGTGGCCAAGTCGCCCATGACAGTCTTATAATAGGCAATGTGTTCTCTCGGGGACCCCTTCCCATTGAATTTGTCAAACTTGGGCGGCTTGTTGATTCCCGGGGAAGCTGCCTAGCAGCATGGTGTTGCGGGTATGGCACCCGGTATGCATCGAACGCGACGTAGTCACCTTCACTTCTTTCTGCGAGCTTCAGCTCGATCATTCTTTCCACCATCATCCGGTTCATGACTACAGGGTCAACCGGCTCTGGGTAGAAGTGTGCCGGCTGCAGGTACGGGGTGACCAGGGTGGTCGCCTGTGGAGGACGCGGCAGCGGGGGTGTTTGGTGCACCTGAGGGAGCACCGGTGGTAGCAGCGGCTGGAGCTGTGGTGGCCGTTGTTGCATTGTAGCCATGCTTGGTTCTGACAACTGAGGTAGTGTGTAGAGCGGTGGAGGGCCGTCATGACGGACCGCTCCCCGGGATGATTCACCCTAGACTTCGGGTGGTTTGGAAGCTGAGGACTGTTCAGTTTTCTCCATCAGCTGCTTCTTCAGCAAGTCTATCTCTTGTCGATATTTCTGATGTAATATAAAGACTGATGGGTCTATAGTGGCTGTAGTGGGGATAACTTCTGCTGTCTCCCCGGACGTACCCTCGGGTAGGATGTCGAGGGGGACGTCGTCTTCTTCTTCTGCCGTCACCACATTGGCGGTCAGGATGGGGGCCTTATCATCCCACTGGTGGTAGACCTGGGGTTGTTTTCCTTTAGTCATCATCAAGAGCTCCCTTGCTGCTTCTGTCCAACAAGTGCTAAGCCCTGGCCTTGCGGCCAACTGAGCCAATTCTCGGGGATCTTCGGGGAGGCCCCCATATCGGTTGGATATACCAGCCATGTTGCAGGTGAAGACCTGCATCCTTCTCCTTTGTCGATGGACCCTCCTTTCAACTTGCTGCGGGAAGGTCAGCCTCTTGAACACAGAAACTCTTCTCCTTTCTTCCCGCTTGGGGACGGCTTCATCGGCTTCGATCTCAAAGCCGTTGTCATATCCATTGTCGTCGACTGACGACACCATCATTCTTTCTCCCACATCTTCTTCATCTGCCATTGACGGGTAGTAGTCTTCATCGGCGGCGGCTGCTTGCATCAGTTGCTGTTGCCCAAGCGAGGGGTTGCCTAACCCTCGAAAATAGTTTCTGACCAGACATGTCATCTCTTCTTGACCCCGCTCTTGATGTAACACGGGGGATGATTGCCGACCTCCCGCAGGAGGGATACAAGCTAGTCGAGCTCTGTCGGCAGGTTGTTGGAATCTTCATCCCGCAGCTGGGACGTTGGCTTGACCGGTGTAGACATGCCAAAATTGATGCTATGTTGAGTAAATCTCATGTCACCATGTGATGCCCCAAAGCGGACTTCAATATTGATTTAATATGAAGTTTTTCTATTTTTCATGAATTAATTGGCATGTTTTCTTTGATAATTGAAATTAACACCCTGATCGTAGGCGTTATTCACATTAACGGCATGGACAAGGGCGCCTCTTTGAAAAATGGACGACTACCAACACGTACGTCATTTTCTGGATTTACTGGAAATTACGGATCGAAAAGGAAATGAAAATTGAAGGATTGACGTTGTCACGCCCCGATGCGGAATCTCGGGACGTACAGTTAGGGGCACGCGAGCAAGAATTTAATATTCCGAACCATTGCAAACCATTGCACAAAAGGTTGGAAAAGGTAAATATCAGAGTTTTATTGATAATAAAATGCTGAGTACATTTGGGTAGACAACTACATTCGAATAGTAATCCAAACTAGAACAACTTCTCACTATTACATAAGGAATACAAACTGACTGAAAAGCTATAAACTAACACTCGTATCACTCTAGTCCATCCCCGACATGGTCATCACCTGGAAAGAGGGGAAAAGTAGGAGTGAGCTAAACACGCTCAGTAGATAACCGTAAGCAGGTATAAGTATTTAACCAATTATTACACTTTACATGAAATGCAGTAAATGAATAAATGTCAACACGATAAAGAACAATATATGAGATCGAGAATGTAACACTTTTACCACAAGTAATGATCAAGTAATGAACAAGTATAGCAACTACAAGATAAAGAACTTTGGCCATCATTCAAGTATGTTACACATGTAACCAGGTAATCACGCACGATTCAAGTATCACGAATTGTCATAGACGTAACAAGTCAAGTCAAGTACTCGGGTGCAATGCCTCACCCTGTCATACACATCCCATGGGCTCAATATCATTTCGGGCGCTCTCCCTAGGACCAGACCGGGCCCTTATGATGCGTTGGCATTTCATTGGATCCATGATCCCCCGTCTAGACATAGTCAATTTATGGCCAATCTAATCAATAGAATTTCTGTCAAGTGTAAGATGAGAGGACGACCCTTGTCTCCTCTGATTCAAGAGTATAACACAACGGAAAACCCAAACTAAGGGTAGTCGTACGGCGAACACCAGGCCGTACTCACACGAGTAACGAGTCACGGAGTCAAGTATGAACGGTTGACAGTAAGCCGTTCGAGAAAAGTAAGTGTATAGATTTAATATACGAACCTCTCGGGTCGTATACGGAGATACGGTTCTAGAAAATCCGTATTTAAGTATAACAATAATTCTAATCATAAGATGAGTTGTGTATAAAATAGTTACCGGAATACGATGACCATTTAACCCATTAAAAATAATGGTTGATTCCGGGCTCGAGTATGACCGAAGTTTAATCAAGGATAATCGGTCATTTTAACAAGTTAAAACGATGGCGATCGGGACATTAGAGGATATACGGTATATGTTTATACACCGTATAGGCCTAAGTTGCCCATTTTATACTTTAAGCAATAAAACATCGGTCTAAATCATGCTTTCTATTGTAGACCATGGATAAATTTACCATTTGGTATCATTTCCTTTCATGGTAACAATTTAGAATTTACCGGATAGAGTGTCCGGCGTAATTTTACATCGGCCAAGACTTGCATAAGTCGACCGTCATACTAATCTTGGCTAATATATACTTAATCTTGCCTAATCCTATGTAAACTTGGTTAATCATGCTTAAACATAACTAATTATGCTTTAAACATGACTAATTATGTCTTAAACATGACTAAACATGCTTAAACATAACTAATTATGCTTTAAACATGACTAATTATGTTTAAACATAACTAATTATGTCTAAACATGACTAATTATGCTTAAACATAACAAAGTTTGCTTACACTTAGCTAATGATGGTTAAATAATTCTTAATAACCACTAACATACATTTGATGTAGTTAATCTTAGATAATCATGGTTAATCATGGTAACACATTTTTATAAGCAAACCAAGGTTCCTGTACAACAGGGACCAAAAGGGAACAGGGCAACAAGTAATGGGTTTAAGGGGGGGGGGGTCGACCCCTACCTACTGGGGGTTCATGCCTGTTCAGCCATTTTCTTCAATTTTTAACATGGTTTTCAGTGATTATAAATGGGATTACTATGATATTAAGCTGAAACGTGCTTGAATACTTACAACTACTAGATTTTTAAGCCACCAACTACATGTTAATCATGTGGGTTAGCAATCTATCAAGTAACCGTGTTCATGTTTACTATTCACAAAACCATACGAATGCAATCTAAAACATGTATAAAACATGGTAATGATCCTAATAAGATTGCTAACAAGATTATTCTTCTATCATTAGGTTGGTGCCTTTGGTTACCTACCGGATTTGACGAACAGAAGATAGAATAGAATGAATGAATGAAGCTCCGTGAGAAAGTAGGAATAGTAAAGTTGCAGAGGTTGTGTAGCTCCTCCACGGACTCTTCCAACAGCAGCTTAATTAAGGGAGGGAAGGGGCTTAAGCCTACTCCCTATATATAAGATTTAAAGGGGCACGTGATCCCTTTTCGTGGCGAGAATATCGCACACGGCGCTACAACGGGAAGACCACAGTGTGGACTCCGTGTTTGCCGACTTAAACACGTTCTCACGTGTTTATTGAGGCAAATAGTTAAGCTTAACCCTTATTAGTCTTAGGGTTAGTTGGGTGATTAAGGGTCATTAGATCAAAAACAATGCTTAATGATTTTTGGTGATTTTTACCCAGAAGACAAAAATGTTCATCAAAACATGCCCTTTCATAATACCATTTTTATGGATTTTTATCAAGTGTTTTACATGTACTAAACCAATCTTTTAAGTTAAATTAATATTTTAATCAAATGCCAATGGTTTAGGCGATAGATGGAGTTTCAGATTTTTGCCAATTAAGCTCAAGAAGACAAACTTACTAGTAAAAATATGTTCTATCATTTATGATTTTTTTGTGGATTTTTCTAAGGTAATTATATTTTCGTGTGAATAGTGTTTCCCGGTTTTAAGTCGGGCTTAAATTGATTATTAAACCATGTAAACGAGCTAATTAGGGTCAGGCACAGAAGACTAAAGTGATTGTCATGATGTTTCCTAATTAACTGCTATTTTTAGGAAATTTCATATAATAGTCAAAAGTTTTTTTTTTTTTTTTACTTTTACTATTTACCATAGCATTATTTAAAATTTTTTTTTTTACTATTCACAAAAATTGGGGTCTTACATCCTCCCCCACTTAAAGAATTTGGTCCTCCAAATTCACTGAACCGAAATAGTAAGGGAAGAAAATAGCTTACCTAGAATGAGTCGGGATACCGCTTCCGAATAGCGTCCTCGGACTCCCAGGTAGCTTCTTCAACTCCACGCCGACTCCATTGAATCTTAACCATCGGTATGGAACGATTCCGAAATTGTTGTTCCTTCCGATCCAGAATCTTTACTGGTCGTTCTTCATAAGACAAGTCCTTCTTCACTTCGAGGTCCGCATGTTGAATGACGTGACTAGGGTCGTACACGTATTTCCGAAGCATAGAAACATGGAACACGTTGTGTACTCCAGCTAGTTGAGGAGGTAAGGCCAATCTATAGGCGACTTCACCCACTCGATCAAGGATCTCAAATGGACCAATATACCTTGGGCTTAACTTGCCATGAATACCGAATCGGCGAATACCTCTCGACGGAGAGACCTTCAAAAATACATGCTCGCCAATCTGGAATTTCAAATCTCTTCTTCTATTATCAGCATAACTTTTCTGCCTTGATTGAGCTACAAGTAACCGGTCTCGAATAATTCGAATATTCTGTGATGATTCTGAGACAAGATCCGGTCCAAGCCATTGCTTCTCGCCAATCTCATCCCAACATAATGGAGAACGACAACTCCTTCCATACAAAGCCTCGAAAGGTGCCATTTGTATGCTGGATTGATAACTATTGTTATAGGCGAATTCTATCAATGCCAAATGATCACTCCAGCTGCCATCGAAGTCAATCATACAAGCTCTCAACATATCTTCCACAATCTGATTTGTTCTCTCGGTCTGTCCATCTGTCTGCGGATGAAATGCAGTACTGAAATTCAGACGGGTACCAAGAGATTCTTGCAAACCCTTCCAGAAATGAGATGTAAATCTCGGGTCTCGGTCAGACACAATGCTGACTGGAATACCATGAAGTCTAACCACTTCCTTCAGATATAATGCTGCTAGTACATCAACCGTCCACTTGGACTTAATAGCTAGAAAATGGGCTGACTTAGTCAATCGATCCACGATGACCCATATTGCATCATAGCCACCTCGAGTCTTAGGAAGACCCATAATAAAGTCCATACCAATACTCTCCCACTTCCATTGGGGAATATCAAGTGGTTTCAATTTACCTGCCGGTCTAAAATGCTCGGCCTTTACTTGTTGACAAACAAGACATCTGCTTACAAAATCTGCAATTTCCCTTTTCATGTTTGGCCACCAAAATGTCCTCTTCAAGTCTTTGAACATCTTAGTGCCTCCCGGATGGATAGTGTATCGGGATCTATGTGCTTCTTCAAGGATCTGATTCTTTATATTAGCCTCATCCGGTACACAAGTTCGATCTTGAAACACCAGTCTTCCATCATTGGCTATCGAGAAGTCAGGTCTGCCACTTAAGTTTTCCTTAATCTCGACTAGCTCGGGATCAATATCTTGTAATAGCTTGATTTCCACTAACAGTTCGGGCTTGAGTTGCATCTGGGAAATCAAAATCCGATCATTATCAATATTGAGATCCAGACTAGCCATCTGCTCCAGTAACTTCCATTCTTGTAACATAAGACTGGATAACTTAGCCACAGGCTTCCGACTTAACGCATCAGCCACGACATTGCCTTTGCCAGGGTGATACTCGATAGAGAAGTCGAAATCCTTTATATATTCCAACCACCTTCTTTGCCTCATGTTTAATTCCTTTTGAGAAAATAAGTATTTCAGACTTTTGTGATCCGAAAATACCGTGAATGATTCTCCATATAAATAGTGCCTCCAAATCTTTAATGCGAATACTACGGCTGCCAATTCCAGATCATGCACGGGATAATTAACTTCATGCTTCCTTAACTGCCTGGAAGAATAGGCAATCACCTTGCCATGCTGCATAAGCACACAGCCTAAGCCAATACCAGAAGCATCTGTGTAGACCACAAAACCGCCTTCACCCGAAGGTAAGGTCAAAATAGGGGCAGTAGTCAAACAATCCTTCAGAGTTTGAAAACTCCGTTGGCATTCAGCTGACCACTCAAATTTGATTTCTTTGCGGGTTAATTTGGTCAAAGGTACCGCAATTTTAGAGAAATCTTGAATGAACCTTCGATAATAACCAGCCAGGCCAAGAAAACTCCTTACTTCAGTAGCATTAGTAGGCTGTTCCCAATTCTTGACTGCTTCCACTTTAGATGGATCCACAGAAATTCCATCCTTAGTAATAATATGTCCTAGAAAGGACACTTCACTCAGCCAAAATTCACACTTGCTGAATTTGGCATATAATTGGTGATCTCTCAATAATTGAAGAGCCGTTCTTAGATGCTCGGCATGATCTTCTTCACTCTTTGAGTAGATCAAAATGTCATCAATAAATACCACGACCCATTGATCAAGATAAGGTCGGAACACATTGTTCATAAGTTGCATGAAAGCTGCCGGTGCATTCGTTAACCCAAAGGGCATAACGACAAACTCAAAGTGACCATATCGGCTTCGAAAAGCTGACTTGTAAATATCATCTTCCTTAATTCTCAATTGATGATACCCAGATCGAAGATCGATCTTAGAAAAATACGAAGCTCCAGCAATCTGGTCAAATAACTCATCAATCCTCGGCAGTGGATATTTATTCTTGACAGTTATCTGGTTGAGTTGCCGATAGTCGATGCACAACCTCATCGAACCATCTTTCTTCCGAACAAACAATACAGGAGCTCCCCAAGGGGAAACACTCGGGCGAATAAAACCCTTCTCGAGCAACTCCAACAATTGCTGCTTCAATTCCCGCAATTCCGCAGGAGACATGCGATAAGGGGCTTTAGAAACAGGAGACGATCCAGGAATAAGATCAATAGAAAATGTCACTTCACGCTGAGGCGGAAGTCCTGGTAACTCCTCTGGAAAAACATCTGGGAAGTCTCGGACAATAGGAATGTCCTTAATCTCGGTCTGCTGTTCAGGGGACGCATGAATAAAAGCCAGGAAAGCTTCACATCCACGCCTCAATAACTTATCAGCACGAAGAGTCGAGATAAGAGATACCGGACTAGGATGTTTCACTCCTTTGAAGAATAATCCGGGGTGCTTAGAAAAAGACACCGAACAAGAATTGCAGTGAACATTGACCTCATACTGGGCCAACCAGTCGGCTCCTAGGATTACATCGTAATCCTTCATGTCTATGCAAATCAAGTCGGCTGGAAAATTCCGATCATTCACCATAACTTTACTAGAAGGATAATAATGCTGAATAGCTGAACTGGTCCCAATAGGGGTTGATATCTCTAACGGAGAGTCCATCAAAACAGGTTCTATAGCTAATAACTTAGCAAATCTCCGGGATATAAAAGAATGTGTTGCACCAGTATCAAATAGAACAAAAGCTGGAAAGTCGGATATAATGAGAGTACCTTCGACGAGTCCACCATCCTCGGAGATACCCTTTTCCTTTGTATGAAGAGCCTGGAGCCTGCCCTGAGGCTTCTTGACGTTTAGAGGTTTTGCCGGGATAGCTTGTTCCGATAATAAGGGGCAGTTGGGAATGCGGTGCTCCTTGCTTCCACATCGCAGACATGCACCTTGCTTGCGCCAACAATCCTCCATTTTGTGACCGGGACGATCATAATATCGGCATACGCCTTTGAATGGAACCACAGAATCAGGTTTCTTGTCTTCTTGTCTTGGCGCCTTGCCCTTCCACGAACCAGAACCAGAACTAGAACCAGTACTAGTGAAAGGTCTTTTCTTGTTAGGACCAGTGCCAGAATCAGTCTTATCATTCTTGAGTGCCTTCGGTTGATTCTTCTTACTACCTTGACCACGAATCCTTTCCGTCATTTCCAATGTATCTTCTAATACTTGTGCCTTTCTTACCATCTCAGAATATGTAGAAATTTCTAGTGGTGCCAGTTGATTAATATAATGAAGTCGAAGACCATTAAGGAAACGCTTCGCCTTCATTTTCTCAGTTGAAATGAGATGTCTCGCATAACGAGAGAGTCTTGCAAACTGGGCTTCATATTCTGATACCGATAAGCTTCGCTGCTTCAGAGCTGCGAATTCCGCGGCCTTCTTTTCTTGCACGCGATCAGAAAAATATTTATCATTGAAGAATTCCTCGAATTCCTCCCACGAGACTTGTTGGTCACCGAGAGTCGGTTTAATAGACTCCCACCAAGTACGTGCATCACGTTCCAGTTGGAAAATGGACAAGAGAACACGCTCCTGGTCAGTGCATTGCATGACCTCAAAAATCCTTGCCATCTCGTCGAGCCAGTTCTCGGCTTCATCAGGATCGGTTGAACCAGCAAACCTAGGCGGGTTCATCCCTCGGAAATTCCGATACAATTCACCAGTACCATGAGCTGCGCCATGAGGTGCCGCTCCGGCTCCAGCTCCTGCCTGAGCCAATGCATTCAAGGCTTGCGTAAGTCCTTGAACCGTACGTTGCAAATTCCTCATCTCAGCACGATTGGCTGCCATTTCAAGTACCTATAAGGTAATCCATTGTTCATGAGTCGATTATTATGAGAGAAGAATTCTCTGATGAGAGGAGAGAGAAAGAACTAGAGGAGTGAGACATGATTACGGTTAATAGCTTAACCCGATTTCTACCCAAATCTCACAAGGTCTAGTTTTTCCTAAACTTATAGGAGAGAAGGAAACCTAGGACAATTTTAACCTAAATTTCTAGGTCAATGCGACCTAGGCTCTGATACCAACTAAACTGTCACGCCCCGATGCGGAATCTCGGGACGTACAGTTAGGGGCACGCGAGCAAGAATTTAATATTCCGAACCATTGCAAACCATTGCACAAAAGGTTGGAAAAGGTAAATATCAGAGTTTTATTGATAATAAAATGCTGAGTACATTTGGGTAGACAACTACATTCGAATAGTAATCCAAACTAGAACAACTTCTCACTATTACATAAGGAATACAAACTGACTGAAAAGCTATAAACTAACACTCGTATCACTCTAGTCCATCCCCGACATGGTCATCACCTGGAAAGAGGGGAAAAGTAGGAGTGAGCTAAACACGCTCAGTAGATAACCGTAAGCAGGTATAAGTATTTAACCAATTATTACACTTTACATGAAATGCAGTAAATGAACAAATGTCAACACGATAAAGAACAATATATGAGATCGAGAATGTAACACTTTTACCACAAGTAATGATCAAGTAATGAACAAGTATAGCAACTACAAGATAAAGAACTTTGGCCATCATTCAAGTATGTTACACATGTAACCAGGTAATCACGCACGATTCAAGTATCACGAATTGTCATAGACGTAACAAGTCAAGTCAAGTACTCGGGTGCAATGCCTCACCCTGTCATACACATCCCATGGGCTCAATATCATTTCGGGCGCTCTCCCCAGGACCAGACCGGGCCCTTATGATGCGTTGGCATTTCATTGGATCCATGATCCCCCGTCTAGACATAGTCAATTTATGGCCAATCTAATCAATAGAATTTCTGTCAAGTGTAAGATGAGAGGACGACCCTTGTCTCCTCTGATTCAAGAGTATAACACAACGGAAAACCCAAACTAAGGGTAGTCGTACGGCGAACACCGGGCCGTACTCACACGAGTAACGAGTCACGGAGTCAAGTATGAACGGTTGACAGTAAGCCGTTCGAGAAAAGTAAGTGTATAGATTTAATATACGAACCTCTCGGGTCGTATACGGAGATACGGTTCTAGAAAATCCGTATTTAAGTATAACAATAATTCTAATCATAAGATGAGTTGTGTATAAAATAGTTACCGGAATACGATGACCATTTAATCCATTAAAAATAATGGTTGATTCCGGGCTCGAGTATGACCGAAGGTTAATCAAGGATAATCGGTCATTTTAACAAGTTAAAACGATGGCGATCGGGACATTAGAGGATATACGGTATATGTTTATACACCGTATAGGCCTAAGTTGCCCATTTTATACTTTAAGCAATAAAACATCGGTCTAAATCATGCTTTCTATTGTAGACCATGGATAAATTTACCATTTGGTATCATTTCCTTTCATGGTAACAATTTAGAATTTACCGGATAGAGTGTCCGGCGTAATTTTACATCGGCCAAGACTTGCATAAGTCGACCGTCATACTAATCTTGGCTAATATATACTTAATCTTGCCTAATCCTATGTAAACTTGGTTAATCATGCTTAAACATAACTAATTATGCTTTAAACATGACTAATTATGTCTTAAACATGACTAAACATGCTTAAACATAACTAATTATGCTTTAAACATGACTAATTATGTTTAAACATAACTAATTATGTCTAAACATGACTAATTATGCTTAAACATAACAAAGTTTGCTTACACTTAGCTAATGATGGTTAAATAATTCTTAATAACCACTAACATACATTTGATGTAGTTAATCTTAGATAATCATGGTTAATCATGGTAACACATTTTTATAAGCAAATCAAGGTTCCTGTACAACAGGGACCAAAAGGGAACAGGGCAACAAGTAATGGGTTTAAGGGGGGGGGGGGGTCGACCCCTACCTGCTGGGGGTTCATGCCTGTTCAGCCATTTTCTTCAATTTTTAACATGGTTTTCAGTGATTATAAATGGGATTACTATGATATTAAGCTGAAACGTGCTTGAATACTTACAACTACTAGATTTTTAAGCCACCAACTACATGTTAATCATGTGGGTTAGCAATCTATCAAGTAACCGTGTTCATGTTTACTATTCACAAAACCATACGAATGCAATCTAAAACATGTATAAAACATGGTAATGATCCTAATAAGATTGCTAACAAGATTATTCTTCTATCATTAGGTTGGTGCCTTTGGTTACCTACCGGATTTGACGAACAGAAGATAGAATAGAATGAATGAATGAAGCTCCGTGAGAAAGTAGGAATAGTAAAGTTGCAGAGGTTGTGTAGCTCCTCCACGGACTCTTCCAACAGCAGCTTAATTAAGGGAGGGAAGGGGCTTAAGCCTACTCCCTATATATAAGATTTAAAGGGGCACGTGATCCCTTTTCGTGGCGAGAATATCGCACACGGCGCTGCAACGGGAAGACCACAGTGTGGACTCCGTGTTTGCCGACTTAAACACGTTCTCACGTGTTTATTGAGGCAAATAGTTAAGCTTAACCCTTATTAGTCTTAGGGTTAGTTGGGTGATTAAGGGTCATTAGATCAAAAACAATGCTTAATGATTTTTGGTGATTTTTACCCAGAAGACAAAAATGTTCATCAAAACATGCCCTTTCATAATACCATTTTTATGGATTTTTATCAAGTGTTTTACATGTACTAAACCAATCTTTTAAGTTAAATTAATATTTTAATCAAATGCCAATGGTTTAGGCGATAGATGGAGTTTCAGATTTTTGCCAATTAAGCTCAAGAAGACAAACTTACTAGTAAAAATATGTTCTATCATTTATGATTTTTTTGTGGATTTTTCTAAGGTAATTATATTTTCGTGTGAATAGTGTTTCCCGGTTTTAAGTCGGGCTTAAATTGATTATTAAACCATGTAAACGAGCTAATTAGGGTCAGGCACAGAAGACTAAAGTGATTGTCATGATGTTTCCTAATTAACTGCTATTTTTAGGAAATTTCATATAATAGTCAAAAGTTTTTTTTTTTTTTACTTTTACTATTTACCATAGCATTATTTAAAATTTTTTTTTTTTACTATTCACAAAAATTGGGGTCTTACAGACGTCTCTCCAAAGGGCATTGATTATTCGACGTCCGTATGACAGGCGTCAGTTCATCATTTTAAATAAGGAAAGGTAATTGTTTCTATAATTAAATCCAGGAATTGACGACTTTATGGACGTCGTTATTTTAATTAACGCCTTTTGTCGTGTCATCATTTTTAATTAACGCCCTTCAAGGGGTCGTCATTTTCAATTCCGTCTCCCTTTTGCCTCCTTCTTTCCAGTAATGATTCTGTCCCCATTTTAAACCTTGTGTTCGATTGGGAAGAGTGTTTCCTGATGGAGGATCATTACCCTGTTTTAATCCTTGTTCTCCAAGGATATTCACCCTATAAATACCCCCCCTGGTGTTCCTCATGCGAGAAGGAGAGGAGCAACAGAGAAAAGGGTGAACGAGAGAACAGAGAAGAGAATTGTTGTTTTGCAGGTCTTTTTTTCTCTTCATCCAAACAAGCTCTCCTTCCGGGCGATTCTTCCTCCTCTCCAGGCTTCACCCTCTGCTGCAGCAACAATCATATTGAAGCTTTCTCCCTTCACTGCTGCACACATAGCAGAAGGGATCTCTCCCCTTGATTTATTTTAGCTGTTTCATTAAGCATATCATCATCTTGCATCCTTTTCCTCTAGTACTTTGCTAGATCTCACACCACATATATCTTATTTAGCATATGCATTCACATATTTTTCAAACCTTATTGCTCCTCTAAGGGGTTTAAAATCAAAACACACAAGGTGTGTTCATGCTCAAATTGATTGATTTCATGCTCTTAGAACATTGATACTACACCCTTTTGGCTAATCCATATCTTTGCTTGTTTTGTGTGTTCTTACAAGGTAATCAAAGCTAAGAACCCCCTTCATCGGCCGGCCGGTAGAAGGAGGAAGAAAGGATCCACAATCTCACCCGATCAACACAAGGTACATGCGATCATTCTTTTCTTCTTCGAGGTAACTCCTCTGGCGATCGCATTCACCCTTAGCATCCTACGCATGCTCCCATTCATCCCCTTATATTTTCCCTTTTCTTCTTCTTTTTCCTTAAGTGGATTTTTCATAATCTATAAATTGGCGATCACGGTGGGACTTCTTGTGTTTTTAGTTTGATTACCCCTCCCATGTGCTCCACGTAGCACACTCCCTTCGGCACCCCCGCGTGCCCCTCCCATTGACACCCTCGCGTGTCCCTCCCATTGACACCCTCACGTGTCCCTCCTTTGGTACCCTCGCGTACCCCTCCATTGTGCTCCAAGTAGCACCTTCCCATTGGCGCCCTCGCGTGCCCCTCCTTTGGTACCCTCACGTACCCCTCCCTTGTGCTCCACGTAGCACACTCCCCATTGTGCACCACGTGCACACCTCCCATGGGTTAGCCAATTTTGGAGTCCCCATATGTTTATTCTGATTGTCGGTTCATTGAGCTGAAATAACGCCCTCCCTGCTGTCGTTATTTTGTTATTCACACCTCATAAAAAGGCATCATTTCTTCATTAAACGCCTTACAGAAAGGCGTCATTTTCATTGTTACTATTTTATTCTACCGCAGTTGGATCACTGTTCATTGGTTCTGATGCCCCATCTCCAGGGCGTCATTTTCTTATTGAATGCCTTAGATCAAGGTGTCATTTGCTCTATTATTGGTGATTTGGATTTTTTTCCTGAATATTGTTTACAGTGCTTCACGCCCCTGCCCAGAGGCGTTATTTCCACTATTCGCAGTGATTAGCGCCTGCCACCCAGGCGCTGTTTGTTGATTTAGCGACCTTCCCTGGGTCGTCATTTTGTTCTGTGCCCACAGAACTGCTCATTCTGTCTGTTTACTTGACTGATTATATATTTGTTGTTTGATACTACCTGTTTGCATTCATCTCTGCATACGGTTTGGGAGACCTCCTCTCCCCACACTTTTTAGGAGTTACACCCCTCTTGGTAAAGGAAGGACCCTCCATTGAGCATTCCGTCTCTTTGGACCGAAATTTCCTAAGCCAAGCCTCCGTAAGTCCTCGCACCCATGGATTCACTCACGGACGCCAGGCAGGTTGTACCATTGAAGTACTCGGAGTATAGTTGGCCCATTCGTTGGAAAGGAGAGAGGAAAACATAGTTACCCAGAGATTATACCTAAATTTTCAACCAGGATCCACCTTCAAAAGAGAGAACCTAATATTGAACTCACCCTAATTTCCAAGAGAAAACTTAAAATTTTTTGGCTCATTACAACTTGTGTGTTTCTCTTGTTTGAGAAGGAAATATCTATTGGTTATATCTCTTTGTCAGAAATTTATCCCTTTCTCCTCAAGAATGAAATTGCGTTCAGGTAAAATTATCAATATGGCCAACTACGGGTACACTTATAACGGTTACGAGGAGGGTCACTCTGACCCGCTCTATGAGATTCCTTCTCAGGATTCTATTTATTATGAGGGAAACTACCATTCTTCTTCTAATCAGGTCCACATGGTGGACGCCACCACTACTACTTTGGAGGTTGAGCCCTCTTCCCAGGCCCAACCTACTACTCAAAATATTCCAGGGGACACTTCCTCTTCCTTCAATTTCAATGAATTTCTCAAGGTTATTGCTCAGTTGGATGACTCCCAGCGTCAGGCAGCTCAAGCCGCCCTTCTAAAGGGAAAGTTCATCCCGTCATCTTCTAACCCTCCCCAGGCCATGGGTGGCCACTCTGTTAATTCCCTCAATGACCCGGCGGTCGTCCCTAGGGTGCCCTTGCGCCCATCAACCCCTGTTATGACTATGCCGGCCCAACCGGCAAGTCACTCCATTGCTAGGCCTCAACAACATCTTGTTTCCCAAATTTTAAGAAGGCCTATGACAAACCAACACTCTTTTCATCAGGCCCCAGCCGAGTCTGATAGCCATGCTCTGCTCCTCCAAAAGATGGCTAGTATGGAGGAACAACTTAAGAGGGTCACTGCATCCAAGATTGCTCCCGAGATCATGCTTCCCCCTATGCCGGTTTTTCATCTACCACCGTCTGAAATGCCGAATTTCCAGCGGTATAATGGCACGGGCAACCCAAACATCCACTTGAAGGACTTTATGTATGAGGCATCATTTTGGCAGGATAATAAGAATTCGTTGGCTTATCTCTTTAGACGGTCTTTGGATGGCCCAGCTCTAGAATGGTTATATTCTCTAGAGCCGACTGATGCTGGCGATTTTGATATAGTTCAACGGAAGTTCATACAGAAGTATAAGGACCGTGTGGGTCCCTCCTTGTCTGTTACTGATTTGGTTGCTGAGAAGATGAAGCCCGAGGAGGACTTCGTCTCATTTGCTGATAGGTGGAGGGCCATGGCCGAGAAGCTAAAAGACACATTGTCGGAGACGGAACAAGTCAAGATGATAATATCAAACTCCACTCCGCAATTCCGTCATATTTTGGCCATGAATAAATTAAGTACTATGGAGGAGCTCTATGAAAGAGCTAGATATATACAGATGCAAATGAAAGATTCGCCAATTATGGGCATGTTCGAGCCAAGGCCGAAGGTGATAAAGAGGAATGTCAACATTGGCAATACTAGTGCGACCACCAAAGGTACTGTTACTAACGAGTAGGTGGGTGCGTTCGGCAATTCCACACCCTTCCGCCACCCTCCAAACCAAGGGCCGTCACCACAACAGCCAACCTTCCAGAGTCAAGTCCACTAGCCAAATAACAACCCTCCTCAGACCTTACGGCCTCCTCCACCTCCTCAACAACAACCTCACTTTGCTCCACAAAATCAAACCCCACAATATCAGCAAATGCCCCAACCGGCCAATTATGCACCGCAACAATTTCAACAATCCAGAAGGCCATTAGGTCCTCGAAGGGCACAATACTCCCCTCTACCTGAAAGCTTATTAGACATCTTTAATGCCCTCATGGCCGCCAACCTGCTCACATTGCCAAAGGAAAGAGCAATATGGCCGCAACATGTAGACACCTCCCGGTATTGCGTCTTCCACCGACAGCCGGGGCACAATATTGATCATTGCTTTCATTTCAAGGATTACATACATGACATGAATGACCAAAGTGATATTGACTGGGATGAGATGAGGAAAGTTATTGCTACTCTAAAGACTCGAAGGCCTCCTCGGCAACCATCAGCTCAACAGCATCAGCAGCAAGGTCAACAACAACAAGCCTTCCAACAACAACAGGCTCCTGCACCCCAACCCAATATGGGGATTGTTAACAATCCTCTACCGAGCACCCGGTCCCAAATCAACAGGTGAACATTGTCACCTCGATCCATGAAGTGGAGAGAGGGCAAACTTGGCATAATGAAAATGCCTCTATCGAGTTATTAACCAAAATTCCAATCCACCACAACCACTGTCATTGTTAAGAAGGCATCAGCCTATCCCTCCTTCCCAACCACAACGTTCCCTCATACGTTCTTCAGGGCCACTCAATGCCAGTCTTATCCCTTCACGGTCTCTTCTTTTAGGCCAATCCACAAATTCTCCATCACCCCAAAACCCTCCACCAAATAGACCTCCCCTTATCCACCACTCGCCGGCAGCCGTCGCTCCTCCTGTTCCACCTCCAGCTACCACTGCTATGATTCCAAGGCCCTTCCTTGTTACCCGCTCACCGTCATCACATTCTAACAACTCCCAGCCGACGAGGCCCCTTATAAGAACCCCTCCTCCCACCATTCCTGCACCTACACCCAACACTACTCCTTCTACTTCCTCCACCCCTTTACCCACTCCAAGCCCGACAGAGGCTCAAAGAACAATGGTGCTCCGTAGCGGACGGATGTTTCACCGAGTGTTTCCCCAGCGGGAGCAGGAGCCAACACAAGAGCAAGGAGAACAAGAACAAGAGCCTACACCGGGCACGGAATATGATTTATTGAAGCATTTGGATAGAACACCGGCCTGTATTTCTTTCTTGGAATTAATCAAGAGATCTACCACACATTAGCAAGCTTTGAAACAATATTTACAAAGAGTAATGGTGAGTGAAGATATTCCAGCCGAATAAGTCACCACTGTTTTAAGTTCAGCTAATGATCAGCCGGCCATCACTTTTTATGAACATGAATTGGCTCCGCAGCCAGCCAGGAAGTCTGCACTGTGCATCACTATTGATATCAATAAAGTAGCCGTGAAACAATGTTTGGTTGATACTGGGGCATCCATGAATGTTCTACCGCCAAGTACTTTGAAAATGTGTGGCATCTTGGAAAGTCAGATCAGGCCATCCACAATTACCGTCACTGCTTATGACAACACTAGAAAGCCGCCATTGGGAATGATTACTCTAAAAGTTGGTTTGGGGCCAGTCTCGGTCACGGTAGATTTCCATATTCTGGACATGGACCCGACCTTTAATGGAATTTTGGGTCGCCCGTACATTCAAGAACTTGATGCTGTGCCTTCAACAAATCATCAATGTATAAAGTTTCCACACAAAGGACGCATCATTAAAGTCACTAGCATGCCCATCTTGCCGACCGAAGACATACATTCTGCAACATCAGTGCCTTCTATGTGGCCTTCCAATAGGCCTTTACTCTCAGTATTGGATGTTGCTGATCTGCGGCAAAATTTGGTAAGATCACCCCCTTTAACCCCTCCTACCACTCAAATGCTACCACAGCCATCCACAGGCAAGAAGAAGAAAGGTTTGATGAATACGCCAGGATGGAACATTCTGATGAAAATGGGCTATAGAACTGGCAAAGGCCTGGGTGTCAATCTTCAAGGGAGAGTCAAGCCTGTCAAGCCTCAAAAGATGATTCCCCGAGGTGGCCTAGGGTACAAAGCACCAAACAAGGATGAAAAAGAGCCGTGGGCCGTCATGACTTCCACTCTCAAAATGGACCGACAACCTCTCACATGGACCCTACAAACACATTTTGTAACAGGGGGTATTCAAAATGATGATGAGCAGAGAACGGTAATTACTTCTATGCTGGATTGCCAAGATGTGCATGCACGGCAGTTTGCTCGCCATATAGTGCCGTTAGCCACATATAAAGCATTGGAGTCATTAAGGCCAGACAAGCGGAGAAAGATGGACGATCCTGAATGTGACTGGTATAGATGGTTCGACATGAATGATATCTCCATTGCCCTAAGTCGTCTCTTCATGCCAACTGATCCAGAATGGCCACCGTTGATTCACGAGCTAATTGAGAAGCCAACAGTAATTGCAGACAAGAGGCAGCTCCTGAGCAACTATACAGATACTGGGGAGCCTGATATGCTGTTCGAGGAAGGCTTCAACACAGATAGGCTGTGGGCCGGCCTTTTCTTTACCAAGTCCATTCATCAACGGCTGTTGTCTGTTTAATTGATCAGGTGTTTTTCTCAGGTATCCCTAGACCGCCCGCGGTCTTAATAAAATTTTCTCCAAATTCACTTCAAGTTTCTCTTCCGATCCCTCACTTGCTCCTCGATCAATTTTCAAAACTCTCCATTACACCCCCACGTGGGTCATCATTCACCCAATCCCTTGACGATCTATCAATTTCAACACTCCCCCCTATTTTACCCTCTCATTGCTTTCTCCTTGAAAACGAAAAAAAAAAACGCCAAAATCCAAACTTCCCAATCCATCTCCATTGAGGAGACCTCCTATCTACTTCATGAGCGTGTCCCGATACCGGGACCGCTCTTCCTAGATTTATTAAGTGACCTCCCCTACCCCTCCGGTGAGGGGACTTTGTCTGTATCACCTTCTGTACCCACTTTTTTCTCTCCTCCTTCATCTTTATTGAATTCTAGTGATCAGGCTAGTTGTTCTTATTCCTCTAGTGTTCAAAATCATGGGGTAGCTTCACATAAGAGATACAAGGGTAAGTAAATTCCCCGTAGATTCTTGTTAGAATTAGCTATAAGATGCCGGGCATGTTTAGCGCTTCCCGAATTTTTGGAAAATCCGATTATCCTGCCAGAAGAGGAATATGAGGGTACTAGCAATTTTGATGAGGGTTTTGGTGTTTATGAAATAATGAATGATGAAGACCCTATTGAAGAGGGGGATGAAGGATATGAAGAATATGAGGACGAGGCTGATGCCTTTGCTAGTGGCATGAGGAGATTCGATGAACCATCAGCCTCAGTAGAAGAATCTACCAAAGAAATAAATCTGGGTACTAAAAAAGATCCTAGGTTTGTCCTCATTAGTTAGAACTTGCCGCCCTCCAAATAGGAGGCACTTATTTTGGTTCTTCAAGAATACAAGGACACGTTCGCATGGAGTTACGAAGATATGCCTGGACTAGACCCTGCGCTTGTTGAACATCGACTTACACTTAAGCCGGGGTCCATTCCAATCAAATAACGGTTGAGACGTTTCCACCCTAATATGGCATTAAAGATGAAAGAAGAGGTCGATAAGCTGCATAAGGCTAGATTTGTTAGAGTTGTCCTCTATCCCAATTGGGTGGCTAACATTGTCCCAGTCATGAAGAAAGATGAAAAGGTGCGAATTTATATAGACTTCCGAGACCTCAACCGCGCGTGTCCTAAAGATGACTTCCCCCTCCCTCATATTGATGTTCTAATCGACAATACGGCAGGATATGAGACTCTCTCCTTCATGGATGGCTTTTCGGGTTATAATCAGATTCGCTTGGCTGAGGAGGATCAGGAGAAAACATCATTTACTACGCCATGGGGAACTTATTGCTATGTGGTCATGCCATTTGGACTTAAGAATGCTGGAGCCACCTATCAAAGGGCTATGATGGCTATTTTTCATGAGATGATCCACATTTATATAGAGGTGTATGTTGATGACCTGGTTGTAAAATCGAGAACAAGGATTGAGCATCCCGGGGTTCTAACCAAAGTCTTGCAAAGAGCACGGGAGTATCAATTGAAAATGAACCCTAAGAAGTGCGTATTTGGTGTTTCATCAGGGAAGTTGCTTGGATTCATTATAAGTAAGAGGGGTATTGAGATTGATCCCAATAAGGCGAAGGCCATAAGAGAAATGCCTCATCCCAGAAATTTGAAAGAAGTTCGAGGATTAATCGGAAGGTTGCAATTTATTCACCGATTTGTTTCCCAGCATTCACAAAGATGCAAGCCGTTCTACGAGCTTACCAAGCCGGGAGTCAAGTTTCTTTGGGATAACAAGTGTCAGACAGCTTTTGACGGATTGAAGGATTATCTATCAAATCCTCCTGTCCTGAGGCCGCCAGTTCCAGGCAAACTGCTTGTTCTTTATATTTCTGTCCTGGATGACTCTGTAGGCGCTATCCTAGCCCAAGTTGATGAAGAAGGAAAAGAGAGGGCAGCCTACTACTTGTCAAAACTTCTTAACCCCTGTGAGTAGAAGTACTCAGCCATAGAGAAGACTTGTGCAGCTTTAGTCTGGGTAGTTCAGAAACTTAAGCATTATTTTCTAGCTCACGAGGTTCATCTCATTGCTAGTATGAATCCAATCAAGTTCCTTCTTGAAAAATCTGTTCTCACTGACCGATTGGCACGATGGCAAAGCTTCCTTTCTCAATTTGATATCATCTACATTCAGCAAAAAGCAATTAAAGGCTATGCCATAGTAGAACATCTTGCTCATCATCCTCTCCCTAGATTTGACCCTGTTTGCTCAGAGTTTCCAGATGAGGAACTAATGTCCGTCAATCAGTCTGACTCAATGTGGACGTTACATTTTGGTGGAGCTTTGAATTCAAAAGGGAAAGGGATTGGCGTTGTTATTCTATCACCGGAGGGTATCACTATTCCACTCGCCTCTCAGCTTGCATTTCCAGTTACAAATAATATAGCTGAATATGAGGCTCTTCTGGCCGGATTAGAGGCCGCTCATCAATTTGGTGTTACCCACTTACGAATTGTAGGTGATAGTCAGCTTATTCTTCGCCATGTGCTCTCCAAGTGTCGCACGCTCAATCCTAAACTCAAACCCTATCAGGAATTGACCTCTGCTTATACCAAGCTTTTCACCAAATTAATCTTCGTTCACGTCCCTCGTGACCATAACATTTTAGCTGATGCTCTTGCTTCTCTCGCATCTTCCTTGGTTTTCCTCCCCAAAAAGGATTCCCACTCCATCATTGTTCACAAGTGGCTCACTCCCGCTATTCAAGATCCCGCTTTCCTTAGGGTTAAGGAGGAGGTGCTTAGAAAGGTTGAGCAAGGCAGGATCATTGAGAATAAGGAGGTCATGCTATTGGACTTAGAGGAAGAATTAGACGATGAAGAAAATCCATGGTATTATGAAATTGCTAAGTATTTCCAAGATCAATCATATCCTGAAGAAGCTACGGCTGAAGAAAAGAAAGCCATTAGAAGGGTTGCTCAGCGATACACCCTGATTGGAGGAGTGCTTTACAGAAGAGGTCTCTCTGGAGTTCTGTTAAGATGCCTAGATGATGATGAATCTTGGAAGGTTGTGGAAGAGGCCCATTCGGGAGTGTGTGGTGGTCATGTCAATAGCCAGATGCTCGCTAAGAAGATCCTAAGGCTAGGTTTCTATTGGCCCACTCTAGAAGAGGATTGTTCTATCTATGTTCGAAGGTGTGTTAAGTGCCAACTGCACGCTGACAAAATTCATTCTCCTGCTTCTTCACTCCATCCTGTATCTTCCCCATGGCCTTTCTCCATGTGGGCTTTCGATATCATTGGACCTCTTGGTGATCCGACCCTCCTCACAAAACCAAAGTCATTCATACTCACGGCGACGAAATACTTCACCAAGTGGGCGGAAGCGGAAGCATACGTGGAGATAAAAGCGTCAACCGTGTGCAAATTTATAACGAAAAACATCATCGCAAGATTCGACATCCCGAGTACCATCGTCACCGACAATGGACCGCAATTCATCTCTCAGGAACTTCAGGACCTCTACAACAGGTATAACATTGCATTGCATCATTCATCTCCTTATTATCCGCAGGGCAATGGCCAAGCAGAGGCAACTAACAAAACTTTGATCAAAATTATGAAGAAAACGTGTGAGGCTACTAAATTTGCGGATTGTCCAGAAAAATTGGTTGAAGCTCTTTGGGAATATCGTACATCCATTCGTACCCCTACTGGGCAAACCCCTTTCGCCCTAACTTATGGAGTGGAGGCGGTAGTCCCTTATGAGATTCTTATCCCTTCTCTACGAGTGCAATTGGACAAGGAGCTCCCCATTGATGAGCGTCGCGAATCTCTCTTGCTCAGTTGGAACTCCTAGATGAGAAGTGTCTGGCCGCCGCCGAGCATGCACGTATTTATCAAAATAGGCTTTCACGTTTTTACCAAAACAAAGTGATTGAGAGAAAATTTAAAATCGGTGAGATGGTAATTAAAAGAATTTTTGTAAAACCAGGTGGACCTAGTTCAAAACTCCAACCTAATTGGGAAGGACCCTTTGTTATAAAAGATATTTTTCCTGGCAATACTTATAAATTGATTAATGCTGAAGGTGAAGAGTTAACACACCCTTGGAATGGTCTCTATCTAAAGAAATATTACCCCTAAACCAAAAAGAAAAAAAAAGAAGAAAAACAAAACCAAAAAAAAGAAGAAGACAAACAAAAAGAAAAAAAAGAGAGAAAAAAAATATAAAAAAAACAAAAATTTTGGAGGCTGGTATAGTACATGGGCCACGAGCCCAAAAAAATCAAAATCCTTAATTCATTCTTCAGTCTCGAAGAGTTAACACACTCTTGGGTCAATACACGCTTTATTCTTAAGCTCAAGCAGCCCGGAATTTGAGGAAAGTCCGACCCAAACAAGAGTGTAAAAGCCTTACCTATTCCCTTCCTTTCGGCTCACGAGAAGGAATACAAGTTAGGGGTTACTAGCCAAGCCTGCCCGCCGCCCTAGTAGATGGAAGTCAGGGCCCAAAAGGGAACAAATGCTTAAAGCCCAAGTACAATTAGGTCTTTATCTATTTCGAAAAAAAAAAGAGAGAAAAGAAAAGGAAGTTATGATAAAAGAAAGCATGTCAAGAGGGCAAAGTCCCCGCAGGGAAAACCCTGGTCGTAAGCATGCATAAATAAGGGCAAAAAGAGCAACAAAATTTTCCTAAGCCAAAGACCGAATCCCAACAGGCATTAGGGCGGGGGAGGAGCGTGCCCCATTCTTGAAAACCTTTCGTGAGCTTCCTTAATCATTCTTCTCTTCTCCCTCCGTGGTGGGTTGAAAGCTTGAAGAATGGCGAAGACCGACTAAGAAGGATGGGCTGCGAGAGAATATGAGTAAAAGCCTAAATAAGTCACGTTGGCTCTTTTGTTAAGTCTCTTGAGAAAGTCTAATGAATTTTAGATTATGATGGTTAAGGTTTCAAAGCTCTATACTATGCTTGCCTCCAAAACAATTTTTTTTTAAATAGGCGTCCTTTTCAAAATTAAGTGCCACTTTCAAAGCAAAAATCCAACAAAAAAAGGTATATGTACAAATAATAACAAAAAAAATGATTGTGGAATTTCAAGCCCTCTGCTTCTCATATGCTTGGTTGCATTCTTGTATGGGCATCTTTTACCTTTGGCTAGCATATGCTTGCTTGCATGGCGCATTTTATATCTATCATTTGCCTTCATTGATTAAAGGCTTGGCCCCTTGACCCGTTATCAAGGTCAAAGTAAAGACATCCCTTACTTATTGAGCAAGCCGCCAAGTCGAACAGATGGATTATCCTGTTTGTTCAAGTGTGAACTACAAGCGCAGGGCAAAAGTAAAAGGCGAGAAGGAAAAGATGACACAAGTACACGACTAGACAAGTGTTCAGGTGACAAAAATTTCAATCTCATATATATACATGTGGGGACGGATTTATTTCGCTTATTATTATTTATTTTATTTATTAATTTAGTTTATTAGGCGTGCCAGTCACCGGGGTGACAATCTTATTATGCGCTCGATCTGACTCAATCAGTCGATTGTGAAGTCCGAGTCGGGACCAAAAGTCCGCCATACCATAAAGGCTATGACGTTAATTACGCCCTTCCTAAGAAGGACAACCCTTGATTAAACGCCAAAATAGGAGGCCACTCGGGGCGGTAATAAAAAGAAAGTAACAGTGTGTGATATTGAAGCTCTTGTTATTATGGGAAGATAATTTAGTGCATAGCAGATTACTACACCGACATGACCACCTCTTATGTGGGTCATGCTGGGTAGGAATAGGACACCGTCCACGCAGTGGCGGGACGGGGTCCGGAGCATCATCGGGGAGATGTCCCCTTTCATATTTCTCATCCAGCCAAGGGCCTCGCAGTATTCATATTTCCCGGAAGATTGAGCCGGACGGGGGGTGTGTGATGTACACCTCCCGGGACTTATCGGGGTTAAAACATCGATCGACATTTCGGCAGCACCTCCCCATAATCTGGATTATGCCCAGGGGAGAATAGGCTATCACCCACGGAGTGCCGGGATGAAAGCCGAGAAAAGGAGGGGGCGAACCTCCCACATTGCACATGTATGCCCTGGGGCAATGTTTTGACTCTTCCCTTATAGGAGCCGGTGACACTCATGCAGTGGCAGAGCTCACCTTAGCTAAAGGGGTTGCTCATAAATCCGACGCGGATCAATGGAACATAAGGGAGTCTGGCTCCCTTTGATTTGTCTCTCGGACAGTGCTGGTGACTCATGGGCACTCCTGGATAGGTCTGACCAAAGGGATCGAAGACTTCATTGGGTGACAGGACAAGCTCTCGGCGCAACTGGCTTGGGAATGAAGTTCTCGGCGCGAAGGCAAGAGAGCCAGGGGGGGCTCTCGGAGCAAGGGCAAGGAGGCCAGGTTCCCGGCGCGATGAAGAGAAGGCCTGGGAGTTCCCAGCGCTGGCTTCCCAGCGCGAGGAGGAATTGCTCAAGGGGGTTCCCGGCGCGCAGGAGAGAAGGCCAGAGGATGGGCTTCCCGGCGCGATGGCAAAGCAGCCAGGGGGGTTCCCGACGCGGCCAAGATGGAGAGGTTCCCGGCGCGAAGGTAAGAAGGCCAGGGGGTTCCCGGCGCTGGCTTCTCGGCGCGAGGAGGAATTGCTCAAAGGGGGTTCCCGGCGCGCAGGAGAGAAGGCCAGAGGATGGGCTTCCCGGCGCGATGGCAAAGCAGCCAGGGGGGTTCCCGGCGCGGCCAAGATGGAGAGGTTCCCGACGCGAAGGTAAGAAGGCCAGGGGTGGGGTTCTCGACGCCAGAAGCCTTGCGCCGAGAACTATTCACCCCTTTTACTGTGCATGGGGCCGAGATGGATGAGGGCGCCGGGATGAGTTTCAGAGTTTTACGGTACCCTGTTTTGGGCTTCTTGACGATTCAGGACAAGGTAGGTGGATTCTGTGGGATTAGAATGGATCAGGGAATCAAATTTGAACTGGATTAGGTTTGGGCTTTATAGAAACATCAGGATCAAGGAGGAATTAGGGAAGACCAAGGTCTAGAGAACCCCTGTCACCAATATTATGCAGAGCCCGGGGACGGATTTGATGTGGTCGTTCATCACCCTAGGAGCCAAGAGATGGCTGTCTCTGGACCCAGAGGTGATTTCGACAATGCTAATAGACATAATATAAGCATCTAGAACTCCGGAGTATCATAAACCTCGATCATTGTATAGCTTTGCCTTATCCCAGAGGCCAAGGGATGGTCTGTCCCTGGCTCTGGAATAAGCACGGAAAGCATTCGAAAACCCAGCGAAGCGGCAGACCGATGATCAGACTGGGGAGGGGATGACATGCTACGGCATCTAAGAGAAGATATAAGGGGATGGCAGCAGAGCTTCGGAGAAAAGCAGCAGCAGGCGGCAACTGCGGCCCGTAGCGTTCATATATTAGAACATTGCAATTACATCCGCACATCAGAGGGAGTACATAGAAGAAGATATAAGAAGACTATGCCTTATTCTAGCGGTGTGAAAATCGGCTATCATAACGCAGAATACATCAGAAGAGGAAGAAGTAGAAGTAATCGAAATTAGGTGAGTGAACTACAGAAATGGGGAGGGGAGGGCAGAGCATTGACTCCTCTCCCTCCCTTTTGCCCACCTTCAATCAGGCTTCGAACCCTCCTCTCTGCTTTCTCTCTTCTCTCTTTTCTTATTTGGCCCTTCTGCCTCTTCTTCTCTCGGATCAGATTGCAGGCTCTACTCTCTTCTCTTTTTTGTGGCTATCTCCTCTTCTTCTCAGCTGTTGCCCCTCTTTCCGCTGCTGCTCCTCTTTTTGCTGCTGCCCTCCTTTTCCGAGGCTCTCCTTTTCCGAGGGGAAAAGGGTTTTATATCTCTCCTTGGTATCTTATCGGCAGGCATGTCCCGGCGCGCCTCAATCGAAGGAAGACTTCCCGGCGCGTGGGGCTCCAGCTTCCCGGCGCCGCTCTTGGGCTTCGACAAAGGGGATCCCGGCGCCACTTTTATAGGCCCATTTAGGGCTTTTTTTTTAGACTTCACATATACCTCGTCCTTTATTGGTCCTTCAAATATATCAGAACCCGAGAAGGCCCTCCATTGGTGACACAGTTTCTATTGAGATCATTCATAGATTTTCATCAGCTGGTAGACTGGGGTTTCATCAGCATTGCCATCTGAATGATGACAAAGTCGGACATCATTTCATCGGTATCGTCACCTGAGCGGTGACAAGACCGGACATCAGCTTTAGCCTGAAAAGACTTCAACCAGGTGTATAGTCTGTGGAGACTCCTCTTTTGTTCTGACTTTGCAGAAGCCTTCACAATCTTTATTTGCTGGTTCTGGCTTCATCTTTATCTTTGCTCATATCACATCTGTCAATAAGCCGACATCTGACTTATTCTGATACGTTACCTGTGGATTCTCGGACGAGGCAGTAATACAGCTCTTATTGAGGTGTGATAGGAGGTCTCATCAGTCAGGTGACTGCTACTTCATCAGTGCCGCCGTCTGACTGACAATGGCACCGGACATCAGCTTGGCTGGGAAAGGCTTCAGCCGGGTAGATGGTTGACGAGCTTCATCATTGGTCTTTCACTGTTGGTCTGATCTTCTTTTCAATTCTGTTTCCGCCCTTGCTCATTTTCAAGGTGTCAACAAATGCCCCCCACCTGCGGGCGGCATAAGCGCAGAATAAGCGGCACGGGGTCTGCAGGTGCCTTTCGTCATTCGAGGGTATCTTGTTCAATTTTTATTCGATCTAGTCCTTAGACTTGATCATCTCATTGTAACAGTATTATGCACACATACTTTTTTTTTCATTTCTATATTTTTTTATTTATCTCCATATTTTCCAGATTTCTTGTCAGCATTTGGAGCCCTCTTGGCATTACCTTGGGCTTCTCGGCGCGGTGAGGGGACTGCCTCTTGGCGCGGGTGCTTCTCGGCGCGCTTGGAGTTCCCGACACGAGGGGGGTCTCGACGCGTAAAACCTCACGCCGAGAACCCTTCTTCAGCTCTTCCTATTTAGGGTGCTGGGAAGGGGGGCTTTGCTCATTTTTACCCTGACCTCCTCTCTCCTCCTTTTCTTCTCATCGGAGCGAGCTTCGCCCTCTCTCGGCCGTTCCACTTCCTTCCGGTCTTCGTGTATTTTGCACGGTAGGAGGTTGTATTGGGAATGAATCCCTTTTTTCTCCGGGATCACTCCCTCTTGGTGGGTGATTCCCTATTTTTCTTGGGCAGACCCCGGACAAGAGGAGATGCTGCCGAAATTTATTGAAAAATTGACTACCTCATTGTTACATGCCTATTCATCTTCCTGATGCTTATCTTCTCATCTTTCCCTGGTTGCAGGTACTGACATGGCTTCCGGCACTTCTGCTGTGGTTTCCATGACCGTGGGGGCGAGCTCATCGGCCCAGCCGGACATATCTCGCACTTCAGTCAACTGGCTGAATGTGAATAGTCTGAGCTTTGGCTATGACCGGATTGCTACTATCGACGAGTCCTCTGATTCCGAGACTGACACTGTGCCGTCTTCCGGAGTCTATTCTTCCACAGAAGGTATTGACTTCAGGAGAGCTGCTGACTACCATCCGGACCTGCCGAAGGATCGTCATCTGTTGCCGTTTATCCAGACCTTCACCATAGGCAGAATGAGGGATCTTTTGCTTGCTCGGTCTGTGGAAGCGGCAATACTTACCGACAGAGACAGTATGAAGGGTTCTGTTTATCGTGTCCGAGCTATATATCTTCCAGGCGAGCAGCGGGACTGGAATGCCGTACTGGGTATTTCTGAATTAGAGCCGGAAAAGAAAATGATGATCCGGGCTCCAGAGTTCACCCCGGCGAGGTGGGACCATGCAGCCGGTCGCGTCCACCGGGAAAAGACCAACTTCGGACTTTTTCTAGCTCCTGTGAAGTGGGGTTACAGGGATGAGCCATTTATTCTGAACTATCTGGCCGTTCAATTTAAATATCAGCTAGCTGCCGACTGGTTTGGAGATGCTAAAGTGACAGATGCTCATCTCTTCAGGGTAGGCGCAGTGGAATTCACAGAATTTGTTCTGAAGGAGTATGCCCCTTTACTGATTAGAGTTGGGGTCTACCATAGTGTATTCGCCTCCAGATTCCGCTATCCCATCTCTCGGGGATTATGTTGCGGCATGCTTGAAGTATTCTGCCCACAGTTTAACACGTTCTACACAGCAGAAGGCGAGACATCCCTCGACCTCTGGAGTCTTTCGCAGCTTTCTAGTCTGCCCATAGATGGGGAGCCATATGAGGAGGTCTGTCTAGACGACTCTGTAAAGGACGCCTCTGATAGAGAGGGCAGATATTCTTTCGGCTATGCATACTGGTATCTGATGAAAGCTTATCGGACCATTTGTCTGGCCTACAGCAGGGGATCTTCCAAAGGATATCAACCTCGGGAAAAGAGCAGCAGATTGAGAGTCCGTGTAGGACAGTGGATACAGTACTCCTTCGGGGGTCCCTTGAAGTATGGAGACTTTCCTTCCGTGGGATCGACTCCCAGTAAGCAGATCAGGGCCCCTCGTTACAAATCAGTATTGCCAGCTTCACTGCGCCGAGCAGGTGCAGACGGCCCGAACCCAGCAGGGGTTGACCCCATCACTCATTGTGCAGCTTATCTGACCTTCTGGCTGTGCACTTTCGCTCTCCCCCAAGGGGACGAGACGACTATCAGACCGGAGGCTATATATCCGGCCTGTCAGATGGCCTGGGAGATGAGACTGTCTCTGTGCCCAGTGGCTTTGTGTTTAGCTTACAAATCGTTGGGAGATTTGCATAGACATCGGGTTCCCCATTCCTTAAGGACTGTAGGTCCATTTCATTTCTTCAATGCTTGGGTTTGCAGCATTTTCCCCGAGCTGGCCCCGAGAACTTTGTAGTCAGACACATTGCTCCCTCGGATGATTGAGTTTGCTAGCGCCGAACCCGGTCTTTTCTCAGAGCAGCTGTTTAAGATAAGGGGCAGGTTGACAAAAGTGCCTGTAGATGCTCCTGGCAGCATTCATTTTTGGAGCTTGGCAGCAGGTTCGGCTCCTTTAGTAGACCCTCAAAGGGAATGCAAAGTGGAGGAGGTCGAAACTTATGTCCATCCTGTTTCGGGGGTCAACGCCACCCGGCCCATATTAGAACCAGAACTGGTCAGGTGGGCCATGGCTATTCGGCCCAGCATATTGGTCTTCAGGAAGGGAGGCTTGCTCCTCTTGGAGCCCTATTATCCATTCCGTTTCTTCAGAAACTTTGGCTATGATCAGCATATTCCTCCATCAGTTGCCCAGTTTCCTTTGGACAGCTGTGCCAAGCATGGGTCCGCCATTGCCAGTGTCGGTCGAACATGGTGGGATTTCTTTCATCATCGAGAGGTCGTAACTTTCAGGGTCCCGACCGTTTCTAATCGTATTCCCCGTGTCACATCAGAATACATTAAGTGGTGGAATACCCGCACCAATTTCTATAAAGATGGCAGAGGCACCTTTTGGGATGTGGCCGAGCGCTCTTTCTTAAAGCGACAATCAGGGCCTGTGTTTGAAATTGATGAGGTTCATCTGAAAAGGCTCTATTCACAGCACCAGAAGGAGGCGGAAACATATATTGCCAGGCGTCGGTCTTTGAAAGAGGAAGGTTCTGAAATACCCACGCCTGTCTTTTCTGAGATCAATGAAGATGCTTTTACAAAGGACCTGAGGCAGTTGGGCCACATAGGGAGTGTTCATGTGGAGGTGCAGTATCCGTTTCCCCCGGAGGAACCTCTCCCGACAGCAACCCCCTGACGGGGTTCGGTGGACAGGTTCCACCCCTACAGGACATTTGTGCGGAGGAAAGACCGCACCCAGACATACTATCAGCACACTTCTTGGCTTTTTGTACTGCTGAATGTTCACGGGCTATCAGTAGAGAACCCGATAACTGGCATTCTGAATAAGCCACTTTTTGTTTCTTTTCATTATGTCGACGGCTGGTGTATGGATTATCTTGGCCTGTTTCATTGCCTCGACTTCCACGGGCATAAAGACTTGGCTGCCTTGACAGAGAGGTGCCAGACCATCGGTGACATATGCTGGCTCATGAAGGAGGCTGCTTCCCGCTCGAAGGAGGTGGCTTATCTGTATTGGCCGCTTTCCACCCTTTTATGATGGCCCAGCAGGTATGACCCTTCCTGTGCGCTCATGGCGTCTTTCTTTTATTGTTATGTTCTGCATCTGTCGACTATAACTGCCCTTCTTGTGTCTTGCACAGATAGACCGGACATAAAGCGGCAGGGACTTTACAGGAAGATCATTGCTCAAGCTGAGAAGCCTGCTTACTTTGAAATTCCTGCAGCGGCACCTACGACCACTCCCTTGCCTCCGGGCAAGAAGAGGAAGCCTTCTGTGGTGAAAGCTGCAGTTGTCAAGGCCAAGAGGGCCAAGGTTGTTCGGGTCCAGTAGTCAGCTTCAGTTGCGACGGATGCCGGAACCCCTCTTCCAGACATCCCCTCTTTTGACGAGTTCAGGTCTCAGAGGGAGGCCGCTCAGGAACCTGCCGAGAGTGACGGTAAATAGCTTGTAGATGCAATCTTCATTATCTTCTTTGACTGATCTTTTAAGGCGTCCTTCGAGACTGAGCTTCTCTTTATCTGATACAGCCCCGGAGTAGGTTGCAGTGCCTGTGGAAAGGGACACGAGGCTGCCTTCTCCTACCCCGGTTGGCGAGGAGGATGGTAAACGTGCTTTCTCATCACTTTTCTTTATACTTCCGTTGTTGTTCTTTTTTTTTTGTTATATCCCTCAGAGTTCCCCTTTTGTTGAGGTGGCAGTCTGGGAGCAGACTGAGGCCATGATAGCAGCGGAGAGTCGCCTCAGCTGCAGGAGGGTCACAGGATTCAAACAAAACGGAGCCCTGTCCCGGCCAGACTCATAATCACCCGGTCCGCATCCCGGCATGCTCTAGAGGTGACCCCGCAGCATATAGCTAGTGTGGAGGTATCCTCGGGCAGCTCTGAGACCGTCCCTGATAATGAGGAGGAAGTGACTTTCAGCGACAGTGAGGAGGAAGTCCTAAAATCAGAAGCCTTGCCCGTATTTGCAAAAGGCCTTCCGCCTTTTCAGCCTCCCAAGCTGCTGATGCTATCTTCTGAGGAGGAATTGCAAGAGGAGTTTGTCGGGCTCGACACTGAGGTTGACATAACACCTCCGTTTGTTGCTTCAACTACGGAGCTTTCTCCCCTTTTGTCTCATTTTGAGGATATAGACCCCACTTTAAAGGTAAGCTTCTTTTTTTGTTTGCTGTTCTATTTATTTTCTTTCATTCATTGATGAAGATCATTCTGCTTTGTCCTCAGGACCCTGTCATTACCAGCTCAGACACGGCCGCAGTTTCTATGGATGTCTCATCTGCAGACTTGGTCATCATCCCTGCTTTACCTTCAACTTGCATGGGAATTTCTAAGGTTATTCGCCCTGTGCCAGTAAGAATACAATCTTCAACTGACTTAACATCACTGGACTTGGGATCATCAGGAGAGATTTCCATCCCTGTCAGGGCCTCAGAGTTTAGAGCCGAAGCAGACCCAGCCAGAAGCTCCGCTTTTATACCGGCCGCCGTAATGTCAATTGCGCCCGAGTCAGCAGTCCCTGCCACAGTGGCTATAGAGACTGGATTTCTGCCTCTACAGACTAGGGACCCTTCGTCCCCATTATCAGAAAGAGCAGCTGAAGATGAAGCCCTTATTCAGAAGACTCATGGAGAGATAGCTCCATCATTTACTGGTTCTCCCTCCGCGGATGTTCAAGCCATAGCTCCCGAGACAGCGGTAGAGGAGGAGTCTTCAGCTCAACAGGAGAGCACAGAGAGGGACCGGCCAGTTCTTCCAGCAGATTTGCCGTCTTCGTCATCTCAGCCAGATGTTGCACTGTGGGCAGACATTGACGACGAGGCGACCTTTGAGGTCGTCCCATCTGCCTCCTTTGGCTTTGCTTCTTCTGACAGCTTTGTCTGGCAGCATTTGGACATGCTACGCCAGCTGGTAGAATCCTAGCCTGGCTTGACGTATCTGCAACTGAAGGAAATTGCTAATCGCTTCACCGCTGGCCTGCAAGTCATGGGCTGCCCTCTAGACATATGGGCTCAGCGGGTCTTGCTTTTGCTGAAATTCGTGCATCGGAGAGACTTCCTAGCACGGACCATGGCCGACAAGCTGACGGCACTGAGGTTGCAGAGGTCAGAATATAAATCTGAGCTGGGGCAGCTGACGCTTGCACTTGATGAATGCCGAGCTGAGCTACAGCGTGCTGTTCAGCGGGAGGAAGCTGTCCAGGACCGGATAGCCATTCTGGAAGCGGAGCTCACCGGACTCCGAGCCGAGCTGCAACAATTATCCTCTATTCGGCCGCAGTCCATCGAGGAGGTGGCCTCGTTGGAGGGACGAGTGATGTCTCTCCAAGACATGTCTGTGAGGCTTCAGGAGGAGGAGGCACGCCTTCATGAGCTAGGAGCTGCTCCCTATGTGGGTCTTTTGGCTTTCGAAGATATATTCCGGCGGCCATGAATTATCTCTTCTTTCTTTTTCTTCTGCCCTCTTTTGTGATATAGTGTCCCCTCGGGGCTCTTTATGTACTCCTCTTTTAATGAAAAGGAATCTTCGGCTTCATGTGTGTCCATTGTCTTTTCCATGTGGTTTTATCACTTTGGGAAGTGGGGTAGTGGTTCTAGCAGTCCCTCATGCGAATGGCTCGTACCTGGAAGGAGAGCGTCCACCCCTTCAAAGAAAGGATGGGGAACTCGCTCCACCGCATGATGGCCTCCGGGGGGGGGTGCTTAAACCGAATTCTGTTGGTGGTAGCAAACGTCCTTCTTAGCCGTACGTGCCGCAAGGGAGACGGTTTGCAGGAATGTGAACGAAGAGGCTCAGAGCATTATCCGGAACGTGCGAATGGTCCATCCCGGGCAGGTTTCAAAGCTAGTCGGGGCAATGTGCCAATCGACCAGTATATGACTTCATCATTGATATTGGGTTTATATCGATGCAAAGGAGTTTTATAGGTTTCATCAGAGTAGACGTAAGGTCTAGACTGGGTAGAGGTTATCGCAGGTGGGACATTGAAGGGTGCGTGGTTTTCATCAGGACAGACGTAGGGTCTGAACTGGATAGGATTTCATCATTGATCGGGAGAGGTGCCGATCGATCAATAGCTAGTTTCATCATCGATATTGGGTTTATATCGATGCAAAGAAAGTGTTATAAGTTTCATCAGAATAGACAAAAGGTCTAAACTGGCAGGGTTTTAGTTGTACATGGTTTCATCACTGATCGGGCGAGATGCCAGTCGATCAGTGGTTGGTTTCATCGTCGATATGGGGCTTATATCGACGCAAGGAGTTTCATAGGTTTCATCAGTATAGACGTAAGGTCTAAACCGGACAGAGGATTTCATCATTGATCGGGCTAGGTGCCGGTCGATCAACGGTGGGACGTATGTAGAGGTGTAGGTCTTGTTAGGACAGACGTAAGGTCTATTCCAGCAGGTTTTATCGCGGGTGGGACTTCGCCAAGAAATACGTAGGTTTCATCATGATAGGCGTAGGGTCTATCCTGGTAGGGTTTCATCGTTGACCGGGCAAGGAGCTGATCGATCAAGGGAAGGTTTAGGAGTTTGATCAGGACAGACGTAAGGTCTGAACTGGCCAGGCTTTATCAGAATGGTGACGGGTTTTATTGTCAGTGGGACATGTGAAAAGAGGGTATATAGATTTCATCAGGGTAGACGTAAGATCTATCCCGGAAAGGCTTTATCATCGGTGGGGCATAGAGCCAGATGACCGACAGAAGGCTTCATCAGTGAAGGGGAGGTAAAGGCAACGTGCCGGTTGGCATGGAACTTCTGAATTACCACATTACTGACCCAAGTGCCCTTTTGAGTTTTCACCAGAGCCAGCCACCTCTTGCTTTTGCCCACGCGTCCTTTCGGATTTTCACGTGGCGGGGTACCCGATTTTGCCTGCAGTGCCCTTTCGGGTTTTCACCACAGCTGGGTTTTAGCCATTTTTTCCCTTGTCCAGAATGCCTGAATAAGTCTGGCGGGGTATCTCTATTTTCAACCCCATTTTTTATATATATACTTTTTGTCATTTTCTTTCTCTTTTCCTTTTTCATCGTCTTTTCTGGGACCAGAACTTTCATCCTATGGACCATGGCGCCACATGTTTATTGTGGACGCACGCTCATTGATGTGGGTGTCAACATCAATGCAAAGGGAAATATGGTTTCATGACCTATTCAGGCGAAAGGTCTGAATAGATAGCAGCTCGGGCATGGAGACATTTGCCGAAAATGTGAGTTTCATCGTTAATGTAGGGTCTGACATTAGCGCAAAGGAATAGAGTTTCATGATCTATCCAGACGGAGGGTCTGAATCGATTCAAAGAGCAGTGTTGTGCTATGAGAGCGGACAGAAGGTCTACCCTGGATGGGTTTTAGCGTCGATCAGGCAGTGTGCCAACCGATCGATAGCAGGTTTCATCATTGGAATTGGCTCATACCAATGCAAGGATTTCATATGTTTCATCAGGATAGACGTAGTGATGCGGGACGGGACCACGGACACGACAAGCTCGCGATCGTCCCTTAACGAGGGAAGCGTCGGATGTGCGCGGTTGAGAAACCGGCAATGAGCTAGGGTGGTCGGCTCTCTTTTGCGCCCGGATCGGGTCACGGGACGGCTTCGCTCTCTCTCGCAGCAGTGATATTATAAATTGAAGGCGAGCTAGGTATCCCTACACATGCTCTCTAGCAGCGGTATATAAAGCATATAAAGAATTAAGCTAATGCCAAGTGTAAGGGTGAAGGCGATACCTCCACGCTCTCGGCGTGGCGAAGACGGCACCCGGCCGAAGTTCGTACTCCCGGGAACTTAGTACATTATGTTTACAGCAGTACAAATAAGCCCACTCCACGCAGGGAGGTAAAGGGCGACACAAGTGGGCCCGGGAGGACCAAGTTCGGGTTGACGGGCGGTTTCGGGCAATGCTTCGGCTTCACGCGTACTCGTGCTAGTGGGGGCCCACGTATTGACCGGAGGGGTCGTGTGGGGCCTGAGGACTCCTCTGTTGTGGAGACACCTGGAAAGTGTTCCCCTGGGATGGCGAGCTGCTGGAATGACCGCCGGACGCCGGGCGGCCCTCGGACGACGCTCACCGGGAACTCGGCCACGAATCTGAAAATTCTGTTTACAGGCGCGCGACTCGGAGAAAACTGCTGCTGCGATCAGCCCCGTCGTCAGAATGCGACGAGGTTAGTGCCGTTGGAAAGCTGACTCAGAATACCTCGACGTAGGGGTCTTCAAAAAAAATAATCAGATCTGTATTTCTGATCATGCATTTTACAAGCTTGCTGGAATCTGGCCAGAACTACAGGGGCAGGTTCTGACTTCTCTGAAGATCGACGTTGACCAGGGAGAATACCTCCGAATCTGGCAATGATTTCTTCAGTAAAGTTGAAGGTCTCTGAGAGAGGAATCAGCGAGTATTTTTGGTTTTCTGATTGGAGACGAAATGGATTTTCTGGGATTTCTTTACTAGACCTGGGTCGGATCTGGGAAACTGTGGGCAGACTGTTCTTGGGAACTTGGACGAAATTTGAAAAATACTTGGAGGGTGAACCAAAAATTAATAAAATTCCTGGTGGTAGAGGGATGTGGACAGAGATTCCAGTAAATTTGGGTGACCCAACAGAAATCAAAAAGTGGTTCGAATGGGGTAAACTCAGAGCTGGTGAACAGTAAACAGAACCAGGACAGATCTGGAACTTGGACTTGGACGAAAATCAAAAAATAGCTAAAGGATGAATTTTGACATGATTTTTTTTGTGGGGATAAGGGTTCTAGAGGGGAACCAACTCTGAAATTTTGAACTTCAGAAGACGAAGGGAGGGATAGCAGGAATTCGGAGAAGAAGGTTCTATCCTGAGTGGACAGAACACCGAAACCGTTGGCAACGACGCGTCGGCGGCGAGTCGATGGCGGCGGCGATCACCGGAGTTGCTTCAGATGCTGGAGGGGATCAAGGGGGAAGGGATTACACTCTAGAAAGGGGGCTGGAGGTGGAGGAACCAGGTAGAGAGAGGGGAGGGGCTCAAGATCCAATTGGGGGCAAATGTCTTTTTTTCCTTCATTAATTGCTTCAATATGAAAAATACAACCTTATATAGGATGCCAACCAAACTCAACCTCAACCCTTGGATCTAGGGGTGTGGATTGAAGGGCTGGGATGAAGTATGACCAACCTCCAAAATACAATATTTAAAGGAAGCCAATTCCTAATTTTTACAACATGTGGTCAAAGAAAGGAAGGAAATAAAAAAAAACTAAACAACCTAGCCTAATGGAGCCAAAAGAGGGGGCGCCCCCCTTCATGGGCCAAGGGCCTCTTCATGGGCCATGAAACATCCACAAGCCCATGCTAGAGTTGGACCCTTCCCACTTAGTTGGCCCATGAGGGAGTGTAACCCAATTTGGGCCTTAAGTGCATTAGTGACCCATTAGACACCTAATGACCCAATATGAAGTAACACTCTTAATGGACTCTACTAATGGCAACCTAGCCTTGGACTTGACATAACAAATGGCCCATTGGCTTGATATAAGCCTTACAAGGAGCCCAAAAGAAAGAAAATACACAATTACAATCTCATACAAGCCATAACTCACAAATACACTTCACCCGTGTATGGAAATCGCCTTTGATGCCCCATCAATTCTCCCCGGGTGGGAGGAACTCGACCCCGTCGAGTAGGGGTATGGCTGCTCTGGTACTCCGGCGGATCTGTCACCGTGCCAAGTAACGTGGGATGCTCCACTCCAAATGATCGGCACCTACTCATTCCATATATACTCGATATGCGAACTGCTATGGGCTAAAGGTGGTCACTCCAAAGGGGCACTCTCAAAAAGGAAGGAAGCAGCTCGAAGACTCTCTAGGAATCACCGCTGAGTCCCTATAGGTGACTGATCCGGATATAGAAGTAAAATCGATCCCATACTCATCAAGTGAGTCCACTCGCCTCTTACTCGTAAGAGACCGACAACGAGCTTGCACAAGACACATGCAGACTCACCATGCACAGACACACAAATGCAAACCACGCAAACAATCGACTCAAAATCACCACACAAACAAACCACATAAAGAAAACACACCGACTCATGCACGACTCTAGACTAAGGTGGTAGCATCAAGCCCACTAGGTGGCGACATCCTGGGCGGCCGAAGGGTCGCCCAGCTCTTCCCCCATGGCATAGTATTCATCGGCCAGTGCCTCATCGGCCTCGTAATCGACATGCTCAAGCTCGGGAGGTGCGGATCCGCCAACACCTAAGGCTAGGGTGGTGCGAGCGGGACACTCACTAGCAATGTGGCCATACCCGTGACAGTGGAAACACTGTATTCGCGATCGACTACTCTCCCCGATAAGAGGGGCCTTACCCTTATCATCCCGCCGGGTAGGGGGTGTAGGCAACAATGGGGGATGTGTAGGTGCCTTGGACAAGAGTGGAGGGGGTGCCGGTGCCAGAGGACGGGCTATAGGAGCTGGGGGATGGGCAAAGGGTGCCGGTGGTTGGGATGGAAATAGATCCCGGGGTGGAGGAGGGCGAGGCCGTGGAGTGAAGTGCTCCTGACGGGCGGGCTCCTGAGGTCGAGCCATGGGAGGCCGCTGATGTGGGCCTATAGAGTGACGGGGCTCGGTACTACGGAGAGGGGTGGGGCCCAACCGATGGCTAGACTCGAACTCTCCCTCAAATTGCTCCATCTCGAGAGCAACCGAGTATGCCTCTTCCAACGTCTTGGCATTGTGGCGGAAAAGCTCATACTGGTAGTGTGGCCGCTAACCACGTCGAAAGCGGGACACGGGCATGGTACTCTCCTCCGTGACACCACATCGTAGAAAGTACTCATCAAACTCCGCGATGTATTCGGAGACGGACCGGTCTCCCTAGCTAAGACTTTGCCATCTATCGATGAGTCGCTGGCGGTATGTGGGAGGAAGGTACTTTTGCCGAAGTTTATTCTTCATCTCGGCCCATGTGTCGATCGGGGGTTCTAGTCGCTGAAGTAGCAGGCTCTCCACATTCTTCCAATAGGTTTGTGCCTGCCCCATAAGTTTCATGGTGGCAAATCGGACCCTTCGACGCTCCGACATATCATACCATTCAAAATAACGGTCCATGCCAAACTCCCAATCTAGGTAGACTTTCGGATCCAAAGACCCGTAAAAAGTGGGAGGATCCCCTCGCACGGTCTTAAGGACCCGATCATCATCCTCATCTCGTTGTGGCTGAAAACCACGACGGCGTTGACCATACCCCTCGTAGGCATTGTCGGACCCATAGTCCTCGAGACCAAGGTCACGGTGCGGTAGTTGGGGAGCCCGAGGAGGGGCGGGTGGAGGAACCAGTGGTGGCTGGTTTTGGGCCGCGGGAGCGGCCTGGACTTGGGCCATGGGAGCGGGTTGGACTTGGGCCCCCGTGGGAGGAGGTGCGGGTGGACCTTGGGCTGCCCCAAGAGGGTCCCCGTGTGACATCCTATCTAACCGCCCAACGAGGTCTTGGACCGACCTATCGGAGTTCTCCATGCGTCCCTCCATGGCCCTAAGGCGACCATCCATATTCTCGGAGAAGGTCCGAAAGTTAGCAACGGATTGGTCCAACCTAGCAATAATGGCCATCATCGCCTCTTGTAGGGAGTGGAAGTCTCCCGAGGTATCCCGTGGGTTGGCCATAGGTGGGGGTGGGGGTGAGTACTGAGTACCCCGACGAGTGGGCATGCAAACACACCGACTAGAAGACACCGACTAAAGCAAAACACACTAATGCAAAATGATGCACCTAGACTTAACCAAAACTCGGTACGCGGCGGAGACAATCGACCCGAAGGTCACTCGCACAAGTGTGCGGCCTTCCCGATAGGCGTAACCTAACGGTCGGACAACACCTTTTTATATACCGAGTAAAGGGATGTATGCGACCCAAAAATGACTCTTTTTTGTTGTTTTAAAAATATGATGATCTTAGACTCGACGTAGACAATGAATAATGACTAGACATAAATGACACACTTTTTTTTTTCTTTTTGACACCCTAGACTCAAACTCGCTCTGATACCAAATTGATGCGGGACGGGACCACGGACACGACAAGCTCGCGATCGTCCCGTAACGAGGGAAGCGTCGGATGTGCGCGGTTGAGAAATCGGCAATGAGCTAGGGTGGTCGGCTCTCTTTTGTGCCCGGATCGGGTCACGGGACGGCTTCGCTCTCTCTCGCAGCAGTGATATTATAAATTGAAGGCGAGCTAGGTATCCCTACACATGCTCTCTAGCAGCGGCATATAAAGCATATAAAGAATTAAGCTAATGCCAAGTGTAAGGGTGAAGGCGATACCTCCACGCTCTCGGCGTGGCGAAGACGGCACCCGGCCGAAGTTCGTACTCCCGGGAACTTAGTACATTATGTTTACAGCAGTACAAATAAGCCCACTCCACGCAGGGAGGTAAAGGGCGACACAAGTGGGCCCGGGAGGACCAAGTTCGGGTTGACGGGCGGTTTCGGGCAATGCTTCGGCTTCACGCGTACTCGTGCTAGTGGGGGCCCACGTATTGACCGGAGGGGTCGTGTGGGGCCTGAGGACTCCTCTGTTGTGGAGACACCTGGAAAGTGTTCCCCTGGAATGGCGAGCTGCTGGAATGACCGCCGGACGCCGGGCGGCCATCGGACGACGCTCACCGGGAACTCGGCCACGAATCTGAAAATTCTGTTTGCAGGCGCGCGACTCGGAGAAAACTACTGCTGCGATCAGCCCCGTCGTCGGAATGTGACGAGGTTAGCGCCGTTGGAAAGCTGACTCAGAATACCTCGACGTAGGGGTCTTCAAAAAAAATAATCAGATATGTATTTCTGATCATGCATTTTACAAGCTTGCTGGAATCTGGCCAGAACTACAGGGGCAGGTTCTGACTTATCTGAAGATCGACGTTGACCGGGGAGAATACCTCCGAATCTGGCAATGATTTCTTCAGCAAAGTTGAAGGTCTCTGAGAGAGGAATCCGGGAGTATTTTTGGTTTTCTGATTGGAGACGAAATGGATTTTCTGGGATTTCTTTACTAGACCTGGGTCGGATCTAGGAAACTGTGGGCAGACTGTTCTTGGGAACTTGGACGAAATTTGAAAAATACTTGGAGGGTGAACCAAAAATTAATAAAATTCATGGTGGTATAGGGATGTGGACAGAGATCCCAGTAAATTTTTGTGACCCAACAGAAATCAAAAAGTGGTTCGAATGGGGTAAACTCAGAGCTGGTGAACAGTAAACAGAACCAGGACAGATCTGGAACTTGGACTTGGACGAAAATCAAAAAATAGCTAAAGGATGAATTGTGACGTGATTTTTTTTGTGGGGATAAGGGTTCTAGAGGGGAACCAACCCTGAAATTTTTAGCTTCAGAAGACGAAGGGAGGGATAGCAGGAATTCGGAGAAGAAGGTTCTATCCTGAGTGGACAGAACACCAAAACTGTTGGCAACGACGCGTCGGCGGCGAGTCGATGGCGGCGGCGATCACCGGAGTTGCTTCAGATGCTGGAGGGGATCAAGGGGGAAGGGATTACACTCTAGAAAGGGGGCTGGAGGTGGAGGAACTAGGTAGAGAGAGGGGAGGGGCTCAAGATCCAATTGGGGGCAAATGCCTTTTTTTCCTTCATTAATTGCTTCAATATGAAAAATACAACCTTATATAGGATGCCAACCAAACTCAACCTCAACCCTTGGATCTAGGGGTGTGGATTGAAGGGCTGGGATGAAGTATGACCAACCTCCAAAATACAATATTTAAAGGAAGCCAATTCCTAATTTTTACAACATGTGGTCAAAGAAAGGAAGGAAATAAAAAAAAACTAAACAACCTAGCCTAATGGAGCCAAAAGAGGGGGCGCCCCCCTTCATGGGCCAAGGGCCTCTTCATGGGCCATGAAACATCCACAAGCCCATGCTAGACTTGGACCCTTCCCACTTAGTTGGCCCATGAGGGAGTGTAACCCAATTTGGGCCTTAAGTGCATTAGTGACCCATTAGACACCTAATGACCCAATATGAAGTAACACTCTTAATGGACTCTACTAATGGCAACCTAGCCTTGGACTTGACATAACAAATGGCCCATTGGCTTGATATAAGCCTTACAAGGAGCCCAAAAGAAAGAAAATACACAATTACAATCTCATACAAGCCATAACTCACAAATACACTTCACCCGTGTATGGAAATCGCCTTTGATGCCCCATCACGTAGGGTCTAAACTGGATAGGGTTCTATCATTGATATTGGGTGAGGTGCCGATCGATCAATGGCGGGTTTCATCATCGGTATTGGATTTATACCAATGCAAGGAGTTCATGGATTTCATCAGGATAGACATAGGGTCTAAACTGGATAGGGTTCTATCATTGATATTGGGCGAGGTGCGGATCGATCAATGGCGGGTTTCATCATCGGTATTAGATTTATACCAATGCAAGGAGTTCATGGATTTCATCAGGATAGACGGAAGGTCTAAACTGGATAGGTTTCATCGTAGGTCGGGTAATGTGCCAATCGATCAACAGCAGGTTTCATCACGGCGGGACGTAAAGAGACATGTAGATCTAGTCGGAATAGACGTAAGGTCTAAACCAGACAAGGTTTTATCGCTGATCGGGCCATGTGCCGGTCGATCAGTAGCTGGTCTCGTGGTGGTGGGCTTATTATCGAGGGAATTTCTCTTGAGCAATGCATGAAGGCTTCACCAGAATAGACGTAAGGTCCATTCCGGGTGGGTTTAATCGTTGATCGGGCAAGGCGCCGGTCGATCGACGAGGAGTTTTATGGTGGGAGGTGAGGCTTCCTTTGGAATCACCACATTACCGACCCAAGCGCCCTTTCGGGTTTTCACCGGAGCCAGCCCCCTCTTGCTTTTGCCCACACGCCCTTTCAGGTTTTCACGTGGCGGCGTACCCGATTTTGCCTGCAGTGCCATTTCGGATTTTCACCACAGCTGGGTTTTAGCCATTTTTGCCCTTGCTCAGAACGCCTGAACAAGTCTGGCGGGGCACCTCTATTTTTAGCCCCTATTTTGTCATCTTCTATTCTCTCTTCCTCTCTCCTTTCTTTTTTTTGAGGGTGACAGGTCGGAATGCCATTAGATCAAGATAAGGGGTGGCTTGGTTAGGGCGGAGTGCCGCTAGACCAAGAGGGGGTAGCTCGGTTTAGGGCGGAGTGCCGCTATACCAAGAAAGGGTAGCTCGGCTAGGGCGAGGTGTCGCTAGACCAAGAAAGGGTAGCCTGGCTAGGGCGGAGTGCCGCTAGACCAGGAAAAGGGTAGCTTGGCTAGGGCGGAGTGCCGCTAGACCAAGAAAAGGGTAGCTCGGCTAGGGCGGAGTGCCGCTATATCGGGAAAAGGGTGTAGCTTAGCTAGGGCGGAGTGCCGCTAGACCAAGAAAGGGTAGCCTGGCTAGGGCGGAGTACCGCTAGGCCAAGGAAAGGGTAGCTCAGTTAGGGTGGAGTGCCGCTAGACTGGGAAAAGGGTAGCTCGGCTAGGGCGGAGTGCCGCTAGACCGGGAAAAGGGTGTAGCTTGGCTAGGGCGGAGTACCGCTAGACCAAGGAAGGGGTAGCTCGGTTAGGGCGGAGTGCCGCTAGACCAAGAAAAGGGTAGCTTGGCTAGGGCGGAGTGCCGCTAGACCAAGGAAAAGGTAGCTCGGTTAGGGCGGAGTGCCGCTAGACCAAGAAAAGGGTAGCTTGGCTAGGGCGGAGTGCCGCTAGACCAAGAAAAGGGTATAGCTTGGCTAGGGTGGAGTGCCGCTAGACCAAGAAAGGGTAGATTTTGCCCGATTACTCGGGGAATATTGGTTGTGCTGTATGATACAGCTTTAGATGTCTTCCGTTGAGTGGCGAGAATTGGATTTCCCCTCGATGGTTAACAACCACGTAGGCCCCTTCTTCGTAGACCCTCTGTATCACATAAGGACCTTCCCAATTAGGATTCAGCTTTCCTTTTGGGTTGGACGCCATGACTTCTTTTTTCTTGACCATGACGAGGTCACCTTTCTTGAATTCTCGTCCTCTTACGAGTTTGTTGAATGCAGTGGCCATGCGGGCCTGATACATTTAGATACCCTTCTGAGCTCGGAGGCGCTTCCCTTCCAATTCAGCCAGTTCTTCTAGTCTTCTTTCTGCATTGGTCTGTTCGCCACGGGCCAGGCCATATTGGACTGCCACTCTGAGTGACGGGACTTCTAGCTCTAGCGGAACCACTGCCTCTGAGCCGTATACCAGCGAGTATGGTGAGCACCCTGTAGGTGTCTTGAAGACAGTGCGGTATGCCCACAGAGCGTCATACATTTTCTCTTCCCAGTCCTTCTTATTAGAACTGACGACCTTGGCCAGCAAGGTGCAGAGAGTCTTGTTAAAAGCTTCTGCCAATCTGTTTGCCTGCGGATTGTAAGGAGTGGAAGTCCTCCATTCGATCTTATACTTCTCAGCAAGCCGATAGACCATCTGATTTCTGAAATGACTTCCATTGTCGGATATTATTCGGCTGGGGATCCCGAATCGGAAGATAATGTTCTGCTTGATGAATCTGGCGACCAGTTCACCAGTTACTTCTCTTAATGCTATAGCCTCCGCCCATCGGGAGAAGTAATCTGTTATGGCCAGTATGTACTTATGTCCGGTCGAGGAAGTCGGCAGTGGCCCGACTACATCAGTTCCCCATTGTGCAAATGGCCAGCTGGGTACTGTAGGGTGCAGAGTCGTAGGAGGGCTTCTAGGCATAGTAGCATGCTCTTGGCATTTCTGGCATGATTTTGCAAATTTACAGCAGTCTTCAAACATGGTGGGCCAATAGTAGCCCAGCTTCTTGATTTCTATCTTCATCTTGGGACCAGCCTGGTGGGCACCTGCTGTCCCAGCATGTGTCTCTTTCATCACTTGCCAGGCTTCCTCAGTGGACAGACAGCGGAGTAGAATCTTTTTACGTGCATCTGCCATTATTCGGAACAAAATTCCATTCCTGAGTTCATAAGAATCTTTGATTCTCAGGAGTTTCATCTTTTCTTCTCTTTTCTGTGGCAGCTGTTGGTGTACCAACCACTGCAGCAAGTGTTGTCTCCAATCAGACGCTTGTTCTGTGCTGATGGTGGCAACTTCATCTTCTTCGGAGCACCCTTCTAGCACACTGGGGACTTGCCGCCGATTCATAACGACAATGTTCAGTGTCTTATTTGGTGGGACTGCTAGTGAGCTGGCTAGCTTCGCCAGTGCATCAGCCTGGGCATTGTGTCCACGGCCCACATGCTTGAGCTCAATATGGTAGAATTTCGCCATGAGGCGCACAGCTTTTTGGTGGTAGGGATTCAGTTCTGGCTTCCGCACTTCGAACCCCCCTTGGATCTGTTTTATTATCAACATCGAATCCCCGAATACTTGAAGCATTTGGATACCCATGTTGAGGCTGATATATAGCCCGATTATCAGAGCTTCATACTCGGCCTCATTATTGGTGCAGGGCTTGTTTATAGAAAAGAAAGTATGCACGACCTCCCCTTCAGGTGATTTCAGCACAATATCGGCTCCAGCCCATATTCTGGTCTTTCCATCGGAGTCTGTCTCTGTTCTAGATGCTCCATCAAAGAATAGTTGCCACATAACTGACTGAGCCTAGTAGGCCTCGAGTGTCTCATCATCGGGTAACTCAGTCCCTAGCATATCATTTTCCGACACAGGATGCTCTGCGAAGAAATCAGCCACGGCCTGTCCTTTTATCGCCCTCTGGGGTGTATAGGTAATATCGAATTCCATCAGGATCACTGCCCATTTGCCCAACCGGCCCTTCAGTACTGGCTGAGTCAATATGTATTTGAGTGGATCTGCTGTAGATATCAATCTGACTTCATGTGACAACATATAGTGTTGGAGCTTCTTGACAGTAAAGACTAGTGCCAAGCAGGTCTTTTCTATGTAGCTGTAGCTTTCTTCAGTTCTAATCAGCCTCCTACTCAGGTAGTACAAGACTTGTTCTTTGCCTTCTTCATTTATCTGTGCCAGCATTGCCCCCAGGGAATAGTATGCGGCCGCGATATACAGTATCAAGGGCCTGCCCTTAATTGGTGCCCCCAGCACCGGAGGGGTCTTGAGATATTCTTTCAGCTTATCAAAGGCTTCCTGACATCCATCGTCCCAGAGGAACGGTACATCTTTCATCATGAGCTTGTGAAAGGGGTGGCATCTTCCCGACAGATTTGATATAAATCGTCGGATATAGGCCAGACGCCCTTGCAGAGATCTCAGCTCGGGTAGATTCCTTGGTGGAGGGAGCTCCTGGATAGCCTTAATCTTGGATGGGTCGATTTCAATGCCCCTATGCCGGACAATAAACCCGAGGAATTTTCCACTGGACACGCCGAAGGCGCAATTCATAGGATTCATCTTGAGCTCATATTTGCGCAGCCTCTGGAATACTATCCTTAGGTCTTGCAAATGGTCTTCTCTTCTGCTGGTTTTTACTACCAGATCATCAATGTAGCACTCTACTTTCTTGAAGAGCAAATCATCAAAGATTTTTGTCATAGCTCTTTGATAGGTAGCGCCGGCATTCTTAAGACCAAACGGCATCCTTTTGTAGTGGAATATCCCCTTCGGGGTACGGAAATGCAGTGTGCACTCTGTCTTCCTCAGCAATCCAGATTTGGTTGTATCCGGATGACCCATCCATAAATGATAGGGCTTCACGACCAGTAGTCGCATCGATCATCACTTCAGTGATTGGCACTGGGAAGTCATCTTTCGGGCAGGCCTTATTAAGGTCCCGGAAATCAACACATATTCTGATCTGCCCATTCTTCTTCTTTACGGGCACTATATTGGCTAGCCATGTAGTATATTGGTTCTCTTCAACAAAGCCCACGTCGATTAGCTTGTCAACCTCTTTGTTAATCTGATTTATTAATTCAGGGCGCATTCTCCTGGAAGGCTACTTTATAGGGCTAGCCTCTGGGTTTATTGCCAATCGGTGCTGTGTCACATCAGAACTCAGTCCCAGCATTTCATCATATGTCCATGCAAAGCAGTCTCAGAATTCTTCAAAAACTGTATATACTGTTCCCTGGCAGTTGGCTCCAGCAGTGCACTGAGGAATGTCGGCCTTGGCTCATTTGCGGTCCCCAGATTTATTTCCACAAGCTCATCGACGGTGGCCTGACCTCCATCTTCGACCTCGGGCGGGGCTTCTTGCAAGTCAATGAAGCCTCCTGGGATATAATCTTCTTCAGTTTCATGATTCTCTGTTTCATCATACTGGTCATCAGCGGGTGCTGGCCCGTCATATACGGCCAATATTGTTGGATTCTGTTCAGTCTGCCTCGAGGACGTGACTGGCTCAGCAGGAAACTCAAAAATGGAGTCTTCCGCCCTTAGAGGCTCTTCTGATGTAGACTCCCTTGAGAGATCATCATTCTGTAGAGCCCGGACTTCTTCTAGAATGCGCTCAAACTCCAGGCATTCCCTCAGCTCTTTGGCTATTTGGTCTTCATCCGGGGTTCCCGTATCAAAATTTGCTTCAGCATGGAACAGATCCTCTTTGCAGGGTAGGTCTTCCCAGCACCAATCTTTCTCTGTTTCATCAGATGTCCCCGTCTCCGACTGACTGTCTGGGGCTTCATTGTTCATTACGGATTGATAAATGATTTCTTCATCTTCCGAGGGGTACTTGTCATATCCCACCTCGGGAGGGTCTTCATGCTGGTAGGAGACAGAGATGACGTCCACCTTAGCTTCATAGTATTCTTGAAGGGTATAGCCCAATCCTGGGTGCTGAGTGATCTTCCTCAGTTCTTTATTATCCCGAGGCGGATCCCATAGTTCCTTGAACGCCTTTTTCTGGGCAACAGGTTGTAGTGATGGCATCTGCATCTTAGAGAACATCTGCGAACCCGTTGGGTAGTATAATCCAGGCCTGTAATTGGCACCATCCGGTTTGCAGCTTCTTCAGGGACCATGCAGTCTTGATCATCTTCCTCGACTGACTCCCCGGTGTAGAATATGATAGGAGGCTCGCAGAAGCGAGGGATTTCCATAGTCTTCAGTGGTAGCACCGTCTGGTACTCTAGGCTGGCGATGGGCTTGACTAAACCCTGCGGAACCTCCACCTGTGTGTACTTTTCTTTCATTTCTTCATCGGTATCATCCGGGTGAATGCTAGGAGGGGTGATCCGAGCAAAGTCACCAGCATAAGAGATGTGAGATACCTCATGCTTTTTAATATAGCCCTTTGGTGGCGGTGGAGACCAGTTTCTTGCCTTCGTCACCGGATTTTTCTGGCTGACCACAGCCTCTTTCTCTTCACACTTTTGCGACACCTCGGTGTAGTAGGATGCATCGAGCATATGACATTAGTACTTCGAAGGGATGTAGATCCGCAAACACCCTCTCTTCTTTTCCTTCATGGCAGTATTTAATGCACTGATGTAGCGTGGATGGCACTATTTGATATTCATGCAGCCACGGTCTCCCCAGCAGGGCCTTATATGTGGTGTTGGAGTCGATTACATAGAATCGTACCACGGTAGTGAGGTCTCCCAATGTGAGGTTGAAGTCAGCTACCCCAAGAGGTGTTTCACATTTCTGGTTGAATCCTGCAATTTTCATATCTCTGACTTTGGTAGGTTGAAGATCAAAGTAATATTTTTGGTAGATGCGGTATGGGAGAATGTTCACGGCAGCCCCGGGATCTATCAGTATCCTATTCAGTGGCTGACAGTTCAGGGAGCCCCTCATATACAGCGGTCTGTTATGGCTGGAATTCGGAATCAGCATGTCATCTTCTGTGAATGTGACCGAGGGCCCAAAATTCACTTCTGTCAAGAGTGCTTCATATTGTGCCGACGATTGCAAGGCATCAACAATCGCTTGGCGAGCCTCTTCACTCAGAGAGAGAATCTCCCAGATGGAGAATCTGATAGGGAGCTTCTTTAGCATTTTCATGATCCGGCTGCCCACCCTGACATTAGACAGTCTCATTTCTTCCGCCCATCGGGGTTTTGGAGGTTCATGTGGTGCCCGTGGCCTCTGCTGCCCAGTGCTGGTTTCATCCTCTGGACTGATTTCTTGGGAGGCTTCTTCTATAACAATGGCCCCTGGCGTTGTTGGAGGGTTATCCTCCTTTTTCTCATTCTGTTTGCAGGCAACCAATGCCGACTGCTGAGGTCTCTTACCTTTATCTGGCCCAACCTGTGTTGACTGCTCATTTTCTAGACTGGACAGAAATTCCAGAAATGTTGGAGTTTGACCTCCGGTTCGGGAATCTGGTATGGCTGTTCCCCTCTGAACATAATGTTATGATTAGCTGGTGGTGGGCGCCCCCACCTTCTTCCGGAGCGTGTTGCATGTGCTGAGGTTGAGGCCTCGGCATGGTTGGCTTCTAGCGGGGCATTTGATGTTTCATCCTCATCATTCTCCCCGGGCGAGGTAAAGAGTGCCGACAGGGTGTTACATTGTACTGTCACGACCCTCTTTCCCTTCTTGGACTTGGGCCGTCTCTTCTTTTTCTGAGAATTTGGCTTTATTGGCCCCTGCCCCCAGAAGGGTTCAGTCTCAGCTTTTTCTTGTTCTGCCTCTGAATGCTCTTTAATTTTCAATTCTTCGAGCTGTTCCTAGAGTATACAGTCTTTCACCAGCAGGTGCCCGAGCTTTTTCAAAGTTCATATTCATCGAGCCTATTAATATACTGCTGTAAACGCCTGGCTGCAGGACTTACTTCCTTATGTGCAGGTAGGGGGACTTGTCTTCTCTGGTTATGAGTGGGGATCCGGATGACTGGCCCTGTCTCAGCTGTGCGCCATACTGGCTTTACTGGAGGCGGTTCAGGTCTTGGTGTGACACCGCGGATAACTGCTCTATTGGTATTGGCTGCGGGAGTCTTCTTTCTGTTCTTTATGGGTTTCATCTGCCATCCTTCCTGATCCTTCAGTGGGGTGAGGAAACAATCTTCATAAGTATGCCTGGTACATTCTTCAACAGCCTCCTTAGGCAGCTGCTGGTAGACTGAAATCATATTGGCGGCCATTCTTAAGGCCGGAGGCTCATGTGGACGGGGTGGCTCCACTTGGTAATCTCCCAGCTGTAGCTCCCCCTTTTTGGCCATGCCTTCCATAATATCTTTGAAGATGTAGCAATCTTCAATTGCGTGCCCCAGCGCACGGTGATATGGACAGAACAGTGGATCACCTTTCTTTGCTGCGTCCTCGGGTCTCTTTGGCTCAGGCAATGTTACCTTGTTGAACTTGTATGCCCAGTTGAATAGTGCGGCTGTCTTATCTTTCGGAAAAGAGTATGGCTTTCTCATTTTGTTTCTCAGAGAGACCTTATCTTTTCTTTCTACTGTGTCTGCTGGCGGGGGAGCTTCATCCGCCCCCTTCTTCCATTTCTGTTGTTCGAAGGTTCTGAAATCGACGGTGTTAGCCTCAAAGTGCGATGGTCGTCGATCATTAGATTTCCCTTTCGGCACAGTTGGAGCATTGGCCGTCTGTTGACACCTAGAAAATGAACAGGGGTGGAAGCATAACTGAAAAGAAAATCAGGCCAACAGTAGAAGACCACTGATGAAGCTCGTCAACCATTCACCCGGCTAAAGCCTTTGTCGGCCAAAGCTGATGCCCGGTGCCGATGTCATTCAGACGGCAGCGCCGATGAAGCCGCAGTCACTCGACTGATGGGACCTCCCAGCCTTTTAAGAAGAGCTATACTACTGCTTCGTCTGAGAATCCACGGATGATATGTCAAGGTAAGCCAGATGTCAGCTTACTGATGGATGTAATATGAGATAAAGATGAAACCGGCACCGACAGATAAAGATTGTCAGGGCTCCTACAAAGTCAGAACAGAAGAGTAATCCTCTCCACAGATTACATACCCGGCCGAAGTCTGTCAGACTGAAGCTGATGTCTGGTCTTGTCACCGTTCGGATGACAATGCCGATGAAACATACCCGGTTTTGTCGTCATTCATACGGCAATACTGATTAAACCCCAGTTCGTTCACTGATGGAGCCTCAAAACGATCTCAACAAAGTCATGCCTCTACTAAAGGTGGGCTTTATTCGGTTCTGACGAAGATTAATTCAAAAGAAAGCATGAAGAGAAGCCTAAGGCACGAATGAGGCCTGAAGGCGCTAGATGGGCCGGTCATTTGGGCTCCTGTTAGTGGCGCCGGGAGCCTCAACAGGGGGCTACTTGTCGCGCCGGGAGATGTCTCGAATGGAACTGGCCACACCGACTGTGATGGAATCCTCGGTTCAAGATTCAAAATTTAAAAATTTGACGGGGATCGGCAATCAACTTCATCAACACAATCAAATGGCCAATCTATTTGTCGCATGATAAATGGGCCTCTTTATGGGCCTTATGGGTTATGTCTGTAGCAATTATGTAATAGTCCTTTCATATTTTTGTCTTTAAGTCTTCCAATAGAGTGTCTTTTAGTCTCCCCAAGAGAACTATAATGAGTAGACATTAAGTGTTTAGGATAGTGTCTTTTGGTCTCCCCAAGAGAACTATAATGAGTAGACATTAAGTGTTTAGGATAGTGTCTTTTGGTCTCCCCAAGAGAACTATAATAAGTAGACATTAAGTGTTTAGGATAGTGTCTTTTGGTCTTCTTTGAGAGTCTATAAAAGAGTCATGTATCTTTCATTTGAAAAACAGTGAATGAAATCTTATTTTTGGAACCCCCATGTGATGCCCACGTAGGAGGGGCCCTCCCCTCCTTTATCTTCTTCCCCCCCCCCCCTCTTTTAATTCCCATGGCCGTGAGTGCCTGTTCTTCCTTCCCTCTCCACGGGTGAGATGCCCAGTTCTTCCCTCCTTGCCACGGGTGTTGATGCCCTTCATTCCTCCCTTCTCCTCCAGCCACCAGCATCTTCCGCTCACCCCCACAGCTTGGCCGAACTTCCCATTCCCCAGTTCCTCCTGTCTTCTAACCCAATCTTTCACTGCTGCGGCAGTCTACCTTCCTTGCCTCACCCTCTAAGCTTCTTCCTCCCGGCCACGCTATTACCTCATACGCCCACGCTACCTCCGTTCCCGTCATACACGCACTGCACCCCTTTCCACAGCCTCAAGACAACCCCCTGCAACCCCAACCACGTCCACCCACTATCCCCATAGCTTACACCCACAAACACCACCACTAAACTTAGCCCCCACTCCACAAGCCCATCCCAAACCCGCAGGCAGCTTCTGGCCCAATTTGCAGAGTAACTTCCAGCTCGTTCCAGGTGGAGTCTGCATCCAAGGTCTTCAGCAAAGTTGATCGTCCACAAGTCCTCTTCGCAAGCGAGTTGGAATCGTGTCGATCCGAGTTCGTGGCCGCCCACAAGGGACTTTCTTCCCCGACTGCGCAGAGAAGGCCTGACAGCGACCTGAAGCGGTTTGGGGCAGCAACCACGACCTCTTCTTGAAGGATTCAGGCTCCAGAATCTTCATCAAAGTTCTCCATCCTCAAGTCAGCTACCGGGATCAGAAGACGGAACCGCAATCAGAGGTCGGTGGCCAGAGTTACAAATTTTATACCCCGACGACCCCATTCTGCCTCCTGTCTGTCTCCTCCGACCAGTCCCCACTCAACGGGACCTGCACGTCCACACCGACATCCGACTGAGGCGAGACCAGTGCCGCTGGAAAGTAGTCGTCCCCACGATTCCAACGCCACCTGCCGCGCACCAAACGGAGTTCGGGGTTGCTCGTGGTGTCCCTGTCAAGCCGCTGTTCAGAAGCTGCCCCTGCACAGAACCAGAACGGGGTCCCCGCTCAGTCGTCCGTGGCGACCAGGTTCGGGCGGAACCAAAATTCAGAAAATTGTGCTGTATCCCTACCCTGTTACGAAGCCAACGGCACCAACCGCGCCTCCGGCAAAATTCCAGAGTGCGATCCACAGCCACTTCAACAGCTGCTGGTCACAGATTCCAGAACCGGACAGAATCGACTTCGGCATTTGTTTCACATCAAGTGGTATCAGAGCTTAGGGAATCGGGCCGTCCCATCGGACCGAGATCCTGAGCTTTGAGGTTCGAGGTCGAACCTCCTCCAAGCGGAGGAGTATGATGGAATCCTCGGTTCAAGATTCAAAATTTAAAAATTTGACGGGGATCGGCAATCAACTTCATCAACACAATCAAATGGCCAATCTATTTGTCGCATGATAAATGGGCCTCTTTATGGGCCTTATGGGTTATGTCCGTAGCAATTATGTAATAGTCCTTTCATATTTTTGTCTTTAAGTCTTCCAATAGAGTGTCTTTTAGTCTCCCCAAGAGAACTATAATGAGTAGACATTAAGTGTTTAGGATAGTGTCTTTTGGTCTCCCCAAGAGAACTATAATGAGTAGACATTAAGTGTTTAGGATAGTGTCTTTTGGTCTCCCCAAGAGAACTATAATAAGTAGACATTAAGTGTTTAGGATAGTGTCTTTTGGTCTTCTTTGAGAGTCTATAAAAGAGTCATGTATCTTTCATTTGAAAAACAGTGAATGAAATCTTATTTTTGGAACCCCCATGTGATGCCCACGTAGGAGGGGCCCTCCCCTCCTTTATCTTCTTCCCCCCCCCTCTTTTAATTCCCATGGCCGTGAGTGCCTGTTCTTCCTTCCCTCTCCACGGGTGAGATGCCCAGTTCTTCCCTCCTTGCCACGGGTGTTGATGCCCTTCATTCCTCCCTTCTCCTCCAGCCACCAGCATCTTCCGCTCACCCCCACAGCTTGGCCGAACTTCCCGTTCCCCAGTTCCTCCTGTCTTCTAACCCAATCTTTCACTGCTGCGGCAGTCTACCTTCCTTGCCTCACCCTCTAAGCTTCTTCCTCCCGGCCACGCTATTACCTCATACGCCCACGCTACCTCCGTTCCCGTCATACACGCACTGCACCCCTTTCCACAGCCTCAAGACAACCCCCTGCAACCCCAACCACGTCCACCCACTATCCCCATAGCTTACACCCACAAACACCACCACTAAACTTAGCCCCCACTCCACAAGCCCATCCCAAACCCGCAGGCAGCTTCTGGCCCAATTTGCAGAGTAACTTCCAGCTCGTTCCAGGTGGAGTCTGCATCCAAGGTCTTCAGCAAAGTTGATCGTCCACAAGTCCTCTTCGCAAGCGAGTTGGAATCGTGTCGATCCGAGTTCGTGGCCGCCCACAAGGGACTTTCTTCCCCGACTGCGCAGAGAAGGCCTGACAGCGACCTGAAGCGGTTTGGGGCAGCAACCACGACCTCTTCTTGAAGGATTCAGGCTCCAGAATCTTCATCAAAGTTCTCCATCCTCAAGTCAGCTACCGGGATCAGAAGACGGAACCGCAATCAGAGGTCGGTGGCCAGAGTTACAAATTTTATACCCCGACGACCCCATTCTGCCTCCTGTCTGTCTCCTCCGACCAGTCCCCACTCAACGGGACCTGCACGTCCACACCGACATCCGACTGAGGCGAGACCAGTGCCGCTGGAAAGTAGTCGTCCCCACGATTCCAACGCCACCTGCCGCGCACCAAACGGAGTTCGGGGTTGCTCGTGGTGTCCCTGTCAAGCCGCTGTTCAGAAGCTGCCCCTGCACAGAACCAGAACGGGGTCCCCGCTCAGTCGTCCGTGGCGACCAGGTTCGGGCGGAACCAAAATTCAGAAAATTGTGCTGTATCCCTACCCTGTTATGAAGCCAACGGCACCAACCGCGCCTCCGGCAAAATTCCAGAGTGCGATCCACAGCCACTTCAACAGCTGCTGGTCACAGATTCCAGAACCGGACAGAATCGACTTCGGCATTTGTTTCACATCAGACTGCCCTCCGCCGAGAGCACAGAAGGATGAGACCTATATAAACAATTCCCCTTTGAAAGAAAAGGGGATCGGAGGATCAGAAGCCAGACCATCGATCAAAAAGAAAGAAAAAGAGAAGAGACCAGAGAGAGAGAGAGCCTCCTCCGCTGAAAAAGAAAGAGAGAAGAGACCCATTCCCAGGGAAGAAGCTCCAGGTGGGCATCCGGGGGAGGGAGAGGAGTCAATGCTCCGCCCTCCCCCATGTTTGTTTTCTCTTTTCTTCTATTTCATGTAATACTTTCGAATCTTATCTCGATTCATGCAATGTAGCCGAAATATCTCGGCATCTGTCTGTTCCCCTTTCCCTCACTCTCTCCCTGTAATCGGTTTGGGTATGGGAATGATGTTTCATATGGGTTTTCTAACTATGTGTCTTCCGTGATGGGCATCATCAAACGAATGGATATATATGTATGATGGGCTGTAGTTTGAGCTTGATTTTTGCTTTTTTTTTAAGCCCTATTGCCATTCTCTGTGTTATTTGTAAATCAATAGCATGATGATCAGTTTCGTCTGTCCTTTCTCTGCCTCGTAGCACTGTTATTGCTCACCCCAAAGCCTGGAACAGATTATTCTTTGGCTGCTGGGATGAAGCCGTGCTGTGCAATGATTGAGGCTTGAGAAACTCCGGGGTTCCAAGCATGTGTGTTTCCTCCGTATATGTCATCTAAGTCTCCTCTGGGGCCAGAGACAGCCATCTCTTGGCTCCCAGGGTGACGAATGACCATATTAAGTTTGTCCCCAAGCTCTGCATGATAACGGCGATGAACAGGGGCATTCAGACTTCGGCCTCCCAGATGCCTCTCAAATCCCAATACTCCTCTAGATTCTAGACCTAATCCAACTCAAAGTGGATGCTTCGGACAGCTCAGAGCCCATAGAGTCCGTCGCTTTCAGCCCAAACCATCATTAAAACCAGAAAACAGAGTACCGTAAGCTTTGTTCTGATCCCGGCGCCCTCATACTTCTCGGATCAACCTACAGTAAATTTGGTGAATAGCTCCCGGCGCCGCTTCTTCAGGCGCCGAGAACCACCAGGATCAGCTCCTCCCCCCCTTTTTTCTTTACGCGCCGGGAGCCCCTATGCCTTGGCTTTCTTCCCCGCGCGCCGGGAGGCCCTCTTTCTTCCTCATGTGCCGAGAGACCCTCCGGGCCATCCTATCAGCGCACCGAGAAACCTGTGCTGGGAGCTCTCTGGCATCCTTGCCATCGGCGCCGAAAAGCCAACCTGTACACCTCAAGTCGTAAAACCTTTGCTACCACTGAAGAAACCCCATAAATACTCTTGTTATGTCAAGGGATGCCCCGGGCCATCATATGCACCTCGGGGGTGACAATTAATGGGGATAACCCTCCCCTTTTCTACGAGGTTTTCCGGACTCGATCAGCTTTTATAACCTTCCGAGGCAATGGAGCTCCGCCACTGTATAAGCTTCGCTGACCTCTAAAGGGATATCAAAACAGTGCTGCAGGCACGTACATGGTTGGGGGTTCAATACCCCTCTATTTGGCTTTCACCCCGGCATTCCGTGGGTGATCGTCTATCATTCCCTGGCAAATGCTGAGTCCGGGGGAGATGCTGTCAAAATTCTCCCAGGACCATGAAAAGCCAACATTAAGATGTCCCCGGGACTCTGTATGACACCGGTGAACGGGATCCTCTACGCCTTGGCCTTCCCAAATTCCTCCTTGATCCTGATGTTCTTATAAAGCCCAAGCCTAATCTAGTTCAAACTTTGATGCCCTGACCTATTTTTGACCCCAAAGAAATCCTTCCCCTTGGCATGAATCAATAAGATACCCAAAACTGAGTACCGTAAGCTCTGTTCTGGTCCCGGCGCCCTCACTGCTCTCGGCTCAGCCTACAGTAAACTGGGTGAATAGCTCCCGGCGCCACTTCTTCAGGCGCCGAGAACCCCCAGGGGCAGCTCCTCTCCCTTTCACCTCAGCGCGTCGGGAAGCCCGGGCCGAGAACCTCCAGAGTCCTCTTTGCATCCTCCGCGCCGGGAGACCCCCCCCCTTGCAGCCTCGTCGCGCCGGGAGCCTTGCTCAACCATCCCGCACCGAGACCCTCTTCCAGCATTTCTTCCTCGCGTCGGGAAGCCTGCGCCGAAGGCCCTCTCCCCTTTGGCTTCTCTTTGTCGCGCCAGGAACCTAAGTCCTCTCGCCTTGGAGCCGGGAACCCCCAGCCTTCTTGTTTTGGCGCCGGAAGCCCTGGCCTTCCCATTTTTGGGTCGTGCCGAGAGCCTGTGTCCATTCAGAGCGTGCCGAGAGCCCGATCTACCACCCAATGAATTCCAATACCCAAAGTGAACCCACAAAAGGGATATCTGTGGATCACCCGATATGTTCCGGGGATAAAATTGAAGGGGAGTCATAACCCCTATGTTCCACCTAACTACAACGGATTTACGAATAACCCTTTTGCTCGGGGGGGTCTTGCCACTGCATGAATCCCGCTAGCTTTTCAAAGGGAAAATCACACATTGCCCCATAGCCCATATGTACACGGGTTGGGAGGTTCGGCCTCTCTAGCTCTCGGTTTTCATCTCGGCATTCCGTGGGTGATAGCCTATTTCCCCCTGGGCATAACCCAGATTAAGAGAAAAGGCCGTCGAAATACCGATCGAAGCTTTAAACCTATATCATGGCCAGGGCTTTGCCTTTCCGTGGTGGATATCTTCTATCTCCTTGTTTCCACCAAGTATAACTGTTTTGAACCGCCAACCACACGATCTAGTCAGTTTCTGTGGTTGATGTTATTATCTTACCCGCCTCCCCGGCCCTGGTATGAAGTTTAAAGTTAAGCATGTGAATATCTGTTTGCCTCTCGAGGCCTCTTACTTTAGCGTTTAATCAAGGGTTGTCCTTCCCTGGAAGGACGTAATTAACGTCATAACGTTCATGGTATGACGGACTTCAGGTCCCGACACGATCACTCACAATCGACTGACCATGTCAGATCGAGCGCACAATGAAATCGTCACACATGTGACTGGCACGCCAATAAATCCATAAATATAAATAAATGAACAAATAATAAATAAATAAAAAAATCTGCGTCCACAAGTCTGGCACGCCCGGTGGGACTTAGTCTCCCTTCATCTTTACGCTAAAGTAGGAGGCCCGGCGGGCCCCCCTGAAACTTCTGATTCTGTGTACTTTCCTTATTTCCAGGAATCTACAATGACAGCTAGAATCATGTCAGTTTGCTTCAACAAACAACCGGTGGACGTGCATGTCCAGGAGGGGTACTTGGCGGTACCACTGGCATTCGGCTCGTTTCCCCCAGCTGTCGGGCTGCCCAACTGCTTGGGCGTCGTCTACACCGACCTTCTGAAGGTCGATAACCATGAGCAAGGCACTGCTGCGAGTGCCCCAATGGAGACCACTGTCCAGAAGGACAGCTTGCCAGAGAAGACGGCCCCCACAGCCGTCGCCTGCTATGTCCACCACGTCCAGAAAAGGGACACGGTCCCCGCTGCTGCTCAAAAGGGGAGGAGGACCAACCGGAGGAGCCGGTATGTCACTACTGACCGTTGTCTTTCCAACTCCGGAAAGACCATGATGATCGGAGGGATCCGGACGAATCTCAATGGCCGCCCGAGGGAGGTCAACCCAGATGTGATCGTCCCGCGAGTGCCCACTACGAACAGATTCCAAACTCTGGCCACCAGGCATGCCAACTGGGAGGCCGATGAGAGGAAGCCACTGGCGCCCAAGCCAGCAAAATACAAACAGGTCTGGCGATCGAAGAAGATGCAGAGCTGGGCTCCAGCTTAAGATGAGGAGAAGGCTACCAATGATGCTGTCACCCACTTCAGGGCGGGAAGCCAAAGAAGAGAGGGAAAAGAAACAGGAAATGCTATTGCTGCTCACCCCAGAGCCTGGGGTAGGAGAGATGAAAGAAACAATGGAGAAAGAAAACTGACTGCTACTCGCCCCATAATGAGGGGTAGGAGACTTGAGAAGAAAGAAGACCTTGCTGTCACCCACCCCAGGGCCGGGGGCAGAAGATGGCAGAGAAAGAACCATGATGTTGCTGCCAACTGCTGCCGGAATAACGATGCGGGAATGTGTGAACCAGTCATGGTTGCCGTCCCAAGAAGAGCAAGGGCCTATGCCAGACAGGCCGACATCTTCAAATATTCCAAGGCCGAGCATTTGAATGCTCAGATAACAAGACTGGCCTATCAGCAAAGAAGCCAGGAAAGACTGATGTTCCAGCCTGAGCCGCAAAGGCGCAACTCTGAAGAGACAAAGCAAGTAGTCCAAGACTACTTCCACTACCTAGGGAGCTCTGCCCTAGGTCAACAAAGACTATCCCGTGCCTTGGGCACCAGGGATGATGAAGAAGAAGAAACCTTCCAAGAAATGATGATCGGAGCCTCCTCCTCTGATTCAAATGACTATGGAGAGGGCCTCAGGGCCAGATATAATGAAGAAGACCTGCACGGGGAAGAAGACAAAGAAAGAATATCGGTCTTTGACCGGCTCAGATATCCTAGCCAAATAAAAAGAAAGGTCTACAGGCGAAAAGGAAAGATGCAAATCTTCGCTTGCAACATGGCTGGACTGGCCAGGGGACAAGATATACTACCAACTCAGCCAGATGAATTGCTCAGACTGGCAACTAGACCTGGTCCTGTCACAAGAAGAGGCCAGGCCGCAAAGGATAAAATGAAAATTGATGATGAAGCCCGTAGGATTACCACTATGACAGTTAATGTGGTAACAACAGAAGATGGAGATAACCCCTTTGTTGATGATGCTGAAGGGACTTCTGAAGATATACAAATCCCATCAACTATGGATCCCATGATCCAGATGATGTTCAGGAGATATCAGCAGGAGATCAGCGCTCTCCGAAGACAGCTCAATGAGAGACAGGAAGCTACATCAGTCTCGAAGCAAGCTGAACCTACGAGGCAGACATCCAGCTCCACAGAAACAACTATCCTGGCTAATCCTCTCCTAGCTGATAAGGGCAAGACACCGAGCCAACCTGTTCCACAGCAAACAGCAGCTCAGCCCTCTGTGTCTCAGACACAGCCTACCGCGCCCATCTTGCGCGCCACTGTGATGACAACTCCTCACAGCCAGCAACAAGCTCACTTCTTCCGAGAAGAGATAGATCCAGCTGTGGCCCACAAGCAGATGATTGAAAGAATTGTGGAAATGAAGCTGTCAGAAAAGACTGGTGGTGATGCGGGTACCTATGATGTGTACAGGGTACCCTATCCTCCCCAATATGCTGCTAAGAAACTACCCCCAGGCGTCAGTAAGCCGCCGAAGTTTGAGAAATTTAATGGCCAAGGCTCCCCTAGGGAGCATATAGCCTACTACACTACAATCATGGGCGACCTAGCAGTCGACGAAGCTTATCTGCTCAAGTTCTTTGGCTCATCCCTCACTGGGTTGGCCTTTGAATGGTACTCAAGCCTGCCAGCCGGGTCAGTGGTTGATTGGCCTGATATGCAAAGAAAGTTCCGCGACAGATTTCATGTCACGGAAAGGGAAATCACGATAGCAGAGCTATATGCAACCAGGCAGAAACAAGATGAGACTGCACTGGACTACATCAAAAGGTAGAGGAATTTAGCCATGAGATGTCGAAGGCCTCCTCATCAGGAAGATGCGGTGCAGATATGCAAGCAGAGCCTCAGGAGGGAGGTGCTAGAAAAGATGATCGGTGCAGATGTCAGAACATTCGACCGACTGAACAATATAGTGGCAGAGGTCGAGACGTTCTTGTCCAAGCGTCCGACCGCCAATGTTCTCACTATGCCGAAGGGAAAATCCAATGAACGACGGCCATCACACTCTGAGGCCAACACCGTCGATTTCAGAACCTTCGAGCAGCAGAAGGGGAAGAAAGGGGCAGATGAAGCTCCCCCGCTGGCAGATACAGCATAAAGGAAGGATAAAGTCTCTCTGAGAGACAAGATGAGAAAGGCATATTCCTTCCCAAAGGATAAGACGGCCGCACTGTTCAACTGGGCATACAAGTTCAATAAGGTAACATTGCCTGAACCCAAAAGACCAGCCGATGCAGCAAAGAAAGATGATCCGCTGTTCTGTCCATTTCACCGCGCGCTGGGGCACGCAATTGAAGATTGTTATGTCTTCAAAGATATCATGGAAGGAATGGTCAAGAAAGGTGAGCTGCAGCTGGGAGATTACCAGGTAAAGCCGCCTCACCCACATGAGCCTCCACCCTGGAGAGTGGCTGCCAATATGATCTCAGTCTACCAACAGCTGCCCAAAGAGGCCGTTGAAGAATGCACCAAGAATACCTATGAAGCTTGCTTCCTCACCCCGTAGAAAGATCAGGAAGGATGGCAGATGATACCCATAAAAAGCAAAAAGAAGAAGACTCCTGTAGCCAGTACCAGCGGAGCAGTTATCCGGGGTGTTACACCAAGGCCTGAGCCGCCTCCAATAAAGTCAATATGGCATACAACTGAGACTGGACCAGTCATCCGGATCCCTATTCACAACCGGAGGAGACAAACTCCCCTCCCTACACATAAAGAAGTAAGCCCTGCAGCCAGGCGTCTGCAGCAATATATTAATGAGCTCGATGAGTACGAGCAGAAGAAGCCCAAGCATCTACTGATGAAAGACTATATACTCTGGGAACAGCTCGAAGAATTGAAAATTAAAGAGCAGCCAGAGGCAGAACAAGAAGAAGCTGAAAATGAGCCCTTCTGGGGGCAGGAGCCGGCAAAGTCAAATTCCCAAAAGAAGAAGAAACGACTCAAATCCAAGAAAGGAAAGAAGGTCACGACAGTACAATGTAACACTCTGTCAGTACTCTTCTCCTTGCCCGGGGAGGACGATGAGCCGGAAGCATCCAACGCTCCGCTAGAAGCTAACCATGCCGAAGCCTCTACCTCGGCCCATGCAACATGTTCTGGGAGAAGATGGGGGCGCCCACCACCAGCCAACCATAATATCATGTTCAGAGGGGAGCAACCCTATCAAATCCCGGAACCAGAGATACGAGGTGTCCAGGTTCCTCCCCCTGCCAGTCTGTACCAAGACAAAAAGAAGGCAGATGAAGCCCCTTCATTTCTGGAGTTCTTGTCCAGCTTAGGAAATGAGCGACCGGCTCGTACTGCTCCAGATAAAAGTAATAAATGCCAACAGACGGCGGCTGGAAAGCAGAAACAGCATGAAGAAGATGAAGAAGGTAACCCTCTAGCAAAAGCAGGGGCAGTCGCTACAGAAGAAGCCTCCCGGGAGACCGATGAAGAAGATAAAATTGGGACTGGGCAGCCAAGGCCACAGGCACCACATGAACCTCCAAGGCCCCGATGGGCAGAGGAGATGAGACTGTCTAATGTCCGGGTGGGCAGTCGAGTCATGAAAATGCTGAAGAGGCTCCCTACCAGATTCTCCATCTGGGAAATTCTCTCTCTGAGTGAAGAAGCTCGCCAAGCAATTGTGGATGCCCTGCAGTCCCCGGCACAATGTGAAGCACTCTTAACAGAGGTGAATGCTGGGCCATCAGTAACATTCACAGAGGATGATATGCTAATCCCGAATTCCGGCCATAATAGACCACTATATATGAGGGGTTCCCTGAACTGTCAGCCGATAAGCAGAATACTAATAGATCCAGGGGCTGCTGTGAATATTCTCCCATACCGCATCTATCAGAAATATTACTTTGATCTGCAGCTCACCAAGGTCAGAGATATGAAGATTGCAAGATTCAACCAGAAATGTGAAACACCTCTCGGGGTGGCTGATTTCAATCTCACATTGGGCGATCTCACTACAGTGGTACGATTCTATGTAATCGACTCCAACACCACATATAAGGCCCTGCTGGGAAGACCGTGGCTGCACGAATATCAGATAGTGCCATCCACGCTACACCAATGCATAAAATATTGCCATGAAGGAAAAGAGAAAAGGGTGTTTGCAGACCTACATCCCTTCGAAGTGTTCGAGTGCCATATGCTCGATGCATCCTATTACACCGAGGTGTCACAAAGGAATAAAGAAAAAGAAACTGTGGTCAGCCAAGAAAAGCCAGCGACGAAAGTAAGAAATTGGTCTCCGCCGCCGCCAAAGGGCTACATTAAAAAGCATGGGGTGTCTCACATCTCCTATGCTGGTGATTTTGCTCGGATCACTCCTCCCGGCATACACCCAGATGATACTGAAGAAAAGATGAAAGAAAAATACACACAGGTGGAAGTTCCTCAGGGTCTAGTCAAGCCCATAGCCAGCACAGAATACCAGACAGTGCTGCCCCTAAAGACTATGGAAATCCCTCGCTTTGGCGAACCCCCTATCATATTCTACACCGGGGAGGCAGTTGAAGAAGATGATCAGGATTGCATGGCCCCTGAAGAAGCTACAAACCTGATGGTACCAATTACGGGCCTGGATTATACTACCCAACGGGTTTCACAAATGTTCTCCAAGATGCAAATGCCATCGATACAGCCTGCTGCTCAGAAGAAAGCATTCAAGGAGTTATGGGATCCGCCTCGAGATAGCAAGGAGCTGAGGAAGATCACACAACACCCGGGACTGGGTTATACCCTGCAAGAATACTATAAAGCCGAGGTGGATGTCATCTCAGCCTTCTACCCGAATGAAGATTCCCCAGAAGTAGGGTATGATCAATACCCCTTTGAAGATGAAGAGATTATGTATCAATCCATAACAGACAATGAAGCCCAAGACAACCAGCCGAAGGCAAGGGCGTCTGATGAGACCAAGAAGGGTTGGTGCTGGGAGAATCCGTCCTGCAAAGAGGATCTGTTCCAGGCCGAAGCACAATTTGACACCGGAACCCCGGATGAAGACCAAGTAGCCAGAGAGCTACAAGAGTGCCTGGAGTTTGGGCGCATTCTAGAAGAATTCCGAGCTCTACATAATGATAACCTCTCAGGGGAGCCCACATCAGAAGAGCCTCTAAGCGCAGAAGACTCCACGTCAAAGTTTTCCGCTGAGCCAGTCACGTCCTCGGGGCAGACTGGACAGAATCCGGCCATATTGGCCTTATACGATGCACCAGCATCTGCTGATGATCGGTGTGATGAAACAGAAAGTCATGAGAATGAAGAAGATTATATCCCGGGAGCCTTCATTGATTTGCACGAAGCCCCGCCCGAAGTTGAGGACGGAGGCCAGGCCACCGTCGATGAGCTGATAGAAGTGAATCTGGGGTCAGCAGATGAGCCAAGGCCTACGTTCCTCAGTGCACTACTGGAGCCAGCTGTCAAAGAACAGTATATTCAGTTTCTGAAAGAATTCTGAGATTGCTTCGCATGGACATATGATGAGATGTCGGGACTGAGTTTCGATGTGGCACAGCACCAATTGGCGATAAACCAAGAGGCAAGCCCTGTGAAGCAGCCTGCCAGGAGAATGCGTCCCGAACTGATAAATCAGATCAACAAAGAAGTCGACAAGCTGATCGATGTGGGCTTTGTTGAAGAGAACCAATATACTACATGGCTGGCCAATATAGTGCCCGTGAAGAAGAAAAATGGGCAGATCAGAATATGTGTAGATTTCAGGGACCTGAATAAGGCTTGCCCGAAAGATGATTTCCCAGTGCCAATCACTGAAGTAATGATCGATGCAACCACTGGCCATGAAGCCCTGTCATTCATGGATGGGTCATCCGGATACAACCAGATCTGGATTGCTGAAGAAGACAGAGTGCATACTGCATTCCGCACCCCAAAGGGGATATTTCACTACAAAAGGATGCCGTTCGGCCTCAAGAATGCCGGCGCTACTTATCAAAGAGCTATGACAAAGATCTTTGATGATTTACTCTTCAAGAAAGTGGAGTGCTACATCGATGACCTGGTGGTGAAAACCAGCAGAAGAGAAGATCATCTGCAAGATCTGAGGATAGTGTTCCAGAGGCTGCGCAGATATGAACTCAAGATGAATCCTATGAAATGTGCCTTCGGCGTGTCCAGTGGAAAATTCCTTGGGTTCGTTGTCCGTCATAGGGGCATTGAGATCGACCCATCCAAGATTAAAGCTATCCAGGAGCTCCCTCCACCAAGGAATCTCCACGAGCTGAGATCTCTGCAAGGGCGTTTGGCCTATATCCGACGATTCATATCAAATCTGTCGGGGAGATGCCACCCTTTTCACAAGCTCATGATGAAAGATGTACCGTTCCTCTGGGACGAAGGCTGTCAGGAAGCTTTTGAGAAGCTGAAAGAATATCTCAAGACCCCTCCAGTGCTGGGGGCACCTATTAAGGGCAAGCCCCTGATACTATACATTGCAGCCACACACTGTTCCCTGGGGGCAATGCTGACACAGATAAATGAAGAAGGCAAAGAACATGCTCTATACTACCTGAGTCGGAGGCTGATTAGAACTGAAGAAAGCTACACCTATATAGAAAAGACATGCTTGGCACTAGTCTTTGCCGTTAAAAAACTCCGGCACTATATGTTGTCACACGAAATCAGATTGATATCTGCAGCAGATCCGCTCAAATACATATTGACTCAGCCAACACTGAAAGGCCGGTTGGGCAAATGGGCAGTAATTCTGATGGAATTCGATATCACATATATACCCCAGAGGGCAATAAAAGGACAGGCCGTGGCTGATTTCTTCGCAGAGCACCCTGTGCCAGAGAATGATATGTTGGGGACTGAGTTACCCGATGATGAAACATTAGAAGCCTGCCAGGCTCAGTCAACTATGTGGCAGCTATTCTTTGATGGAGCATCTAGGATAGAGACGGACTCCAATGGAAAGACCAGAATACGGGCCGGAGCCGGTATTGTGCTAAGATCGCCAGAGGGGGAGGTTGTGCATACTTCCTGCTCTATAAACAAGCCCTGCACTAATAATGAAGCTGAGTATGAAGCTCTGATAATCGGGCTGCACATCAGCCTCCACATGGGTATCCAGATGCTTCAGGTATTCGGGGATTCAATGTTGATAATAAAGCAAATCCAAGGTGAGTTCGAAGTGCGAAAGCCGGGGTTGAACCCCTACCACCAAAAAGCTGTGCGCCTCATGGCGAAGTTCTATCATATTGAGCTCAAGCATGTGGGCCATGCACATAATGCCCAGGCTGATGCATTGGCAAAGCTAGCCAGCTCAATAGCAGTCCCACCGGATGAGACACTGAACATTGTTGTTATAAATCGGCGGCAAGTCCCCAGCATGCTAGAAGGCTGCCCCGAAGAAAATGAAGTCGCCACGATCAGTACAGAACAGGCATCTGACTGGAGACAGCACCTGCTACAATGGTTTTTGCACCAACAGTTGCCGCAGAAAAGAGAAGAAAAGATGAAACTTTTAAGGATCAAAGGTTCTTATGAATTCAGAAATGGAACTCTGTTCCGAATAATGGCAGATGCACGCAAGAAGATTCTGCTCCGCTGCCTGTCCACTGAGGAAGCTTGGCAAGCGATGAAAGAAATACATGCTGGGACGGCAGGTGCTCACCAAGCTGGCCCTAAGATGAAGATAGAAATCAAGAAGCTGGGCTACTATTGGCCCACTATGTTTGAAGATTGCTGCAAGTTTGCGAAGTCATGTCAGAAATGTCAGGAGCATGCTGCTGTGCCTAGAAGGCCACCTGCCGTTCTGCACCCTACAATCCCTAGCTGGCCGTTTGCACAATGGGGAACCGATATAGTCGGCCCACTACCAACCTCCTCAGCCGGACATAAGTACATACTGGCAATAACAGATTACTTCTCCCGATGGGCGGAAGCTATAGCATTACGAGAAGTGACTGGTGAGCTGGTTGCCAGATTCATCAAACAAAACATTATCTTCCGGTTTGGGATCCCCAGCCGAATAATATCTGATAATGGAAGTCATTTCAGAAATCAAAAGATCTATCGGCTCGCCGAGAAGTATAAGATCGAGTGGAGGACTTCCACTCCTTACAATCCACAGGCAAATGGATTGGCAGAAGCCTTCAACAAAACGTTATGCACCTTGTTGGCTAAAGTCGTCAGTTCTAATAAGAAGGACTGGGAAGAAAAGATGTATGAAGCTCTATGGGCATACCGCACTGTCTTCAAGACACCTACAGGGTGCTCGCCATACTCACTGGTATACGGCTCAGAGGCAGTAGTTCCGCTGGAGCTGGAAGTCCCGTCACTCAGGGTGGCAGTCCAATATGACCTGGCCCGTGGCGAACAAACCAATGCAGAAAGAAGATTACAAGAATTGGCTGAATTGGAAGGGAAGCGCCTCCAAGCTCAGAAGAATATCCAGATGTACCAGGCCCGCATGGCCACTGCATTCAACAAACTCGTAAAAGGACGAGAATTTAAGAAAGGTGACCTCGTCATGGTCAAGAAAAGAGAAGTCATGGCGTCCAACCCAAAAGGGAAGCTGAATCCTAATTGGGAAGGTCCTTATGTGATATATAGGGTCTATGAAGGAGGGGCCTACATGGTCGGTAACCATCGAGGGGAAATCCAATTCTCACCACTCAACGGTAGACACCTAAAGCTGTATCATGCCGCCCAACCAATATTCCCCGAGTAATCAGGCTAAAAGCTACCCTTCTTCCTCGATCTAGCGGCACTCCGCCCTAACCGAGCTACCCTGCTCCCTTGGTCTAGCGCACTCTGCCCTAACCGAGCTACCCATTTTCTTGGTCTAGCGGCACTCCGCCCTAACCGAGCTACCCTTTTCTTGGTCTAGCGGCACTCCGCCCTAACCAAGCTACCCATTTCCTTGGTCTAGCGGCACTCCGCCCTAACCAAGCTACCCTTCTCCCTTGGTCTAACGGCACTCCGCCCTAGCCGAGCCATCCCTTATCATGATCTAATGACAGTCAGACTTGTTACCCTCCCAAAAAGAGGGGAAGAGAGAATAAAAGAATGAAAATAAATAAAAATGGGGTTAAAAATAGAGATACCCTGCCGGTCTTGTTCAGGTTTTCCGAGCAAGGGCAAAAAATGGCTAAAACCCAGCTGTGGTGAAAACTCGAAAGGGCACTGCAGGAAAAATCGGGTATCCCGCCACGTGAAAACCCGGAAGGGCGCGTGGGCAAAAGCAAGAGGGGGCTGGCTCCGGTGAAAATCCGAAAGGGCGCTTGGGCCAGTAATATGGTGATCCTAAAGAAACCTCACCTCCCGTCATAAACTTCTCGTCGATCGGCCGGCACCTCGTCCAATCAACGATCAAACCCACCCAGTTCAGACCCTACGTCTGTCCTGATAAAACCCTCATACCTTGCCAAAGTCCCACCATGGTGAAACCTGCTTTGATCGATTGGCGCACTACCCGGTCAATGATGAAACCTATCCGGCTTAGACCTTACGTCTATCCCGATGAAACCTATGAAATCCCTGCATTGGTATAAACCCAATACCGACGATGAAACCTGCTGTTGATTGATTGGCACATTGCCCAATCAGCGGTAAGACCTATCCAGTTTAGACCCTACGTCTATCCTGATGAAATCCATGATATCCTTGCATTGGTATAAACCCAATACCGATGATGAAACCCATCTTTGGTCGACAGGGCACCCTGCCCGATCGGCGAAGAAACCTGTTCGGTCTACATCTCACATCTGTTCCGACTAGAGCTGCGTGTCTCGCTATGTCCCACCGTGATGAAATCTGCTGCTGATTAATGGGCACACTCGCCCGAGCAGCAATGAAACCTATCCGGCTTAGACCTTACGTCTATCCCGATGAAACCCATGAAACCTTTGCATTGGTATAAACCCAATACTGATGATGAAACCTGCTGTTGATCGATTGGCACCCTGCCCGATCAGCAACAAAACCAGCCCAGGGTAGACCTTACGTCTATTCTGATGAAGATTCATAAGATCCTTGCATTGGTATAAACTCAATACCAATGATGAAACCCACCTTTGGTCAATGGGCACCCTGCCCGATCAACGAAGAAACCCGTCCTATCAAATTTGCATATCCCTTTACGTCCCGCCGTGATGAGACCTACCATTGGTCGATCGGCACCCTGCCCGATCAATGATAAAACCAGCCCAGTGTGGACCTTACGTCTACCCTGATGAAACCTATAAAATCCTTGCGTCGGCATATACCCAATACCGATGATAAGAGCATGCATTAATGAAGCAGCACATCGCCTGATCCGTGCTGAAGTCCCGATTCAGGAAACATATGTATATAAAAAAATGGGGTTAAAAATAGAGATACCCCGCCAGACTTGTTCGGACATCCCGGATAAGGGCAAAAATGGCCAAAAAACCCCGCTGTGGTGAAAAACCAAAAGGGCACCGCAGGCAAAATCGGGTACCCCGCCACGTGAAAACCCGAAAGGGCGCGTGGGCAAAAGTAAGAGGGGGCTGGCTCCGGTGAAGACCCGAAAGGGCACTTGGGTCAGTAATGTGGTAATCTAAAAGTTCCATGCCAACCGGCACGCTACCTTTACCTCCCCTTCACTGATGAAGCCTTCCGTCGGTCATCTGGCTCTATGCCCCACCGATGATAAAGCCTTCCCGGGGTGGACCTTACGTCTACCCTGATGAAACCTACATACCCGCTTTCAAACGTCCCACCGACAATGAAACCCATCACCACCCTGATGAAGCCTGTCCAGCTCAGACCTCACGTCTGTCCTGATGAAGCCTACGCATTTCTTGGCAAGCCCCACATGCGATAAAACATGTTGGAATAGACCTTATGTCTATCCTGACGAGACCAACACCTTCACATACGTCCCACAGTTGATCGATTGGCATCCTGCCCGATCGATGATGAAACCTTGTCCAGTTTAGACCTTTCGTCTATACTGATGAAACTTATAAATCCCTTTGCATTGATATAAACCCAATATTGATGATGAAACCAACCGTTGATCGATTGACACCCTGCCCGATCAATGATGAAACCTTGTCCAGTTTAGACCTTTCGTCTATACTGATGAAACTTATAAATCCCTTTGCATCGATATAAACCCAATATTGATGATGAAACCAACCGTTGATCGATTGGCACCCTGCCCGATCAATGATGAAACCTTGTCCAGTTTAGACCTTTCGTCTATACTGATGAAACTTATAAATCCCTTTGCATCGATATAAACCCAATATTGATGATGAAACCAACCGTCGATCAATTGGCATCCTACCCGATCAATGATGAAACCTTGTCCAGTTTAGACCTTTCGTCTATTCTGATGAAACTTGTGAAATCTCCTTGCATCGATATAAACCCAATATTGATGATGAAATCAATTGTTGATCGACCGGCACCTCGCCCGATCAATGATGAAACCCTACCCAGTTTAGACCTTTCGTTTATTCTGATGAAACTTATAAAACCCTTCGCTTCGATATAAACCCCATATCAATGATGAAACCACCGTTGATCGACCGGCACCGCGCCCGATCAATGATAAAACCCTGCCCAGTTCAGACCCTACGTCTGTTCTGATGAAAACTATGCCCCCTTCAAATGTCCCACCTGCCATAACCTCTATCCAGTCTAGACTTGCCGTCTATTCTGATGAAACCCCTTCTGTCACATCCCTGCAAATTGTCTCCCTCATAGCACATGTCGCCAAGAGGGACGTTTGATGATACCGACACAATCCGGTTTAAGCACCTCTTCGGATGCCCGTCACGCGGTAGAGCGAGTTCCCCATCCTTTCTCTGAAGGGGTGGACGCTCTCCTGCTAGGTACGAGCCATTCACATGAGGGATTGCTAAAACCACTACCCCACTTCCCGAAGTGATGAAACCACATGGTAGACAAGATGGATACACATGAAGCCAAAAGATCTCTTTTCATTTCATTACGAAGTGAGTACATAAGGGGCCCCGAGGGGACGCTGTGTCACAAAAAGAAAGAAAAGAAAAGAAAGTGAAGATAATTCATGGCCGCCGAAAGATATCTTCAAAGGCCAGAAGACCAACATAGGGGGCGGCTCCTAACTCATGAAGGCGCGCTTCCTCCTCCTGAAGCCTCATGGACAGGTCCTGGAAAGACATCACCCGACCCTCCAGTGAAGCCACCTCCTCGGTGGACTGTGGCCGAATAGAAGATAATTGCTGCAGCTCGGCCCGAAGTTCAGTGAGCTCCGCCTCCAAAACGGCTACCCGTTTCTGGATAGCCTCCTCCCGCTGAATAATACTCTGTAGCTCGGCCTGGCGTTCATCAAGTGTCAGCGTTAGCTTTTCCACCTCGGATTTGCATTCCGACCTCTGCAACTTCAACGCCGTCAACCTGTCAACCATGATCCGTGCTAGGAAGTCTCTCCGATGCACGAATTTCAACAAAAGCAAGACCCGCTGAGCCCATGTGTCCAAAGGGCAGCCCATGGCTTGCAGGCCAGCAGTGAGGCGATTGGCGATTTCCTTCAGCTGTAGATATGTCAAGCCAGGTTGAGACTCTACTAGCTGGCGTAACATGTCCAGATGCTGCCAGACGAAGCTGTCAGGAGACGTAAAGCCAAAGGAAGCAGACGCGACGACTTTGAAAGTCACCTCTCCGTCAATATCTACCCATAGTCCAATGTCCGCTTGGGAGGACGAAGAAGGCAAATCTGCCGAAAGAGCTAGCCGGTATCTCTCTGTACTCCCCTGCTGGACTGAAGACTCCTCCTCTGCTGCTGCCTCGGGAGCTACACCTTGAACATCCGCGGGAGGAGAATCAATGAGTAATGGGGTTATCTCTGCAATGGAGGCTGCACCTTCAGCTGCTCTTTCTGGTGATGGGGACAGAGGTGCCTTAGACTGTGTAGGCAGGAATTCGGACTCTGCAGCCACTATGGCAGGAATTGCTGACTCGGGCGCGATTGACATTACTGCGGCCGGTATGAAAGCAGAGCTCCTAGCCGGATCTGCTTCGGCTCTAAGATCTGAAGCCCTAGCAGGGATGACGCTTTCTTCTGCAGCCCCCAAGTCTAATGATGCCAAGTTCGTCGAGGACTGTATCCGCACTGGCACAGGGCGAATGATCTCAGGAGCCCCCGTGCAAGTTAAAGGCAGAAAAGGAACAATAGCCAAATCTACAAGGGAAATGTCCATGAAGGATGTGGAGGTGGCCGGGGTAGCAGCAACAATACTCTGAGACCAAAGCAAAGCGACCTTCAGCAATAAATAAAAGAAACAAATGAAGCAGCATACATGAAGAACAACCCACCTTTGGAGCAGGGTCCGCACCCTCAAAATGGGGCGAAAGAGAAGAAAGCTCCGTGGCCGAAATGGCGAGTGGTGGAGTTATGTCAATCTCAGTATCGAGCCCGGCAAACTCCTCCTGAAATTCTTCCTCAGAGGATGACGCTGATAGTTCGGCGGGTCGAAGAGACGGAACACCTTTCGCAAGTGCAGGAGGGGCTTCTGACTTGGCAATACCTTCCCCTTCGCTGTCGCTGAAATCTACCTCCTCCTCATGGGAGACAGCCTGGGAGCTGCCCGAAGATATTTCCACACTAGCTATATGCTGGGCCGGTACCTCTAAAGCATGGCGGGATGAAGATCGAGTGATTATGCGTCTGGCCGGAATAGTACTCTGCTTTGGCCGAGTCTTGTGACCCTCCTGTGGTCGAGGCAGCTCTTCTGTCATTATCATGGCCTCGGCTTGCTCCCCGACTGCCACTACTACAAGAAAAGAAAACTTCTGAGAAGTATAGCAAAGAAAACAACGGAAGTATGAAACAAATGGAAAAAGCACATTTACCCTCCTCCTCGCCAGCCGGGGTGGGAGAAGGCAGTCTTGTGTCCGTCTCCACAGGCACTTCAACCTGCTCCTGGGCTGTATCAGATAAAAAGAAGCTCAGCCTCAAAGAACTCCCTAAGAGATTGGTCAAGATGACAAAGGAAGTTCCAGCTACAAGCTATCACCGTCACCTTCGGCATATGCCTGTGCGGCCTCCCTCTGAGATGCGAATGCGTCAAATGAAGGGATATCCGGAAGAGGGGTTCCAGCTTCCTTCGCAGTCGAAGCCGATTTCCGGGTCCGAGCAACCTTGGCCTTCTTGGCCTTGGCGACTGCAACCTTCACCACAGAAGGCTTCCTCTTCTTGCCCGGAGGCAGGGGAGTGGTCGTAGGTGCTGCTTCGGGAATTTCAAAGTGGGCAGGTTTCTCAGCTTGAGCAATTATCTTCCTGTAAAGCCCCTGTCGCTTTATGTCTGGTCTATCTGTACGAGACGCGAGAAAGGCAGTCATAGTCAACATATGCAAAACATGACAATAAGAAGAAAGAAGCCATGATCAAACAAACAAGGAGCACACCTGCTGGGCCGTCATAAAATGTGGAAAGCGGCCAATACATATAAGCTACCTCCTTTGATCGGGAGGCGGCCTCCTTCACGAGCCAGCATACATCGCCAATAGTCTGACACTTCTCCGTCAGGGCGGCCAAGTCCTTATGGCCATGGAAATCAAGGCAATGAAATAGGCCGAGGTAATCTATGCACCAGGCGTCAACATAATGGAAAGAAACAAAGAGCTGCTTATTTAGAATGACAGCTACCGGGCTCTCCACTGTCAGCCCGTGGACATTTAACAGTACAAAAAGCCAGGAGGTGTGCTGATAATATGACTGGGTGCGGTCCTCCCTCCGCACGAAGGTCCTATAAGGATGAAACCTGTCTGTCGGACCCCTCCAAGAAGTAGCCTTCGAAAGTGGTTCCTCCGAGGGGAATGGATACTGCACCTCCAAATGAGTGTCCCCTATGTGGCCCAGCTGTCTCAAGTCTCTGGTGAAAGTGTCCACATCAACTTCAGAAAAGACAGGAGTGGGTAGTTCCGCACCCGCCTCCTTCAAAGACCGGCGGGCAGCGATATAAGCTTCTGCCTCCCTCTGGTGCTGGGAATAAAGCCTCCTCAGATGGACCTCGTCAATATCAAATACTGGCCCTGATTGCCGCTTCAAAAAGGAGCGCTCGGTCACATCCCAGAAAGCGCCTATGCCATCTTTATAAAAATTGGTGCGTATGTTCCACCACTTGATATAGTCTGATGAGACCCGAGGGAGACGATTGGAGACGGTCGGGACCCTGAAAGTTGTGTCTTCCCGACGATGAAAGAAATCCCACCATATCCGACCGTCGCCGGCAATACTGGACCCGTGCTTGGCCCGGCTCTCCAGAGGAAACTGAGCAGTCGATGGAGGGATATGCTGGTCGTAACCAAAATTTCTGCCAAAGCGGAAGGGATAATAGGGCTCCAAAATGAGCAAGCCCCCCTTCCTGAAAACAAATACACTGGGCCGTATGGCCATGGCCCACCTCACTAATTCTGGTTCTAAAAGAGGCCGGGTGGCGGCGACCCCCGAAACAGGATGGACATAAACCTCCACCTCCTCCATTTTACACTCCCTTTGAGGGTCCACCAAGGGAGCTGAACCTGCTGCCAAGCTCCAAAAGTGAATGCTGCCAGGTGCGTCTACATGCACTCTTATTAGCCTACCCCTCATCTTGAACAGCTGTTCTGAGAAAGGACCAGGTTCAACGCTAGGGAACTCAATCATACGAGGGAGCAGTGTGTCTGACTGTAAAGTTCTCGGGGCCAGCTCAGGGAAAATGCTGCAAACCCAGGCATTGAAGAAATGAAAGGGACCCACAGTCCTCGAAGAGCGGGGGGTCCGATGTCTATGCAAGTCCCCCAAGGATTTGTAAATTAAACACAGAGCCACTAGGCACAAAGACAATCGCATCCCCCAAGCCATCTGGCAGGCCGGATATATAGCCTCGGGTCTAATAATCGTCTTGTCCCCTTGAGGGAGAGCGAAAGTGCATAGCCAGAAAGTCAAATAGGCCGCATAATGGGTGATGGGATCAACCCCTGCTGGGTTCGGGCCATCCGCGTCTGTCCGGCGCAATGAAGCTGGCAGTGCTGACTTGTAACGGGGGGCCCTGACCTGTTTACCGGAAGTCAGCCCTACGGAAGGAAAGTCTGCGTACCTTAAGGGACCCCCGAAGAAATATTGTATCCACTGCCCCACACGGACTCTCAGTCGGCTGCTCTTTTCCCTGGCTTGATAGCCTTTGGAGGACCCCCTACTGTAGGCCAAACAGATGGACCGGTAAGCTTTCATCAGGTACCGGTATGCATAACCGAAAGAATAGCGGCCCTCTCCATTAGAGGCGCCCTTGATGGAATCATCCAGGCAGACCTCCTCGTATGGCTCTCCGTCCATGGGTAGGCCAGAAAGTTGCGATAAACTCCAAAGGTCGAGGGATGTCTCACCTTCCGCTGTATAGAATGTATTGAACTGCGGGCAGAACACTTCAAGCATACCACAACACAATCCCTGAGAGACGGGATAGCGGAACCTGGAGGCAAATACACTATGGTATACCCCAGCTCTAACCAATAGAGGGGCATACTCCTTTAAAACATATTCTGTAAACTCCACTGCTCCAACCCTAAAAAGATGGGTGTCTATCAACTTGGCATCTCCAAACCAGCCGGCAGCCAGCTGATATTTAAACTGAACGGCCAGGCAGTTAAGAACAAATGGCTCGTCTCTATAACCCCACTTCGCAGGCGCCAAAAAGAGTCCGAATGAAGTCTTCTCTCGGTGGACACGGCCGGTGGTATGATCCCACCTTGCAGGGGTGAATTCTGGGGCCCGGGTTAGCATCTTCTTCTCGGGTTCTAAATCGGAGATGCCCAGCACAGTATTCCAGTCCCTCTGTTCACCTGGGAGATATATGGCTCGGGCTCGATAGACAGAACCCTTCATGCTGTCTCTATCGGCAAGTATTGCCGCTTCCACGGAGCGGGCAATAATAACATCCCGCATTCCGCGTACGGTGAAAGTCCGAACAAACGGCAGCAAATGACGATCCTTCGGCAAGTCCGGGCGGTATTCAGCAGCTCTCCTGAATTCAGCACCCTCCAGGGAAGAATAAATTTCAGCAGTCGATACGGTGTCAGTTTCAGAATCGGAAGATTCGTCGACACTAGCAATCTGGTCATAGCCAAAGCTCAGGCTGTATACATTCAACCAGTTGACTTTGGCCCGAGATATGACCGGCTGAGCCGATGAACTTGTTCCAACGGCTCCGGAAGATGCAGCAGCAGAACTGGAAGCCATGTCAGCACCTGCAGTCAGAAAAAGACAAGAAAAGAAGCTTCAGAAAGGTGAATGGGCATGAAACAATAAGACAAACAAATTCTTAAAAATTTCGGCAGCATCTCCTCTTGTCCGAGGTATGCCCAAAAAAAGAATAGGGAGTCACCCACCAAGAGGGAGTGATCCTGAGCATAAGATGGGACTCAATCCCATATATATAGCGAACCTACCCCAAAAAAAATCGGCAAAGAAGGGGGGGGGGGGAAATGACGCTCTCGGGGGGGGGGGGGGGGAAGCTCACAGCTCACCGCCACCGCCAAAGTGAAGAAAGAGAAAGAAGAGGAGAGAATGAGGGACAGCAAGGCTTTCGGCGCCTTAAAAAGGCCCAAAGCTGAGGGGCTCTCGGCGCGGCCAAATGCGCGCCGAGAACCCCCCGGCCGAGAGCTCCCGTCGGCCAAAAGGCGCGCCGAGATCTCCCCGGCCGAAAACCCCCCCGTCAGCCAAAAGTCGCGCCGACAACTCCCAGGCCGAGAACCCCTGTCGGCCGTGAAGCGCGCCGAGAAGCCCATACGCGCCGATATCCTTCGCGCCGGGAGGTCCATCCCGAGAAGCCCCGAAATGCTGGAAATAAAGAAAATACGAAAATGAAGACATCAAAATGAAAGATGGATATGCAAAAGGGTTACTACAGCAACATGATCAAGCTGAAGGACAATGTCAAGGATAAAACTGAGGAATATACCCTCAAATGATGAAGAACACCTGCAGACCCCGTGTCGCTTATTCTGCACTTACGCCGCCCGCAGGTGGGGGGCATTTGTTGACACCTAGAAAATGAACAGGGGTGGAAGCATAACTGAAAAGAAAATCAGGCCAACAGTAGAAGACCACTGATGAAGCTCGTCAACCATTCACCCGGCTAAAGCCTTTGTCGGCCAAAGCTGATGCCCGGTGCCGATGTCATTCAGACGACAGCGCCGATGAAGCCGCAGTCACTCGACTGATGGGACCTCCCAGCCTTTTAAGAAGAGCTGTACTACTGCTTCGTCCGAGAATCCACGGATGATATGTCAAGGTAAGCCAGATGTCAGCTTACTGATGGATGTAATATGAGATAAAGATGAAACCGACACCGACAGATAAAGATTGTCAGGGCTCCTACAAAGTCAAAACAGAAGAGCAATCCTCTCCACAGATTACATACCCGGCCGAAGTCTGTCAGACTGAAGCTGATGTCTGGTCTTGTCACCGTTCGGATGACAATGCCGATGAAATATACCCAGTTTTATCGTCATTCATACGGCAATACTGATTAAACCCCAGTTCGTTCACTGATGGAGCCTCAAAACGATCTCAACAAAGTCATGACTCTACTAAAGGTGGGCTTTATTCGGTTCTGACGAAGATTAATTCAAAAGAAAGCATGAAGAGAAGCCTAAGGCACGAATGAGGCCTGAAGGCGCTAGATGGGCCGATCATTTGGGCTCCTGTTAGTGGCGCCGGGAGCCTCAACAGGGGGCTACTTGTCGCGCCGGGAGATGTCTCGAATGGAACTGGCCACATCGACTGCCCTCCGCCGAGAGCACAGAAGGATGAGACCTATATAAACATACCCCCTTTGAAATAAAAGGGGATCGGAGGATCAGAAGCCAGACCATCGATCAAAAAGAAAGAAAAAGAGAAGAGACCAGAGAGAGAGAGAGCCTCCTCCGCTGAAAAAGAAAGAGAGAAGAGACCCATTCCCAGGGAAGAAGCTCCAGGTGGGCATCCGGGGGAGGGAGAGGAGTCAATGCTCCGCCCTCCCCCATGTTTGTTTTCTCTTTTCTTCTATTTCATGTAATACTTTAATCTTATCTCGATTCATGCAATGTAGCCGAAATATCTCGGCATCTGTCTGTTCCCCTTTCCCTCACTCTCTCCCTGTAATCGGTTTGGGTATGGGAATGATGTTTCATATGGGTTTTCTGACTATGTGTCTTCCGTGATGGGCATCATCAAACGAATGGATATATATGTATGATGGGCTGTAGTTTGAGCTTGATTTTTGCTTTTTTTTAAAGCCCTATTGCCATTCTCTGTGTTATTTGTAAATCAATAGCATGATGATCAGTTTCGTCTGTCCTTTCTCTGCCTCGTAGCACTGTTATTGCTCACCCCAAAGCCTGGAACAGATTATTCTTTGGCTGCTGGGATGAAGCCGTGCTGTTCAATGATTGAGGCTTGAGAAACTCCGGGGTTCCAAGCATGTGTGTTTCCTCCGTATATGTCATCTAAGTCTCCTCTAGGGCCAGAGACAGCCATCTCTTGGCTCCCAGGGTGACGAATGACCATATTAAGTTTGTCCCCAAGCTCTGCATGATAACGGCGATGAACAGGGGCATTCAGACTTCGGCCTCCCAGATGCCTCTCAAATCCCAATACTCCTCTGGATTCTAGACCTAATCCAACTCAAAGTGGATGCTTCAGACAGCTCATAGCCCATAGAGTCCGTCGCTTTCAGCCCAAACCATCATTAAAACCAGAAAACAGAGTACCGTAAGCTTTGTTCTGATCCCGGCGCCCTCATACTTCTCGGATCAACCTACAGTAAATTTGGTGAATAGCTCCCGGTGCCGCTTCTTCAGGCGCCGAGAACCACCAGGATCAGCTCCTCCCCCCCTTTTTTCTTTGCGCGCCGGGAGCCCCTATGCCTTGGCTTTCTTCCCCGCGCGCCGGGAGGCCCTCTTTCTTCCTCATGTGCCGAGAGACCCTCCGGGCCATCCTATCAGCGCACCGAGAAACCCGTGCCGGGAGCTCTCTGGCATCCTTGCCATCGGCGTCGAAAAGCCAACCTGTACACCTCAAGTCGTAAAACCTTTGCTACCACTGAAGAAACCCCATAAATACTCTTGTTATGTCAAGGGATGCCCCGGGCCATCATATGCACCTCGGGGGTGACAATTAATGGGGATAACCCTCCCCTTTTCTACGAGGTTTTTCGGACTCGATCGGCTTTTATAACCTTCCAAGGCAATGGAGCTCCGCCACTGCATAAGCTTCGCTGACCTCTAAAGGGATATCGAAACAGTGCTGCAGGCACGTACATGGTTAGGGGTTCAATACCCCTCTATTTGGCTTTCACCCTGGCATTCCGTGGGTGATCGTCTATCATTCCCTGGCAAATGCTGAGTCCGGGGGAGATGCTGTCAAAATTCTCCCAGGACCACGAAAAGCCAACATTAAGCTGTCCCCGGGACTCTGTATGACACCGGTGACAGGGATCCTCTACGCCTTGGCCTTCCCAAATTCCTCCTCGATCCTGATGTTCTTATAAAGCCCAAGCCTAATCTAGTTCAAACTTTGATGCCCTGACCTATTTTTGACCCCAAAGAAATCCTTCCCCTTGGCATGAATCAATCAGATACCCAAAATAGAGTACCGTAAGCTCTGTTCTGGTCCCGGCGCCCTCACTGCTCTCGGCTCAGCCTACAGTAAACTGGGTGAATAGCTCCCGGCGCCACTTCTTCAGGCGCCGAGAACCCCCAGGGGCAGCTCCTCTCCCTTTCACCTCAGCGCGCCGGGAAGCCCGGGCCGAGAACCTCCAGAGTCCTCTTTGCATCCTCCGCGCCGGGAGACCCCCCCCTTGCAGCCTCGTCGCGCCGGGAGCCTTGCTCAACCATCCCGCGCCGAGACCCTCTTCCAGCATTTCTTCCTCGCGCCGGGAAGCCTGCGCCGAAGGCCCTCTCCCCTTTGGCTTCTCTTTGTCGCGCCGGGAACCTAAGTCCTCTCGCCTTGGCGCCGGGAACCCCCAGCCTTCTTGTTTTGGCGCCGGAAGCCCTGGCCTTCCCATTTTTGGGTCGTGCCGAGAGCCTGTGTCCATTCAGAGCGTGCAGAGAGCCCGATCTACCACCCAATGAATTCCAATACCCAAAGTGAACCCACAAAAGGGATATCTGTGGATCACCCGATATGTTCCGGGGATAAAATTGAAGGGGAGTCATAACCCCTATGTTCCACCTAACTACAACGGATTTACGAATAACCCTTTTGCTCGGGGGGGTCTTGCCACTGCATGAATCCCGCTAGCTTTTCAAAGGGAAAATCACACATTGCCCCATAGCCCATATGTACACGGGTTGGGAGGTTCGGCCTCTCTAGCTCTCGGCTTTCATCTCGGCATTCCGTGGGTGATAGCCTATTTCCCCCTGGGCATAACCCAGATTAAGAGAAAAGGCCGTCGAAATACCGATCGAAGCTTTAAACCTATATCATGGCCAGGGCTTTGCCTTTCCGTGGTGGATATCTTCTATCTCCTTGTTTCCACCAAGTATAACTGTTTTGAACCGCCAACCACACGATCTAGTCGGTTTCTGTGGTTGATGTTATTATCTTACCCGCCTCCCCGGCCCTGGTATGAAGTTTAAAGTTAAGCATGTGAATATCTGTTTGCCTCTCGAGGCCTCTTACTTTAGCGTTTAATCAAGGGTTGTCCTTCCCTGGAAGGACGTAATTAACATCATAACGTTCATGGTATGACGGACTTCAGGTCCCGACACGATCACTCACAATCGACTGACCATGTCAGATCGAGCGCACAATGAAATCGTCACACATGTGACTGGCACGCCAATAAATCCATAAATATAAATAAATGAACAAATAATAAATAAATAAAAAAATCCGCGTCCACACCGTCGGACGCTTGGACAGGAACGTCTCGACCTCCGCCACTATATTGTTCAGTCGGTCAAATGTTCTGACATCTACACCAATCATTTTTTCCAGTACCTCTCTCCTGAGGCTCTGCTTACATATTTGCACTGCATCTTCTTGATGAGGAGGTCTTCTGCATCTCATAGCTAAGTTCCTCCACCTTTTGATGTAGTCCAGTGTTGTTTCATCTTGCTTTTGTCTGGTTGCATATAGTTCTGCTATTGTAATCTCTCTTTCCGTGACGTGAAATCTGTCGCGGAACTTTCTTTGCATATCAGGCCAATCGGCCACTGACCCAGCCGGCAGGCTTGAATACCATTCAAAAGCTATCCCGGTGAGGGATGAGCCGAAGAATTTGAGCAGATAAGCTTCATCAGCTGCCAAGTCACCCATAATGGTGGTATAGTAAGCTATGTGCTCCCTGGGAGAGCCCTGGCCATTAAAATTTTCAAGCTTCGGCGGCTTACTGACGCCTGGAGGTAGTCTCTTAGCAGCATACTGGGGAGGATATGGTACCTTGTACACATTGTAGGTACTAGCATCATCACCAGTCTTCTCAGACAACTTCATCTCCACAATTCTTTCAATCATCAGCTTGTGGGCTATGGCTGGATCTATATTTTTCGGGAAGAAGTGAGCTTGTTGCTGACTGTAAGGAGTTGTCATCACAGTTGCGCGCAAGGTAGGCGCGGCAGGCTGCGTTTGAGATATAAAGGGCTGAGCTACTGTCTGCTGCAGAATGGGTTGGCTCGGTGCTTTGCCTTTATCGGCCGGGAGAGGATTAGTTGGGATAGCCATTTCTGTTGAGCTGGCAGTCTGCCCCATAGGCTCGGCTTGCTTGGAGACCGGTGTAGCTTCATGCCTCTCATTTAGCTCTCTTCTGAGAGCATTGATCTCTTGTTGATATCTTCTAAACATCATCTGGATCATGGGATCCAGGGTTGACGGGATCTGTAGATCTTCTGAAGTCCCTTCAACATCATCAACGAAGGGATTGTCTTCCTCTTCCGCTGTCACCACATTAACTGTCATAGTGGTGATCTTGCAGGCTTCATCATTAGTCTTCATCTTATCTTTTGTCGCCTGGCCTCTTCTTGTGACGGGGCCTGGTCTGGTTGCTAGTCTGAGTAGTTCATCTGGCTGTGTCGGTAACATATCCTGCCCTTTGACAAGCCCGGCCATATTGCAGGCAAAGATCTGCATCTTTTCCCTCTGCCTGTAGACTTTTTTTCTCACCTGATCGGGGTATTTGAGCCGGTCAAAGACCGATATTCTTTCTTTAGCTTCTTGCCTGTGCAGGTCTTCTATCCCATACCCGGTTCTGTGGCCTTCTTCATAATCATTAGAATCGGAGGAGGAAACTCCGATCATTGCTTCTTGAAAGGCTTCTTCTTCTTCATCTATGGTGCCTAAAGCACGAGATAGTCTTCGCTGCCCGAGGGAAGAATTCCCCAGGTAGTGAAAGTAGTCTTGAACCACTTGTTTCATCTCCTCTTGATTGTGCCTTCGTGGCTCTGGTTGGAGCATCAATCTTTCCTGGCTCTTCTGCTGATAAGCCAGTCTTGCCACCTGAGCATTCAAATGCTCGGCTTTGGAGTATCTGATTATATCGGCCTGTCTGGCACAGGCTCTTGGTCTTCTTATAGTGGCAGCAGCGACTGGTTCGCTTATTCTCATTTCCTCTTCCTCCCTGAACCTTCTACTCCCATCCCGGCAGCGGTTGGCAGCAACAGCATAATTCTTCCTTTCTCATCTTTTGCCCCCAGCCATGGGGTGGGTGACCGTGAGGTCTTCCTTTTGCTCATATCTTCTGCCCCTCATCCTGGGGCGAGTAGTAGTCAGATTTCTTCCTTCATTCTCTTTCTCATCTCTCCTACCCCGAGCCCTGGGGTGAATAGCAACAACATTTCTTATGTCGTTTCCTTCTCCTCTTCTGCTTCCTGCCCTGAAGCGGGCAACAGTGGTATCAGCAATGTTCTCTTCCTCTTGAGCTGGGACCCAGCTCTGGATTTTCTTCGGCCGCCAGATCTGCCTGAACTTGGGCGGCTTTGGTGCCAGTGGCTTTCTATCTTCCTCTTTCATGTCGGCCCTCCTGGTAGCTAGTACCCGGAACCTGTTGATAGTAGGCACCATCGGGACGATCATGTCCGGCTTGACCGCCCTTGGGCAACCACTGAGGTTTACCCGGACATCTCCAATCAGCATTGTCTTTCCTGAGTTGGATATCCGACGACCCGCAATAGTGGATCGGGCTCTCCTGTCGGATCTCCTCCTTCTTCCAGCAGCAGAGGAGGTGCCCCTTTTCGCCTCGTGATGGACGAAGCAGGACACGACCTTAGGAGTATCCTGCATCACCTGGCTCATCTTGGGGCTAGTAGCTTGCGGCAATGTCTCGACAACAGTCTTTTGCTCCTGGTTGTCAATCTCGAGCAAGTCAGTGAAGATGAGGCCCAGGCAGTTGGGCATCCCGACAGCAGGCGGCATCGATCCGAACAAAAGAGGTACCGCCAGGTAGCCTTCTCGAACATGCACATCGACCGCTTGTTGATCAAAGCATACAGATATGATTCCAGCCGTCATCGTAGCTTCCTGAAAATAGAGAAAGCACATAAAATCAGAAATTTAAGGGGGGGCCCGCTGGGCCTCCTATTTTGGCGTAGAGATGAAGGGAGACTCGGTCCCACTGGGCGTGCCAGACTTGTGGGGACGGATTTATTTCGCTTATTATTTTTTATTTTATTTATTAATTTGGTTTATTAGGCGTGCCAGTCACCGGGGTGACAATCTTATTATGCGCTCGATCTGACTCAATCAGTCGATTGTGAAGTCCGAGTCGGGACCAAAAGTCCGCCATACCATAAAGGCTATGACGTTAATTACGCCCTTCCTAAGAAGGACAACCCTTGATTAAATGCCAAAATAGGAGGCCACTCGGGGTGGTAATAAAAAGAAAGTAACAGTGTGTGATATTGAAGCTCTTGTTATTCTGGGAAGATAATTTAGTGCACAGCAGATTACTACACCGATATGACTGATAAGTGTCCATTTCTTATGACAATTCATTACATATACACCATTTTATGTGCATATAATTAGGCAATTATGCATATTTCATAGCTAACCTCAACTCCGCATTTAAATTAGAGCTTTCACAGAAATTGATTAATTCGATTATCTTATTTAATAATAAATTAAAGTTGAGGGCCATGAGCATTAATTCTCCATTGCATAATCATGAGCATTAAATATTTATGTGCACATTGTGGTAATTTTTATAGACTAAAGTGCAATTATGTGTGTGTAGGACACCGAAGGTAATTACAAAAGAAGCCGGGGGCAAAACTGTCACCACCATGTTGACCAAGTCAAAAGTACATATTTTGATTGGAGGGAAAATAAATTCTAAAAGTTTGAAATTGAGTAAAAGAAACACATATTTCGGTTGGAGGGAGAATTGAATTCAAAGTTTGAAATAAAGGAGAGGAATGATGAGTCTTGGGAAGGGGGTTGTCCAAAGCCCAAGGAGGGTGTACTCACCTACTTTTTCTCTTCCCCATGCATCATATTCTACTTAAATCTCATCCATCCATCTTCTTTGAAACAATCTCCACCCTCCATCTACCCAACTTTTCCTATAAATAGCCCATGACAAGAAGGAGAAGGGTGTTCTTCTTTTGGCAATTTCTCTCCCAACCTTAGGCCTCCGAGTTCTCCCTTGTAAGTTCATTTTCAGTTCATGCACTCTTCATCAAAGTTCTTTATTTTTAAGTTCTCTACAACTTCTTCTTCTGGAGCATCTTCTAGTTCCTTCTAGTTTTTAAGCTATTTCGTATTTTTCACTGTGCTGTCCTGTTCATCTGCAAACCCATGTTTCTCTCTGTTCTTTCCCGTATTTCTCCCCCTTCTCATCATTTTCTCCTCTTACTGTCTTCATGAAAGTCCTTTGTTTTTAAATGTTCTACAACTTCTTCTTCTACACCATCTTCTAATTCTCTACTGTTTTTAAGTTATAATCTCTTTTTCAAGGTGTTGTCCTGTGTTTTTACTGTTCATCCGAGGTGCTAGCTTCGGTTATGTCTCCATTTTGAAGCCCTTATTCTCTTCTTTCCTCTCTGAGTTCTTCATTTAAGTTTTTCCTCTCTTCCCCCTCTTCAACTTCTTCTTCTTGGGCATCCCCTAATTCCTCTTGGGTTCAAAGTTATTCACCCTCTAAAGACTGCTTCAATGACGAAGGCGACTTCCTCCCGGCATAGACGACATCTTCCATAAGGTTGTTCGTGATCCAAGGCCAAGAGAGGACGGCGCTATCATCACCATTGCTGCTACCATCTCCAAACTCCAAACTCCAGACTTTTCTTGTGTTATTGCTTTTGTGATATTTCACTTCATTGTAATCTCATTGTGTCATTAGTATAAACTTATTTCACATTTCATGTACTCTTTCTTTTAAGTTAATGAAAGGAGTTGTTCTCTTGATCTAGTTCTTGCTCTTCTTCCCTCTCTATCTCTTTCTTCTATATCTTCTTTTCACTTCATGTAATTATTTTCTATAGCATAAGTGCATAGTCATGGTGTGTTCAATTAAGTGTTTGGTTTGTTCATCATTTCACTATTTTCTTTAAGCAAATCCAAATCACAAGTGTTTTTCAAAGGACTCTAAGGTTTTTAACTCTAAAAATCTCTTCTTCCCTGTGGATTCGACCCGTGCTTGCCATAGTACCACGTTCTCTTTTGATCATTTTGTGCGAGTTCGGTTTTAAGATTGTTATACACGTGTTTTAAACGACGAACTTTCGCGTTATCAATTTTTGACGCCGTTGCCGGGGAGGAATGATGATTTTTGATTTAAGAACTTTGTTTTCCTTGTGTATATAGTGTACTAATAAAGCTCTCTTTTCTTTTTTTTTTACAGGTTAAAAAAAATCAAAAAAAAGAGATAAGTTTGTATTTCTCTCTTTCATCTTTTGATTTTGTCATTTCATTTCAAAAAAAAAAAGAGAAGAACGCGGGATTGCGCATCAAGTAAGTCTCCAAACGTATTCGTCTCATTTTGTGTCATTTCCTTAATGTTCTTGCATATTATGGTTAGATAGGTTCACTAAATTTAAAAAAAAAAAACTCTTCACTTGAACCTAATAAAAATTCTCATTCTAAGAGTAGAAATCACACTTTCATGTTTTAAGTCATGCATCATTTAGGATAGAAGCTCTTTTTCTTTATTGTCTAATTATTGTTAATTACATTGTTGAAGATTGCGGGAGGCAATGTGAGTACTCTAACTTTTCCAAAAGCATGCTCATGCATTTTCATTCTTGCATAGAACCCCTTGTTTGAACTTACTTTGTTGTATATCATTTCAAAATATCTTAAGGGCAACACCCATAAGCAAGATAAGGTGGGGATTTCATCACCCTTCCTTAGCCCACAAATCATAATTCTCTTGCATCTTTGCATCACCTAGACCTCAAATAAAATTCAGTAGACATTGGCCCTAAGTTCACACTGTGGTTCTTGTGTTATTTGAGCTTACCCTCTTATGAAAACTGGTGCCTAAGGCAAGATGGTCGGACGGCAAACGCCTTAAGTGGGCTAGTGGTTTGGCATAATTAGGTCCCTACGAAAGTAGGGGGAACCTCCCACTACCCCACCCCTTACCTGGCCGGTGGAAATATTGAGGGTGAACTTAAGTTTCACGTTAGCCATTTTGTGAAACTCAATTTGTAGGTCTAGGTCACATCTAGGGCATTAAGTAATTTGTGTGATAACTTGTTTGTGTTTGCATAAAAAAATAAAAAATAAAAATGAAAATGAAAACAAGAAAAAAATATCCTCTTATCTCTCTTCGTCCTTATTTGAGTCAAAACAAAAAAAAATTTGAAAAAAAATATATACATCATAAAACGATTCTCTCATCTCTCATCTTTAACCTTGGTTTATGCAAGGGAGAAGATCTCAACACCTTGACTTAGTTGAGCCCATTAGTGAGATTGAGCGATTCATTTTTAATCCGACTCAAAATCAAACCCAACCTATGGCTGAACAACACCAATTAGAGGAGCCCAAACAGATGAATGAATATTTCATTCCTTCGAATTATCAGCCATCCACTTGTATCCAACTGCCTAATGTCCCTACTTTGCACTATGAGATCAAATCTAGCACCATTCAGATGCTCCCATCCTTTTATGAGAAGACCAATGAAGATCCCTATAAACATCTGGATGAATTTCTAGAAATTTGTTCCACTGTGAAAATTCAAAATTTCACAGATGATGCTCTCCGCCTGACCTTATTCTCTTTCTCACTTAAGGACAAAGCCAAATACTGGCTAGGGACCTTAGGGAAACCTATTGGCACATGGGCAGATATGCAACATGAGTTCCTTAAGAAATTCTACCCCATCGGTAGAACCAACACCATGAGACGTGCAATCACAGGATTCGCGTAACTCCCAAATGAACAAATACATGAATCATGGGAGAGATTAAAGGAACTCCTCAGAAAATGTCCACATCATGGGCTCTCCAAATGGCAAATAGTGCATGCTTTCTATGAGGGCCTAGATGATCAAGTTAGGCAGATTATTGATGCATCATGTGGTGGGGCCTTTATGAGCAAGAGTGAGGATGAGGCCTATGCCTTATTTGAAATGTTGAGCGAGAATTCAATCAACCATGCTTCCTTATCCTCATATGAGAGAACCATTGGGCCATCTAAACGGGCCGGGATGTATCGTGTGGAACCTGAAGCTAGAGTGGATGTGAATTTCATCCATCAAAATTGGACAAGGTGGATATCATGACCCCAAAGCTAGAACAAGTTGATATGTTGGCCCACAAGTTAGACCAGCTCCTGGCCCAGAACAAACAAGAAACCACCATCTTACCTACGTCCAACCCATACTCGGACCCAACACACCATGAGGTGTGTGCTTTATGTGCTGGCCCCGACCATCATGTGTCCGATTGGCCAACAGCAGCCCAGTTACCACCTTTTATACAGGAGCAAGTCCAAGCAGCCCAGGGGTTCACTAAGCCCAACTATGACCCATTTTCTAACACCTATAATCCGGGCTGGAGGAATCACCCCAATTTCAATTGGAGAAATCAACAATATCCCAATCAGCCCACCATCCCCTCTACGTCTCAAACTCACAAACCACCCATCCAAAACCAATTTCAAGCACAGCCACCATTTCAAGGAAATGCTTATGGTCGGGGACCGCAAGTCCAACAACCACTCCCCCGATTCAACCAGGGTCAGGCCCCATACCAACCTCCTCAGCCCAATTATGGGCAGTCTTCCAATTCTCAACAAACCTATCAACCTCCTTTGCATCACCACCAGGACGCCCAAACTGATGATCGATTCCATCAGTTACAACAACTAATTCTGACCCAAAATCAATCCTTCCAACAAACCATTCAAGCCCAAAGTCAATCTTTCCAACAGACCCTTCAAGCCCACCAGCAAACTATCTCTAAGTTGGAAACCCAATTAGGCCAATTGGCTGAAGCCACCATGCGAAGGGAAGTGGGCCAACTGCCAAGTCAGCCCATTGCCAACCCACGAAATAATCCCCCGGGCTTCTCACAACCAAACTTCCCCATGAACCAGCAAATTCCTTCTCTCCTTCAGCACCCATCAGGCCAAGTACCACAAAAAGGCCTACAACTCGAAAATGCAAAAGTAATTTCAGCCTTAAGAAGTGGTAAAGTCCTCCAAGATCCCCAGGAGTCTACTTCTACTTCATTGATTCAGGCCCCAGAAATATCTTCTGATAGTGAAGAGGAATCCAACCGGGAAAAGGATGTCAAGGGAAAGTGAAAACTAGATGAAGGGCCTAGCACTTACCAACCTACAGTGCCATTTCCCAATGCCTTAAAGCCCAAGAAGAAACAACCGGCCCACAATGAGGAGATGATGGAGCTCTTCAAACAAGTACACATCAACATCCCTCTCCTCGATGCCATTAAACATGTCCCAGCCTATGCTAGATTCTTGAAGGAAATGTGCACTCCTAGGCGGGAGCCACGAGTGACCCCGGAAAAGGTTCGGCTTCCTGAGAACGTTAGTGCCGTAGTCCTCAACCAACTTCCAAGGAAGTTAAAGGACCCTGGAGCGCCCCTTATCTCTTGCAACATTGGGGGTGTGACCTTTGATAAGGCTCTCCTTGATTTAGGAGCCAGTGTGAATTTACTTCCCACCTCCATCTATGAGCAGTTTGACATCGGTGAGCTCAAGCCTACACCCATTATTCTCCAGCTCGCCGATAGATCAATCAAGACTCCAAAGGGCCTTATTTAGGATGTCATTGTTAAAGTGAATGAGTGTTGCTTCCCTGCCGACTTTCTTATTTTGGACATGGTTTCTCCCCAAGAAATCAAACATACTCCTATCATTTTGGGTAGACCATTTTTAGCCACGGCTAGAGCTAATATAGATTGTGCTTCAGGAGTTATGGACATATCTTTTGGGGACCAAAAAGTTAGCATCAATATTTTTAAGGCATCCAAATTTCATGATCAAAAAGGATATTGCTATGTTATTGACACCATTGAGGAGTTACTAGAGATTGAAGGGGATAGTAGGATCAAAATGAGAGAAGAAGTTGACATCCTGTCAACTCAACTTAGGACGTGGCCCCCAGTTGAACCCTTGCCTCAGCTTAAATCTGAACTAGCTCTGCCATCTTTACAATTTCCTCCTCAGGTTGAATTAAAACCATTGCCGGCCTCCCTTAAGTATGCATTCCTAAGTCCAGACCAAACCTTGCCAGTCATCATAGCAAGCGACCTTGAACCTAACCGTGAGGAGAAACTAGTTGAGGTTCTTAAATCTCATAAAGGGGCTATAGGTTGGTCTGTCGCTGATCTTAAAGGGATTAGTCCATCCATTTGTCAGCACCACATTTATATAGAGGAGAATGCAAAACCAAGCAGAGACATGTAGAGGAGATTAAACCCACACATGAAGGAGGTGGTCAAAAATGAGGTGGTCAAGTGTCTAGATGCCGGTATCATCTACCCAATTTCTGATAGTGAGTGGGTAAGTCCAACCCAAATAGTCCCAAAGAAATCAGGACTGACTGTGATCGCCAATGATCAAGAAGAGTTGATACCTACTAGGTTGACCACGGGATGGAGGGTTTGCATTGATTATAGGAAGCTCAACTCCATGACAAAGAAGGACCATTTTCCCCTCCCATTCATTGACCAAATTTTGGAAAAATTAGCAGGGCAAAAATACTTCTGTTTTCTAGATGGGTATTCTGGGTACAATCAAGTGGCTTTCTACCCAGAAGATCAAGAAAAAATCACATTTACATGTCCCTACGGAACATTTGCTTTTCGGAGAATGCCCTTTGGATTATGTAATGCGCCTGCAACATTTCAAAGATGCATGTTAGCAATTTTTTCTGACATGGTGGGCAACTTTTTAGAAGTTTTCATGGATGATTTCTCCATTTTTGGGGACACATTTGATTCCTGCCTTGATCACTTAGCCAAAGTAATGAAGAGATGCATTGACACTAATCTTATCCTCAGTTGGGAAAAGAGTCATTTCATGGTTAAAGAAGGTATTGTTCTGGGACATATAGTGTCGGCAAGAGGAATTGAGGTAGATAAAGCCGAGGTTGAGCTCATTTCCAAACTACCACCACCCACCTCAGTAAAATAAATCCGATCATTCCTGGGTCATGCTGGCTTCTATCTCCGGTTCATCCAAGACTTCTCCAAAGTTTCTAGACCTCTCACTAATCTGTTGGCTAAGGAAGTCCCATTCCATCTCGACCTATCATGTCTTGAGGCTTTTGAATCGTTGAAAATGGCGTTGACCGATGCCCCAATATTGTAAACTCCCAATTGGTCATTGCCTTTTGAAATTATGTGTGATGCCTCAAATTATACTTTAGGTGCTGTTTTGGGACAAAGGGTAGACAAAAAGCCTGTGGTGATTTACTATGCGAGCCGCACACTCGCTGATGCCCAACTTAGGTACACCACAACAGAAAAGGAGTTACTTGCCGTTGTCTTTGCTCTTGAAAAGTTTCGATCCTATCTGCTAGGGGCCAAAGTCATTGTGTTTTCTGACCACTCAGCCCTTAGACACCTGCTGTCTAAAAAAGATGCCAAACCAAGGTTGATTAGATGGATCCTTTTACTACAGGAGTTCGATTTGGAAATTCGGGATAAAAAAGGAAGTGAAAATGTTGTTGCAGATCACTTGTCCCGAATTATAACATCAGACACCACACCCTTACAGGACTCATTTCCAGATGAGCATCTCATTAGTGTATGCCACATTTCACCCCCATGGTATGCGCACATTGTAAATTACTTAGTTGTGAAAAAAATTCCTGAAGGTTGGTCCAAACAAGAAAAAGATCGTTTCTTTGCTAAACTCAAGTACTTCTTTTGGGAAGACCCTGAGCTATTCCATTTAGGACCAGACCAAATCATTCGAAGGTGTGTCCCTGAGAGTGAGCAACATAGCATTCTGACATTTTGTCACACCTTATCTTGTGGGGGACATTTTTCAGGTAAGAAAATAGTAGCCAAGGTTTTGCAGAGTGGGTTCTACTGGCCAACATTATTCAAAGATGCATTCATATTTTGCAAATCTTGTGAGCGCTGTCAGGCTGTAGGAAACATGTCACGCAGGGACATGATGCCTTTAAACCCTATCCTGGTTGTGGAAATTTTCGATGTATGGGGAATTGACTTCATGGGACCGTTTCCACCATCTTTTGGTTATGAGTACATTTTGGTGGCGGTGGATTACGTGTCTAAGTGGATAGAAGCTATAGCCACAAGGACTAATGATCACAAAATTGTCATGAAATTTGTTCGTAAGAACATTTTCTCTTGGTTTGGGTGTCCTAGGGCTATCATTAGTGATGGGGGTTCACATTTCATCCATTCTCAATTCCGGACTTTGCTTAGGAAGTATGGGATAACACATAAGATTGCTACCCCCTACCATCCCCAGACTAGTGGCCAGGTGGAGATTTCTAATAGGGAGATCAAGAACATTTTGCAAAAGTCTGTTAGGTCTGATAGGAAAGATTGGTCAGAAAGATTAGATGATGCTTTATGGGCCTATCGGACCACCTACAAAACTCCCATTGGCATGTCCCCTTGTAGGCTCATTTTTGGAAAGCCATGTCATTTACCAGTCGAATTGGAACATAGGGCCTATTGGGCAATCAAGCAATTCAATCTTGATTCAGCATAGGCTAGTTCTCATAGAGCCCTTCAACTGAATGAGTTAGAGGAACTTCGCAATGAGGCCTATGAGAACTCTAGGATTTATAAAGCCCAGACTAAAGCATTCCATGATAAACACATTTCACGAAAAACTTTTCAAATCAACCAAAAGGTCTGGCTTTTTAACTCTAGACTGCGATTATTCCCTGGCAAATTGAAATCCCGATGGGATGGACCATATGTGGTAGTTAAAATATTTGACCATGGTGCAATAACAATTCTTGATCCTAAAACTGGTCAAACTTTCACTGTCAATGGTCAACGTTTGAAACCTTACATTGAAAATCTTCCAATGCTGTAGGAGGACTCTCTCAGGCTGAGTGACCCATTGTGAGCTACATTGCGTCTGACTGAAGACGTTAAACTTAGCGCTTCTTGGGAGGCAACCCAATTATCCTGTCTCTTTTCAAAAAAAAATTTGTGTTTGATTTTCTTCTTTTATTTACGCAGTATGGAGCATGGAGCAATATTTCTTTGACGACGGCATCTCTCTCTCAGGTCGTATCTATCCTTCCCTCTACTTTTTATGGCTTTATATCTTATTCATGTCATTAGGGACAATGTCACCTAAGTTGGGGGGTAGCTTGAGCTGTAATTTTCTCAAAATAATTACAACATTTCATCACATCTCTAACAAGTGTTTCATGTTCATATTTCATGATGAGAAACTTTTCTTCAAATGATAGGACTTAGAGTCTTACTCGTGAAAGTTGCAAGTTAAAGGAATGAATTAATTGGTTATGTCTTTAGCCATTTCCTCAGAATACACTTGAAAATTCTATTGAACTTGCACACAATTGCACAATAACAAGATTGGTGGATGACAAACATTAGGATGATGGGAATTTTGCTGGACACTTAGGTGATGATGAATATTATGCCCATTCGGTGAAAGTAATCGCGAGGAAAAAGCTACCTGCCAAAAAAAAATACATGGAAAATGCCCCTGAACTTAGTAACCGGGCCTACTTCTCCTAAGGCAAGAGTTGAGGTTCGTGTCAAACGGCAAAGGGATGTGCAGCACCGTGTGTCAAAAAAAAAGAGAATAAACAGGCAGAGTGAAGCTACCTGTAATTCGAGAAGCTTAATTCAAGATGTGGGCAGAATTAAAAATCATCTTTAAGTGAAAGATAGAAGACTCATTCATCTAGACTGTTTGGTAGTCATTAGTCAAGTTATATCACTCATACACAAAGAGATATTTAATTTTGAGTGTATCCTGGGGGAAGATCTAAACACATGGACTGATGAAATTTGTACCGAATATATTCTACTTGAACTTGTAATACTCCTAAGTCTAAATCATTACGCATAATGTTCTTGCCATGAACTGTGACACATGAGTGTTTGCTAGTCCTAATTTTCTAATTGTTTACATTGCTAAGGGACTAGCAATGAGTAAATTGGGGGGTGTGATAAGTGTCCATTTCTTATGACAATTCATTGCATATACACCATTTTATGTGCATATAATTAGGCAATTATGTATATTTCATAGTTAACCTCAACTCCGCATTTAAATTAGAGCTTTCACGGAAATTGATTAATTCGATTATCTTATTTAATAATAAATTAAAGTTGAGGGCCATGAGCATTACTTCTCCATTGCATAATCATGAGCATTAAAGATTTATGTGCACATTGTGGTAATTTTTATGGACTAAAGTGTAATTATGTGTGTGTAGGACACCGAAGGTAATTACAAAAGAAGCCGGGGGTAAAACTGTCACCACCATGTTGACCAAGTCAAAAGTACATATTTTGATTGGAGGGAAAAGAAATTCTAAAAGTTTAAAATTGAGTAAAAGAAACACATATTTCGGTTGGAGGGAGAATTGAATTCAAAGTTTGAAATAAAGGAGAGGAATGATGAGTCTTGGGAAGGGGGTTGTCCAAAGCCCAAGGAGGGTGTACTCACCTACTTTTTCTCTTCCCCATGCATCATATTCTACTTAAATCCCATCCATCCATCTCCTTTGAAACAATCTCCACCCTCCATCTACCCAACTTTTTCTATAAATAGCCCATGACAAGAAGGAGAAGAGTGTTCTTCTTTTGGCAATTTCTCTCCCAACCTTAGGCCTCCGAGTTCTCCCTTGTAAGTTCGTTTTCAGTTCATGCACTCTTCATCAAAGTTCTTTGTTTTTAAGTTTTCTACAACTTCTTCTTCTGGAGCATCTTCTATTTCCTTCTAGTTTTTAAGCTATTTCGTATTTTTCACTGTACTGTCCTGTTCATCTGCAAACCCATGTTTCTCTCTATTCTTTCCCATATTTCTCCCCCTTCTCATCATTTTCTCCTCTTACTGTCTTCATGAAAGTCCTTTGTTTTTAAATGTTCTACAACTTCTTCTTCTACACCATCTTCTAATTCTCTACTGTTTTTAAGTTATAATCTCTTTTTCAAGGTGCTGTCCTGTGTTTTTACTGTTCATCCGAGGTGCTAGCTTCGGTTATGTCTCCATTTTGAAGCCCTTATTCTCTTCTTTCCTCTCTGAGTTCTTCATTTAAGTTTTTCCTCTCTTCCCCCTCTTCAACTTCTTCTTCTTGGGCATCCCCTAATTCCTCTTGAGTTCAAAGTTATTCACCCTCTAAAGACTGCTTCAATGACGAAGGTGACTTCCTCCCGGCGTAGACGACATCTTCCACAAGGTTGTTCATGATCCAAGGCCAAGAGAGGACGGTGCTATCATCACCATTGCTGCTACCATCTCCAAACTCCAAACTCCAGACTTTTCTTGTGTTATTGCTTTTGTGATATTTCACTTCATTGTAATCTCATTGTGTCATTAGTATAAACTTATTTCACATTTCATGTACTCTTTCTTTTAAGTTAATGAAAGGAGTTGTTCTCTTGATCTAGTTCTTGCTCTTCTTCCCTCTCTATCTCTTTCTTCTATATCTTCTTTTCACTTCATGTAATTATTTTCTATAGCAAAAGTGCATAGTCATGGTGTGTTCAATTAAGTGTTTGGTTTGTTCATCATTTCACTATTTTCTTTAAGCAAATCCAAATCACAAGTGTTTTTCAAAGGACTCTAAGGTTTTTAACTCTAAAAATCTCTTCTTCCCTGTGGATTCGACCCGTGCTTGTCATAGTACCACGTTCTCTTTTGATCATTTTGTGCGAGTTCGGTTTTAAGATTGTTATACGCGTGTTTTAAATGACGAACTTTCGCGTTATCAATGACCACCTCTTATGTGGGTCATGCCGGGTAGGAATAGGACACCGTCCACGCAGTGGCGGGACGGGGTCCGGACCATCATCGGGGAGATGTCCCCTTTCATATTTCTCATCCAGCCAAGGGCCTCGCAGTATTCATATTCCCTGGAAGATTGAGCCGGACGGGGGGGGGGGGGGTGTGTGATGTACACCTCCCGGGACTTATCGGGGTTAAAACATCGATCGACATTTCGGCAGCACCTCCCCATAATCTGGATTATGCCCAGGGGAGAATAGGCTATCACCCACGGAGTGTCGGGATGAAAGCCGAGAAAAGTTGGGGGCGAACCTCCCACATTGCACATGTATGCCCTGGGGCAATGTTTTGACTCTTCCCTTATAGGAGCCGGTGACACTCAAGCAGTGGCAGAGCTCACCTTAGCTAAAGGGGTTGCTCATAAATCCGACGTGGATCAGTGGAACATAAGGGAGTCTGGCTCCCTTTGATTTGTCTCCCGGACGGTGCTGGTGACTCATGGGCACTCCTGGATAGGTCTGACCAAAGGGGTCGAAGACTTCATTGGGTGACAGGGCAAGCTCTTGGCGCAACTGGCTTGGGAATGAAGTTCCCGGCGCGAAGGCAAGAGAGCCAGGGGGGGCTCTCGGCGCAAGGGCAAGGAGGCCAGGTTCCCGGCGCGATGAAGAGAAGGCCAGGGAGTTCCCGGCGCTGGCTTCCCGGCGTGAGGAGGAATTGCTCAAGGGGGTTCCCGGCGCGCAGGAGAGAAGGCCAGAGGATGGGCTTCCAGGCGCGATGGCAAAGCAGCCAGGGGGGTTCCCGGCGCGACCAAGATGGAGAGGTTCCCGGCGCGAAGGTAAGAAGGCAAGGGGGTTCCTGGCGCTGGCTTCCCGGTGCGAGGAGGAATTGCTCAAAGGGGGTTCCCGGCGCGCTGGAGAGAAGGCCAGAGGATGGGCTTCCCGGCGCGATGGCAAAGTAACCAGGGGGGTTCCCGGTGCGGCCAAGATGGAGAGGTTCCCGGTGCGAAGGTAAGAAGGCTAGGGGTGGGGTTCTCGGCGCCAGAAGCCTTGCGCCGAGACTATTCACCCCTTTTACTGTGCATGGGGCCGAGATGGATGAGGGCGCCGGGATGAGTTTCAGAGTTTTACGGTACCCTGTTTTGGGTTTCTTGACGATTCAGGATAAGGTAGGTGGATTCTGTGGGATTAGAATGGATCAGGGAATCAAATTTGAACTGGATTAGGTTTGAGCTTTATAGAAACATTAGGATCGAGGAGGAATTAGGGAAGACCAAGGTCTAGAGAACCCCTGTCACCAATATTATGCAGAGCCTGGGGACGGATTTGATGTGGTCGTTCATCACCCTAGGAGCCAAGATATGGCTGTCTCTGGACCCAGAGGTGATTTCGACAATGCTAATAGATAGAATATAAGCATCTAGAACTCCGGAGTATCATAAACCTCGGTCATTGTATAGCTTTGCCTTATCCCGGAGGCCAAGGGATGGTCTGTCCCTAGCTCTGGAATAAGCACGGAAAGCATTCGAAAACCCAGCGAAGCGGCAGACCGATGATCAGACTGGGGAGGGGATGACATGCTACGGCATCTAAGAGAAGATATAAGGGGATGGCAGCAGAGCTTCGGAGAAAAGCAACAGCATGCGGCAACTGCGGCCCGTAGCGTTCATATATTAGAACATTGCAATTACATCCGCACATCAGAGGGAGTACATAGAAGAAGATATAAGAAGACTATGCCTTATTCTAGCGGTGTGAAAATCGGCTATCATAACGCAGAATACATCAGAAGAGGAAGAAGTGGAAGCAATCGAAATTAGGCGAGTGAACTACAGAAATGGGGAGGGGAGGGCGGAGCATTGACTCCTCTCCCTCCCCTTTGCCCACCTTCAATCAGGCTTCAAACCCTCCTCTCTGCTTTCTCTCTTCTCTCTTTTCTTCTTTGGCCCTTCTGCCTCTTCTTCTCTCGGATCAGATTGCATGCTCTACTCTCTTCTTTTTTTTGTGGCTATCTCCTCTTCTTCTAAGCTGTTGCCCCTCTTTCCGCTGCTGCTCCTCTTTTCGCTGCTGCCCTCCTTTTCCGAGGCTCTCCTTTTCCGAGGGGAAAAGGGTTTTATATCTCTCCTTGGTATCTTATCGGCAGGCCTGTCCCGGCGCGCCTCAATCGAAGGAAGACTTCCCGGCGCGTGGGGCTCCAGCTTCCCGGTGCCGCTCTTGGGCTTCGACAAAGGGGATCCCGGCGCCACTTTTATAGGCCCATTTAGGGCTTTTTTTTTAGACTTCACATATACCTCGGCCTTTATTGGTCCTTCAAATATATCAGAACCCGAGAAGGCCCTCCATTGGTGACACAGTTTCTATTGAGATCATTCATAGATTTTCATCAGTTGGTAGACTGGGGTTTCATCGGCATTGCCATCTGAATGATGACAAAGTCGGACATCATTTCATCGGTATCGTCACCTGAGCGGTGACAAGACCGGACATCAGCTTTAGCCTGAAAAGACTTCAGCCAGGTGTATAGTCTGTGGAGACTCCTCTTTTGTTCTGACTTTGCAGAAGCCTTCACAATCTTTATTTGCTGGTTCTGGCTTCATCTTTATCTTTGCTCATATCACATCTGTCAATAAGTCGACATCTGACTTATTCTGATATGTTACCTGTGGATTCTCGGACGAGGCAGTAATACAGCTCTTATTGAGGTGTGATAGGAGGTCTCATCAGTCAGGTGACTGCTACTTCATCAGTGTCGCCATCTGACTGACAATGGCACCGGACATCAGCTTGGCTGGGAAAGGCTTCAGCCGGGTGGATGGTTGACGAGCTTCATCATTGGTCTTTCACTGTTGGTCTGATCTTCTTTTCAATTCTGTTTCCGCCCTTGCTCATTTTCAAGGTGTCAACAATACATCATAAATATCTGGGTACAGGTGTGAGGGTGGAGGAGTACAAGTACAGTCTCTCAGCTCTCACCTCCACTCTCCTCTCTCCTACTCTCGGCCTCACTCTCATCCTCCCGACGAGGCACTGGTGGAGGGGGCATGGACCCCCGGGAAGTAGCTGGAGCTCGAGCCGGCTCCTCTGCCTCGCTCCTCTGCCAGAGAGAGGAGCCCGCCACAAAAGTAGAGCTGGTGAAGGCGTACCCTGCAGCTCGCGCCTGCTCCCGGCCTTGCTGAAGCCGCTCCTCGGTCGCTCGTAGCCGCTCCTACGTAACGGCTAGCTGGGCCCTCAAGGCTGTAAGCTCCCGCTCGCAAGCTGACCGCTCTTCTCGATGCTGGGCACGGTCCGTCTGGTGCTGCTCACGGTCACGAGCGCCCTCCGCCTGGTGCACCTCGCGCTCTAGAGCACGCTCCCTCCGCTCCAGCTCGAGGGCGACCCACAACTCCACCACGTCCTGAGGCAGCTCCTCTCGTCACCTCAAAGCTCTCTCAAGCTCCGTGACACGCTGCTCACGGATGCCCAGCTCCGCCCTAGCTAAGGCAGCCTGAGTGAGTGCCGCATGTAACTCTGAAGTCTGCAAACATTCAAAAAAATTATTAGTTCTACATATAATTCAATAATTCATGAAATAAGCAATTAACAACTGAAAACAAAACTCACTCGGGTGGCCATCGCCTGCTGACCCTCCGCGATGCAGGTAAGAGCGGCCCGGAGCTCCTCGGTCTGTAAGAAAATAATTTTCATGAGCATATCACATAAATAATTTAATCTAATGCAAGGTTAAGTTTGAGTTTGAAATTTACCTGTGAGGCGAGGTCGCGCTCTGCTGTCTCGGCCCGTGCAACTGCCCCTGCTAGCTGCTCTGCTAGTGCCGTCGTCTCTGCACTGGGCCCTCTCGAGCTGGAGGCCTCTCCTGTCTCTCTCACCGCTACTCCATGCTGGGCACGCTGCATTCATTAAGATTGTCAGTGGCTAATCATCAATAATTCAAAAAAAAAAATTATTTGCATATAGGAATAATTTAAACACTCACCAGGGTCTCAAGGTCTGCCCGCGTGGCAGCTAACTGTGCCTCTAGGCTGTGTAGGTGGGCAAGTGCATCCATCGCCACTATATCCCGCGCATCCTGCATTCATTACATATTAGTTGCATGATAGATATACAAAGCATTTGCATTTAATTTAGAAATAAGTGCATTCATACATACCCCCAAGACCCTCATCTTGATGCGGGACGGGATTGAAATGAGCTAAGACCTACGAATGCAACAAGTGCGGCCAGCACTCGCACGCCAAAGGCAAGTCGGGCGGCTGACCTAGCGTTCCTCCGGGTGGAGGCATCTCTCAACAAGAAACTCAAGCCCAACGACCGTCCCTATGAGGGAAGCGCGGGGATCTCAGCGGCTAAGGAACCACCTTACGTCTAAGGGAATCTAGTCCGAGCTCGGCACTCGGCTGGGGCCACGGGATGGGTGTTCTCAACTCGCAGTCACGCGGTGACTAAAGACTAGCTAGGAACCTAAACACTCACGCGGCATAATTGAAAGCATACTAGTAAAGCAAATGCCAACTAAGGGAGCGTCGCACGTACCTCCACGCCTAGGCGTGGGGAAGGAACCCCGGCCGAGATCAACAACCCCGATACACAAGGACGAACAATAATACAACCTCAACCACCAACGCCCACTCCTCGCAGGGAGATAACAGGCTACACAAAGAGATTCGGGGCTGCCGATGTACGGGCTGACGGGCGGCACTCGGTGAAGGGTTGGCCGCGAGGAGGATCTGAACGGTGGTCGGCAGGTTCGCAGCAATGCGTGACTCCGCGGTGAAAGCTCCCACGACCTGGTCCGGTGTCTGATTGAGGCGCCGTCAGTGATGGCGCGTAGCTAGGTCACGGGAGGAAGCCTCGGCCAAAGGGAGCATGAAGATTCCATCCGTGGAAGCTGGGGGCGCACCTGCAAGTTGCGACAGGATTCTGCTCCCAGAACCGCGCGCTCGAGCGGGAAAAATCAGAAGAAATAGCTCCGAAGAGTGAACGGAGCTCCGTTTGTTGGAGGACGAAGAGGACGCAGAGCAGCAGGTCTCGACCAAAGGGATCAGTCAGATCTGGTCGGGGCTGAGAGTAGCTGGCTATGGAATCCGAAGGTGGTCCTGGCACCGGGTGGGCAGGGCAGATCTGCGTGGCCTCACGGGAATGGACGCCACGAACATCTCGGACGTCGGAACAAGGCGAGGTTGGCGGCGTTGGAGAGAGGACGAAGAGAGGTACGATCGGTGAAGATCTCACGTCCAAACTCGCTGAAGTCCGTCCTGTGGGATTTTTGCAAGGTGGCGGACAGAATCTGGCTCGCAGGGAGAGGGGGTCCTGCGCGCGCCCATGAAGAAAATCGCCACGGATGATGCCGAACTCCGAATGAGGCGAGACCACCTCGCATGCGTCGGCGACTCGTAGTAGAATCACCCAAAAATGGGCTGGTCACCCACAGTCGCCAAGAACAGAGGAGGACGTCACAGATCTTGGAGGTGAAATCTGGTTGCAACGAGCTTGAACCTGTGAAGAGATAGAAGAGAGGGGGAACCTCGGCGTCGCACCGAGGGGATGGGGAGTCACACCCCAGGCTTGATCCCGTCGCAGGATCAAAGAGAAACAGAGGGGGGCGCAGCCACCTTGAAGAGCACAAGTAATTTTCTTTTCTATTCATTCAATAATTCCTCCCAAAGAAAATACAAGCCTTATATATCCGGGGGGAAAGCTAGGGTTTCATCCCAAGCCACAAGGAAGGGGGGGGGGGCGCAAATGGAAGGGGGGTGCGACCAGCCCTCCTCCATTCAAGGGGGGTGCGGCCACCCCCCCTCCAATCAAGGAGGGATCAAGGGGGGGGCGCCCAAGGGGGAAAGGGGGGGAAGATGGAATGGGGAAAGGGGGGCGCCCAAAAAGGAAAGTGGAGGGGCCAAGGGGGGGAAGGTGGCGCAGCCACCATGAGTGAGGGATGCGCCCTCCTCCCCAAAGCCCTAACCCTAATCCAACCAGCTATGTCCAAGACCAAGCCCAATAATAAAGGAAGACAGCCCACTACTCCCTACACATAGTCTGATAACATAAAAGAACTAAATAATGTGTCCACGCAGGGACCAAACCTAGGCCCAACATGGCCTCAAATGAGAAGACAAGATCCTCTAGTAGATGCCGTAGTCACCTAGCCAAAGAGATGTTGGCGTGCTCCGTGTGCTCTGTCGAGTGATGCGGCGCGTGTCCTCACCAATTCTCCCTGGGTGGGAAGAACTCGACCCCGTCGAGTAAGGGTCACGGTCGCTCAAGTAGCGCTCCAGCAGGTCCGGGTCGATCCTCTCCAGCTCTCCACGTGTGATCCAGGCGTCGTCTGTCGCAGGGCGCCCTCTCCAACGCACTAGGAAGCGTTGGTATGCTCCGCTCCTGGTCGTGGTCACCTGCTCATCTAGTATACAATCTATATGCTCGCGTTTCTGTAATGGGGCTGGAAGAGGTGGACGCTCAGAAGGTGTAATACTCTCAACATGAGGGGAGGGCCCAAAAAGCTCACTGGGAATCACCGCGGGATCCCGATATGCCACCAGATCTGAGACATTGAACGTCGAACAGATCCCATAGTCGTCTGGCAGCTCAATCTCATACGCATTCGACCCAATTCGCTTCAAGACTCGAAAGGGTCCAGCACCGCGGGCCTGGAGTTTCTTCACGGCCCCCGAAAGAAACCGTTCAGGTCTTACCCTGATCATGACGTACTCTCCCTCTCGGAACTCACGGGTGCGTCGATGCGCATCAGCTAACTCCTTATAACGTGCGTTGCTGGCCTCTATATGATGACGTACATGCTCCTGCAACTGTCTAATATGCTCTGCAAAGGACTCAGCTGACTCAGAAACACGGGCCTGGATGGGAGATGGAACCAAGTCTATCGGCTTCCTAGGTCTACGGCCAGTAACAATCTCAAAGGGACTCAAACCTGTAGACCTATTGACCGAGTCATTATATGCAAACTCTGCTAGAGGTAGAACCAAGTCCCAATCCCCGACACGATCATGCACTAAACACCTAAGAAGATCCCCCAAACTCCTATTGACTACCTCAGTCTGACCATCGGTCTGGGGGTGATAGGCGGTAGAGAATTTCAACTCGGTGCCCATCATGTGCCATAGGGTTTTCCAGAAATAGCTAGTGAAGCGCACATCCCTATCAGACACTATAGTACGTGGAAGCCCAAACCTGGAAACACAGTGAGTAAAGAACAGACGGGTAACTCTAGAGGCGTCTGAAGTCTTGGAACAGGGAATGAACAAGGCCATCTTAGAGAACCTGTCTACCACCACAAAAATGGAGTCATGCCGACGGAGGGTACGAGGAAAACCTAACACGAAGTCCATGCTAATGTACTGCCATGGACTATCTGGGACAGGGAGGGGAGTATAAAGGCCGATGTTCTGCTTCCTCTGCTTGGCCATAGCGCAAGTGCGGCACTGAGCCACGATGCGAGCAACATCCCTCTTCAAACTAGTCCAATAGAACCTATGCTCAACGGCCTCAATGGTCTTGTTCCGGCCGAAGTGGCCAGCAAGACCCCCTGCGTGTAACTCCCAAGTGAGAAAATCACGAACAGACGTCCGTGGGATGCACAACCTGCCACCTCGGAATAAATGACCCTCCTGAAGGACAAACTCACTATACTCACGGGAGGGGCCCGACTGAAGGGCAGCATGAATCGGACCGAAGTCTGGGCAGTCAACATAAGCCTCCCTCAGCCTATCCAATCCCACCACCTCGACACTCATGGTGGACAACATCATCATTCGCCGACTCAATGCGTCGGCCACCTTGTTCTCGGCCCCTGCCTTGTGCCTAAGCACAAAGGTATACTCCTAAAGGTACTCCACCCACCGACTATGACGCGCATTCAGCTTTTTCTGGGTATGGAGAAACCTCAAAGCCTCGTGATCAGAAAAGAGCACAAACTCCTGGTGTAGGAGATAGTGCCGCCAATATCGCAATGCCTGGACGACTGCATAAAACTCCTTGTCATACGTGGAGTACCGCAGTTTGGCATCGTTCAGCTTCTCGCTGAAAAAGGCAATGGGATGAGACTCCTGACTCAAGACTCCCCCTATACCCACTCCAGAAGCGTCACAGGTGACCTCAAACACCTTAGAAAAATCAGGTAAGGTAAGAACAGGTGCCTGGGTCATGCGCTCCTTGATGCTCTGAAAGGCCGTGGCTGCAGCCTTAGTCCATGTGAATGCCCCCTTCCTAATGCAATCCGTGATCGGGGCAGTGATGGAACTGAAGCCACGAATGAAGCGACGATAGAACGTCGCTAGGCCATGGAAGCTCCGAACATCGTGGAGGGTGCGGGGCTCGGGCCATTCCTGAATGGCGCGAATCTTCTCCGGATCAGCGGAGACCCCATCTCGAGACACTCTGAACCCAAGGAAGGAAACCTGATCGGTCATGAAAGCACACTTCTTCGGGTTGGCGAATAAGCTCTCTCGCCTCAAAACAACGTAGACCTGCCTGAGATGGTCTAAGTGATGCTCCCTAGTGCGGCTATAAGTAAGGATGTCATCGAAGTAGACGACCAAAAAGACCCCTATCATAGGCCGCAGGACCTGGGTCATCAACCGCATGAATGTACTAGGGGCATTAGATAGCCCGAAAGGCATAACTAACCACTCATACAGACCATCCTTGGTCTTGAATGCAGTTTTCCATTCATCCCCAGGCCTGATCCTAACCTGGTGATAGCCACTTCGAAGATCAATTTTAGAGAAAATAGTGGCTCCCGACATCATATCTAACAAGTCATCCAGTCGGGGAATAGGAAAACGATATTTCACCGTGATCTTATTGATCGCACGGCTATCGATGCACATCCTCCATGTGCCATCTTTCTTCGGGGCTAGCAAAGCGGGGACAGTGCAAGGGCTCTTGCTGTCCCTGAGGGATCCCCTACTCATCAACTCCTCGACCTGCCTCTGCAACTCGGCATGGTCCGCGGGGCTCATCCTATAGTGAGGGAGGTTAGGCAACGAAGAGCCCGGGACAAGGTCGATCTCATGCTGGATGTCACGCATAGGTGGAAGGCCTCCAGGGAGGTCCTCCGGGAAGATATCAGAAAACTCGCGTAAAATCGCAGCCAACTCGGGGTTTAGCTCACCCTCGGATCCTGGGATGACATCACTCACCTCTCGAACAACAACAGCAAAGAGGGGACTACCACTGGTGAACTCCCTCTCCATCTCACGGGGACTAATCACCATCAACCTCCTAGTGGAAGGCTCTCCTAGGGTGAGGGTAGTGGAGGAGGTAGTGGCTGGCACCAAGGGTGGGGTAGGAGGGTCGGCCTTCCCCTGACGAGGGGCGTTCGTGGCGCTGGGGCCGGCTGGCCCGCGGACGGCAGGATCCCTAGGCTGGGTGGGGTGAAGAGTGATCCTATGTCCACCATGGTCGAAGATGCAAGTGTTCGACCGGCCATGGAGGGTGGCATCCCTATCGAAGAGCCAAGGCCTACCTAGAATGATACTACCCACCTCCATAGGTAGCACGTCACACCAAATCTCATCATGGTAGGCATGAAACTGCAATGGCACTAGACAACGAAGCCTGACCGGGATAGAGGTAGAATCTACCCAGGATAGCCGATACGGAGCAGGGTGGTCCACATGTGTCAACCCAAGACGAGTAACCGTACTGGTGGATATGGCATTAATGCAGCTCCCACTGTCAATGATCACCTTGTAGGCCTTCCCTCCAAGCCTACAAAAGGTGTAAAAAATGGTGGTACGACGCCAGTCGTCACTCACCTGGGGCTGGGTAAGGATACACCGGACTACCCCTAACTGCGCATCGCCCTGATACTGAGTACCAGGGACACCGTCCTGCTCTCCCTCAAGCAACTCATCAAAGAACTCCTCTGCCAACTCCTGGTCGGCCTCATAGCTGACTGGCAGAAGCTCAGCCGTGGGATCAGTGGGTGAGGGGTCCGTCACAACAAGCGACTCTCTAGTGGGGCATTTGTTTGCATAATGGCCGACTCCCCCACACCTATAACAATTGTTACGTGCCCCTATGCTAGGAGATGCTCCACCGGTCATCGGCCCTTTCCCCTTGTCATCATGATGGGCCGGGGGTGGTGGCAGCTGGGGTCGGGTAGGGAACGCGGGCGGCTGAGGGCGTGAGGTGGGGTAAGGTGGCTGCTGGAGAGGGGGAGGGAGAGTGTCCCTCGGCAGGGGAGGGCGAGGCCTAGGAACAGTGGGGTCCTGGCGAGGGGGTTCCGAGGGCCGAGCCGCCGGAAACTGACTATAGGAACTAGGTGCGGTGCGTGGGTCGAACCCCCGCTGACTGGTGGTCCCCTGACATTGAGTAGGAGTGAACTCCGCCTCAAACTGCTCTAGCTCCATAGCAACCTGATACGCGAGCTCTAAGGTGTTCACATTACGGCGAAATAACTCATACTGGTAATGGGGCCGTAGACCACGACGAAAACGAGAGATGGGCATGGCGCTCTCCTCACTGACTCCACATCGCAAGAAATACTCGTCGAACTCTGCGATGTACTCGGACACGGTCCGATCTCCCTGGCTGAGACTCTGCCATCTGTCAATGAGCCTCTGGCGATATGAGGGAGGCAGGTACTTGTCTCGGAGTTTGACCTTCATCTCACTCCAAGACTCGACCTGGGGGTCCTGACGCTGAAATAGCAGACTCTCCAGATTCCTCCAATATGTTTGTGCCCGACCTAGTAACTTCATCTTGGCAAACTTAACTTGCCGGTGGTCAGACATCTCAACCCACTCAAAGTACCTGTCCATGCTAGCCTCCCAGTCTAGGTAGATCTTCGGGTCCAGGGACCCGTCAAAAGTGGGAGAGTCCGCGCGAACGGTCCTAAGGGCCCGATCATCCTCGTCATCTCTCTGTGGTCGGTGACCACGGTGGCGTCGGCCATTCCCCTCATAATCATTGTCGGATCCGTAATCCTCAAAGTCGGGGACTCGTGGCCGTCGCTCCTCAGCCCGATATGGTGGGGGCTGGGCAGCTGCCGCCTGCGGGGCACGATCAACTCTAGGGGGGATCCTGATGGGGCACTTCCTCTATCCTCCCTATCCGCCCGATCAGACCCTGGATAGATCGGTCAGAAACCTCAGCGCGGTCCTCTATGGCCTTGAGTCGGCCCTCCAGACAGTTGGTCAGGTCCTTAGTGGCTTGTTCAGAACTAGCCAAGCGCTCCATGACTTCGGCCATGAAATCCTCTAGAGAGGGGCCTCCCTGGGTGGTACCACGGGGGTCGCCCATAGTGTCCGGGCGATGGTAGTGGGTGCCACCCCGAGTGGGCATGCAAAGGGACCTAAAGGGGCTAAGGGGGACACACTAGACCTATATGGGTGGACATATGCTAAATGGAATGCAAGACTGAACCCTAGACGCAAACCTATATGCTCTGATACCACTTTGATGCGGGACGGGATTGAAATGAGCTAAGACCTACGAATGCAACAAGTGCGGCCAGCACTCGCACGCCAAAGGCAAGCCGGGCGGCTGACCTCCGTAGCGTTCCTCCGGGTGGAGGCGTCTCTCAACAAGAAACTCAAGCCCAACGATCGTCCCTATGAGGGAAGCGCGGGGATCTCAGCGGCTAAGGAACCGCCTTACGTCTAAGGGAATCTAGTCGGAGCTCGGCACTCGGCTGGGGCCACGGGATGGGTGCTCTCAACTCGCAGTCACGCGGTGACTAAAGACTAGCTAGGAACCTAAACACTCACGCGGCATAATAGAAAGCATACTAGTAAAGCAAATGCCAACTAAGGGAGCGTCGCACGTACCTCCACGCCTAGGCGTGGGGAAGGAACCCCGGCCGAGATCAACAACCCCGATACACAAGGACGAACAATAATACAACCTCAACCACCAACGCCCACTCCTCGCAGGGAGATAACAGGCTACACAAAGAGATTCGGGGCTGCCGATGTACGGGCTGACGGGCGGCACTCGGTGAAGGGTTGGCTGCGAGGAGGATCCGAACGGTGGTCGGCAGGTTTGCAGCAATGCGTGACTCCGCGGTGAAAGCTCCCACGACCTGGTCCGGTGTCTGATTGAGGCGCCGTCAGTGATGGCGCGTAGCTACGTCACGGGAGGAAGCCTCGGCCAAAGGGGGCACGCAGATTCCATCCGTGGAAGCTGGGGGCGCACCTGCAAGTTGCGACAGGATTCTGCTCCCAGAACCGCGTGCTCGAGCGGGAAAAATCAGAAGAAATAGCTGCGAAGGGCGAATGGAGCTCCGCTTGTTGGAGGACGAAGAGGACGCAGAGCAGCAGGTCCTGACCAAAGGGATCGGTCAGATCTGGTCAGGGCTGAGAGCAGCCGGCTATGGAATCCGAAGGTGGTCCTGGCGCCGGGTGGGCAGGGCAGATCTGCGTGGCCTCACGGGAATGGACGCCACGAACAGCTCGGACGTCGGAACAAGGCGAGGTCGGCGGCGTTGGAGAGAGGACGAAGAGAGGTACGACCGGTGAAGATCTCACGTCCAAACTCGTTGAATTCCATCCCGTGGGATTTTTGCAAGGGGGCGGACAGAATCTGGCTCGCAGGGAGAGGGGGTCCTGCGCGCACCCACGAAGAAAATCGCCACGGATGATGCCAAACTCCGAATGAGGTGAGACCACCTCGCACACGTCGGCGACTCGTATTAGAATCACCCAAAAATGGGCTGGTCGCCCACAGTCGCCAAGAACAGAGGAGGACATCGCAGCTCTTGGAGGTGAAATCTGGTTGCAACGAGCTTGAACCTGTGAAGAGATAGAAGAGAGGGGGAACCTCGGCATCGCACCGAGGGGATAGGGAGTCACACCCCAGGCTTGATCCCGTCGCAGGATCAAAGAGAAACAGAGGGGGGTGCAGCCACCTTCAAGAGCACAAGCAATTTTCTTTTCTATTCATTCAATAATTCCTCCCAAAGAAAATACAAGCCTTATATATCCGGGGGGAAAGCTAGGGTTTCATCCCAAGCCACAAGGAAGGGGTGATGCGGGACCGACTGACTCGCTAGCTATCCTAGGACGCTAAAGAACGCGACCAGCACGCGCACGTGACAAGGCAAGCCGGTGTGACCGACTAACGTGAAATCCCTCCGGGCGGAGGCGTCTCTCAACAGAACTCCGAACCACGGCCGTCCCACGGAGGGAGGCGCGACGGGGTCACAACGGGCGAGAAGCCGCCGGACGACACGGGAGTCTAGTCCGAGCTCAGTGCTCGACTAGGGCCAAGGGAAAAGGCCGCTCTCGTCTCTCTCAACCAGCAGTAATAAATGAAACTAGCTAGGCCCTACACTCACTCGCGCGGCACAATCAATCATATACGTGATAAGCAAGTACTACGGGCGGGAGCGAGACACGTACCTCCACGCCTAAGCGTGGGGAAGGAACCCCGGCCGAGTCCAACCACCCCGATACACGCGTGAGAGAACTAATACAAACATCAAAAGGGCCCACTCCTCGCAGGGAGGTAATAGGCTGCAACCACAGCTACACACGGGGCGGCCGGCGCACGGGTTGACGGGCAGCAGCCGAGGTCGGGGATGAAGCCGGATGCCGACCCTCGCAATGCCGATCGCTCCTGTAGTAGCCTTTGAGGAGGAGGCCCACGTCGCCGTGGGCACTGCTGGGATGCCGAGCCGGATGGAGGGGCCCCACGCTGCTGCTACGGCCTCGGGGGGATGTCGGTCCGGCGAGAGGTTGCTGGCTGGTCCCTGTGACAGCGGGCAGAGATGGAGCTGGTACACGGCCGTCCGGACAGCGTTTGTGGCGGCGTCTTCTCTGGTGGAAGGCTGACAGGGGCGGCTATCCAGGGGCAGTGGTGGCCGATGGGGTCCTGTGGAGGGATTGGGTGCGAAGGGCGTGACAACAGGGGTGCACAGACAGCACTTCAGGACAGTCTGACCTGTGACCGTGGGTGGGGTGGTAATGGCGCAAGGGTACAGAAGGAGTTCCGGCCCGAGATGGTTACTGGAGGTGTGGTGGGATGTGAGGAGTCGACCTACCAAGTTGCAGATCGATCCGAGGACGGGAAATGGTACCCCCTTTGGAGGCCCGCTGCTGACAGTCCCGCTCGGGTACTGTAGCGCAGGATTGCGCACTAAAAGTGTGCTTGAAGACAAAAGTTTACCCCGATGGAGTTTGAAGGCGAGGCCAGAGGGGCTGGATTCGTGACTGGGAGGGGAACAAATGTTATGAAGGGACTGGCGGTGTTTGGGGGTAGGAGAGGCATGCAAATGGGGACCCAAGTCGTCTCGGGTCACAGGCGAGACTGTCAGGGAGGTCAACAGCGCGACGAAAGTGTCTGTAAAGACAACTTTCTCTGTGGGTGGAATTTTTGGCCAAGGCCGGTGGGGTTGGAAAGATGATTGGAAGGGGTACGAAAGTCGTGAAGAAACTCGGATGAGACGCTGCCGGGAAGCAGACGCACCGGACCGATCTCTGGACACCAAATCTGCTGTCAGCACAGGGACGCCCGGGGAAGAGGATGACGATCCTGCGTGCACCGTCGCTCCACCGAACTCGTCGCCGTGGACGATGATTGAAGGCTGCTGGCGTTGGAATCCCTTGGGGAAGGTCTCCTACCCCTGGGCGTCGCACCCAAGGACTGGAGAGGAGGTGAGGGCGTCGCACCCTCAAGGAGGAGGAAGAAGAAGGGGTCGCCCCTTTTCACAATGTGGCACTCCACAATGAACACTCAAGCATCAATTTCTTCATTATCTTTCAAAGGAAAAAATACAAGGTTTATATATGGGGAGGGGAGGTGCTAGGGTTGAAACCCTAGCCAAGAGGGAGGGGAGGGGGATGCGCCACATGGCATGGGGAAAGGGGGGGCGCAACAAGGCAAGGGGGGGGGGGGAGGGCCGCACCCCTCTTCCTATAATCTAGGAGAGGGGCGGCTGCCACCTTCCAAGAGGAGGGAAAAGAGTTGGGGGCACCCAAAACCCTAACCCTAGGTGGGCTAAGCAAGGGAGTGGGTGGCCAGCCCATATGGGCCAGAGATTGAACCAAAAAAATGGCCCAATAGCCCTATCTCCTATCTAATAAGCATAAAATGGTCCAACTAAAGCCTAATTTGCTCCAAATGGCCTACAAAGGTCCACACAACTAATAAAAGTGTCCACGCAGGGACTAATCCAAGGCCCAACATGGCCTAAAGCATAAAATAACTAAAGATAGCTCTACTAGTCTGCCAAGTGGTCGCCGAGCCAAAGGGATGCCGGCATGCTCCGTGTGCTCCGTCGAGTGATGCGGCGCGTGTCCTCACCAAGGGGGGGGGGCGCAAATGGAAGGGGGGGGTGCGACCAGCCCTCCTCCATTCAAGGGGGGTGCGGCCACCCCCCCTCCAATCAAGGAGGGATCAAGGGGGGGGCGCCCAAGGGGGAAAGGGGGGGAAGATGGAATGGGGAAAGGGGGGCGCCCAAAAAGGAAAGTGGAGGGGCCAATGGGGGGAAGGTGGCGCAGCCACCATGAGTGAGGGATGCGCCCTCCTCCCCAAAGCCCTAACCCTAATCCAACCAGCTATGGGCCAAGGCCAAGCCCAATAATAAAGGAAGATAGCCCACTACTCCCTACACATAGTCTGATAACATAAAAGAACTAGATAACGTGTCCACGCAGGGACCAAACCTAGGCCCAACATGGCCTCAAATGAGAAGACAAGATCCTCTAGTAGATGCCGTAGTCGCCTAGCCAAAGAGATGTTGGCGTGCTCCGTGTGCTCCGTCGAGTGATGCGGCGCGTGTCCTCACCACATCTGGGGTCGGCCGGCGTAAACGTCCCAGTAGCGTCGGAGGTACTCAGAGCTGTCCGTCGCCTGTGAAGTGACTCGGGTCCCGCCACGCCGCCAGTCGGCGTACTGGTCCGAGAACCGCACTCTCCAGTCGATCGCCTTCGTGCGACCGCGCGTCTTCTTGCCTATCCCACGCGGCTCTCCTACCTCGATCCACTCCTGGTGTAGGTTGAGGGTCCTCATCACCAGCCTAAGCCGTAGCGGCTCAATCTCGTTCAGGCAATGAATCCAAAGCTTATGCCCAAAACGAGGTCGGCCCGCTAGCTGGCCCTCGTCGGTCATCCCCTCGTAGGGTCTCCACTGCACCTGCATCCATAAACATGCATATCATCTCATCATAATTAATAAATAAAAAAATGCATAACATTAATCATGCGTACCAGTGAGGCGGGGAAGTCTCGGAACTCCCGTCGCAACACTCGCAACTCGTAGGCGAGTGGGGCTCCAATCACCACTGGTAGCCAGCGCCGTGCTAAGGGGAAAGATCCCTCATCTCCAGGTCGCTGGTCGACGCGTCCCATCGGCATGTACAAGTGGCTCCAAATCTGCATTCATGCATCGCATTAGTAAAGCATTCATATGCATATGTATTCTAACAAGAAAACAAAAAAAAAGAAAATGCATACCTGAAGAAAAGGTGAAAAGTCACTAACTGTCGTCTCTCGACCTGTCCCTGTGGACAGGTCGGCTATCAAGTGCGCCAGCAGCGCTGCTCCCCAGGCGTATCTGCCAACGCCCTCCAAGTCCTCGAGTATCCCCAGGAATCGGCAGTTGATAACATCACCCTTCGTGCCAAGTAGCAGCCTTCCGAGCATCAAAAATAGAAATCTCCTCAAATCTCTATCTGCCCTCTCTCTCTCTCAACCGGGTCCTGGCAATAAGCATCCCTAGCCCCATCTATCAATCTCTGTGAAAACTGCTCTAAGGACTCCCTAGATCTCTGCCTAGAGTCCCCCAATCCCATAGCTATGGTAAGGTCGGTGCGGAAGATGGTCCTACACTCGCTGGGCGTCTCGTAGACCGTCTCTAGCCCTAGCAGCCTCTGGGTAAGCTCACTATAGTCGGGTAGGGTGATCCCGCTCACAACCTCTCCATCTACCCTCAGCTCGGTGATCCTAGTGACATCCTCTAGGGTAGGAACCATATGCCCCCACGGCATCAGAAACGCCCTGCTAGTCCTATCCCACCTCTCTCTGAGCACCTGGATCAAAGGTAGGTCTGGTCTAACTGGCTCTATGCTCAGGAAGGGCCCGAACCCCATAGCATCTATCCTAGCCCTCTAAAACTCGGGGAGACCATAATTAGTTGCTCGGACCTAGACCCAAGAGATCCGCATCCTCATCAACCCCTGCACCACAAAAGAATAAATTTTCGCTTAAGCTTTCATATGTGATATTCGTTTGAGTTTAATTGTTTTACAAATGTGTTTTGAATTAACGACCCACGATAGGTCGTTGTTTATTAAAGAGACTACCCTATGTGGGACGCTGCTTTGAAAGTAATTTCCTAAATTTGTGAGCATTATTTAATTGACGCCCATCCTTGGGTCGTCATTTGTTTAAGTAACGCCCCTGTGGGGGGGCGCGGTTTTAAAAGCTATTTTCTGTGCTAAACTACAATTCTAAAAAAAATTTAATTAACGACCACCATGTGGTCGTCACCTATTGAATTAACGTCCCGATGGGGGGCGTGGTTTTCCTAGGGTTTTAAGTGCGATATTAAAATAACAGGAACCATGCATGATAAATTCAATGAAATAACAATAAATTAACACCATGGTGTAAAAACACGATAAATTTGAAATAACGACATGCTGCAAGGCGTGTTTCTTTCATGCGATTAATTATTTTCAGAAAATGAAAAGATGTAATTAACGACCCACTGTGGGATGTTATTTAAATTCACGACACCCCTGGGGGCGTCATTTGTCTGCGTCTCTGGTTTGCCCTACCCGAGAGCTATGGAAATGGTGGGGAATGAAAATAAAAATAAAATTAAATGGAAAATGGGTGTGGGGAAGCCTACCTTCTGCCATCTGGGTCCAATCAATCCCCCACGGAGGGGCTGCCTTGGCTGCCGTGGTCGCCAGAGTTGGCCGGGCCGACGGGCCACCGCTGCCGCCGCCGGTGTTTCTTCTCCTCTTTCTTCTCCATCATCGTCTTCTTCATCATCCTCGTTTTCTTCATCACCTTCATCTTCTTCTTCTCCTTCGTCCTCTTCACCACGTTCCTCTTCCTTGCTGTGCACCGCCGCCGGTGCTTCTTCGGCCGCCGCGGGAGGGGGCTCCTCCACGGCTTGTTCTTCTTCCAGGTCCACCACGCAGGGGCAGCAACCTCTTGCGTTTGGGAGCGCCGCCAGCCATCGGTTTGAGAGGAGAGAGAGAGTGGAGTGAGGGAGAATGAGAGAGATAGATTGGGGGGTTGCGGTTAGGGTTTTGCAGGAAGGGAGAAAGAAAAGAAATGAACGAAGGAAGGAGAAAGGGGGGAAAGTAGGGTTTAACGGTCGAGATAAATTGACGGCTGTATGGAAGTCACTTATTGGTAAATTGACGGTTTGAGGAAAGGCGTGGTTTATGTATTTGACGCCCTGTGGATGGACGTCATTTGTTATTTTGCATGGGAATTTATAATCGTCGTCAAGCGCATTAATGGGAGTTGATTGATGTGATCGGGCGTCATTATTACCCTTTGAATTTGATGACGACCAGTACGGGCGTCCATTTTTGAACACGCGACGTGAGAAAAGGCGTTGTTTTCTAAGAAATCAAGGAATTATTTTGAAGATAATTTGAAAATTTGAATTGATTAACGACTTCTATAAAGACGTGAGTTAAGAAACGCCAGTTCCCTGGGCGTCAATTATGATTTTGAAATGTAATCGACGGCATTATCTGAGGCGTGTCTTAAGAAATTGACGCCGTTGATAGAGGCGCTGTTTAGAACAGAGAACCTGAAGTTTGCTTTATCAGACAGAATTGCATAAATTGGAAGAGATGATCATTTTAACTCATTGTTTTGGCTCAAATAAGAACAGAATTTTTATTCCATTAAAAGAAATCATGATTACATTCTCTAAGCCACTGTGGGCCTTATCTTTTTGAGAGCCAGTACATAAGCTTTACATTTGTCTTCTTCTTCTTCAACATGAGTCTTGGATCTGTGAAGAAGTCCCACCTTCCATTGAGCCATTATGGTCTTGATTTCTTCATGATCTCCATTTGAGCATAGTTCTCTTCTCTTGATTGGAGGAAGGTGAGAAGGTTCTTCTAAGAGATGTCGAGGAAGCCCGAGTTGTGGGAGGCACCGGTGTATGTTGTAAAGGAAGAAGTCGGTCCCACCAATTAAACGGAGCTCGATGCCGGAAGATAACCTTGAGCGAAGTTCTTGGGTTTTGAGAAAACCCGGCGTACATGTAAAATTACTCTTTGGCATTGATTTGAAGTAATCTCTCCATTCATTCCTCTTCTTGAGCTTGGGAACTGTATTAGTCACCCTTTTGCATAGACCCAATGAGTCTGTCATATACCGAAGTGGGCTCTTGGAGAAGATTTTGGAGGCCGTTTGGTTTGCTTGACATGGATCAAATTTAAAGTGGAAATCTATCCAACAAGCTAGAAGGAGCATTGACCCAAATAGGGGCCGTCCTAGTGAAGCCGAAGTGAGCCCGTTATATAAGTTGGCTAATATTGCCCCACCTATTCTTTTTCCCTCCCACATGCTAGCTATAGCACTTAAGTGATGTTCCTCTAAATGGTCTTCCAATGAAGGGAATAACAAAGCTCCCGCTACACATATGACGAACCCTTTCATCACTCTCTCCAAAAGATCTTCATCTTCTTTAACCTTGTCCATGTTTTTGTATACCCATGAAGCCAACTTCAAAAGGTTGATTCCCTTATTGGCCTTTATTTGATTCACCAAATTTGGACTTTGGACAAGACTCATGAGCATGTCATGGGCTTGTATGGGCTTGGTCATATGAGCCATCCTTGATTCCTCTCCTTGCTTCATCCTTTTCAAACCCAAGAGCATCTCCACTTCTTCTAGGAGTATGGTAGCTTCAAAGGTTGGGAAGAGGAATGTGTGAGTATGGGGGTGCCATAATTCTATAAGAGCTCCACTTGAAGCCCAATCTAAGTGAATATCATTGTAATGAGTGGCATGGGTGATGAGGCCAAGAAGGTTCCATATAGAAAGGAAGGATTTCATATCTAATGAAAGTTTAGAAAGCAATAAAGGAAGCCATTTGATTTTCAGAAATCTTCTTGGACCAGGAATAATGGGGTAATCCTGAAAACATAAAACATAAAAAGAAGAAAGGAAAAGAGAATAACATCATAAATTTTGAAAAGAAAGAAAGACAGAACAAAAATAAAAGCTTCAAACACAAAGAACACTTACTTGGTCTTTAGCAATTCTCCCACTGATATGGCCTGGCACTTCACAAATCCATGGAAAACTCATCCTTGGCCTCTTGGAAAGCCTCTGCTGCATAAGATGGTTCATCCTTCTGACAGTGTTACTAATTCTATCTACTCTTCGGTGCTCTATTCTTCTTCTGCTTAGTTCCTCTGTCTGCTTGACAGAAGATGGCTAGTTCCTCTGTCTGCTTAACAGAAGATAACTTCGATGTTCTGATGCTTGGAAACACCAGCAGTTGCCCTATTTATAGTGTTTTGAATGTTAATGGGTAGCATGGTTTGTGTTTGAATAAAACGATTTGCTGGAAGCTTAATTCCGAGCAGGAAATGAAAACAGCTAATTAACGACGTGCTTTCTGGCATCATTTGTTCAATTGACGACATCTTTAGGGTCATCATTTATCCAGCGCTTCCAGGGAGGGCGTCATTTGTATTCCGATTCCAAGTTAAACCTTTAGTGCAATTAACGCCCCAGTGAATGTTGTCCTTTATTGTTTTGACGCCAACCAGAAGGGTCGTCATTTTTTGAGCTTATGCTTTTGAATTGCTAGATTATTCATGAACTTATGTGCTGTCATATCATGATTAAATTGTTTATATTAAGCACTTATGATCATATTTCATGCTAATGATCTTTTGAGCTTTGAAGTGCAGAAGTGCAGGTTGTGCAAGCCTGGAAGTATTTGTCTAAGTTTAAGCGTCATGGGTGCAAAGTTCTAAAGTCTATACACTCCATTCTGAAGTTTGTACATTCGTTCCAAGCCTATACATTCATAAGTCACAAGTCTACACATTCTGAAGTTTGTACATTCATTCCAAGCCTATACATTCATAAGTCACAAGTCTACACATTCTGAAGTCTGTACATTCATTCCAAATCCATACACTCTCCAAGCACAAGTCTATACATTCCATTCTCAAGTCTATACATTGCTAAGACTGCACTCCATCCTCCAAGTCTATACATTCTACCCACCTAAGTCTATACATTCTCTGAGTCTATACGTTCCAAAGTCTATACACTCCATTCCATAGAGTCTATACGTTCCAAAGTCTATACACTCCATTCCATAGAGTCTATACATTGCTAAGTCTGTACGTTCCAAGTCTATACATTCATAAGTCATAAGTCTACACATCTCAAGTCTATACAATGTTAAGTCAACACATTTGTTCTTCATCCATAAGTCTATACAATGCTAAGTCTACACATTCGTTCCTCCAATGTCTAAGCATGCAAAGTCTACGCATCCATTCCCATCACAAGTCTATACACTCCAAAAGTCTGTACATTGCATAAAAATTCTCAAATAAATTCAAAAAAATTCTCAAAATTCTAATAAAAATTCAAAAAAATTCTCAAAATTCTAATAAAAATTCAAAAAAAATTCTCAAAATTCTAATAAAAATTCAAAAAATTCTCAAAACTCCAATAAAAATTCAAAAAAATTCTCAAGTAAATTCAAAAATTCTCAAAATTCCAATCAAAATTCATTTCTCAAAAAAATCCAAATAAATCAAAAAATTCTCAAACTCAAATCAATGTTGTTGAGTATGCTTTATGCATCTTTATATCATGGCTAATGAAATTTTGAGTACAGGTTAAGAAGCTCTTGGTCCCATCAACTGGGCCTCAGCATCCAAGCCCCACGATGACTGCACCTCATTTCTCAGTTCCCACATGCTCATGTTATCACCATCTTCCTGTATGCATCCCTGTATGCATTGTTACTATATGGTATCTACGTTATTATAGCATATCAAGGACCTTGTGGTTCTGGTGAACCTGGAATTTGAGTTCCCCTTCATCAAAAACAATGATAATTTCAAGGGAATCTTGATCACATGGATAGACAGTTGGGTCATTCAAGGTTTGGGACGATGGTTCCACTTTCTGAGTTGATGCATGGACAAACGGGCTTCGGCTTAGTATCAACTCAGAGATTTGGATTCTTGACCAAATCTAGATGGCTTAACAATATTATCCTTGATTATCTTTTATTTTAGTTTGTTTTAATTTTTCTTTTAGCCCAGCATGCATCATGCATCATGTAGGACTTTGAGCTTAATGTTGAAAATCTTCATATTACGCCAATAATGAAGGACGCTCGCTCTTAATTGAGTTGACATAAGATATTCCATTCCAAATCAAGTACTTTATTCTCTTTAAAGCCGTTCAGGCTGGTCCCTTGAAAATCATCCCTTTACTGGATCTTTATCTCAACTCACTTTACTTTTCTACAAATCCACCTTGGTTGTAGCATGTCCACATTGGCTGGTAACCACTCTCCAATGGTGCCTCCCTGTCGTGCCCTCGCGCACATTTTGTTTATCTAGTTTAGTCTCCTTTATCCAGCTAATCGATGCTTTCTTGGAATCATCCGGAGTTGTTTTATTCAGAATCTTAGAAAGATTTCCAAACGCTTAGTGTCAAAAGTATGTCACATCACACCTTGGCATCTACTTATCAGTACGTTCCACCTCATTCCACTTGTTTCACTTTCGCTTCATTCCGTCTCACTCCCTTGCAGAGCAGACGCCAAGGCGGGACAGCTGTAGACACGCCAAAATTGATGCTATGTTGAGTAAATCTCATGTCACCATGTGATACCCCAAAGCGGACTTCAATATTGATTTAATATGAAGTTTTTCTATTTTTCATGAATTAATTGGCATATTTTCTTTGATAATTGAAATTAACGCCCTGATCGAAGGCGTTATTCACATTGACAGCATGGACAAGGGCGCCTCTTTGAAAAATGGACGACTACCAACACGGGCATCATTTTCTGGATTTACTGGAAATTACGGATCGAAAAGGAAATGAAAATTGAAGAATTGATGTCTCTCTAAACGGCGTTGATTATTTGACGTCCGTATGACAGGCGTCAGTTCATCATTTTAAATAAGGAAAGGTAATTGTTTCTATAATTAAATCTAGGAATTTATGACTTTATGGACGTCATTATTTTAATTAACGCCTTTTGTCGTGTCGTCATTTTTAATTAACGCCCTTCAAGGGGTCGTCATTTTCAATTCCGTCTCCCTTTTACCTCCTTCTTTCCAGTAATGATTCTTTCCCCATTTTAAACCTTGTGTTCGACTGGGAAGAGTGTTTCCTGATGGAGGATCATTACCCTGTTTTAATCCTTGTTCTCCAAGGATATTCACCATATAAATACCCCCCTTGGTGTTCCTCGCGCGAGAAGGAGAGGAGCAACAGAGAAAAGGGTGAACGAGAGAACAGAGAAGAGAATTGTTGTGTTGCAGGTCTTTTTTTCTCTTCATCCAAACAAGCTCTCCTTCCGGGCGGTTCTTCCTCCTCTCCAGGCTTCACCCTCTGCTGCAGCAACAATCATATTGAAGCTTTCTCCCTTCACTGCTGCACACACAGTAGAAGGGATCTCTCCCCTTGATTTGTTTTAGCTATTTCATTAAGCATATCATCACCTTGCATCCTTTTCCTCTAGTACTTTGCTAGATCTCACACCACATATATCTTATTTAGCATATGCATTCACATATTTTTCAAACCTTATTGCTCCTCTTAGGGGTTTAAAATCAAAACACACAAGGTGTGTTCATGCTCAAATTGATTGATTTCATGCTCTTAGAACATTGATACTACACCCTTTTGGCTAATCCATATCTTTGCTTGTTTTGTGTGTTCTTACAAGGTAATCAAAGCTAAGAACCCCCTTCATCGGTCGGCCGGTAGAAGGAGGAAGAAAGGATCCACAATCTCACCCGCTCAACATAAGGTACATGCGATCATTCTTTTCTTCTTCGAGGTAACTCCTCTGGCGATCACATTCACCCTTAGCATCCTACGCATGCTCCCATTCATCCCCTTATATTTTCCCTTTTCTTCTTCTTTTTCCTTAAGTGGATTTTTCATAATCTACAATTGGCAGTAGCCTGGAAACTTTTGCGGCGCGGAGGCTCCGCAACCACTTCTTCTTCTTTCGGGGCCAGGCCCCTTTCTCTTCTCTCCTCCGCCCCATCATACACAGGACAGCGGCGGATAGGTAGCAACTGATGGACAGGTTGGGCCCGCTTGGGAACCCACACTTGTTTGAACTTTCTCGGCCTGGGGGCCGACCTTCCTTTGCCATGGTGGCCGATTTCTTCCCTTTCTGCCCTCCTTCCAGCGAGGGCCTGGTATGTGTTGCGGACAGGGATGGTGGGGATGACTTGGTCCGGAACTATCCGTGTGTTGCGTCCGGTGAGGAAGACGCGCATGCCACCCACCATCATGGACTTCCTGGACTGAGATAGAGTCCCGGTAATCACAGCCGCACTCCTTTGGATTTGCCGGCGTTGACGTCCTCGAGGGTGCTTGTGTAAAAAAAAGGGGTGGGCCCCACGTATGGCGTGGTGCACCAGACAACTAGCGGTCGGGCCGGACTCTTGGATGAGTCGTTGCAGCAATGAGCCTTCAGAGGCTTCACCCTCCCCATAGCTTCCTCGACAGGTTCCGGGGCTTCAATTTCCAGCATGTCCACGAAGGCCAACCCCAAGAAGTTGGGGAAGCCGACGGTGGCAGGGAAGCTACCGAACTCCATGGGCACCGCTAGGTACCCTTGTGCATGCCCAGCAACGATCGAAGGACCGAAGCCGACGCCAGTCAATCCAGTTGTTATCATCGTTCGCCTGTAAAGACAAACAAGCCAACGATCAGTAGCCTTTGAGAGGGCCTCGAAGCCCAAGTATCTCAGAAAAGAGATGAAAGGTGACACTGGTCCCACCGGGCGTGCCAGACTGTTTGCGATGGGTTTTATTAATCTTTCTTTTTATTTTATGTATATATATATATATATCTTATTTCACGTGTCGATCAACCAATTAACTAACTGGTAATTAACTGACTGATTGACGGCGCGGGTGTGCCAGTCACGTACGTGACAAGTTTATTATGCGCTCATCTTGACCCGTATCGAGCGAAAGTGAGGTTTGGTCGGGACCAGCAGTCCGCCACACCATAAAGGCTGTGGCGTTAATTACATCCCCCGCGAGGAGGGAACACCTTTGATTAATTGCCGAGATAGTGGGCTGTCGAGGCTGGAATAAAAGATGTGACGTTATGAACATGACAAAATCACGTGAGATGCATCTATCTATCATGCAAGAGAGGCATGGTTTATTGAATTGGAGACCCTCGATACGTGGCGGAGGACGTAAGTCCGAAGACGACCATCGCTCATAGCGGGGACTTTCGATCGGGCATAACCCGGCCTTCTGTCAATGCCATTTGATACACCCGAGGGTTGATGCAAGCATGCATGCATGATGATGATAACTATGCTAAGCATGGCAACAGAATTATGAGAGCGAACAAAGCTCAATCACACTTATTAATCTCCGCCAAGTGAGGCAAGGATAGTAGCACAAGCCTGATAGTAAAAGTAAAGTACTAATACACATGATAGCCAACTGATAGAAAGGTTATTCGGAGCATGAAAAGCCCTTGCCTTTTTCAGTCTATTGCTAATTAGGGTTGCCAATATCGACCACGGGAGGCCAGGATTACCCCGAGAGCGAGCAAAGGATCAGAACGGCGTAACGACTTGAAACGGCGCCAGAAAACGTAGGTATAGGACTTAAAACGATGCGGGGACTGTAGGTGAATGAGGAGGTTAAGACGGCGCCACCCGTTTGCGGCGCGCCAGAAAGGGGCGCGCCGGGAAGGGCGCGCCGTTTTAATGCACGCCGTTTTAAGGCGCGCCGTATGCAAACGGCACCGACTTAACCCGATCTTATGGAAACCGAGGTTTTATTCATTTTTTTTGGGTTTATTAAAATACTTTAGGAAACTTTGAAACTTTATTTAAGTCATTTATTCACAGGATCGGCCCCGGGGCATCCGGGAGCTGAGTCACAGGCTCGCGCGAGGTTCACACTCGAGCGCGGCGATTGTTCCGAGTCAGACTCGTTCGAGCCAAAATTTCGGAAGCATCTCCCCATCCCGGAGGATTGCTGGGGAGAAGCGGGGAATACTCACGTGGCGGAGCAACCCCTAAGAGCCGGGTGGCGCAACGGCGGCCGGCAAATCCGAACGGAAAGGAAAACCCCGAGGCCTAGCCTGCTAGGGGTACCAAGTCCGTGGGCAAGAGTGAACGAATGAGGCGACTCATTATGGGAGCGAAAACCCAGAGGGATAGCCTGCGAGGGGCACGCAACCCGAGTCGACATAATGCTCAAGTTGGGATGACCGATAGAAGGGAGGAAACCCCGAGGGCTAGCCTACAAGGGGCACACAACCCACGGCCACCACAAAGTCCATCAAGGACCATGGATTTAAACTGTAGGGCTTAGCCCCGTTACTGTACACTCAATGGCCTGAAGGGATACCCATCATCGATGGATGAGTTCCTGTCGATCGAGTGGCCAGTGTAGAAGATTAGGGGAATATCCCCCTCCCCGGGTACTGGAGCGATGCTACAGAGCAGACTCCCGAACGTTAAAATGCGAACGAAGTGGAAAGAGCGGCGCAAAACATCGCTTGACGACAAGTGGACAAACGAGGTGTTAGACATATATTAGAACAGTGAAGCTCGTTGGCTGAATGAGTTAATACTTATATGTTATATGATTATCATATAGATATGGGGAAGGGACATATATATCATGCTCGCAAAAACTAACAGGGGCTCGACACAGGACGAAATGGAACGACAGAAGCGATCTTCCTCTCCCCTCTGGCCTATGAGGAAGGGCACAGGGGAGGGGAAGGGTTCGCTCCCTAGACAGGGGTAGACAGAGATATGCACACAAGTGCGTCTCTAGCCACAAAACCCATAGCACACATAGTGCAGAGCTCGACCATTGCATTGGAATAGAGAGAGAGAAACCCCGGGGAGGGGGGAGAACGATTCATGTAGCCCAAGGGCATATATAGCATCGGGAAAATGGATCCGGGAACTATGCACGCCGGGAAACCATTAAATGCACATTTGAGAAGAAATTAGAGAGAGCATGAAAGATAGATACGGCACCAGGCACAATCGCATTTCATTCATTCAATGAACGATAGGTAGATGTACACAGCATATATTCCGGCACCGACGTTGTCGCTCGGCCGCCGTTTACATTCATAGAAGAAGAATGTTGCAGGTGAAGAGAAAGAACAGCGATAATGGTGAGGGGGGGAGGCCAGGCTCGTATCATCGCCCCTCCCCCCTCTCACTTACATTATATCAGGAGAAGGAAACAAAGAAGAAAGGGGGAATCGACTGGAGGAAAACACACGGAAGCCCACCTAAACCCTTTCTCTAGAACAGAGTATCGGACCACAGGCTTCTCTTCTCCGGCTCCAGAGATATTCAGACGAGCAGACGAGGAAGGCGGCGGCGAGGACCCTCAGTGGAAACCCTACTTCTCCCCTAAGGCTTTTCTCTCTCAAACGAGTGGTCCCTCTCCCTTCATATTGGCTCTCTTCTATTCTCTTCTCTTTTTCTCTCCGTTTGTTCTCTCCTTTTTTTTGTTCTCTCCCCCTTCTTCATTTCGAAGGCAGGGTGTATATGTAGCCTTCATTAATCCGGTGCCCTGGGAAGGGGTGCGCCGGATTTAACGGCGCCGGGGAACACGTCCCCGATTGGAATTGGCGCACTGGATTTGGCGGCGCCATATTAAGGGGCGCCGACATCCCTTTTGTGCCGATTTAGCTTGTTCGCTCGACGCGGGTTAGCCAGTGGGCCTAGGGATGGTTCCGGAGGCTTCCGTTGACTGTTCCTGTTGCCCTAGTTCTTGGAGAACCCTGGCGGGTGTTGACGAAGCTCTCCGCGCGGTGAAAGACCTTGCTCGGAACCTTGTGTGCATTTGGCCCGAGCATACGCTCTCCTGCCGGTACGGCTTTCGGCACCATGATTTGTGCTTCTGGCTCAGACGGACCTGCGCTCGAAGCTTCTTTACGGGATGGCATTGCTTCCGGGCTAATTCCGCCTTGAATGGCGACCTATCGGCCACTAACGGGCCAACTATGGCGAGAAGCCGAACCCGTGTAGGGTGATCGGGGCCTTCTGCTGACAGAACCTTCGGCCCCTTGTTGTGAACGGCCGAGGATGTTCTTCCTCCTTAGGAGAGTCACCGGGTAGACCATCATCCTTGGTCGGGTGAGGGATGTGGGGTAGCGACATGATGGAATCGATGCCGGATCATTAGGCAGGCTTGGTCGCACTGCCAGTTGGTTGTGGATTCATCTCGACTCTCTTGAGGTGAAGTCCCCGGTGCTCACTTCAAGGTGACTCGGGGCTCTGGCAGCTTGAGGAATCTTTAGTAAGCTGATCTTCATCGGCTTCTGTGCTTCAGTGGGCTGTATCATTCATCTTTGCGGCTTGGTCGCCGAAGGATCATATTTTGAGTGCCAACAGGTCCACCCCGACTTAGGGGCATTTGAAGAAGGAGTATACCCTAGTCTCGGGGTCCTTGAAGCAACATGCCCCCCCGGGGGGCATCTGAAGCAGAACGAACAACATTCCCCGGCTTTGGGGGCGTATGAAGAAAGGAATACACCCCTATATGGGAGCACATAAGCAAAGAAGAAGAATTCACCCCGCCTTGGGGATGTAAGAAGCAAGAATTACACCCCGCTGTGGGGGCATTGGAAGTAGAAATACACCCCACCCTGGGGGCACTAGAAGTAGAATACGCCCAGGCCTTGGGGCATAAGAAGCAAGGAATCTACCCCGTCATGGGGGCATAAGAGGCGAGAAACTGCACCCCATGCCGGGGGGCATATGAAGAGAAATACACCCCGCCTTGAGGGGTAAAAGAAGCAGAATCTACCCCGGTCTGGGGGCATAAGAAGCAGAAGATACGCCCTGTGCCAAGGGCATACGAAGAGAAATATCCCCCATTCTCGGGCACAAGAGGCAGAAGAATCCACCCCGGCATGGGGGCGTAAGAAACAAAAGACACACCCCAACCCGGGGGCATACAAATAAAAAACCACACCCCGCCTTGGGTGCATAAGAAGCAAACATACCCCGCCGTCGGGGGGTGGAAGAAGAAGAAGCATACCTCGGCCATTGGGGCATAAAGAGTAAAAGAATACACCCCACCTTGGGGGCATCAGAAGCAGCAATACACCCCACATTGGGGGCATCAGAAGCAGCAATATGCCCCACCTTGGGTGCACAAGAAGCAAACATCCCCCAGTGTGTCAGGGTAGAAGAAGAAGAATCCACCCCGCTCTGGGGCATAAGAAGCAAAAGATACACCCCGCTCTTGGGGGCACACGATGAGAATACACCCCGACTCGGGGGCATGTGAGAAGAATCTACCCCGACCTGAGGGCATAAGAAGAAATAGAGTTGCACCCCAGCCTAGGGACGCATGAAGAGAATCCACCCCGACTTAGGGGCACATAAAGCAAAAGTTACACCCCGGCTTAAGGGCATTTGACGAAGAAATGTACCCCCGCCATGGGAGCATAAGAAGCAACAAAGTTTCACCCCGACCTAGGGGCATAAAGATCAAAAGAATGCACCCTGGCTTAAGGGCTTTTAAAGAAGAAATATACCCCGCCATGGGGGCATAAGAAGCAGAAGACATGCCCCGTATTAGGGGCGTACGAAGAGAAGTACACGCTCCGCCCGGGGTGCATAAGAAGCAAAACACACCCTGACTCGGGGGACATATGAAGAAAAGAATACACCCCGGCTTAGAGGTATTTGAAGAAGAAACACACCTCGCCTGGGGGGCATAGAAGCCATAAAAGATACACTCCGCCATGAGGGCATATGAGACAAAGAATACACCCTGGCTTAGGGGAGTACGAAGAGAAATATACCCCACTCTGGGGCAGAAGAAGCAGAAGAATCTACCCCGTTCGGGGGCACAACAAGAAGCAGAGTTACACCCTGACCTGGGGGCACATGAAGAGAAGTATATCCTGCCATAGGGGCGTATAAAAGGAAAGAGAGCGAGAATACACCCCCGTCTAGGGGCACAGAAGCAAAGAGACCTACATCCCGACCTAGGAGCATATGAAGAAAAGTATACCCCGCTTAAGGGGCATTTGAAGAAGCAACTTGCCCCGTCACGGGGGCATGGAAGCCATGAAGAATTCACCCCGGCTTAGGGGTATTCGAAAAATCTACCCCGGCTTAGGGGCACCTGAAGAAGAAACACCCTGACCTGGGGGCATGAGAAGAAAGACTATACCCTGCCTGGGGGCACACAAAGAAAGAAGCACCCCCCGACTTAGGGGCATTTGAAGAAGAAACATATCCTGACATGGGGGCATATGGAGAAAAGCATACATCCCGTCTTGGGGGCACAAGAAGCAGAAGAACTCACCCCGGCCTAAAGGGCACGCGAAGAAAGAAACACGCGTCCTGCCTTGGGTGCACAAAAAGTGAAACACACCCCGGCCTAGGGGCATACAAAAAAAATACACTCCGCCCAGGATGCACAAGAAGCAAATACACCTCGCCTGGGGGCACAGAAGTAAAGAAGTAGAATCCACCCCGGCCAGGGGGCATAAGAAGCATGAAGTTACACCCTGATTCGAGGGTATGCAAAGAAGAAACACATCCTGCCTTGGGTGCACAGGAAGCCAGAAATACACCCCATATGGGGGCATACGAAACAAAAAAAGAAGCACACCACGCCATGGGGGCACACGAAGAAAGAAACACCCTCCGCCCTGGGCGCATAAGAAGCAGAAAAGTCTACCCCGATGTAGGGGCATAAGAAGCAAGAGTACACCCCGAGCTAGTGGGAATATAAAGAAAGAAACTACACCCCACTCCGGGGGGGCATATGAAGAGAAATACGCCCTATCTTGAGGGGTAGAAGAAGTAGAATCCACCCCGGTCTAGGGGCATTAGAAGCAAAATGCACCCCGTTCTAGGGGCATAAGAAATGAAGAACACAGTCCCGCTCTAGGGGCATTTGAAGAAGAAACATACACCCCGCCTGGGGGCTTGGAAGCCATGAAGTATTCACCCCGGCTTAGGGGTGTTCAAAAAAATCTGCCCCGATTTAGAGGCATTTGAAGAAGAACTACACCCCGCGATAGGGGCATGAGAAGCAAAGACTATACCCTGCTTAGGGGCATTCGAAGAGAAATATACCCCACTCCGGGGCATAAGAAGCAGAAGTTACACCCCGTCTGGGGGCCTAGAAGCCATGAAAGATACACCCCGCTTGGGGGCACAGAAGAAAAGTTACACCCCAAGCTGGGGGCACATCAAGAGAAATACACCCCAGTCCGGGGGCATTAATGAGAAAGGAAGAGCGGAACAAAAGAACAGCCATGAGGTGGACATGGTCTTTGAACCTGCCTCTTCACATAAAAGAAGAAGAGAAGAAAAGAGAGAAAAGACACATGAAGCAGACGTGGTCTTCGAACCCGCCTCTTCACACAAAAGAAGAAGAGAAGAAAAGAGAGAAAAGACACATGAGGCAGATGTGGTCTTCAAACCCGCCTCTTTACATAAAAGAAGAAGAGAAGAAAAGAGAGAAAAGACACATGAGGCAGACGGGGTCTTCGAACCCGCCTCTTTACATAAAAGAAGAAGAGAAGAAAAGGAAGTGAGCCTTAAGGCAGACATGGTCTTTCAACCTTCCGCCTTTGGCCACCCAACAAAATCAAGAGACCTTTCCTATTGTCGGCACCATGACCTTCCATCTAGGTCGATGCATCAACACATTGTCAGCATCATGACTCCTTCATCTAGGTTGGCACATAAACCAATTGCCAGTGACACTCTCGCCATCTAAGCCGACAAATATCTCACCTTCGGCCTTTGGGCCACTAAAAAAAAAGAATAAACCTTTCAATTTGGTTCGGATCCTTCTCCGACCAGAGAATCAAAGAATCAACCCTTCACTTTGGTTCAGATCCTTTCCCCGGCCAGAGAATTAAAGAATCAACCTTTCACTTTGGTTCGGATCCTTCCCCGGCCAGAGAATTAAAGAATCAACCCTTCACTTTGGTTCGGATCCTTTCCCGACCAGAGAATTAAAGAATCAACCCTTCACTTTGGTTCGGATCCTTTCCCGACCCGAGCATTAAAGAATCAACTTTTCACTTTGGTTTGGATCCTTTCCAGGCCAGAGAATTAAAGAATCAACCCTTCACTTTGGTTCGGATCCTTTCCCCGGCCAGAGAATTGAAGAATCAACCTTTCACTTTGGTTCGGATCCTTTCCCGACTAGAGAATTAAAGAATCAACTTTTCACTTTGGTTTGGATCCTTTCCCGACCAGAGAATTAAAGAATCAACCCTTCACTCTGGTTCGGATCCTTCCCCGACCAGAGAATTAAAGAATCAACCTTTCACTTTGGTTCGAATCCTTTCCCGACCAGAGAATTAAAGAATCAACTTTTCACTTTGGTTCGGATCCTTTCCCGACCAGAGAATTAAAGAATCAACCATTCACTTTGGTTCGGATCCTTTCCCGACCAGAGAATTAAAGAATCAACTTTTCACTTTGGTTTGGATCCTTTCCTGGCCAGAGAATTAAAGAATGAACCCTTCACTTTGGTTTGGATCCTTTCCCCGACCAGAGAATTGAAGAATCAACCTTTCACTTTGGTTCAGATCTTTTCCCGGCCAGAGAATTAAAGAATCAACTTTTCACTTTGATTCAGATCCTTCCCCGGCCAGAGAATTAAAGAATCAACCTTTCACTCTGGTTCAGATCCTTCCCCGGCCAGAGAATCAAAGAATAGACCTTTCACTTTGGTCCGGATCCCTTCCCCTGCCAGAGAACAAAAAGATACCCTTTTCTTCGGCTCTCACATCCCGCTACCCGACGCCCTTCGGCTCAGCCATTTCGGCCAAGGCCCACTATCAGGATTAATCCATCCGTTCCACCGTGCTCTCCGATATCTTTCGACTTTATAACCAACTTCTAACATCTCTCGACTTGTTAGCCCGCTCCCAATATCTCTTGGCTTCTAGCCTACTTTTTGATTTCCCAACCTCGGCTCTTTGCAGCCCGCTTCTCAGCTTCGGCTTTTATAGCCCGCTTTCCTAACTTCGGCTCTTGTAGCCTGCTTTCCTTCAGCCGCTGTAGCCTGCTTCTCGGCTCTCATAGCCCGCTTTCCAACTTCGGCTCTTTGCAGCCCGCTTCCCAATTTTGGCTCTTGTAGCCTGCTTCCCAAACTTCGGCTCTTCGCATCCCACTTTTCAGCTTCGGCTTTTGTAGCCCGCTCTCCCAATCTTGGCCTTTGTAGCCTGCTTCCGGGCTCTTGTAGCCTACTTTCCCAATTTTGTCTTGTAACCCGCTTCCCCAACATTTCGGCTCTTGTAGCCCACATACCTTTTACTTTTGTAGCCTGCTTCCCAGAATTCGGCCTTCACGGTCCGCTTCCCATAACTTCGGCTCTTGCAGCCCGCTTTCCCAATTTCGGCTTCTGTAGCCCGCTTCACCAACCTTTGGCCTTTGTAGCCTGCTTCCGGGCCCTCGTAGCCTACTTTCCCAATTTTGGCTCTTGCAGCCTGCTTCCCAATACCTTGGGCTCTGGTAGCCTACTTCCCAGAATTTGGCCTTCACGGCCTGCTTCCCGTAACTTCGGCTCTGGCAGCCCGCTTCCCAATACCCTTGGCTCTTGTAGCCTGCTTCCCAATTTCGACTCTTACAGCCCGCCTCCCAATACCCATGGCTCTTGTAGCCTGCTTCCCAATTTTGGCTCTTGTAGCCCACTTCCCAATATCTTTGGCTCTTGCAGCTCGCTTCCCTAGTTTCCTTTTGACCCTATGCGATCTGCTTCCCTAATACCTTTACTACCACTTACAAGATACATATACGTAACGACAGTATGTTCTTACGCAAAAAAAAAAAGAAAAAAAAAGATAAAAAAATGCTTGGTTGCCTTGTTTGCATGCCTGCTTATAATATAGAATAATACAATTCCTCAGAATTTTCTAGGACCACGTTTCCTTGCTAAATAATAATGTTGCCCCGATTTCGGATGCACGTGCGTCGCGGCGTACGCTGGAAAGGAACCCAATTATGGCGGGCGCACACGTCAAGGGGAAGAGTCATGACTAAATTGCTAAGCCCAACTCACAAAATAAACCTGAGGCAACACTCCCCCACCCTGCACTCAATGTGTCTAATGGTCTTCGACCATAGGGATTGCCCTACTTTCTTCTTAGCACTCTACGGATGCTTGAATTTCTACACTTGCGTGAATGGTAATCGTGAGGAAAAAGTTACCCACCCCCACTTAAAAAAAATGATGATACAAAATAAAAAGAGAGAAACGTGAATCTGAGTAGCCGGGAATCCCCATTGAGACACATGAGGAGACTCGCGCAAAATGGTGAAGCGAATTTCAATAAGGATGAGGCCTAGTAGCCGGGAATCCCCATTGAGACACATGAGAAAACTCGCGTCAAACTGTGGAATCCGCAATAGAATTACAATAAGGATGAATCCTAGTAGTCGGGAATCCCCATTGAGACACATGAGGAGACTCGCGCCGAACGGTGAAATCCGCTACCAAAAGAAATAGATGGGGGCTGTGCGAAGCTACCCAAATCGAGAGCCTGAAACTCCTGTGTAGGCGCTAGAGTAATCCTCGAAGTGTTGCTTAGAAAACCTGCATATCCCTGTGTTTAGGGCCTTTTGCTCACACGTTTGCTCCTCCACTCCACAAAGAGTTGCCTTGGGTGAAATACGTGAATTTAAGCTATGCACGCAAGACATGCGATATCCTCTTGACGGGTGCACCACCCCTTAGCTGTGCCTTCTGTCCCGCACCGTGTCTACGAATTATAGGCGATGTCCGTATCCCATCCCCTATAGAAGGAGTTGTCTTATTTATACTTATGTTATGCCTACTGACGAATGCATGCATGCTTGAATAAAGAAATAAAAAAATAAAAAAAAATAAAAAATAAACTCAATTTCGGCTATCGTAGCCTGCTTTCCCAGTTCTGGCTCGTACAGCCCAATCTTGGCCCTCACAGCCTACTTCCTACCCTTGCGGCTCGCTAATCTCCCAACTTATGCTTCTATAGTCCGCTTCCCCAATCTGGGCTCTCGCAGCCTGCTCCCCAATTTCAGCTTTTGTGGTCAGCTTCCCAACTTTGGCTCTGGTAGCCCGCTTCCCCGATTTCAGCCTTCATGGCCTACTTCCGCAACACCGATTCTGGCCCTTGCGGTCCACTTTCTCGGGTTCAAATTTCACAGACGGTGCTCCCGGCGCATTAAAGAACATCAAATCCTTTCACTCTAGATCGGACCTTCTGTCCGGCTAGAGAACAAAAAGACCATTTCCACTCTAGATCGGACCTTCTGTCTAGCTAGAGAACAAACCGACCCCTCCACTCTAGATCGGACCTCATGTCCGACTGTAGAATAAAAATATTCCTTTCACTTTGGTTCGGACCTGTCACCCTGCCAGAGAATAAAAAGACCCTTTCACTCTAGATCGGACCTTCCGTCTGACTAGAAAACAAAAAGACCCCTTCACTTTGGTTCGGACCTGCCGCCCAGCCAGAGAACAAAAAGACCATTTCCACTCTAGATTGGACCTTCTGTCCAGCTAGAGAACAAACATACCCTCCATTCTAGATCGGACCTCCTGTCCGGCTAGAGAATAAAAAGATTCTCTCCACTCCAGATCGGACCTTCCGTCCGGCTAGAGAATAAAAAGATTCCTTTCACTTTGGTTCGGACCCGCCATCCAGCCAGAGAATAAAAAGATTATTTCCACTCTAGATCAGACCTTCCGTCCTGCTAGAGAATAAAAAGATCCCTCTCACTTTGGTTCGGGCCTACCACCCAGCTAGAGAACAAATAGACCACTCCACTCCAGATCGGACCTTTTGCCCGGCTAGAGAATAAAAAGATTCCGTTCACTTTGGTTTGGACCTTCCGTCTGGTTAGAGAATAAACATATCCTTGTCACTTCAGCCCGGACTCTCCACACATCCGAAGAATAAGGGACTCCCTTTCTCTGATCTGGCTCGTAGACTTTCCGTCCAATTGGAGAACTAAAAGACCTTTATTGGCCGGTTCCCCCAGCGTGTTAAAGAACAAAACAACCTTTCACCCTGGCCCGAGCCTGCCATTCGGGTAAGGAATCATCCCCTTATACTTGCGCTAACACTAGCCCGTGTCAGCGACTTGACCATCTCTCCCTCCCTTAGGGGTGACAAATACCCCTTTTGATTTGGACCTTCCGTCCATATCATGGAATCAACAAACTCTTCTCTCCGTCCCTTCGGGTGATGAATACCCCTTTGACTTGGACCTACTGTCTAGGTCATTGAATGAACAGACTTCTCTCTCTATCCCTTCGGGTGACGAACATCCCTTTTGATTCGGACCTTTCGTCTGGGTCACTAAATGAATAAACACTCCTCTCCGTCCCTTCGGGTTACGAATATCCCTTTTGAATCGACAAACTCCTCTCTCCGTCCCTTCGGGTGATGAATATCCCTTTTGATTCAGACCTTCCACCCAAGTCATTGAATCAATAAACTCTTCTCTCTGTCCCTTTCGGGTGACAAATACCCCTTTTTGATTTGGACCTGTCATCCAGACATTTAAAAAAATAAACCCTTCTTTTCCGCCCTCATAGCCCACTATCCACAACCTCGGCTTCTATATCCCGCTTTCCAATAGCTTTGGCATTCATAGCCCACTTCCTGGTGTGAGCGACGTCACGCGGTTCGGGGAAGAGCGGAGAAGACGCGGAGCGCGCGCGGGCTCTTCTTTTTTTGTTTGGTGTTTGTTTGCTGCAACACAGAAATAAGAGAAGAGAGAGAAGGGGCCACCACGGGAGATTGCTCCGGCGGGGCGAGCGGGACAAGTGTGATATAGCAAGATATGGGGGTTAAACGGCCATAGCGGGAAGTGACTCGCCGCGGCCTCGGGGGGACGGGAATGGTGCAAAAATTAAATAACAAGAATTGAAACGGCCATTGGGGAAGTGACTCGCCGCGGCCTCGAGAATATGAGCAGATAATAAGATGACAGAATATAGAGAGAATACAAAGAGCGGGAATTTAAACGGCCATTGGGGAAGTGACTCGCCGCGGCCTCGAGAACACAAACAGATAAGAATATAACGTATAAGAACGTGAATTTAAACGGCCATTGGGGAAGTGACTCGCCGCGGCCTCGAGAACACGAATAGATAAGAATATAACATATAAAATTGGGGAATTGAAACGGCCATTCAGGTTGTTTCTCCCCTCTGTAAACTTTTCAAGCACCTTTTCTTTGTCCTCAATCTCCTTCTGAAATTCATTGCATTGGTCCTGGAGTTCCTGATTAACTGTTCTAACTGCCTCATATTTTTCAGCCATCAGTCTAATCTCTCCTTTAGACTCTTCAGCTTTACACTTCAGCTCATCTATTCTAGCTAGATTCTCTTCTCTTTCCATTCTCAACCTCTCAATCTCACCTTTAACCTGATCTAGCTCAGTGGCCATCTCCTTGGTTTTCATGCTATTAGTGACAATAGAAGAGTGTTCTTCAGACAGAGAATGAAACTTACGTCTAAGCATTCTATGCTCCTTGTTTAAACAATTATATTTACTTAACAGGTCGCCATAGGCGTCCTCCCAATCATCCAAAGTAAAATTCTCAAATAAATTTGTTACCTCTTTCTCATGGTCGGCCATGAGGCAGGTCTTCTCTTCATTTTCACTGGACGAAGTGGCTTCTGGGTCCTCCTCCTCATCGCTCCATGTGCACAGCATGGCCTTCTTCTTCTTGTGCACCACATTCCTCTGGTGTCCTGGAGCCTTAGCTTGTAGCTCTGGACATTCACTTTTCATGTGACCGAATTTCTGACAATGATAGCAAGTGATCTTCTTAGCAGACCGGTTCTTCTCAAATCTTCGTTCAGGAGACTTCATTGCAGCATTAAATTTCTTCCTCCTGTAGAATTTTCCTTTTGTTCTTAGGAACTTTCTGAACTGCCTGGTGAGCATAGCTCGCTCATCCTTGTCCAAGTCTGAGAATCCATCAGACCCTTCGCTGCTATCATCACTGCTGCTGCTGCTGCTGTTGTTGCTCTTCTTAGTATGTCGTGAAACCTTCAGAGCAACATTCTTTCCCTTTCTGTCATGCCCATCGTTTCCTCGTGTGAAATTCATTTCATGGGTCATGAGAGAACCAATCAGCTGGGTTACTGTCATGGTGGATAAATCTCTTGATTCCTCTATTACAGTCACCTTGGTATCCCAGACGGGAGTTAGAGACCTAAGGATCTTCCTGACTATGTCTTCTTGTTGAATATCCTTTCCAAGGCCTTTCAGACTGTTGATGATCACAGATAATCTGGCATACATTTCTGTGATCGGCTCCTCTGGCTTCATCTTAAATAACTCATATTGAGTTGTAAGTATGTTGATCTTGGTAGCCTTCACCTGAGATGTGCCCTCATGAATTAACTGCAAATCATCCCACATATTCTTTGCAGTCTTGCACGCTGAGATCCTTGAATATTCTTCCGGATGGACGGCGCACTGTATGATGTTAAGAGCTGTCCAATTCAGTGCGGAGAGTTTGACCTGATCTTCTGTCCACATATCTTCATTCGGTGGAAGGGTGTATGGACCATCTGTAATGACTTTCCATAGCTTGTTGCTTTGGGCCCTGATAAAGACCTCCATCCTGTTCTTCCAGAAGAAGTAATTATTACCATCAAAGAAAGGGGGGCGGGTGATAGACTGCCCATCAGCTATGAAACTGCGCGGACCATTGGATCCGTTTCCCTGGCCGTTGGACCACATTCTGGGAAAAAACCTGCTCTGATACCAAGTGATAAGTACAATATGAAGTGATCTAGAAGGGGAGGGGATGAATAGATCACTTTTTTCGTAGATTTAAATTATTGCAGAGTATATTGCTAAACGGAGCTAACCTCGAGTTTTGACTATCGTAAAAGATGCAGTGCAGTTAATAGCTCAAGCAAATAGAAGGCATACCACAATATTATCACGATCAATCACACAAGGGCTCAGAGGATTTTAAGGTGGTTCGGTCCTTCAGACCTACATCCACCCCACACTCAACCTGAGTGTGGCTTCACTAAAGGCTGGGCAACACAGCTTGCCAAACAACTGCTGATACACAGCTTCCCAGGAGAACAACCTCTCCTCTTCCTCCTACCCGGAGGGAACCTCTAGCGATCAGCAGTCACTAGAACCCAGAGACTCACGTCTCTCTTCCTCTTTACCAAGAGGGAAACCCCACTAGTAGCAGCCCTGCTATTAGTGAACCAGAGGTCGAAGACCCCTCTTCCTCCCAACTCGGAGGGTACCTACAAGCAGCTCACCTGCTGCTTGCAAACCGGAGATTGACTCTCCCTACTCCTGATCTCACAGGAGGACCCCGACCTCAGTCCAGAAGATCGGAAACACAAACAATAACGGTTGAAGAAAGATAAGAACAAGAAACGAAAAATACGAACGAAGGAAATCAAAAATGCCAGACAATGGAAACAATGTAGCTCAATATAGAGCAATAGACTTCGGATTTGATCCGCAAGTCAGAACAATTCTTCTGAACACTCTTCTGCTCTCTTTCTATTTCTCTCTGCTATTCCTTTTTTTTTCTTTTCTTTTTCCTGGATCGAAGGGCTCTCTGTTTCCCTGTTTTCTTCTATGCCTCTCTACTTCGATAACTTTCATCTGAGGACGAAGGATTCTATTTATAGCATCAACAGCAGATGGATAGGGCATGAAATGCGTGTGCCTCCCACGCTCGATCCAGAAGTATCCTGTCACGTGCCTTTATCAAATTGGTTCCTCTTGTCTCGGATCACGTGCAGCCCTGGAGTGTGGAATGTTCTTCCTCGGACCTGTAATGAGATTAAGTCCATTAATACGCTGCATGGCTATTAAAACCAAAACTGCATGAGGTATAGTAACAACAACACGACGTGACTATTTCTCGAGATGTCATAAGAACGACACGAGAAATTCTGTAACAGATCAGATATACAGAAGATAATGACACGAGGTGAGGTTATACGCAAGAGAGACACGAGGTTACGAAAGCAAAAACAACACGAGGACAATACGGGCTTACGACAGAAGCCGACATGAAGACTAAAACGAAAGACCAACACGAGGACAGAGTATAAGGAAACGACTCGAGGTGAAAAACAACACGAAGTGAAGTTAGACACGAAGTAAGAAGCAACGACACGAAGTATAGTGGTGACAAACACACACTACACAGAAAAACGACACGAATCATAAAAATAATGCTAAGTGAAGACAGTAATCGACATGCAGTGAGAACAACACGAGGATAGTGAAAACAGCACGAGATGAAAGCAACACGGGCTGATAACGACACAAGGTCGAAACAGTAAATGACACGGGATAACACTGCACGAGGTAAAAACGTCACGAAGACTTAATAATAAAAATGACACGAGGTGGCAATAAAAGAGAACGACATGAAAACAACATGGACTGTAACCGAAACCGACACGAAGTCAAACAGTACAACACGAGGTGTTGTAACCAAGACGAAGTGCCAATCGACCACGAAGACAGTATGCAAAGAAACGACTCGAAGACAGGAATACAAAGGATGACATGGAAACAACACAGTAATCAAAGACTGCACGAGGTGAAAGAACAACACTCAAACAGACGACAACATGGCTAATTCGACACGAGGTGAAAACGCGAAGCAAGAACTACATGATGTTTGAGGAAAAAACAGCACGAAGACAGAACATGAACGAACACACGAAGTGTTACCTCTTTAGCAGTTATTTCATATAAAACCATGGATAACTCAAGTGCAAGATATCTGATCAAAAATAACAAGAACAATTAACATAGTGTTGCTCATCATCAAAATACTTAGGGAAGACACACAATCCAACAATCTCCCCCTTTTTGATGATGGCAACACTATATTAAGTGTGAGAGATAAGTTCAAAAGAGATCAATTCAGGATATTTAATGCAGACAACTTAAAGCATACTTGCTTCCTTACTTCCCTTGATGAAACCTGAACACTCCCCCTCACCTGAACACTCCCCCTCACTCCCCCTGAACACAGCAACAGTTTACCTCAGACTTGATAACTAACTCAATTCTCTCCCCCTTTGACATCATCAAAACTAGGGTCAAATCTGAAGATACAGAGAAGGGAAAATTGCTGACGATAGAGAGAAAACAGGACAGAGTAAGGCAGATAAATGGAGACTATTGAGATGTTTAGTCAATCAAGAAAGCCATTAATTTTATGTGAGGATTTTTGAGGTACAGTTAGTCAGACTGTGCAAAAACTGTGACTAAGGATTTGCTCCATACACAGAACCAGATTCTAAGCAAGTGAGGTACAAGATACCAGTTTGATCAAAATAAGTCTTTACTGAGAGAGTATTATGTAAAACAGCCAGAAGACAATGACCAGTGGTATTGAGAACAAACAAATCAAAAGCTATACTTCAAGTGAGCAGGATCTTTAAAAATGGTCAAGATCAGAGATAAGTCTGTCAAGTACACCTTTGACATTAAGGAGACACCTTGTTTAGAGGCAAGAATCCCCAGTTACTCGGTGGCAGGACCACATTACCCCTTCTGATAAGAAGACAGAGATAGTATTCTAGCTGGTGTTGACATTAAGGTGACACCTTTATCTGAGGCCAGACACCCCAGTTACTAACCAGATATGTACCATAGCTCTGTATGATCAAGACAACTATTAAGACCAGATGATTACTGCCATCTCATGACATGGGAAGCTTTCACTTCATTGATGAAAAACCCAGTTTCTCAATGAGCAGTTAACAAAGTTGATAACCCTTTTATGAATTTTGTTTTTATTTACCAGCTCTTAAAACCTTGTTAATGAAGCTTGAGTCCGTTTGAGAACAATACACCAGATCCAAGGTGATTCAGACTAAAACACACAATACCTCATTTTGGACTCACCATTGACTAAGTAGGTAAGCTGTACTGACTAGATCAGAAGACAGTTACAGTGTATGAAGATTAATCTTGAATTCAGATTTTGATCTCAGTGGGACTAACAGCTGAAAATTCCAACAAGAAATTTGATGAACAGCCTTAAAGAGTAAAGCATCCAACATTTTCTTTTATACACCTAATCAACCTGATTCTCTTATGATGTCAGCAAAATGTCGTTCAGAGTATGTTCAAAATAGGTCAAAGATCAAGACACCTATTATAAATCATCTCCCCCTGAGAACTTGACCCCAATACAGACTTAGCCAAGACAACCCTCAATGCACTTCAAAAAGAACACCATGATGAATATGATAAGCATAATAACACAGGACATGGTATTCAGAAATCAAATCTTCAATCATGAAATTCTGTAAATACCTAGTTCTCTGCGCATAGTGCTAAATTTTTCAGTATCCAGTGGCTTAGTAAAGATATCTGCAATTTGTGAGTTAGTGCCAACATGGATCAACTCAAAAGTTTTCCTTGCTACTTCATCTCGAATAAAATGATGCCTGATTTCAATGTGTTTAGTTCGAGAATGAAGTACAGGATTCTTTGCAATGTTTATTGCACTAGTATTGTCACAAAAGATAGAAGTACAACCTAGCTCAACCGAGTAATCCAGAAGCTGGTGTTTTATCCATATAACCTGTGTGCCACAGCTCCCTGCTGCCACATATTCAGCTTCAGCAGTAGAGAGAGCCACAGAGTGTTGCTTCTTGGATCCCCAAGAGACTAAGCACCCTCCTAGAAATTCGCAGTGACCACTAGTGCTCTTCCTGTCCAATTTACATCCTGCATAATCTGCATCAGTGTATGCAATGAGATCTAAGTTACATGATGCAGGATACCAGAGACCTAGATCATGAGTGGCAGATAAGTATCTAAAGATTCTCTTTACAGCTGCCAGATGCAATTCAGTAGGTCTAGCCTGGTATCTGGCACACATCCCTACACTAAATTGAATGTCGGGCCTGGATGCAGTTAAGTAGAGGAGTGAACCGATCATACCTCTATATAGTTTAGCATCCACCTCTTTACCTTTTTCGTCTGAATCCAGTGAAGAGCTGGTACTCATGGGTGTTGAGATTGTCTTGAGGTTGGTCATTCCAAACCTTTTCAGCATCTCCAGAGTATACTTGGTTTGATTTATGAAACAACCATCCTCCATTTGTTTGACCTGCAGCCCAAGAAAATATTTTAGTTCCCCAACTAGACTCATTTCAAATTCTTGGGACATAGACTCAGAAAAATCTTTACATAATTTTGAGTTGTTAGATCCGAAAATGATATCATCAACATATACCTGGACCACAATTAACTCCTTTCCGAGACTTTTGGTGAAGAGAGTTTGGTCAACCTTACCTCGAGTGTACCCCTTGCTCACAAGGAACTCAGAAAGTCTCTCATACCAGGCTCTGGGAGCCTGCTTCAATCCATAGAGGGCTTTGTTCAACCTAAAAACCATGTTAGGCTGAACAGAGAAATTAAACCCAGGAGGTTGTTCAACATATACCTCTTCCTTCAATAACCCATTTAAGAATGCGCTTTTGACATCCATTTGCTGTAGTCGAATTTTTCTAGAGCATGCAAATGCAAACAGAATTCTTATAGCTTCCATCCTAGCTACTGGTGCATAGGATTCATCAAAATCCACACCAAATTCCTGACTGTAGCCTTGAGCTACAAGTCTTGCTTTGTTTCTAGAGATAGCACCATTTTCATCAATCTTATTTTTGAAGACCCATTTAGTGCCAATGACATGAGTGTTTTCAGGTCTAGGAACTAGTTTCCATACATTATTTTTCTCAAATTGATTTAATTCTTCACCCATGGAGGATACCCAAGAATCATGCTTTAAAGCCTCTTCCACAGTCTTGGGTTCTACCTGAGATGTCAAAGCAGCTAAGTCCTGTTCTTGGACAGTTCTAAAGTGAGACCTTGTCCTAGTGGGATCATGCAAATTACCTATGACATTTTCACTAGGATGATCTTTGTGAAATATTACCTCACCTGAGGGTTCACCTACTTCAGTTGCTTCTTCTTGTTGTAAGTTTTCTGGTTGTGCAGTTTGCTGCATCTCTCCTACTTCAATTTTCTCCAAGAAATCTCCCTCATCAGGTGACTCCCTGTCATCATTTGTCCTTTTGTCAGATAGAACATTCTCATCAAACACCACATGAGGTGTTTCTTCAACAGTTTGCTCATCTTTATTGAAGACTCTGTAAGCCCTAGAGGTTTCTGAATATCCGAGAAAAATTCCAGGAGAGCTTCTTGCTTCAAACTTATCCAAACCATTCTTACCATTATTGTGGATAAAGCATTTGGAACCAAAAATTTTAAAGTAAGAAATGTTTGGCAGCTTACCCTTGAGGAGTTCATAAGGAGTTTTCTTATGAGTAGGTCTTACCAATGCTCGATTTAAAATGTAGCATGCTGTATTTGCAGCTTCTGCCCAAAATCTCCTTGGAAGTCCACTCTCAATTAGCATAGTCCTGGCCATTTCAATTATTGACTTGTTTCTTCTCTCAACAATTCCATTCTGCTCCGGTGTCCTGGGAGAAGAAAATCTGTGAGTCACTCCCTCTCTTGAGCAAAATTCAGAGAACGAAGAGTTTTCAAACTCTCCTCCATGGTCAGACTGAATTGTAATGATATTATGTTCACCTTGCAGTTTGATTTTATTAAAAAGTTCTTCAAAGTGAACAAAAGCATCATTTTTATTTGCTAAACAGAACAACCAGGAAAATCTAGTGAAGTCATCAACTATGACTAGACCATATCTCTTACCTGACAAGCTTTGTATTCGAGTAGGACCAAAGAGATCCATGTGCAAGTGCTGTAGTGGTTTAGATGAGAGACCCTCAGTTCTCAACTTAAAAGTTGCACGAGTCTGTTTACCTTGAGCACAAGCATCACAGAGCTTGGACCCTAACTGGAATTTTATTTTGGGCAAACCTCTGACTAGGTTATAATTAGACAGTTTATTCAAGGTAGACACACTAGCGTGGCCTAGACGCCTATGCCAGTCAAAGGCAACCTGTTCAGAATTAGCAGACAGACACAAGTTTGTTTCAGAATTATCATCAAGATCAACGATGTACACATTATTTACTCTATGACCTTTGAACATGATGTTATCAGAATTCAGCTCAAAAACAGTGCACGAGTTGTGGTCAAAGAGTACCTTGTGTCCTTTGTCACAAAGTTGACTTATACTTACCAAGTTGTGCTGAAGTCCTTCTACAAGATACACATCTTCAATGGAGTTAGTGGAGGACTTACCAACCGTGCCAATTCCAATTATTCTTCCTCTGTTATTTCCTCCGAATTTGACCAAGCCCCCAGACTTCATTTTTAGTTTGCTGAATTTGGACCGGTCTCCTGTCATGTGCCTGCTACAGCCGCTGTCAAGATACCACTTGTTATGCTCAGCTGCCAGGCTGACCTGCAATAATTCAGACAGAGTAATGTGGGACCCAATTCAAATTGGGTCCAAAACCAGTTTTCTGATTATGCAGAAAGCACTTGGGAATCCACATTTGTTTTATAGTTCTCTTCAGTGGATTTATGTGGGTTGATTCTTCCCTTTTGTTATTTCTTGGTGGGTGTTGAATAAGCTTATTCCTATTTGAACTATGCTGTTTCTGAACAAAGACATTGTTGGTTGGCCTCTTAGAAGATGTGCGTGTGTGTTGAGCATAATTCATGTAAGCATTTTTATTCCAATAAAATTTGTGCTGAAACTGATGATCGTTGCCATGCTCTAATTGATAATTAGCATGATGAGTTTTCTTAACAAAACTTTTCGCTATTTTTGTGGCCTCTATAGGACTGGTCCTGTGAGGACCTTTGTTCCACGCCTGCTGTACATGAGCAGTGCTTGTCTCAGGATTTCCTGACTTAGACTGCTGACCAGTGGAGTGAATGAATTTACTGGTCGAAGACTTCATTGTAGAGACAGATTTGGAACCGGATGGTGTTTCCAGTTTCTCCTTGCCTTTGGCGGGGCAGAACGTGATAGTCTTAAATTCAAAGGGTTTTTTACTAGTAGGATTGTATCCTAATCCCTCCCTATTGAAGTTTACCCTCGACCCCAGAAGGACATTCAGGTTGTTTCTCCCCTCTGTAAACTTTTCAAGCACCTTTTCTTTGTCCTCAATCTCCTTCTGAAATTCATTGCATTGGTCCTGGAGTTCCTGATTAACTGTTCTAACTGCCTCATATTTTTCAGCCATCAGTCTAATCTCTCCTTTAGACTCTTCAGCTTTACACTTCAGCTCATCTATTCTAGCTAGATTCTCTTCTCTTTCCATTCTCAACCTCTCAATCTCACCTTTAACCTGATCTAGCTCAGTGGCCATCTCCTTGGTTTTCATGCTATTAGTGACAATAGAAGAGTGTTCTTCAGACAGAGAATGAAACTTACGTCTAAGCATTCTATGCTCCTTGTTTAAACAATTATATTTACTTAACAGGTCGCCATAGGCGTCCTCCCAATCATCCAAAGTAAAATTCTCAAATAAATTTGTTACCTCTTTCTCATGGTCGGCCATGAGGCAGGTCTTCTCTTCATTTTCACTGGACGAAGTGGCTTCTGGGTCCTCCTCCTCATCGCTCCATGTGCACAGCATGGCCTTCTTCTTCTTGTGCACCACATTCCTCTGGTGTCCTGGAGCCTTAGCTTGTAGCTCTGGACATTCACTTTTCATGTGACCGGATTTCTGACAATGATAGCAAGTGATCTTCTTAGCAGACCGGTTCTTCTCAAATCTTCGTTCAGGAGACTTCATTGCAGCATTAAATTTCTTCCTCCTGTAGAATTTTCCTTTTGTTCTTAGGAACTTTCTGAACTGCCTGGTGAGCATAGCTCGCTCATCCTTGTCCAAGTCTGAGAATCCATCAGACCCTTCGCTGCTATCATCACTGCTGCTGCTGCTGCTGTTGTTGCTCTTCTTAGTATGTCGTGAAACCTTCAGAGCAACATTCTTTCCCTTTCTGTCATGCCCATCGTTTCCTCGTGTGAAATTCATTTCATGGGTCATGAGAGAACCAATCAGCTGGGTTACTGTCATGGTGGATAAATCTCTTGATTCCTCTATTACAGTCACCTTGGTATCCCAGACGGGAGTTAGAGACCTAAGGATCTTCCTGACTATGTCTTCTTGTTGAATATCCTTTCCAAGGCCTTTCAGACTGTTGATGATCACAGATAATCTGGCATACATTTCTGTGATCGGCTCCTCTGGCTTCATCTTAAATAACTCATATTGAGTTGTAAGTATGTTGATCTTGGTAGCCTTCACCTGAGATGTGCCCTCATGAATTAACTGCAAATCATCCCACATATTCTTTGCAGTCTTGCACGCTGAGATCCTTGAATATTCTTCCGGATGGACGGCGCACTGTATGATGTTAAGAGCTGTCCAATTCAGTGCGGAGAGTTTGACCTGATCTTCTGTCCACATATCTTCATTCGGTGGAAGGGTGTATGGACCATCTGTAATGACTTTCCATAGCTTGTTGCTTTGGGCCCTGATAAAGACCTCCATCCTGTTCTTCCAGAAGAAGTAATTATTACCATCAAAGAAAGGGGGGCGGGTGATAGACTGCCCATCAGCTATGAAACTGCGCGGACCATTGGATCCGTTTCCCTGGCCGTTGGACCACATTCTGGGAAAAAACCTGCTCTGATACCAAGTGATAAGTACAATATGAAGTGATCTAGAAGGGGAGGGGATGAATAGATCACTTTTTTCGTAGATTTAAATTATTGCAGAGTATATTGCTAAACGGAGCTAACCTCGAGTTTTGACTATCGTAAAAGATGCAGTGCAGTTAATAGCTCAAGCAAATAGAAGGCATACCACAATATTATCACGATCAATCACACAAGGGCTCAGAGGATTTTAAGGTGGTTCGGTCCTTCAGACCTACATCCACCCCACACTCAACCTGAGTGTGGCTTCACTAAAGGCTGGGCAACACAGCTTGCCAAACAACTGCTGATACACAGCTTCCCAGGAGAACAACCTCTCCTCTTCCTCCTACCCGGAGGGAACCTCTAGCGATCAGCAGTCACTAGAACCCAGAGACTCACGTCTCTCTTCCTCTTTACCAAGAGGGAAACCCCACTAGTAGCAGCCCTGCTATTAGTGAACCAGAGGTCGAAGACCCCTCTTCCTCCCAACTCGGAGGGTACCTACAAGCAGCTCACCTGCTGCTTGCAAACCGGAGATTGACTCTCCCTACTCCTGATCTCACAGGAGGACCCCGACCTCAGTCCAGAAGATCGGAAACACAAACAATAACGGTTGAAGAAAGATAAGAACAAGAAACGAAAAATACGAACGAAGGAAATCAAAAATGCCAGACAATGGAAACAATGTAGCTCAATATAGAGCAATAGACTTCGGATTTGATCCGCAAGTCAGAACAATTCTTCTGAACACTCTTCTGCTCTCTTTCTATTTCTCTCTGCTATTCCTTTTTTTTTCTTTTCTTTTTCCTGGATCGAAGGGCTCTCTGTTTCCCTGTTTTCTTCTATGCCTCTCTACTTCGATAACTTTCATCTGAGGACGAAGGATTCTATTTATAGCATCAACAGCAGATGGATAGGGCATGAAATGCGTGTGCCTCCCACGCTCGATCCAGAAGTATCCTGTCACGTGCCTTTATCAAATTGGTTCCTCTTGTCTCGGATCACGTGCAGCCCTGGAGTGTGGAATGTTCTTCCTCGGACCTGTAATGAGATTAAGTCCATTAATACGCTGCATGGCTATTAAAACCAAAACTGCATGAGGTATAGTAACAACAACACGACGTGACTATTTCTCGAGATGTCATAAGAACGACACGAGAAATTCTGTAACAGATCAGATATACAGAAGATAATGACACGAGGTGAGGTTATACGCAAGAGAGACACGAGGTTACGAAAGCAAAAACAACACGAGGACAATACGGGCTTACGACAGAAGCCGACATGAAGACTAAAACGAAAGACCAACACGAGGACAGAGTATAAGGAAACGACTCGAGGTGAAAAACAACACGAAGTGAAGTTAGACACGAAGTAAGAAGCAACGACACGAAGTATAGTGGTGACAAACACACACTACACAGAAAAACGACACGAATCATAAAAATAATGCTAAGTGAAGACAGTAATCGACATGCAGTGAGAACAACACGAGGATAGTGAAAACAGCACGAGATGAAAGCAACACGGGCTGATAACGACACAAGGTCGAAACAGTAAATGACACGGGATAACACTGCACGAGGTAAAAACGTCACGAAGACTTAATAATAAAAACGACACGAGGTGGCAATAAAAGAGAACGACATGAAAACAACATGGACTGTAACCGAAACCGACACGAAGTCAAACAGTACAACACGAGGTGTTGTAACCAAGACGAAGTGCCAATCGACCACGAAGACAGTATGCAAAGAAACGACTCGAAGACAGGAATACAAAGGATGACATGGAAACAACACAGTAATCAAAGACTGCACGAGGTGAAAGAACAACACTCAAACAGACGACAACATGGCTAATTCGACACGAGGTGAAAACGCGAAGCAAGAACTACATGATGTTTGAGGAAAAAACAGCACGAAGACAGAACATGAACGAACACACGAAGTGTTACCTCTTTAGCAGTTATTTCATATAAAACCATGGATAACTCAAGTGCAAGATATCTGATCAAAAATAACAAGAACAATTAACATAGTGTTGCTCATCATCAAAATACTTAGGGAAGACACACAATCCAACACATGTGACTATCATGATGTATGCATGGTGATGCAGGTGGTGTGGAGGCCCTACCTGGGCATGGGCGATGCTGGCCAGCCCTGGGTTGTAGCAGGTCTTCCTTGTTTCAGGCGGGACGTGTGGGTCCATTGCCTGAACGAGATCGAGCCGCTTCGGCTGAGGCTGGTTATGAGGACGTTGGGGCTGGCCCAGGAGTGGGTTGATGTAGAAGAGCCGGCCCGCATTGGGTGGAAGACTAAGGGGAAGGCGAAGGTTATGGACTGGCGTACGCGCTTCCCAGCACAGTACCAGGACTGGCAGCAGGGCGGGGTCCCAGTGGTGTCCCATATACAGGACAGCACAGACTACATGAGACGGTACCGAGCTACGTACGGGGACCGCCTCTCCTTGGGTGGTATGGCAGGGGTAAGTGAAATGAAACTGCTTCACCTTTCTATATGTATATGCATGTGATACTAACTTACGTGCAATGCAGGATGCTCGTGATACCATGATCGCCGACCTGCGGGCCCAGTTGGCGGACGCCAGGCGACAGTTGGTGGCCATCCGACAGGAGTTGGAGATCCTGGTGAGTTTATGCGATGCATTTTTTTGTGACCTGGATTTTTGATGCTTAGCCTTTGACTGACGTTTGCCCCGTGTTTCAGCGGGCCCACCAGACAGCGGCAGCCGGGACGGCTGGTGGAGCGGGTTCCAGTTCGCGGGGCCCTCCTCCGGAGGTTTCTGCCCTCCAGGAGCAGCTGGCGTATGCAGTGGCTCGGGCTGAGGAGGCCGAGCGTGACCGCGAGGCTCGAGTGAGTGCTTGCCTGACCTTGACTCTCTTCTGGCTGCTTTCCTTCTATCACTGTTGTTCTCTTATGGTGCATGCGTGCTTTGACAGGTGGTCGAGATTCGGGAGGCCCTGGCGCGTGCTGTTCGTGCCGAGCAGGAGCGCGATGCTCGGGTGGCAGAGCGTGACGCCCGAATTGCAGAGCCGGAGGAGGAGCGTCGATGGGAGGCTGAGGAGCTCCCTCACGACGTAGTGGATCTGCGGATCGCCCTCGAGCTGTCGAGAAGAGAGGCGATGAGGGAGAGAGAGGAGAGGGAGAGGGATAGGGAGAGCGTGGAGAGAGAGAGGGAGAGGGATAGGGAGAGAGAGAGGGAGGAGCGACAGCGGGATCAGACCGAGAGGAGGGCTCTAGAGGCCCAGCTGCTGGAGCTCCGATTGAGTCTCGGCACGGCAGAGGGGAGCCTTCGGGAGAGCGAGGAGCGGTACCAGAGGGCGAAGGAACGCGGGGCGCGACTTCGTCAGTCCGGTTCTTTTTCCATGGGCAGCTATCTGGTTTCTTCGGCCAAGGAGCGTCGTCGCGCCTTCGAGGCTGGAGTGCCACCGCAGGGCGAGGCGAGCACGGCTTCTCAGGGTTCGCAGAGGCCCCCTAGGGATCCCCGGCAGAGGAGGGAGGAGAGAGATGACCAGGAGGGTGATGGTGAGAGTTAGAGAGTTACTTGTACACGTCACCCTTCTCACTGTATGATGTACTTTCGGCTATTATATGAAATGGAAATGGCTTTCTTGTGTTGTGTGTACTTTTCTCTCTCCCATACTTTCTTCTTTGCACTGAGTTGTCCTTCGAGGCACGCTCCACGAGACCTTGCCCTGAACAGTGGGGAACTACGCTTTGCATGGGGGGATTCTGTTTCCTTTCTCCCCCTTTTGGGCGTGTCCAGGCGCGAGGACGCGTCTTAATCCTTGAATTCAAATTTAAAGCGTCGGGCGACCTTTCTTCTCCCGTGCCTTACCCGCAAATGAGCCCGCCTTCGACCGAAACTCGCTTGCCCCTTTTTCGTCTTCCTCCTCTTTTGATTGATGGAGTTCGGTGGGCCCGATCATGGTGAAGCTGGAGAGGGACGAGGAACTCCTCACCCGAGGAGGGACGCGCCAGAGCACGGAACGGCGTCCATGGAGGAGGAAGGGCCGCTTCGGGCCCCCGAGGGACCCGAGGGGCCAGATGGCGCCGGAGGAGGTGAACACGGCTCGGTGAGTGCTTGGTTTTCCCCCTCTTTGATCCATTTTTAGTTTTGAAGCAAGCCGTGCGAAGGGGGAAAGGGTTCGGCTAGTGTCGCACTTAAATGATGGACGCGTCCTAGACAGGGGACGCGTTATTTTTGACTGATGTGGGACCCCTTTCTTGGTGCAGGACATGGCAAGGACCCTGGGCCTGGCCGATGAGTGGGCGAGTGCGGACGAGCCGAGCCGCGTCAGGAGGGAGAGTCGTGGCAAGGCGAGGCTCGAGGACTGGCCCGTACGTCTCCCTGGACAGCAAGGGGGTGTACTGGTGCAGGACAGTGCCGACTTCCTGTAGCGGCAGAGAGAGAGTTACGCGGGGCTTCCCCAAGCTGGGGACACGCGTGGCATCGGCGGCTCGCGCGCCCAACTATCAGAGGCTAGGCGGCAGCTGGCCGTCGCTCAACATGAGCTGTCGCTCCTGGTAAGTTACGTGCCGCACTTTTAACTTCAGATTTTGGAGTTTCACTGACGGCCGTTATTTATTTTGTTCCAGCGTGCCCAGCAGACAGCGACGGTGGGGATGATTGGTGGCGCATCTTCCAGTTCCTCGGCCCTTTTTCTCGAGATTGCCTCCCTCCGGGAGCAACTTGCCGGTGCGGTGGCCCGCGCGACCCGGGCGGAAGAGGAGCGTGATGCCTGGGTGGCGACTGTAACAGAGCTGCGGCATCGTGGTGAGGATAGACCTTCTCCAGACATCCTGGAGTTAAGGGTTCTTCTGCAGATGATGAGGAGAGAGGCAGAGAGAGAGAAAGCCGAGAGAAGGTCCGAGCGACAGCGGGATCAGACCGAGAGGAGGGCCTTGGAGGCCCAAGTGAGGGAGCTCCAGCTGGGGCTTCAGACCGTCGTGCAGAGGCTAGGAGGGATGGAGACGCGCTACGAGAGAGCGCGAGAGTTCGGGGAGCGACTCCGCCAGTCCGATCGCTTTGCCACTAGTGGCTTCTTCGCCACGCCAGGGGAGGAGCAGCGAGTCACTGCTGCGGAGCAGGCGCCAAGAGGCGAGGCAGGTGCTGCTGCACGGGGATCCCGGAGGCTTCTGAGGGACCCTCACCTCGGGGGAGAGGAGAGGGACGCCTAGAGGGACGAGCATGGAAATAATGGCAAGAGCTGGCGAGCTAGTGGACCCGCCACCTCTCTATGATTGTAGTGTTTGTGACAGCTTATGTAGAATTATGAATGGAATGATTTGATTTTCTGCTGCTTGTTTGTTCTCTTGTGCGTTCCTTCTTCCCTACACTTCCTTTCCTTTGCACTGTTCCCATGTGATGGGTCTGCCGAGACTCCGCCCCGAGCGGAGAATCGCGTCTTGTTGTGACCATTTTCCACGGGAATCTGCCGTCGAAGTCAATAATGACGGTCCTAGTTTCTTTTCCCGAATGCTGTGTCAAATTTTGCGGACGTCCTCCAAATCATGATAGGGTATCCCTAGACAACATAGGGGCTATTCGTCGTATTCTTCGTCCAGTCAATCGCCCTGTGCGCGCGGTGAAGTGACACACGGGACCGCATGGCAGGTGCCTCATTGCGAGGGCTATCATCAACAGGTGATGGAGGCAATCTTGGCCCGCACTCCTTCCGTTTCTATAAATTCTTGTCCCTTTTATTTTCCCAAGTATATCGAGAGCTAACTCGAGGAGCACAAGTTCTCACGGAAGAGGAGGAGTTTGAAATTCCGAGGGTTGGATGGAGGGCGAATCTTCCCATTCCTCGAAGAGAAGCAGGTCCAGTGGTAGTAGTTCCAGGAGGCTTTCAGACCTTGAAGGGCACTTCAGCGAAAGGGCCCAATCACAACTCGTAAGCCAAGTTTTCTTGCCCTTTTTTCCATTCTTTCTTCCTTTTTTCTGACCAAACCTCACCCCCATTCCTTGTAGGTTGTGATGAAATCACAAATATTATGGGAGTTGGTAGTAGCAGCGTACAGGGGCCTCCCAGATTTTCAGCAGGCGAGGCTAGACGTGATGGGATTTGGCACCTTCCTTCGGATCGAGCCGATCCAGCTCGACCTGGTCCTGATCCAAGCCTTGTGTGAGAGATGGGACCCAGTGAGTTGGGCATTCCTGATGCCCTGGGGGCACATGGTGCCCAGCTTGGAGGATGTGGTCCGGATCACAAGCCTGAAGGTAGAGGGCGAGGCAGTGACCGGAGTCACTTACGCGGACTACAGAGAAGGTGTCCAGAAGTTACTGGGTTTGGACCTAGATGGTCGAAAAAACAGGTCGGTAGCTAGGGCGTCCCTCATGGATGCATTAGGGCTCACCAACACTCGTCGGCGGGACGATGAATCCTCAGAAGAGTTCATGGAAAGGAAGGAAATAGGATGCCGTGCCGTGTACTGCACAGATTTCGGCGACTGGGAAAGATGCAACATAGATTTGAGGAGATTTCTCCTCTTCCTTTTGGGGAGATTGGTACTGAGCTTGAAAGGGCACGGTATCCAATGTTACTTCCTGGAGCTGCTGTCAGACCTTGAAAGAGTAGGGTATTATGCCTGGGGAGCCGCCATGCTGGCACACTTGTTTGCAGGCCTATTCCAAGAAACGGATCGTGAGATGACTGTGAGTGGTTTCACACCATTCATCCAGGTATTTTTTTGGTTTTGCTTGTTTTGTATTTTTTGTGTTTTTGCAAAGTACTGATGACCTGTGCCGAGCAGCTATGGAGCTATTATTACCTCCCTATGGGGAGAGCTCGGCATTGGCGACCCGTGGTCGTGCCGTTAGCCAGGCGGTGGGAACCCATCATGAGTGCGGCACCCCTAACCTACCAACTGATGGTGCTAAGGCGGAAGCTACAGGAGTTCCCTGCAGCGATGGTAAACTGGAGGCCCTACTCAGACATGGTCGATGCCGACCAGCCGTGGGTTCTAGCAAGTCGTGCCCGGTTCGGACGGGAACTGTGGATGCACTGCCTGAATGAAATCGAGCCGCTTCGGCTACGATTAGTTATGAGGACTTTAGGACTGGCTCAAGAATGGGTGGATTCAGCTGCGCCACCTCGTGTCGGGAGAAAGACGCGGGGACCGGTGACCTGCATTGACTGGCGCGTACGATTCCCCGAACAGTATGAGGACTGGCAACGGGGTGGCACGATTGTAGAATCACAGGCGCGGGATAGCGAGGTCTACTTGCGTCTATATAGGACAAAGTACGCAGAACGGTTCCAACCCCGAGGACTTGTGGAGGTAGGTTTTCCCTTTTTCTCTTCTCTTCTTTCTCCTTTTCTTGGTTTTCTGGTGAAAATGCTGACTTGTAAGGCTGCAGGATGTCCGGGATGCCATGATAGCGAATTTACGAACTCGCTTGGCAGAGATGGAACAACAGTCAGGTGATGCCCGCAGAGCTACAAGCGCCTTGGTAGGTGTACAGTACGTTCCTAATTAAAACCCCAGATTCCAGATGTTGGCTGCTAATTCATGCGGTCGTAGCATGCCCAGATTGGCGCGGCTTCCCCGGCGATGGGAGTGGGTGGTGCCTCTTCCAGCTTGTGGATTCCCACCTCAGAACTTGACTTGCTTCATGAGCAACTTGCCCACGCCACGCAGCGTGCTGCGGAGGCAGAAGGGATGCTCTCTATATAGGTAAAAGTTTCAGTGTTGAGTTCTCTTGGTTTACGCCTTATCGCGTATCTGAGATGGTACACTTGGCAGGAAAAGGAGACGGAAGAAGCGCTTGCCAAGGCTGCGCAGAAGGAGGCTAGGATAGCAGAACTGGAGAGGGAACTGCGGCGTCATTCTGATGACGACTCCTCTAGGGATACCGTAGAACTGAGGACACTCTCCAGTTGGAGAGGGAAGACCGTGAGAGAGAACGTGCAGAGAGAGAAAGAGACGCAGAGAGAGAAAGAGCCAACAGATTGACTGAAAGGGAGGAACGAAAGGCCATGGAGGCCCAACTATTCGAACTCCGAATCAGCCTTGGTCTTGCTGAACAGTGGCTGAGAGATGGTGAGGAGCGCTACTGAAGAGCATGAGAGCGTGGCTTTCGTGTTGGTAGCTTCTCTACTGCTTCCGTGGATCAACGCCGGGATGTGGGAATAGGAAGGGGAGTACAGAGCGGTAGGAGTACCACTTTTCGTAGTTGGGTAGCACCTTTAATAGCATTTTGCCCGGATAGTAGTGGGACGAGTAATGCAGAGAGAGAGGGCGGAACTTGATGTAATTTTTTTTGGTTTTTGGAATAAAACACAAGGTTTGGTTTGTTTGTTTTTCACCTATGCTTCAGTTGCCTGAATCCCTGCACATATCACTGAAACAAACAAATCAGAATTTCTGTTCTGACTTGGCCCCCTGCTCAATAAGTAAATGGTCACTGCGACTGTCCTTGATAATTGGTCAAGGGGCCAAGCCTTTATTAATAAAGGCAAGATAAAGATATGATGATGATAAATGCGACAGGCCCGCACACGAATGCAAGTGGTATTAAAGTGAGATGCTGCACGCAAATGCAATCATGCAAAATTGATTTGTTTTCTTTTAATATTTGGCATTTTTTTTGTTGTTTTATAAAAAAGATTTTTGTTTGCAAATATGTACATTTTCTCTTTTCCTCTTTTTTTTGTTTTTATCATTTCAATTTTTTTTTGTTGCTAACGCCCGACAAGCACCCAAATGGCACCTAACCTACGTGAGAACAGGGGTTTCTTACTAACCTCCCAGGTATCCTAAGTGCACATCTAGGTTGATTTGGGCCTCTAGACCCCTCGAATGATGATCCCGCCGGCTAAGACTTACCCTGATGACAATACCATCATGCCATGCTTAGGCTCCCAGTCGCTTCCGACCACAGGGATTCACCCAAAAGGTGTTCGAGGTAAATGATTTGCCCGACCCGGGTCTGTTTCCTCACAACTCTAGATGGTATAAGATGGAACACCCTGGAACCCTAACGACTAACCGCGCGACGCTGACCCGGAATCAGACGCCGTCGCACCCATAGGTGACGCGCTTGCATTGGCCTAAGCCCGAGGTTAAACAAGAAGACGTCAAGGTGGTAAACAGGGGTCTTGACCAGCCAGAAACACGGAGACTCCTTCGCAGCGATAGGTTTTGCTTTTCAAAGTAGGCAACCAAATGTGTATATTAAAATAAGGTCGCAGACCCTAGGTAGTTTTCACCTTTCAGAAACTCCATCGAACTTTCATCTTTAGAGGGAGAAAGAAGAGTGTAGGGGATAAACCTCCTGAGAGGACCGGCAAAGCCGTTAACCCGGCGAGCGAATAAGGGCCCATTAACTCTTTCCTTTCAGATAACTTCGGACCAAATCTCGAGCATTTACATTCCACGGCCCCTTTTATAGATTCAGACTTTTGCTTTGAGGGGTTCCGTTTATCGCACCAGGCACGGTCACGACCAGGCTTTTCTCTTGATTTTGATTTTGTATTTTTTTTTGTGAGGGAGATAAATTCGTTTGACGTTTGTGGGCTCCCTTTTCGTGTGCCTGCGGGGACACTGCCCTCTTCTCGTGCTCTGATCGATGCTCGAGGAAATGGATCCTACTCTTGCCCTTGGGGTTTGAGTTTCGGTTTCTCATGCTCAGCGTTTTAAGGGCGCCGACTGTCTCATTTGGTCGAAGAGAAAAGAATAAAGATTACAGCTTCCGGAGATCTTCTGGGTGGAGCCCCACCGTAGGTGATGCTACCGACTTTTGAATAAAATACATAAGTGAGCACATGTTGGCTTCCTTCGAGCGAGCATAGGCCGACGTGGCCGGACAGGGATCTCCACGGTTCTGGCAAACCAAGACCCGGTGCCTACCAAGCCTTAATGGGCCCTATCCTAACATGAAGGTTAGATGCAGGGACTTAACTACATGGTGACTGCCAGGCATCGGCATTTTGAATTTTCCATATTTTTAGTGGTTTTCAATATTTCTTTGTTTTTGATGTTTTTATCTTTTCATCATCATTTTTTTTATTTGTTTTGTGCTAAGGGTGGTATTTCTTAAGATAAAGCCCATTCCAAGGGTGGGATAACTCGGTTCCTTCGGCGTTGATTAGCTTGTAGGCGTTGCCAGGGTACACGGCTTGAATTACAAATGGTCCTTCCCAATTGGGTTGGAGCTTAGAACGCGGACCTCCAGGTTTGACAAAAATTCTTTTTACGACCATCTCACCGACTTTGAATTTTCTCTCAACGACTTTCTTTTGGTAAAAGCGAGCGAGTCTATTTTGATACACACGCGCGTGTTCGGCAGCGGCCAGTCGCTTCTCATCCAAGAGTTCCAACTGGGCGAGGAGTGAATTACGACGATCGTCGAGGGGAAATTCCTCGTCCAATTGTACCCTGAGAGAAGGGATCAGAGTCTCATATGGGACTACCGCTTCCATACCATAAGTAAGGGCAAATAGAGTCTGCCCGGTGGGGGTACGGATTGAAGTGCGATAGTCCCATAGAGCTTCGATAAGCTTTTCTGGCTAGTCTGAAAACTTACTAGACTCGCAGGTTTTTTTGATGATTTTGAGCAATGTTTTATTGGTGGCCTCCGCTTGGCCATTACCTTGTGGGTAATAAGGCGATGAATGATGCAATGCAATTGCGTACCTTTTGCAGAGGTCCTGTAGGTCCTAAGAAATGAACTGTGGCCCATTGTCGGTGACGATCGTGCTTGGGACGCCGAATCTGGCGAGGATGTTCTTCATGATGAACTTGCAGACTGTTGACGCCTTGATTTTTGCGTAAGCTTCGGCTTCGGGCCATTTGGTGAAGTATTCCATCGCAGTAAGGATGAAAGATTTCTGCTTGGTGAGGGAATTGGGATCACCAAGGGGACCAATGATGTCGAATGCCCACATGGAGAAAGGCCACGGGGAGGATATTGGGTGAAGTGAGGAAGATGGTGAATGGATTTTATCGGCGTGAAGTTGACACTTGACACACCTACGGACATAGACAGCACAATCCTCTTCCATGGTGGGCCAATAAAAGCCTTGGCGAATGATCTTCTTGGCGAGCATCTGACTATTTACATGGCCACCGAACACACCCGAGTGTGTCTCCTCTACACATTCCTAAACCTCATCGTCACCAAGACATCTTAACAGAATACCAGTAAGGCTCCTCCTATAGAGTAGACCTCCAACCAAAGTATATTTCTGAGCCACCCTTCTTATGGCTTTCTTGTCCTCTGTGGTGGCCCCTTCAGGATAAGACTGATCTTGGCAGTATTTGACGATTTCATAGAACCATGGTTTCTCTTCATCAGCCAGTTCTTCTTCGACCTCTGCCAACATGATCTCCCTCTTCTCAAGGATATCTTCCTGCAGGATCTTCCTGATGTGACACCGACCTATGACCTATATTGCAAGCATTCAAGTTTGAGCAGCAGACTCACACTAGCGAGCTCACCCGTATGGCACATACTAGGGCCCGAAGGCAACTAGGCGATGTTGGAGAGGGTCCGAGGTGGGACCATGAGGCTCCAAGGGTTGGCAAGCTTGGGGAGAACCCAAAATGGGCCTAGGATGCCCAAATCATGGGCGGCCATCACACCAAGGGTGTGGGTTAAGTGGATTCACTCTCAACTCGCCCGCGGTGGTCACTCAATTTGGTGGCAATGTAAAATCGGACACTCTCTTACCGCCGACGGAGTAACTATAGTAATACTAAGCTAAGCAAGTCCAATACAGCAATGAGGGATGTTCAGGAGCTCACCTAGCCGGCGTGAAGACGCCGACTCCGGCCGGAGACGGGGGCGAGCGGGGAGGCGAGGGTATGTACCCGCACGCCGCGTCGGTGTCGCTTCAACCTGAAAGTGTAAAGAGTACAACACTACGCCTCTCACAGGAGGGATGATCTTGGGGTGGGGATTAAGTTAATTACATCCAAAACTACCTCCACGCAGGGAGGGGCCTTCAGCCGGCCAAGCGGGTTGGGGATTACGCAATGAAACTTGACCTCCCGAGCTCCACCGGTTCTGCCCTGCTTCAGGTTCACTGGACAGACAGTCGGAGACGGTGCTGCCACGGGTTCCACGGAACTCGGATCTTGACGAGACCAGCGCCAAAAGTTTCCCAACTGACAGAGGATGAAGCTTGAATTTTTGGGGAAACTTTGATACTCGGGGCTGACCGCGCCGGCGACTGGAACAGGACAGCAGCATCTGGTCTCTGGCGGGTACCGAACTGATGCAGCAGGTTGCAGAAGTCACTGTGGGCTCTCCCGGACTCCGATTGGATAGAAACTGGTGGTGATGCGATCGTGGTCGGGGTAGCTTCGAGCCGGAGTTGACAGGGATGCGATCCGATGTTGGTGGAGAGAGGGGTAACCGGAGGAGTGAGGACTGCTCTAACCTGGGACCACAGGGGGCAGTCTGCCATCTCTGACGAAGAAAATTGGAGCAGAGGGTTCCGGTGGCCGATTGAGTCCCTTCTTCTTGGAGGTGGCAGCTAGCTTGAAGTAGTTTCTTCCCTCCAAAAATGGCGCTCAGAGCCTTCACGAGCTGGCCGTGGCAGAGTCTGGGACCGGACTGATTGATTCTGCCTCTGTCTGGTGCAGATCAATGTGGCTGGTTGCAGAGGGTGCCACGATCTCTAACAAGCTCTGATTGAGGCGAGACCTGAACCGTTGGAACCGTACCGAGTCTTCTTTCTTTCGGCACCAACGGCGATGTCGGAAGATGTCAGAGAAGACTGGGACGATCAGATGAGTAGAGGTGTGTCGGTTCTGGCTCCTGTAAACTGACCTGACACACTTGGAGTAGAAAATTTGTAACTTGAGATTATGATGTCCAAATGCAGCTCTGCTTCTTTAGGATGAAAGAGGACTTGAGAGGGAAGAACGTTTCTGAAGAACACTTGATCTGAATCCCAAAAGGTTCGTCGTGGTCGGGCTTCCAATCTCGCTATGGTTCTCTGCCTAGGGTCTTCTGCGCAGTCGTGGGAGATCAGCTCCTGCGGATAGCTCCGACCTCGGAAGCCAGAGAGACCACCACCGTTGGAAATCTATGTCGATGACGATTCCAGAAATGTAGGCCTTGCCACCTGAATCTTTGAGAGACAGTCTTGGCTGCCTCTGTAAGTTGCTGCAACTCTGCTGTTTGAAACAGAGGCTGAATGAGAAGAAGATGAGGGGGTGGGGAAGGGGATGGCCAAGAGAGTAAGAGGTGGAGGGTGAACTTGGCTGGTATGGGGAAGGGGGGCTGCGACTTTGGGTGGTTTGGGAGGTGGGGAGATGGAAGGGCACTGCCCTAGGGAGAGGGAAATTCGAATTTGGGCTTAGGGAAGAGCCCCTTCAACCTTGGGGAGAGGAAGGGGTGCTTAGGAAGTGGTGTTGGGTAGTTGGGGGTTGGGAGGTGGGGTGTGGATTGGAGGATGCCACCTTGGGTTGGGGGGGAGTTAAATGGGTGTATGGGGAAGGGGAGAGGTCTTAATGAGGGGTGAATGGGGAGGAGAGAGAAATTCCAAAAATTGGGTGGAGGGAGAGAGAGAGAGAGATAAAGAGAGAGAGAGAGATAATGGGTGAGAGAGGGAAGAGAGATTTGGTAGAGAGGAGTAAGACTAGAGAATTTTTTCTATTCAAATGATTCTTCAAAAGTTGTTACATATGAGGAGTGGGGTGGCCTATTTATAGGCACATGACTTTTTCACAAAGGACCCTAACAAAAGACACAATGACTAATAACAGAAGGGAAGGGGGGGCATCCATGGGCCTAGCCCAATGAGATGGGCCCAATAACCTATCAAACCAACATAATGACTCAATACTTAGGAAAATGACTCAACAACCTAGGTACATGACTCAAATAAAGGGAAAATTACATGATATTGACTCAAAGAAAATGTGTATATTACATGACTAGACTCAAAAATACATGACTAACATAATGGCGCTTGCCGACGAACAATCCGAGTCCAGAGAAAATGTGGAGGGGCAAGGGATGCCCTCATCATACCCCCGGGGTGGGGAAAACTCGACCCCGTCGAGTATGGGTCCACCAGGGAAGTAGTACATCGAACTGCGGCTCTGGGTAATCCTCGATCTCCATACTCAACCCGCGACAATAGTCGGGGAACGGCGCTTCAGCTCGACAAAGTGACTCGGTCATACCCTCATGCTGGCGATGGGATCTTGCTTGCCTAGTATTGCCGCTGTGTGCTCACGTCGGGCTCTCAGGCTATTTGTGGTGGCACTCCGAGGGTGTCTCTCACAAGGGTAGGTGTAAGCTGGAGGCACTCACTAGGATCCACCGCGGTGCCCTTATAAGGTGCTAGATCCGCCACATGAGAAATGGGGAGAATCTCAAAACCCTTTTTGAAAGTTCAACCCATAAGCCGGGTTGCCAAAGCCACTCGGAACTTGGCAAGGTCCAAGTCCTCGTGCCCTCAATTTGGAGGTGACCCTGGGGTAGAGCCACTCCAAAGTCATCATCGTCAAGTTACCAACTTGGAATTCCAAGTGGCGCTCATGAGTTTTTGCTCGCTTGTTGTGAATATCACCGCTTGTTGCTTGATATGTGCTTGGATGCATATGCCATGCTTGATGATGCGATATGAGTGGGCAATGTTTGGTATGCAAAGGTGGTCCGGGGTAGCCACATGTAGATCGATCATGCTTTGATGCTATGAAGATTGTGATAGACTCAAGGGGGGCGGGACATCCATAGATGACCTTTTATGCATGGGTATGACAAATGTCGGGGGACCCGGACATCCATGTATGCTCCTCTCATACTTAAGACTCATGATGAATGAGGGTGGGCCAATACATCCAAATACGGTCCACTTATGCTTCCTACTTGACATGTGGGTGATGTAAATGAATGTACCCGACTTATGAATCATGCCAAGTGGTGTTGTATGCCAAGACTTATGCACTCTTGTGACAAAGATGTCTCCTATGTGTGGGCCTTTGGACTTCCATTGGAATGGGTCGAAGGGGTCTAGAAAGGTGGATATCATGAGATGGGGCACTTCCTCGATCCCTAGGTGTATACCACCCAAAGTCATGGTTCCCATGGTGTAACCCGGGTCTGGGATGGGGTGGATTGGATCAAACATGGTGGGTTGGGGTAGGGAAAGGTAGGTGGTAGTTAAGGTGGTTGGGTTACTTGGGTTCCTTGACTCCCATTGGAATGGATCATAGGGATCATAAAGTGGGTTACCAAGGGGCTCCATGTCCTCAAGGTCCTCAAAAGGTGAGGAGTCGTCTTCTTCTAGCGGAATGGTTGGGCCGGTGTATGGGGTGGGCTGGTTGGTCAAGGTTTTAGGAATCACAATGGTAGGGGAGTGGACCAGGATGGGCTCTTCCACTATGGGGAGAAGGAAAAGGATGTCACTAGTGTAGCAACCAATAGTGCAAATCGAGGAGATAGACCCAATGCATGGATGGATGAGGTTAAGGCTCTTGGGTTGGTCCGCTCCTAGGGCCAATAAAGAAGTCAAGTCTGATTGCCACTTTAGACCTTTGAGGAGATCATCCCAATCTTCTACCTCATAGTAGGATTGGATTGTGGTGTGATAGGAGTGGAGGGGAACAATTTGGGATGGATATCCCAAAGGTGAGAGAGGTGGGGGTGAGCTAGGAAGGGTGGGTCCTTGCTTGAGCCATTGGAGTATATGCTCATTCATGGTGAAGGTGGGTGACTCTTGAGGATCCAGGCTATTTGAAGTGGTAAAGGGTTGAGGCTTTTCCTTACCATTGGTGTGATCTTGGGCTTCCTTATGGGTGGGAATGGGTTCCGGACTAGCATCTACTCCCATGTGGAGGGTTGTGGAGGTTTCAATTCCTAGTGTTAATGGGTTGGGTAGGTCTAATGCGGGAGAATTGGTGATAGCTGGAGCATGGTGCACTTGGGGTGGTGGGCAAGGGTGGACTTGGATCGGAAGGGGAAGTAGAGGAGGCCCAGGTTGGGGAAAGATTGGTGTAGGAAGCGGGAGGTGAGCTGGGTGAGGGGTTTTGGGTTTGGGGATGGTGGCCATTATGGGCCTTGGTGGAGGGGTGGACACGGTGTCCACATGATTTTTAATGGTGAGGGTTGGATGAGTGGTGGTCACCATGGAGGGAATTGGGTCGGTTAGGGGTCTCTTGCCCTTGGGATCATTTGGGGTGGAAGTGGGGGCTAAAGAGGCTTGACTAGTGTAGGTTAGTGAAGGGGGTTTTGGTTGGGGTGTGGGGGCCCTCATGGGATTAGGTGGGGAGGTGGAGGCCTTGGAGACTTGGGTTCTAGTGGTAAGGGTTTGGACGGGTGGGTTTGGAGGAGTGAGAGTGCTCCTCGAGTTTTAGTAACCCGGGTAGGAAGGGAACATATATTTTGCTCTAAGTTGCTCCTTCATGTCCTTCCAAGTGATGATGGGAGTTTCCCTTCTAAGTATCTTTAGCCCGACAATTTGCATCCAATAAGTTTCCGCCCGTTTGGTAAGTTGCATTTTGGCAACCAATGCCTTTTCATCCTCGGATATATGATACCAAGTGAAGTATTGGTCCATTGTAGCTTCCCAATCTAAATATTCTCTTGGAGAGGTTCCATCAAAGGTGGGAAGTGAGAAAGGGACCATTCTATCGTCTGTCCTTGGGGCGGGCCTATTTTCTCCAAGTTGGTTGAGTCGGTCCGATATGTTATCAAGCCGCTCATTGGCATAGGTCAAGGCTTTCATGAAGTAGTTGACATGGCCAGGGAAGTTATGGGTGTTAGTGGTAGGCATCTCTTGGTGGCTTGGACTTATGGAGTGGGCCGATTGGTAAGGTTGATATGAGGTGGCCATACTAGGGGACAAAAGTGATGCACTTGAAGACTCTAAATGCATAGACATGCCCTAGGACCAACTTGATAGAGACAAGTTGTGAACCTGGCTCTGATACCACTTGATGTGACACCGACCTATGACCTATATTGCAAGCATTCAAGTTTGAGCCGCGGACTCACACTAGCGAGCTCACCCGTATGGCACACACTAGGGCCCGAAGGTAACTAGGCGATGTTGGAGAGGGTCCGAGGTGGGACCATGAGGCTCCAAGGGTTGGCAAGCTTGGGGAGAATCCAAAATGGGCCTAGGATGCCCAAATCATGGGCGGCCAACACACCAAGGGTGTGGGTTAAGTGGATTCACTCTCAACTCGCCCGCGGTGGTCACTCAATTTGGTGGCAATGTAAAATCGGACACTCTCTTACCGCCGACGGAGTAACTATAGCAATACTAAGCTAAGCAAGTCCAATACAGCAATGAGGGATGTTCAGGAGCTCACCTAGCCGGCGTGAAGACGCCGACTCCGGCCGGAGACGGGGGCGAGCGGGGAGGCGAGGGTATGTACCTGCACGCCGCGTCGGTGTCGCTTCAACCTGAAAGTGTAAAGAGTACAACACTACGCCTCTCACAGGAGGGATGATCTTGGGGTGGGGATTAAGTTAATTACATCCAAAACTACCTCCACGCAGGGAGGGGCCTTCAGCCGGCCAAGCGGGTTGGGGATTACGCAATGAAACTTGACCTCCCGAGCTCCACCGGTTCTGCCCTACTTCAGGTTTACTGGACAGACAGTCGGAGACGGTGCTGCCACGGGTTCCACGGAACTCGGATCTTGACGAGACCAGCGCCAAAAGTCCGATTGGAATGAAACTGGCGGTGATGCGATCGTGTTCGGGGTAGCTTCGAGCCGGAGTTGACGGGGATGCGATCCGATGTCGGTGGAGAGAGGGGTAACCGGAGGAGTGAGGACTGGTCTAACCTGGGACCACAGGGGGCAGTCTGCCGTCTCCGACGAAGAAAATTGGAGCAGAGGGTTCCGGTGGCCGATTGAGTCCCTTCTTCTTGGAGGTGGCAGCTAGCTTGAAGTAGTTTCTTCCCTCCAAAAATGCCGCTCAGAGCCTTCACGAGCTGGCCGTGGTAGAGTCTGGGACCGGACTGATTGATTCTGCCTCTGTCTGGTGCAGATCAATGTGGCTGGTTGCAGAGGGTGCCACGATCTGATGCGGGACGGGACCACGGACACGACAAGCTCGCGATCGTCCCTTAACGAGGGAAGCGTCGGACGTGCATGGTTGAGAAACCGGCAAGAGCTAGGGTGGTCGGCTCGCACTTTCGTGCCCGGATCGGGTCACGGGACGGTCTCGCACTCTCTCGCAGCAGCAGTGATATGAAAATAAAGCGAGCTAGATATCCCTACACATGCTCTCTAGCAGCGGCATAAACAAGCATATATAGAAATAAGCGAAATGCCAAGCAAGGAGCGAATACGATACCTCCACGCGCTCGGCGTGGCGAAGATGGCACCCGGCCGAAACTCGTACTCCCGGGAACTTAATACATTAAGATTACAGCAATACAAGTAAGCCCACTCCACGCAGGGAGGTAACGGACGACACAAGGGGGGCCCGGGAAGACTAATTCCGGGTTGACGGGCGGTTTCCGGGCACGGCTTCGGCTTCGCGCGTACTCGTGCTAGTGGGGCCCACGTGTGGACCGGAGGGGTCGTGTGGGACCTGATGCCTCCTCTGGTGTGGGTACACTTGGGAAGCGCTCCCCTAGGATGGCAAGTTGCTGGAACGACCGCCGGACGCCGGGCGGCCCTCGGACGACGCTCGCGGGAAACCGGCCACAAGTCTGCACTTGCTGTCTTCTCACGCGCTGTCCGGCGAGATCGGCTGCTGTGATCAACCCCGTCGTCGGAATGCAACAAGCTCAGCGCCGTTGGAAAGAGGACTCCAAATACTTCGATGTAGGGGCCTTCAGAAAAAATAATCAGATACGTATATCTGACTTATGGAATTTACACCCTTGCTGTAAACAGGCCAGAACTGCAGGGGCAGGTTCTGACTTCTCTGAAAATCACCATTGACCGGTCGAGGACCTTGGAATATGGAGATGAGTTCTTCAGAAAAGTTGAAGATCTCTGAGATAGAAAACCGGGACTATTTTTGGTTTTTGATTTGGATAGGAAATGGATTTTATGGGATTTTTTGAGTGGACCTGGGTCGGATCTGGGACACTGTGGAAAAATTGCTCACAGGAACTGGTACGAATTTTGAAAAATACCTATAGACCTTATCAAAAATTAAGAAAATTCATGGTGGTAGACATATGTGGACAGAAGTCTCAGTAATTTTTAGAGCCCCAAAAATATTCAAAACATGGGTCGAACAAGGTAGACTCAGAACTGATGAACAGTAGACAGAACCTGGACAGAACTGAAATTTGAACTTGGACGAAAATCTAAAAATATCTAAAGGACGAATTTTTGCCTGAAATGTTTTTTGGAGGTAAGGGTTCAAGAGGGGAACCAACCCTGAAAATTGGAGCTTCAGAAGATGAGGGAAGAGAGAGAGACAATTCGGAGAAGAGAGGTCTGTCCAGAGTGGACAGAAAACCGAATTCGTTGGTGAGACGCGTCGGCGGCGAGACGGCGGCGGCGGCGATCACCGGAGCTGCTTCAGAAGTTGGAGGGGATCAAGAGGGGAGGGATCTCACTCTAGAAATGGGCTGGAGGTGGAAGAACACCAGGGAGAGAGGGGAGAGGGGCACAAGCTTCAAGGAGGCAAAATGCTAATTTCTTCTTCATTAATTCTTTCCATAAGAAAATACAAGTATTTATATGAAAGGGTTCTAATCTAATATGAGCCCTTGGATCAAGGGTTGAAGAATGGAGGGTTGAGATGTGGTGTGAACACCACATTAAACCCAAATAAACTAATAGGTCCGCCCCCCCCTTAAAGAGGACAATTTGGAATTGTCTTCTTTATTTAATTCATGGTCCAAGTCCAAATTTGGACCATGGACCAGCCACCTTGGACCCAAGAGTCCATGTGGACCAATAAGGAGGAGGGAGGGGGCCCCTGCAGGGCCTACAAGCATATTTGCAAAGAAATCCAATGGCCTTTTGCAAATAAACCCACTAAGACCTACTATTGTGTACGCATATATCACAAGGACGTACATACAAATACAAAAGGACATAAATGCAAACACAAAGTGAGCTGGTTGTCGCTGATGTCCCCATCAATTCTCCCCGGGTGGGAGGAACTCGACCCCGTCGAGTAAAGGGTGCGGCTGCTCAGGTCTCCGGCGGATCCGTCACCGTGCCAAGTAGCGCGGGTATGCTCCACTCCAAGTGATCGGCACCTGCTCATTCCACATATACTCGATATGCGCACTACTATGGCCAAAGGTGGTCACTCCGAAGGGGCACTCTCAACGGAAGGAAACAGCTCAAAGACTCACTAGGAATCACTGCTGAGTCCCTATAGGTGACTGATCCGGGTATAGAAGTAAACCGATCCCATACTCGTCAAGTGAATCGACTCGCTTCACACTCATTCGGGAACGACAACAAGCTTGCACAAGACACATGCAGACTCACCATACAATACACACAAACCATGCAAACAAACCACACAAAACAAACCACACAAGGAAAACACACCGACTCATATATGACCCTAGACACACCTAATGTTAGTCCGACCCGTACATGGGTGACGGCGGACCAGGACACCCGAATGTGTGCCATGCATGCATCTGACATAACCGGTGGTTGACATCATATGGAAATCCTAGACCTCCTAAGGTGGGCCATGCATGCATATGGGATGTGGATGTGGGAGGGCCAAGAGTATCTCCCCTAGATGATGGTGTATCTTGTATGGGTACGGGCTTGGTGGGCATAGACGACCCGGCCCGTGGGGAAGGGGTGTGGTAGCGGACTCCCTCGAAGAAGTGAAGTGAATGTGGAGGGTCTAACGATCCACTAGGGAGTGGGTCAAAGGGATCAAAGAAGGTATGACCCCTTATGGTGGGTTCCCACAAGTCACGGTCCCACGTGTAGAAGTTTTGAAGGTGCGGATAGTCACCTTCTTGAATTGTGACGGGTGGGACGGGGATCATAGGCAAGAAGTATGATTCCTCCCTCGGACAAAAGGGTATGAATTCGGGCTCGTCCGGTAGCGGGAGAAGTAGAAGAACCTCCGTGGTGACACAACCCACGGTGCACTCGGAGGTAATGGACCCATAGGCCGGATGAGTGAGGCTAAGACTAGTGGGTTGGTCAAAGCCTCGGGCCAAAAGGTGCGTCAACTCCCATTGTGAATCCAATCCCATGACAAGATCGTCCAATGTGTCAACATGGTGACGAGATCGAAAGGTGGTATGGAATGAGTTGACTGGCACTAAAGGTAAGGTGGGGTCCATGGACGGGAAGGGATGTGGGACCAAGCCATCCTTGAGCCATCTAAGAAGTGGCTCGACTATGTAAAGTGTTCCCATAAGAAACACGGGTGGCTCGGGCTTTGGTAGTTCCCACTTTGATGGTTTCGAATGAAGACCGGAGGTAGATAACAATGGAGCATCCATGGGTGGTAGAGTAGCTTGTGTCCTTTCCCACCAATCCGAAATCATTTTCTTTATTTCCTCTAAGGAGCGGGTTGGAGGAGGGACCTTGGGGTGGACTAGCTCCTTAACTCTCGGCTCGGGTGTGGGCCTCGGCTCGGTTATAAGCGGGACTTCCACTCGGTTGGAGGTGCTTGAGTGGGTTGGGATGGGAGTGCCAAGGGGAGGTTGGTTGGTGGTGCATGGGCGGGCCACTAGATTGGGGTCACTTTGGTGGGCTTGGACGGCGGTGAAGGGGTGGGATTGGGTAGAGGTGTGGCCCACTTGATTGTGGGTGAGTTGGTGGGGTTGGTGAGTGGAATGACCTCCGTGGTTGGAGTTTGGTGGGCGGGGAACGTAGGCCCTCCTAAGCACTCTCTTCATTTCCCACCATGACTCGATGGGCCTTAGATTCCTATCCTCCCTCCAATATTTGATGTCCCTCCAAGTTGCAGCGGCTTCACCGAAAAGTCGCCTTTTGGCAACATCGACTTGCATGGGCCCATACATGATGTACACCTCGAAGTAATCATCCATAATGGCTTCCCATTCTAGATAGACACTCGGGTCATCGGACCCGTAGAAATCCCGGGTTTCGGGCCTCGTGGGGTGGTTCGGGTGGTCCTTCCATTTGAGATAGTATCGCCACCATCCGGGAGTTTGGGACTCCATGGGACACGGGGAAACTAGTGGATGGCCATGCCGACACTCAGACCAAAACACTAGACACGACACTAAGTAATGCAAAGTTGGAATGCACTAACTAATGCACACTAAGGACCCTAGACGTAAACCAAGACTCGGTACGCGGCGGAGATAATCGACCCGAAGGTCACTCGCACAAGTGTGCGGCCTTCCCGATAGGCGTAACCTAACGGTCGGACAACACCTTTTATATACCGAGTAAAGGGATGTATGCGACCCAAAAATGACTCTTTTTTTTGTTTTAAAAATGTGATGATCCTAAACACGACTTAGACCGACTAATGACTACATGACACTCTTTTTTTTTTTTTGAATGCAAACACCCTAGACTCAAACTCGCTCTGATACCAAATTGATGCGGGACGAGACACGGACACGACAAGCTCGCGATCGTCCCTTAACGAGGGAAGCGTCGGACGTGCACGGTTGAGAAACCGGCAAGAGCTAGGGTGGTCGGCTCGCACTTTCGTGCCCGGATCGGGTCACGGGACGGTCTCGCACTCTCTCGCAGCAGCAGTGATATGAAAATAAAGCGAGCTAGATATCCCTACACATGCTCTCTAGCAGCGGCATAAACAAGCATATATAGAAATAAGCGAAATGCCAAGCAAGGAGCGAATACGATACCTCCACGCGCTCGGCGTGGCGAAGATGGCACCCGGCCGAAACTCGTACTCCCGGGAACTTAATACATTAAGATTACAGCAATACAAGTAAGCCCACTCCACGCAGGGAGGTAACGGACGACACAAGGGGGGCCCGGGAGGACCAATTCCGGGTTGACGGGCGGTTTCCGGGCACGGCTTCGGCTTCGCGCGTACTCGTGCTAGTGGGGCCCACGTGTGGACCGGAGGGGTCGTGTGGGACCTGATGCCTCCTCTGGTGTGGGTACACTTGGGAAGCGCTCCCCTAGGATGGCAAGTTGCTGGAACGACCGCCGGACGCCGGGCGGCCCTCGGACGACGCTCGCGGGAAACCGGCCACAAGTCTGCACTTGCTGTCTTCTCGCGCGCTGTCCGGCGAGATCGGCTGCTGTGATCAACCCCGTCGTCGGAATGGAACGAGCTCGGCGCCGTTGGAAAGAGGACTCCAAATACTTCGACGTAGGGGCCTTCAGAAAAAATAATCAGATACGTATATCTGACTTATGGAATTTACACCCTTGCTGTAAACAGGCCAGAACTGCAGGGGCAGGTTCTGACTTCTCTGAAAATCACCGTTGACCGGTGGGAGGACCTTGGAATATGGAGATGAGTTCTTCAGAAAAGTTGAAGATCTCTGAGATAGAAAACCGGGACTATTTTTGGTTTTTGATGTGGATAGGAAATGGATTTTATGGGATTTTTTGAGTGGACCTGGGTCGGATCTGGGACACTGTGGAAAAATTGCTCACAGGAACTGGTACGAATTTTGAAAAATACCTATAAACCTTATCAAAAATTAAGAAAATTCATGGTGGTAGACATATGTGGAAAGAAGTTCAGTAATTTTTAGAGCCCCAAAAATATTCAAAACATGGGTCGAACAAGGTAGACTCAGAACTGATGAACAGTAGACAGAACCTGGACAGAACTGAAATTTGAACTTGGACGAAAATCTAAAAATATCTAAAGGACGAATTTTTGCCTGAAATTTTTTTTGGAGGTAAGGGTTCAAGAGGGGAACCAACCCTGAAAATTGGAGCTTCAGAAGATGAGGGAAGAGAGAGAGATAATTCGGAGAAGAGAGGTCTGTCCAGAGTGGACAGAAAACCGAATTCGTTGGTGAGACGCGTCGGCGGCGAGACGGCGGCGGCGGCGATCACCGGAGCTGCTTCAGAAGTTGGAGGGGATCAAGAGGGGAGGGATCTCACTCTAGAAATGGGCTGGAGGTGGAAGAACACCAGGGAGAGAGGGGAGAGGGGCACAAGCTTCAAGGAGGCAAAATGCTAATTTCTTCTTCATTAATTCTTTCCATAAGAAAATACAAGTATTTATATGAAAGGGTTCTAATCTAATATGAGCCCTTGGATCAAGGGTTGAAGAATGGAGGGTTGAGATGTGGTGTGAACACCACATTAAACCCAAATAAACTAATAGGTCCGCCCCCCCTTAAAGAGGACAATTTGGAATTGTCTTCTTTATTTAATTCATGGTCCAAGTCCAAATTTGGACCATGGACCAGCCACCTTGGACCCAAGAGTCCATGTGGACCAATAAGGAGGAGGGAGGGGGCCCCTGCAGGGCCTACAAGCATATTTGCAAAGAAACCCAATGGCCTTTTGTAAATAAACCCACTAAGACCTACTATTGTGTACGCATATATCACAAGGACGTACATACAAATACAAAAGGACATAAATGCAAACACAAAGTGAGCTGGTTGTCGCTGATGTCCCCATCACGATCTCTAACGAGCTCTGATTGAGGCAAGACCTGAACCGTTGGAACCGTAGCCGAGTCTTCTTTCTGTCGGCACCAACGGCGATGTCGGCAGATGTCAGAGAAGACCGGGACGATCAGATGAGTAGAGGGGTGTTGGTTCTGGCTCCTGTAAACTGACCTGACACACTTGGAGTAGAAAGTTTGTAACTTGAGATTCTGATGTCCAAATACAGCTCTGCTTCTTTAGGATGAAAGAGGACTTGAGAGGGAAGAACTTTGCTGAAGAACACTTGATCTGAATCCCAAAAGGTTCGTCGTGGTCGGGCTTCCAATCTCGCTCTGGTTCTCTGCCTGGGGTCTTCTGCGCAGTCGTGGGAGATCAGCTCCTGCGGATAGCTCCGACCTCGGAAGCCGGCGAGACCACCACCGTTGGAAAGATATCTCGATGATGATTCCAGAAATATAGGCCTTGCCACCTGAATCTTTAAGAGACGGTCGTGGCTGCCTCTGCAAGTTGCTGTAACTCTACTATCTGAAACAGAGGCTGAATGAGAAGAAGATGAGGGGGTGGGGAAGGGGATGGCCAAGAGAGTAAGAGGTGGAGGGTGAACTTGGCTGGTATGGGGAAGGGGGGCTGCGACTTTGGGTGGTTTGGGAGGTGGGGAGATGGAAGGGCACTGCCCTAGGGAGAGGGAAATTCAAATTTGGGCTTAGGGAAAAGCCCCTTCAACCTTGGGGAGAGGAAGGGGTGCTTAGGAAGTGGTGTTGGGTAGTTGGGGGTTGGGAGGTGGGGTGTGGATTGGAGGATGCCACCTTGGGTTGGGGGGGAGTTAAATGGGTGTATGGGGAAGGGGAGAGGTCTTAATGAGGGGTGAATGGGGAGGAGAGAGAAAATTCCGAAAATTGGGTGGAGGGAGAGAGAGAGAGAGATAAAGAGAGAGAGAGAGATAATGGGTGAGAGAGGGAAGAGAGATTTGGTAGAGAGGAGTAAGACTAGAGAATTTTTTCTATTCAAATGATTCTTCAAAAGTTGTTACATATGAGGAGTGGGGTGGCCTATTTATAGGCACATGACTTTTTCACAAAGGACCATAACAAAAGACACAATGACTAATAACCGAAGGGAAGGGGGGGCATCCATGGGCCTAGCCCAATGAGATGGGCCCAATAACCTATCAAACCAACATAATGACTCAATACTTAGGAAAATGACTCAACAACCTAGGTACATGACTCAAATAAAGGGAAAATTACATGATATTGACTCAAAGAAAATGTGAATATTACATGACTAGACTCAAAAATACATGACTAACATAATGGCGCTTGCCGACGAACAATCCGAGTCCAGAGAAAATGTGGAGGGGCAAGGGATGCCCTCATCACTTCCTTGCTATCCTATCTTTGATATTTACGTAGGAAGCATCATCGATTGCAGGGGCGTGAAGTTTGTAGATGGAAATGGACTTAAACCATCTTCCTAGAGGGAACCTTATGGATGATGCGAACGAGACGAGGGCATCGGCGAGAATATTCTGATGACGAGGGACATGAACAAAGATCAGTTTGGCGAACAGTTTGGCAAAGGCAGCAGTGAGTTCTTGATATGGCTTGAGTTTGGGATCACGAGTGCAATATTTAGTGAGCACCTGGCGAAGGATGAGTTGACTATCACCTACGACTCGTAACTCAGTGATACGAAAAGAATGAGCGAGTTCTAGGCCAGCTAGAAGAGCTTCATATTCGGCTATATTATTGGTGACTGGAAATTTGAGCTGGTATGCCAATGGGAATGTGAGGCCTTCAGGCGATAGGAGGGCGATGCCGATTCCTCTCCCTTGAGAATTCAGAGCTCCATCAAAATATAGTGTCCACATTGGCTCATCCGATTGGTTAACGGACATTAGTTCCTCATCTGGAAACTCTGATTGGACGGGATCGAACTTGGGAAGAGGATGGTGAGCGAGATGCTCGGCTATGGCATAACCTTTAATCGCCTTTTGCTAGATGTAGGTGATATCGAACTGAGAGAGAAAACTTTGCCAGCGTGCTAGCCTATCCGTAAGGATGGCTTTTTCCATAAGGAATTTGATAAGATTCATTCGAGCAATCAAGTGGACCTCATGAGCCAAGAAGTAGTGCTTCAATTTCTGCACTACCCAAACGAGGGCAGCACAGGTTTTCTCCATGACGGTGTACTTCTGCTCACAGGGATTGAGAAGTTTGGACAAGTAATAGGTTGCCCGTTCCTTGCCTTCTTCATCAGCTTGTGCGAGGACAGCTCCCACGGAGTCATCTAAGACTGAGACGTAAAGGATCAGAGATTTTTCTGGTTTGGGTGGAATGAGAACGGGTGGACTAGCCAGATATTCCTTCAACCCTTCAAAAGTTTTCTGACATTTAGAATTCCAGTGGAATTCTACTCCTGGCTTGGTCAACTCGTAGAGAGGTCTACACCTTTGTGAATGTTGGGACACAAACCGACGAATAAACTGTAACCTCCCGATTAAACCTCGGACTTCCCTCAAATTCTTGGGAGACGGCATATCCCTGATAGCCTTGGCTTTGTCGGGATCTATCTCGATCCCTCTTTTACTCACGATGAACCCCAGTAATTTACCTGACGACACACCAAACACACACTTCTTCGGGTTCATTTTCAATTGGAACTCTCTTGACCTTTGCAAGACCTTAGCCAAAACTTCTGGATGTTCCATCCTGGTCCTTGATTTCACCAATAAGTCATCCACATACACTTCCAGATATATGTGCATCATGTCATGAAATATGGCCATTTCTTTGGTAAGTAGCTCCAGCATTCTTTAATCCGAACGGCATGACCACGTAACAATATGTTCCCCAAGGGGTAGTGAAAGACGTCTTTTCCTGATCCTCTTCTGCCAAACGAATTTGATTATATTCTGAAAATCCATCCATGAACGAGAGGGTCTCGTAGCCTGCCGTGTTATCGATCAACACATTAATGTGAGGCAAGGGAAAATCATCCTTTGGACACGCGCGGTTAAGGTCCCGGAAGTCGATGCAAATCCTGACTTTCCCATCTTTCTTCATGACCTGGACAATGTTCGCCACCCATTGAGGATAAAGAACGACTCTAATGAACCTGACTTTGTGGAGCTTATCGACCTCTTCTTTCATTTTCAAAGCCATCTGAGGGTGGAAACGCCTTAACCTTTGTTTTACCGAGATGGACCCTGGTTTTAGGGTTAAACGGTGTTCGACCAAGGTTGAATCCAGACCTGGCATATCCTCGTAGCTCCATGCAAATGTGTCCTTATATTTCTTGAGAACCTCAATTAATGCCTCTTCTTCAGAGGGTGGTAGGTTGTCACTTATGAGGATGATCCTAGGGTCTTCCTCAGTTCCCAAGTTGACTTCTTTGGTAGATTCTTCTACGGCGGTTGACGGCTCGTCGAATCTCCTCATTCCACTAGCGTATGCGCCCGCCGCATCCTCATATTCTTCACCCTCCTCTTCAGGGGGGCATTCTTCATCCGTGATCTCGTAGACTCCATACCCTTCATCAGATGCACAGTCACCCTCACATTCTATTTCGGGTAGCCGGATGGGATTTTCTAACAACTGGGGGATGGCAAGAAGAGCCTGACACCTGGCGGCCAAATCCAGAAGGAATCGGCGAGGGATCTGCCTACCCTTGGATTTCTTCCTAGGTACTACCCTTGGCCTATCATTCCTAGATTGACTGACAATATTTACAGAAGAAGAGGAAGACGAAGAGGATGGTGTAGAATGTACAGGAGAAGACCCCTCAGAGGAGGGGTAGAAAAGGTCACTCATCGGACCATGGACGGGTGGTCCGCAAGGTAGTACGCACCCGTGGGAGATGTAGGAGGTTTCCTCAACGAAGATGTGTTGTTGGGGAATTTGAAAATTGACTTTTTTTTTATTTTCATTTTTAATGACAAAGCAGTAAAAAGAGATTGGAGGAGAGAGAAAAGTGGTTATGGCTAGAGGATTGTGAGGCTCATAGAGCAGATAATGGTTGAAGACCTGGCGCGGGTTGAAAAGTCCACGTAGGTATATAAACAGAGAAGGGGATCTGGGAAGATCATCAGATAATTGTCTGGCCCAGGAAGAAGATATCAGCAAAGGCTGAGACGAGTGGATGGAGAAGATGGCGGCTAATGAGCCATCGACGGCAATGTTGAGGACGGATGAAGATCTGTCGATGACAGAGTCCTTCTGGCGAGGACGAGGATAGTTTGGAACCTTGGCAAGAGTGGTAATATTCTCTGGTATTTCGGAGATCAATGGTGGTCCTTCAAGCTGCGGAGACGAGAACATCCTTTCCAGCGCAACGGAAATGGCCCGTATGTCGAACCATTTGTCCCACTCGCATTTCGGATCTTTGATCTTGCCTCTTTTGGTGATCCTCGGACATTTTTCAGCCAAATATACAGCATGTGATCCCCCATATGCTTCTCGTGGGTGATCCCCCATCTGAACAACGGGCCCTCTGTTGAAGTGGTTTGATAGAGTCCATGTGAGGGGCTTCCAATCCGCCCTGAACGGTCCTTTGAAGCCTAGGCCAAACCTACGGTTCGGCCTAATTTCCTTTGGCTATTTGAGCATACCCTGTAATTGTGCGCCCAGACCTTTACCCTGTTGATAGCCGATGTTCCTCATAATCTCCCAACCTTTGGAGTGAAAAGGGAGACATGATGTTGTGGTTGCCCTGACCGGCTCCTTTGGTGCTAGTGGAACATGAGATGGATCACGTACGTCCAGCAGTGACAATATGGGCCGATGAGACGGCCAAACAGAAGGCAGAGAGGTGTTGATAGCATCCACTGTGTGAAGGACAGGTGTACTGACCACTTTAATAATTCTCCCATTGTAAGGAAACTTCAGGCACTGATGGTTGGTGGAAGGCACAGCGTCCATGGCTTCGATGTAAGGGCGACCCAGTATAGCCTTGAATGTGGGGTCCATGTCGAGGACATGGAATTCCGTGGGAATTGACATGGGGCCTAATTCTGCCTTCAGAATAATCATCCCCTGCGGCGGCCTTTTGCTATTGTCATAAGCCGTGACCGTGATCGAGGAAGGTCTTATTTGTTCCTCGTCGACCCCACACAACTGAAGAGTGCTCATGGAGATCACATTTATGGATGCACCCGTGTCCACAAGACACGGGTTCATGGATACCCCATTAATTTTTATTGAAATGCATAATGCATATTTCTGAGCTTCCTTGGGAGCGAGCTCGTAGTTGTGAAACATGATGGCTGGTTGTGTGTCTGTTGGGGTCAGGACGGTCGAAATCTTCTCCACGGGGAGGTCTTCATTAACCATGACCTTTTGAAGATATTCCATCAAGGCCGCCTGGTGGGATGTGGATCTTTGAAGTAGCTCTAGGATGGAGATCCGGACAGGTGTCTTGTCCAAGAGTTTCAATAGATCACACTGTGTTCCAGGGATAGCTCTTTCTGGTTGTTCTGCATCATCCTTCTCTGGCTGAGATTGCTCAAGATTCTGACTGTTGTGGGGGAAAACCCTGTGGAAAATCCTTCCACTCCGGAGCACCATTGCCTGCGGCTTTTGTACCTCTGTGGGGGTAGCAGTGAGTTTTAACAGAGGTTTGAGGGGTAGTGGTGGAGGAATGGTCGATGAAGCAGGGGTGATGACGGGAGCAGGGATTCTGATGAGGGGTTTGTTAGGTGGCTGTATGGTGGAGGTAGAGGGGATATTGCGCGGATTATGAAGGATAAGGGGTCTAGAAGGTGGCGGTGGAGACGAAGTAGGAGTGGGTAGGGCTTGAAGTGGACAATGATTTTGAGGTGGGTGATGGTTAATGAGTGGTTTTGAAGGCATTAGTGGTGATACAGTGGAGAAAGACGGGGTTATGTATGGTTGACGGATGATAAGGGGTTTAGAAGGCGTAGGGGTAAATGTGGTAGAGGTGGATGGTAAAGTGGGAGAGTGAGGGAAGATGAAAGGGTGTGAAGGCGTAGTGGAGAGTGTCGGTTGATAGGAGGTCGGGGTGCGGATGAGAGGGCGTAATGGTAGTGGAAATGGTGATGGTGATACTGACGCGGGTTGATGAGAGAGAGGTGCTACCCGGGCAAGGTGAGGGGGTTGCATGACGATAGGGTTGGAGGTAGAAAGAATGGAGGTACTTTCCTAGTGCCACACCTGCTCTCTCCAGACTTCCGGGAAGGAGGAGATGGGGTTAACCTGATGATTGGGCTGTTGGTGCTCCGGTAATGGATTCTGGATTATGCCCATGTCGGGCTGTTGTTGTGGGGCCTGCTGAGCCTGCTGTTGCTATTGTGGTTGCTGTTGCTGTTGTAACTGCTGCTGTGGCCTGTGAGGAGGTCTCATAGCCTTGAGAGCCGCGACGTATCGTCTCATCTCATCCCAATCTATTTGATGTTCATCATTCATATCATGGATGTAATCTTTGAAATGGAAGCAGTAATCTACTGTGTGTCCCAGCTGCCTGTGGTAGACACAGTATTTGGAGGTATCAACATTGGGGGGCCACGCGGGCCTTTCTCTGGGTAGGGCGAGTTGGTTTGATGCCATGAGGGCATTAAAAATGTCTGCTAAGGTTTTCGGCAATGGTGGATAGTAGGCTCTCTTGGGACCAAGCGGCCTCCTTTGTTGCTGTTGGGGACCATAGTTCCCCGGGGGTGGAACTTGGTTGTACTGAAGTGGTGGTTGTTGTTGCTGAGGTTGTGGTTGTTGTTGCTGGGGTTGACGTAATGGAGGCATATTATCCTGGGGTGGATTATTTTGGGGTGGAGGACGAAGAGGGAAAGGACCCGGTTGAAGGTGAAGTCGGGGCATTTGTGGAGGCCTTGGGTTGACTGCATAGTTGGCATTGTTGACCGCACTGACTTGCTCATTTGTCACGACCCCTTCTGTGGCTCCGCCCGGGACACCAGCGCCTGTCTTTCTGACCACTTTGGGCTTCGGCGACTCAAACATGTTCATGATGGGGGAGTCTTTTAGCTGGGTTTGGATGTATCGGGCCCTTTCATAGAGTTCCTCCATTGTAGTAAGTTTATTCATGGCCAGGACATGTCTGAACTGTGGGGTTGCATTAGACACAATCATCTCCACTTGTTCGGGCTCGGAGAGGGTATCCCTTATTCTTTCCGCCAGAGACCTCCATCTATCAGCATATCGGACAAAATCCTCGTCGGGTTTCATCTTTTCGGCCACTAGGTCGGTAATGGAGAGTGAGGGACCGACCCTATCTCTATATTTCTGCAAGAACCTTCTCTGGACTATTTCAAAATTCTCAACCTCGCGGGGCTCCAGAGAATAGAACCACTCAAGCGCAGGACCATCCAATGATCTCCGAAAGAGGTATGCCAGGGACCTTTGATCATTTTGCCAATAGGAGGACTCATACATGAAGTCCTTGAGGTGAATGAAGGGGTTGCCGGTACCATTGTATCTGCGGTACGTGGGCATTTCGGAGGGAGGAAGATGAATGACGGGAAGGATTGGCAAAGCAACCTCCGGGGTGGCTTTCACGTCCACCATTCTTCTTAGATTTTGAAACTGCTCATCCATGCGATTGAACCTATTGAGGAGTGATTGGGCGAGCTCCTCTGGAGGTGAAGGTGGCACTTGCCACTGGGGGAGAAACTGTCTCCCGGAGACTTGAGGGGGAAACCCCGAATGAGAGGGAGCTGTCTGACCGCCGACAGTTGGCCCTGGCTGGAGCGGTGTGTGGGGAACTACGGGAGTTTGAGATTGTGACGGGAACTGGAATGAGGGTGGTTGTTGGCTCGCTTGTCCTTGAAGCGAGGGAGACTGGATGGCTTGCGCCAATGAGGGAGATGGAATGGCCTGCACGGACTCTTGGAGAGGTGCGATGGCCGGAGTTGATTCCTGGGGCGTGGGGGAAACAGATTTCCCCTTTAGAATGGCCTGGAAGGCCCGGAGCTGTTCAGAGGTAAGCTCCGTGTTGGCGAGGACGCCCAGTAAGGAAGTGATATCCTGTGGTGGGGACGTGTCCCCGGCAATAACCTGCACCTCATGCGAGGGGTCATGAGAAGGACCCGAGTCCATAGCATAGACTCGCGGGTCGGCTGACAAACCACGGCTAGGGTGGTTCTCCTCAAAAGACTGGTGAGACATGCTCACAGTTTTCCCAGAACGTAAAAACATACACTAGCAAGTAGGTAGCAGAGATTATCAAACAAGTGGATGCCTTTACGCCCTTTTTTTGTGTTTTGATTTTGATGATTTTTTGTATTTTTTAGCGAGATCCGAAGTTCACACAAAATGGGGACCCTAGTTTGTTTTTGTTTCACCGCCGTGTCAGCTAGGGTCTCTTGTCTCACCACGAATGAAATGACTAACTCTGGGGAACTTCAATGGTACAACCAGCCTAGTGAACGAAGAGGAGATTCTTCGATGTCGGGGACTTACGGAGGTCCCAGTGTAGGAGATTCTAGTCCGTTGAGAGGAATTCCCAAACGGAGAGTCCTTCCTTCACCGGGAAAGGGTGATCCTCAAAAAATGAAAAAAGGATAGAAAAGAGGAATGGATGTATGCAATGGAATGCTGATAGATATATAGAGTAAGAAAACAACAGAAATAACAGACATATAATAAACAAAGAACCAATCAAAACTGACGGTGCTGCCGTGAGCACAACGGGGGCGCGCGCGGGCGCGAAGGTGGAGAGGCACGGGTGGTGCCGAACTTGCAAGGGTAGCCGAAAGGAAGCAGTAGAGGTCCCACCGTGATCGCCAATCTGTGAGCGACGTCACGCGGTTCGGGGAAGAGCGGAGAAGACGCGGAGCGCGCGCGGGCTCCTCTTTTTTTGTTTGGTGTTTGTTTGCTGCAACACAGAAATAAGAGAAGAGAGAGAAGGGGCCACCACGGGAGATTACTCCGGCGGGGCGAGCGGGACAAGTGTGATATAACAAGATATGGGGGTTAAACGGCCATAGCGGGAAGTGACTCGCCGCGGCCTCGGGGGGACGGGAATGGTGCAAAAATTAAATAACTAGAATTGAAACGGCCATTGGGGAAGTGACTCGCCGCGGCCTCGAGAATATGAGCAGATAATAAGATGACAGAATATAAAGAGAAAACAAAGAGCGAGAATTTAAACGGCCATTGGGGAAGTGACTCACCGCGGCCTCGAGAACATAAACAGATAAGAATATAACGTATAAGAACATGAATTTAAACGGCCATTGGGGAAGTGACTCGCCGCGGCCTCGAGAATATGAGCAGAATATAACAGAATATAAAGAGAATATAAGAACGGAAATTTAAACGGCCATTGGGGAAGTGACTCGCCGCGGCCTCGAGAATATGAATAGATAAGAATATAATATATACGAACGGAAATTTAAACGGCCATTGGGGAAGTGACTCGCCGCGGCCTCGAGAACAATATGTGATCGCCAGGGGCCAAAAGACCCCAAAAATAAGAAGGTGATCGCGCCTACCTCAAGAGCGGGAGATGGCGGGTTGCTTCTTCCTCTCCCTCCGGCCGGCCGACGGAGAGGGCTTTCCTCGGCTACCCTTGTAAAACAACGACAAACAAATGACAAGTGGATTAGAAAGATGGAGGTGTAGTATTCAAATCCTTGCGATAAAAATAATGAAATGATGGCAAGACACACACCTGGTTGGTGTTATCTTTTAAACCCCTCTCGGACTCGAGTAGGAGGAAAATGAGATGATGGATGTAAGAAGTGTATAAGAAAAGGCACCCTTATGAAGGGGGATAGGGGATGCAAGATGATGAATGCAAAAGAACTACGAAGAAAAGGAAAGAATTGGCTTATTGAATGTGCCGATCGTGAAATCCGGCGGAGCTCCGGCAGCGTGGGGACGACGTGGAAGCGCGGTGGATGAAGACGACCTTCCTCTCGCGAGCGTGAGCACCCGAGAAGCCGGCAGAACCTCCACCTATAAAAGAACCCACGGGTTAGAAAATGACTCCGTAGCCTCTGGGCTCCGGCAGCCTATCGGATCACTTCGAAGCTCTCCCAGAACTGAGGGGGTGGGCCTCTATTTATAGAGCTCCGGAGGGTGGAGGCGTCCAAGACCCTGGACACCTCCATCAGGGCCGAATTAATATTTTATTCTATTTTTATATATTTTTTTAGAATACTTTTGTGGAGGCGTCCAGGGCTCCGGACGCCTCAAACAGGTCCACCGAAAATCGACGACGGCCGCACGCGGTTTGGCACAACGCGTGGTTTTGTGAGCGGCGCCTCGTGATTCAGAAATGGGCGCGTCCAGTTGACTGGACGTCTCTATAATTGGATTTTTTCACACACGACAAACCGTCGTTCGGTGGGCGGCGCCCGTGAGAGAGTTGATGGAGGCGTCCAGGAGCCTGGACGCCTCCAAAAATATATTATTTTTTCTTTTTCTTTTGTCTTTTATGCCAAGGCTGGCATTTTAATTTTTTATATTTATTTTTATGGAGGCGTCCAGGGGCCTGGACGCCTCCATTAATATATATATATATATTTATTTATTTATTTTTGTTTTTTTTATGCCAACTGGCATTTTACACACATTTTTTATTTTTATTTTTATGGAGGCGTCTAGGGCCCTGGACGCCTCCATTAATATATATATATATTTTATTTGGTTTGGGCCCTGAGAAAATAAATAAATAGAATTAAAAATATGGGGGCGTCCAGGGGCCTGGACGCCCCCATTAAAACCCACCCGGGTCCTCAATCGGCGGCTGCCCGACAGACACCTTCTTGGTTCCGGAACCTCTTGATGCGTCTGACTGGTGTTGATGCCGTCCGAATGCCGTGACGAGACGATTCCGGATGCCGAAAAAGGCAGAAGAAGACCCAAGAAAAGGAAGTACTCAAGTGATTCGAAATGCGTAAGCCGTCGCGGGGCGTCGTATAGTAATATGAGACTTTCTCAGGAGACGTTAAGAATGGCGTGTCTACATTCCAACCCATGTGGCCTAGTTTCTCGACCTTAACTGCGGTCTGCGGACCCGCTCTCCCCATCATGTTCATGAATCTCTCAGTCGGTCTGCACCTGCAGGCCCCGCTCTCTCATCCCTCTCTCGCTCCGTCTGCGGTTGGGGGGCATTTGTGGACACTAAAAATCCTCACCCCATGTTTACGTGCAGAGGAATAAAGAAGAGAAGATGAAAAGGAGAAAAGAAGAAAAGAAAAAACACCCTGAAGTGCCCCAGCGGCACACTCCCTTGGGCCCTTCAGCGGCACACTCAGGGCTAGCCCCATCGGTACACCCCATCGTGCCCTTCAACGGCACAGTCTCAAGGCCCCTCCAGCGGCACAACAGCTCAACATGCCTTTCAACGGCACAGTCTTCGTGCCCTCCTGCGGCACACTCGAACGAGCCCTTCCAACGACACACTACTCAGGTGCCCCAACGGCACACCCCCCTGAGGTGCCCCTAACAGTGCACTACCCAGTGTCCCCCAGCGGCACACCCTATTGAGCCCTCCAACAGCACAGGCTCTCTGCCTCCAGCGGCACACCCTATTGAGCCCTCCAACGGCACAGGCTCTCTACCCCCGGCGGCACACCCTACTGTGCCCTCCAACGGCACAGTCTCTCTGCCCCCAGCGGCACACCCAATTCGTGCCCACCAGCGGCACAATAGTCTTGGCCCTTTCAGCGGCACACCCAAATGGGCCCTCCAGCGGCACAGTTGCTCTGCCCCTTCAACGGCACAGCGGTTTGGCCCTTCCAGCGGCACAACGGTGAATTCCCCCGAATGGTACAAACCGGCAGATGACTCAACGGTCACTAGGCAGACCCCTCGGCGCGCAGCTCGGCCACTTCAACGCCAGCCAGCACCCGCCTTGGTGTCACCCTCTGGTTCGATGAGGGAGATCCTCACCTGACATTGAGGAGACCGAAGTCAACCTCTGATGGTAGTGCCATCATGAGGTCTGCCCCTTCAACGGCACACCTATAAAAGGCCCCCACGAAGAGAAGAAAAGAAGAGGAGACGTCATGCGAAGACAACCCGTTCGAAGAGAGCAGCATAGGATAAGAAGAGGAAGAGAAGAAAAAGGTAGAGGAGAGCCCGGAGAGAAAGAGAGAATGTGCTGTGTAGTGGAGGGGGAAGGATGGCAATGAAGGGAATGATCACCCCTCCTCATCCTGACCCTCTCCCCAAACTTTTCTTTCTTTCTCTTCCCCGTTTCTCTCCCCCGTTTGTTTGGATGTATTGTATCATGTTTGGCCTTCAGGCCATGATCTTTGTCATTTTGAGTTTGTCATGAATGAAACACCTTTTGGCTTTGCCTTCTTTTGCTACATTTGTTGTTTCCTTCTTACTGTTGGTCTGTGGGTTTTTTTTTTGGTCCGTCTCCGGTCTTCCAACTTCTTGCTTTATCTCACTTCCCATGGCACGGGCCTGCCTGATTGATAGGTTTTGCTCTTGGCTTGATGGGGCAGAACCGGCCTCTTCCTCCTCCAATGGCTTTCCTTAGTATAACGACCCTTGATTTTCGCTATACAGGTCTGTGGGAGCCCACTCTCCTTTTAACACATTGGATCCACTCAGTGCCCAGAGCATCCTCCTTTGCCCTCCTTCGGAGCCAGTGGTATACACCCACACATTCAAGCCTCCCAGTCTTCCTACCACTCAAGCCTTCCAACGGCACACTCCCTCTCTGGTTTGCTCAACGGCACACTTCCTTTTGTTCGCCCAGCGGCACACCTCCTTTTGTTCGCCCAGCGTACACCTTCTTTTGTTCGCCCAGCGGTACACCTCCCTGGGTTTGCCCAGCGGCACACTCCACCCTTGGCCTGCTCAGCGGCACACCTCCCCTGTTGGCCTGCTCAACGACACACACCTTGGCCATGCCTCCACCAGCACACCCTTGGACTGCCAGCCCGGCATACCTTGGCTATCACTTCTCCGGTGCACGCATAGCTTATATCGGTCTACTGGTTTCCCGTTCGGCGTTTTCTCTGAGTTTTCTAAAATTTCCCCAAAGGTGGCTGCTTAGGCACACACCTCAGTTGTTGGTTCATGTCACTCCCTACGGGCATGTTCCTTGTATTCCCTTACCATCCGGGTCAAGGGGAGATGCAGCCGAATTTTTGTCAGAAATAACAATAAGTTAAAAGACAAACAGAAGCAATAAACAAATGGAACCAACAACAATAAAACATTCTAATCAACTAAAGGAACTATTCAAGGCTCAAGGAATTGGAGTGAACAAGACTCAAAGAACTGCACTATTGAATATGACATGGGACTAAACCACATGATAGGAAGATTGAAAGTTGATCCTTTGAGATTCTCCATCAGAGTTTCACGAGCAAGGGGCCTTCTTCTGAACTTTGCCCCCCACTCATCTGAACTTCACCCTACCTACCTTAATCCTTCATTCTCAACTCAATCCTTCATGAGGTGCACTCTCCCTTGGCCCGCCAGCGGTACGCCCCTGCCTCTTTGACCTACTCCTCATCAGCCCCATCTCAAGCCCTTTGCACCCTCAACACATCTCCCTGGCCGGCACACTTTCGCCTGCCTTCAGCGGTACACCCAGCTCCCCTAGTGCTTTCAGCGGCACATTCCTAGACCTTCCAGCGGTACACCCTAGCCTACTCCGTTCAGTGGTACACCTTCGCCTGCCTTCAGTGGTACACCCCAGCTTCCCTCTTGTATTCAGCGGTACACTCCCCAATCCCCCCTAGCGGCACACTCTTCACTCTCCAGCGGTGCACTCCATCCTTCCTCCAACCCCACAATATATATATATATATATATATATATATATATATATATATATATATTGATAAAAAAAGAGGGAAATCTACCTGATAATCATAAAAAATTGCAAGAATGAAAGAAAGACAAATGAAAAAGAAATAGACAATTAAAAGAGATAAAATAGATTGACTAAGGGAAAGGCTCATGGTTCACAGGTGATAAATATATATATATATATATACATAATAATGATAAAAAAAGAGGGAAATCTACCTGATAATCATAAAAAATTGCAAGAATGAAAGAAAGACAAATGAAAAAGAAATAGACAATTAAAAGAGATAAAATAGATTGACTAAGGGAAAGGCTCATGGTTCACAGGTGATAAAAAGGGGTTAACAAATAAATGATGAGGATAATGAATAAATGATGACAATAAATGATAGCGACAATCATGAATAAAAATAATACGTCCTTTGTCTCCCTCGGACCTCGGATCCGAGAATATTAGTGACGCCTTCGTGAACTGGGCTTCGCCCTTGCGAGCCATCTCTCCCGTCGTGGTTATCGCTCGACCTCATTTTGGGCCAATATCTCACCAAAGTTCCCCCCTTTTCCATCGGGATTTGATCTCGCTCTCGTATCAAAATTGCCATCTCCTGGTAGACATCTGCACGGATTTATTTTCGTTTACATCGTACCTTCAATACGGACCTTTGTCCAAACATAAAGTGGTCTATGAACGACCGACAAAAATCTGAATGGAACGAGAAGGCTCTCGTCACCCCCGGACCCTTTGCATGGGAATATTGATAAGACCTTCTTGGGTCATGCTTAGACCACGGGTTCACCCTAATCATGGCCATTGCCTGACCTACATCCTAGGCCTATAGCCAGCTATCTCTGTACACGTCTTTGTTTTAGAATCTAGTCCCGGGACACTTTCCCGTTGCTCTTCGGCACCGGAAATATTAACGATGCCCACGTAAGCCTCGTTTGGACCACGGGAGGCGCCCCCGGAATGGTCCTAACTCGATCTTGCACCGGGCTAACAAACTTATTGGTTTCTAACCGCTCTAACCGGGATTTAGCCGAACGTTTCCTGTTCCCCTAAACAATAAATTTGCCATGCCCCGGCATACATACGCTCCAGTTTTGCCCGTGACGATTATGATTTTCTGAAGCCGGACGCTCGTCCGAATATTAAACGGTCCCCTGAGCGACTGACATGTTACTCTAACCGGGATTTAACCAAATGTCTCCCATCCATTCGAACAATAAATCTATCGTGCCCCAGCATACATATGCTCTGATTTTCTCCGTGACGATTACGATTTCCTGAAGTCGGACGCTCGTCCGAATATCAAAATGGTCCCTTGAGTGACTGAGATATTTCGAATGCTTACTTCCCTAGACATGGGGCTTTCCGACCGATTCGAGACCGCTATCGTCTTGCCTCTCTCGATATAATTTCTTGGCCATGAGGCCCTGATTCCCAGCGATTAATCAAGGGTGTTCCCCTCTCCGAGGGGATGTAAATGACGTTGTGACCTTTATGGCACAATGGGTCTCAGTCCCGACCCGAACCACACAATCGTCTGATTAGTCAGATCGAGTGCACCATGGGCTTCCATGAAGCCCGAATAAATCATCACTTTGTGACTGGCACGCCCACGCACTTAATATACGAATCAACCATCCGAATAAACGAACAACATAATAAGTGAACAAAAAGTGCGTCCACAGATAGGTCGACACATTCCATGACTGCCAGAAGAAAAATTCCTCCTTGCTACTTCCAAAGTGGAAGGTTTGGCCACACAGTCAAGGACTGTTGGCATCTGAAAGGAAGAACCCACTCTCATGCCAATAAGGGTAGCCTCCATGCTCATTCCTGAAAGCTCAATGGCCATGCACACAAGAGAAATAAGAACTATCATGTGTGCTACTATTATTGCGGTGAGTATGGTCCCATCCTTGATAATTGTCATTGGATGAGAAGTGATGAACTGACTACAGACAGGAAAAGAAATTTGCATGCTAGACATGTTGCTGACCTTCAAGGACCCAAGAAAACTTGGGTACCTAAAAACTCCAATTAAGAACTTTGGGTGCAGGGTGCCTTGGAGCTGAACAAAAGATCTGATGAAAATGGAAGCTCAAGGCACATGTTTGTAAATAAGTCTTTCCTTGAAGTCGTGTCTAGATCTGCATGATAGTTACTCTTCTAGTTTTTGCATTTAGGTATTCTTCTTGCCTTCAGTAAACCATGCAGTCTGAAAACCTCTCCTCTGAACATCTGAAATTCTCCCATGACAAAAATTGAAAATCTTGCTGTTGAAAAAGACTGAATTTCTAGTATATCAAAAGGTGTATGTTGGAATGATGGATTAAGCCTATCAGGAAGACAACACTTTGCATGAAGTGATCTTCTGATCTATGTTCTCCGCCTCATACCAGAAATCAGAAACCTCTGTGCTTGACTCATGAAAAATCATGCTAAAATAGTTGATGATGAAATTGATATAATCATGAGTTGTTGTTAATAACTTGCATGTTTGGGGTCTAGCTTGTTGCTACTCCCAACTTGGCGGTCATATGATTTGCTTGTCTATCATTGTTAATGTTTTGATGATGTTTGTCATGGCTGCATATTGATTCAACTCCTCATTCATGTGGACACATATAACCTATTTTTTGAGTGTCCTAATGTCCATACGCTTGGGACTAAGGGGGAGTCTAAGAATTTGCATCTCGGCTTAGAATGCATTTCTAATGTCTTGTATCTGCATATGCTATGGACATCTAGCATCATCTTGTGTTCTCATGCACTCCAATGCATATCACTTTAAGGGACCTCATACCCTCTTGTTAATTCCTGTGAAGGCATTCTGTGACCCATGCACAAGTTCTGGGGGAGTCAACTTAAAAGTCTAGTCCGCATCCTTGCACATTTTGTTGACATATGTATCGACTGCATCTTCTTAGGGGAGCTTGTTTAGTTTGATAAAATTGTTCACACTTGCCATTGTATACTTCCATGTGTGTTTCATGCAGTTTAAGTTCTTGAGGAGTCTAATCGTTAAACAAAATCTTGTTTGAGTTTGTTCCCTGAATTTTAATAATCTCAGTTCTCACTTGTGTGAAATGTAGATATGCATGATTCTTGTTTTGATTCTGAGAAAAATCTGTTAAAATCTCTTCTGCTAATTGACCAGGTCGACCTTAGATCAACTCGGGTCGACACCATGGCTGATCCTTTTGCAAATTGCTCTCTGTCTGAGCTCAGTGCCTCGACACCATGAGGTGCCTGCGTCAACACTCCTATACACCTACTGGCCCTCTTCACTTATCCTAGTCTGAGCTTATTGCACATTGATGTGACACCACCTATGGACCTATTTTGCAAGCATTGAAGTTTGAGCGGCGGACTCACACTAGCGATCTCACCCGTATGGCGCACACTAGTGCCCGATGGCGACTAGGCGATGTTGGAGAGGGTCTGAGGCAGGACCTTGAGGCTCTAAAGGTTGGCTAGCTTGGGGAGAACCCCAAATGGGCCTAGGATGCCCAAATCATGGGTGGCTAACACACCAAGGGTGTGGGTTAAGTGGATTCACTCTCAACTTGCCCGCGGTGGTCACTCACGGTACTAGCAATTTGGGCCGAGCTCTCACTCTCCATCCGACGAAGCAATAGCAATAATACTAAGCTAAGCAAGTGATTAAACCAGTCAAGAGAGGGACCGAGGCTCACCTAGCCGGCGTTAATACGCCGACTCCGGCCAGAGACGGGGGCGAGCGGGGAGGCGAGGGTATGCACCCCCACGCCGCGTCGAGGGAGCTTCAACCTGAAATTGAAAGATTACACCACTACTCCTCTCGCAGGAGGGGGGGATCTCGGGGTGGGGGTTAATGTATTACAACCAAACACTACCTCCTCGCAGGGAGGGGCTGTAAGCCGGCCAGGCGGGGTGGGGGAATTGGGCAAGAAATCCCAACTTCCGAGTTCCGCCGGTTCTGCCAGTCTGCAGATTCACTGGATAGGGGGTCGGTGTTGACACCGCCAAGGGCTCCAGGGGACTCCGATCCCAATGATACTGGTCCCAAAAGTTTCCTAGCTGCCGGAGGAAGACGCCTGAATTTTTGGAGGATCTCTGGAATTCTGTGCTGATCGTGGAAGAGCCTGGAACAGGACCCCTCTGTCTGCCTCGGATGGAAACAGTAAAGATGCAGTTGGTTACAAAAGGTGCTGTGGGCTCTCCTGAACTCCGATTAGGCGAGACTGGCGGTGACGCTTCCGTGGTCAAAGTAACTTTGAGCAGGAGCTGACGGAGTTGCAATCGGAGGTCGGAGAAGAGAGCAGTCATCGGATGAGTGGGTGTAGGTCGAACCTGGATCCGCAGGAGCAGTCTCCACACTTGGACGAGGAAAATGGGAACTAGGGGTTCTGGAAGCCTATTGATGCCCTGCCTTTTGGAATTGAAAGAGGACTCAGAGGAGAAGATTTTTGATGAAGAATTCCTGCCCTGATTCCCAAGAGGTTGGCCACTGTAGAGCTTCAACTCCGGCTCAGGTGCTCTGCTAGGGAAGCTGCGCACAGTCGGGGGAGAAATGCTCTCACGGCCAGCTCGGAGCTTGGATCCAGACGAAACCACCACCGTTGCGAAGATGACTCGAGGACGCTTCCAACGGTACCTCTTGGGCCTTCAGATTCGCAGGGAGGAGAACGTGGTGGCCGCTTCAAGCTACGGCCAACCTACTGCCTGCAACCAGAGCTTGACCTGCAAAAAAAATGGGTATGAATGGAGGGGTGGTGGTGGGGGGGCGACCTTGGCTGGGTTTGGGGTTGGATTTGGGCGACCAAGGGAGCTAAGGGGGTGGGAGATGGGAGGGAAATTCGAAATTGGGCTTTGGGAGAAGCTAATTTAGCATTGGGAAGGTGGTAGGATGCTTTGGGAAGGAGAGTGGGGTAGTTGGGGGTTGGGAGGTGGGGTGTGGATTGGAGGATGCCACCTTGGGGTTGGGGGGGGAGTTAAATGAGTGTATGGGGAAGGGGAGGGGTCTTAATGAGGGGTGAATGGGGAGGAGAGAGAAAATTCCGAAAATTGGGGTGGAGGGAGAGAGAGAGAGAGAGAGAGGGGGGGGACCCCTTAGAGAGAGAGAGTGAGAGAGAGGGAGATCTAGTGGGGTTTGGAAGTGGATTTTAATTTTCATTCAATTGTTCATTACTTCAAAATGAGGGGAATGAGGTCCTATATATAGGCAACCCACATTTCTACAAAAGTCCCTGACATTTGACTCAATGACAAATAACCGAAAGGATAGGGGTGCCCTTGGGCCAAGCCCAATGAATTGGGCCCACTTGCCTAACAAACCAACCTAATGACACAATACTTAGGAAAATGACTCACTAACCTAGGTACATGACTCAAATAAAGGGAAAATTACATGATATTGACTCAAAGAAAATGTGAAGATTACATGACAAGACTCAAAAATACAAGACTAACATAATGGCGCTTGTCGACGAACAATCCGAGTCCGGAGAAAATGTGGAGGGGCAAGGGATGCCCTCATCATACCCCCGGGGTGGGGAAAACTCGACCCCGTCGAGTATGGGTCCACCAAGGAAGTAGTACATCGAACTGTGGCTCTGGGCGATCCACGATCTCCATACTCAACGACCATAGTCGGGGAACGGCGCTTCAGCTCGACAAAGTGACTCAGTCATACCCTCATGCTGGCGATGGGATCTTGCTTGCCTAGTATTGCCGCCGTGTGCTCACGTCGGGCTCTCAGGCTATTTGTGGTGGCACTCCGAGGGTGTCTCTCACAAGGGTAGGTGTAAGCTCGAGGTACTCACTAGGATCCACCGCGGTGCCCTTAGAGGATGCCGTATCCGTCACATGGGAAGTGGGGTGAATCCCAAAACCCATTTGAAAGTCCAACCCATAAGCTGGGTTGCCAAAGCCACTCAGATCTTGGCAAGGTCCAAGTCCTCGTGCCCTCAGATTGGAGGTGACCCTAAAGTAGAGCAACTCCAAAGCCATCATCACCAAATTGTCAACTTGGAACTCAAAGTGGTGCTTAGGAGTTTGTGCTCGCTTCTTGTGAATCCCACCGCTTGTTGCTTGATACTTGCTTGAATGCATATGCCATGCACTGTGATGCGATGTGAGTTGACAATGTATGGTATGCAAAGGTGGTCCAGGACAACCACATATAGACCTATCATGCATTGATGTTATGCGGACGTTGAATGATTTGGGAGGACCGGGGCATCCATAGGTATGCATGGTGGTGACAAATGCTGGGGGACCCGGACATCCATATATGCTCCTTTCATGCTTATGACTCATGATGAAAGAGGGTGGGCCAATACATCCAAATATGGTCCACTTATGCTTCCTACTTGACATGTGGGTGATGTAAATGAATGTACCCGACTTATGAATCATGCCAAGTGGTATTGTATGCCAAGACTTATGCACTCTTGTGACAAAGATGTCTCCTAGGTGTGGGCTTTTTGACTTCCATTGGAATGGGTCAAAGGGGTCTAGGAAGGTGGATATCATGAAATGGGGCACTTCCTCGATCCCTGGGTGTATACAACCCAAAGTCATGGCTCCCATGGTATAACCCGGGTCTGGGATGGGATGGATTGGATCAAACATGGTGGGTTGGGGTAGGGAAAGGTAGGTGGTGGTTAAGGTGGTTGGGTCACACGGGTTCCTTGACTCCCATTGGAATGGATCATAGGGATCATAAAATGGGTTACCAAGGGAGAGGAGCTCCATGTCTTCAAGGTCCTCCAAAGGTGCTAAGTCATTCCTCTCTATGATAATTGGGCCAATGTTCTTGGTGAGTGGGTCGGCCACAAGGGGAGGGCTTGGATTTCTACACGCTGTAAGAAGCTCCAAATTGAGGAGAAGGTCGGGCTCATCGGGTGTGGGGAGGAATAGAAGGAGGTCGCTGTAGACATGCCAAAATTGACGTTACTGTGAGTACATCTCATATTACCTTGTAATGCCCTAATTTGACCCTCAAATTAACTTTGTTCGAGTGTTTTTCCCACTTTCCTTGGATTTCTCTATTTTTCCTCCCTTTTCTTATTTTTTTCCTATTTTTCTGTATTTTTTGAGTATTTTTCTCTATTTTTATGAATTTTCTGAAATTAACGACATGAAGAGGGGCGTCATTTCATTTTAAGAAAATTAAAAGAAAATAAAAAAAAATTGACGCCACTTCCATCAGGCGTCAATTCCTCTATTTTCTCAATTTTTTGATTTTTCTGAAGATTTTTCAGAATTGTTTTGGAATTAACGACTTAGCATGGGACGTTATTTTGATTTTTTAATAAAATAAAAATTTAAAAAAAATGGAATTCACGACACAGGCGTCACTTTCAATTTAATTATTTTAATATTATTTTTAAACCCTTTTCCAAAGGTGATTTGGTGGCCTTCCGGGTGTCAGAAAAATACGTAAAAAAAGTCATTGGAATCAGCACAGTTGGATGCACCTCCACCTAAAAAATGGGAAAATAATATTGAGAAATGAAAAATGACCCTATTTTGAATATTTTGAATTAACGACCTTGATTCGGACGTCAATTAAATTGACGCCCGAATCGACAGTCGTCCTTTCTCTTTTGGCTGTTTATCATATTGATTAACGTCCCTTGGTAGGGCGCGTTTTTAATTAACGCCTTTAGTTCAGGTGTCTTTCACAATTTTCAAATACAGGGAGGTTTTATTTCTAAAAATTGATTCAGGAAATGACGCCTTGTTCCCAGACGTGTTTTCAATTCACGCCCTATGACAGGTCGTCAATTTGTGAATTGACGCCCTTACCGAGGTCGTCTTCCACCTTTCGTGTCCTGCTTGAACGCAGCTTTCCTGAATAGTTCCCTGCCGTGTTTGATCACTTTGCTCCATTAGGGAACTAGAGTCCTTGCCTAAGCTGATTATTGCTTGTTCTGATTCGATTAAGATCTGTTTATTTGCCCTATAAATAGAGCCCTGCGGCTCTGTTCGGGGGGGATTTCTTCTTCTCGATTTTACGCAGGGTGCTGCTGCTGCTGCTTGGCTGAAGGAGGAAGCTCCTGCACATCATCGTTCATCCGACAGAGTCTTCCTCCCCATTGAGCATCAAAGCTAAAGATCAAAAGCACAGACTTTTCTTTTCGTTTTTTCAATTCTTTTCTTTTGTTCATACATATGCATGCATATTGCATCTTCTGTTAATCTTTCTTCTCATCCACGTTGAGACTCCTTGGTGCAACACTTGCACACTTGTTATTTTACATATCATCATCATCTTTTACCTACCCTTTTGCATAGGGGTTTAAAGGCCAAACACCAATAAGGTGTGTTCATATCCATGCTTTCCATGTCCATATTTACATTTGGATTTGATGCTACACATCTTGGTTTCTAATCCATGTTTGTTTATTGGTGTTTGTTAATTTTGCAAGGGTAATCAATCAAGAAAAACTCTCTTCATCGGCCGGCCGATTGGAAGAGAAGGAAAACACTCACATCAATCCCCGCATTTGAGGTATTTTTCGCGATCCCTCCATTTTATTATTGTTATATCCTTTGAGGCCCTCGCGTCTCTGGCGATCACATTCCCCTTAGCATCCTCGCATGCTCCCCTTTTCTCCCTCTTTTTCCATTCTTATTCTTAGTAGTGGATTATTCATGATCTACAAATTGGCGATCACGGTGGGACTTCCACTATTTTCTATTGATTACCCCTTTCCCCTTTGGCACCCACGTGTGCCCTTTCCCTTTGGTACCCACGGTACCTCTCCTTTGTGCCCCACGGGCACCCTCCACTGTGCACACTACATACTCCCCGAGATGAGCCAGTTTGTGATTTTTCTGAATTAACGCCTTTCACAAAGGCGCGTTTTGATTTAACGCCTTTATCCAGGGCACGTTTTATATATTCGACGCCTCCTACGAAGGCGTCTTTCATCACATATCCCTGGTGTTTTATTCTGTCTGAGGATTCACGTCCTTCCCTGAGGGCGTCCTTTTGTTGAGAAGCGCCTCCCATCAAGGCGTGTTTTTCTTTGAGCGTGCGCACCACACACTTTTGACGCCCTCTGCCAGAGGCGTCTTTTCACATTTAGCGCCTTACACTAAGGCGCGGTTTTATGATTCACGACAGCGACGCTGTCGTCTCTTTTACTGGTAGCGACTGCTGCCAGGTCGCCTCTTTCCTGTGCGTTTACAGAGGCTTGTTTCTTGTGATCATTCATGCTGGATTGATACTTACCTCTATTATTTGATTATATTGGTGTGAGCTGCTTATCTTATCTTGCATTCATCCATTTGCATTGGTTTGGGAGACCTCCTCTCTCTACATTAGGAGCCACACCCCCTCTTGGTGAAGGAAGGACCCTCCATTAAGCACTCCGTCTCATTGGACCGGAAATTCCTAAACCAAGCCTCCGTAAGTCCCCGCACCCGTGGATTCCCTCACGGACGCTGGGCAGGTGGTACCTTTGAAGTCCCGGGTTTAGTTGGCCTATACACGGTGAGAGAGTGTTCCTAGTTGGCATCGAAGTGAACTTACATTGAAACTAGGTTCCTCCCTTGTGTGAATCACTCCAATTTTGGTTAAAAATCATTAATTCACCAAGGTTCAAACAAAAAGAAATCAAAGGTAACCATTCCAACTTGTGTGCTTCTTTGCAAATTATTTTGCTTGAACTTTGATTTATGACTTACCTTGACAGAGAAAACAACATGTTTAATCCAAACTTTGCTCATGAGGATGCACAACCTAGCACATCTATACTCTTCAATTTCAACATGTTCGTCATAATTCTCACCATATTTTCAAGGGACCACGTCCTCATTCTTATGGTTTTGCTCGACCCATGGGCAATATCCAATCTCATGGTCCCTCGCCTCAATCGCGAGCCACTACTCCTACGGGACCGTCTCCTCCCAACGATGAGAAGGTCTCCCAGATCTTGCATGCATTAGATCATCTCTCCCCTCAACAAATCCAAGCCCTTAAGGCCATTGTTGAGGGTGCATCTCATTCCTCTCATCCTCCTTCAAATCCTACGCGGGTGGCCCATCACCCCCTTCCCTCTTCTATTCACATTCCTACTCGGGTGGCCCATCACCCATCTCCTATTCACACTTCTCCTCGGGTGGTCCAATGCCCGCCTCCTTCTATTCCTCCTCCATCACGGCCCCAAGGCCTATTTATTCCTTGCAACCCGACCCATCTGGGTCCTTCTATGGGTCGGCCCATTAATTCCCTTCCACGGCCTTCTTATGCGGCCCCTCCTTCAAGGCCATGCCAACCCTCTGTTGCTCAGGTCACGCCCCTCCAACAAACTCTTTTCAACAAAGTCACAATTAAAGAGGGTTACGAGCCCACGGCCCGCTCCTCCTACTCCAGTTAATCCCCTTTACGCGGCTCTAAACGACATTACAAAGATGGAGAAAGATTGGAAGGATAGGAGAGACGGTTGCGGCGTCGACAGTTCAAGCGAGCAAGAGCCGGCAAATTTCAATGTTCAAGTGGACGCTGTCCTTCCTCCACCAACATATACGCCTCCACTACGGTGTCCACTTGAACCGGCTGATGAAGAACCGACAATTGAAGAATCTGAGGCGCACAATGATGAAGCTATGCAGGCACCCCTTCCGAGTTTCCTTCGCTTCCCTCTCCCTCCACTACCGCTTGATGAACCCCCTGCTCAGGACGAAGTCACCGTCCCCAACACATTCCCCATTTATGAGACTAATTGGTGTTACGACGATGGGTCAATACTCCAATCACCCATGTCGTTGCACCAAGACATGTCTCCTATCCCTAACACCTCTCGCCCCATCCGGCATTTTCAACACACTAAACCTTCTCCGTTCACCCCTCCCGTAACCACCCCAATAGCCTCCACTCCACCGGCCTCCACCGAATCTCCATTACCCTCTATTACGCCAGTCTCTGCCAAGCCTTCCATTACACCTCCTCTTTGTTTGCCACCTCAGCCGTCCACTATGCCTATGACCCCTACCCCATTACTTAACCCTTTACCCTTACCTGTGGCTAGTCTTGAGCAAGGTTCACCCTTTTTTGCACTCGAGCCAACCCCGACTGCTTCCGAGCAAAGGGAGAAGCTCGACGTGTTTGAACCTTTGCTTCCACTCACCCTTTTACCTCCACCATCCATGGAACCTTCCGCCTCTGCTTCACCCCCCTTTACTACTCGGAACGGGCGTCCTTCTGTAAATACTTGTGCCGAAGATGATCAAGAGCCGGGAAAGAAAGATTTGGCCATGGCCATGCTGTTCAAGATGCAAGAGTTTATTTGCCAGATGCCAATCTGGGTTGTTGTGCCAAGCATGGTTGAAGAGGCCGAGTCCCCGCCACTGCTCGCTAGAAGAGAATGCCAAGCGTTGATGCCGTATAAATTTGTGCCCAAGGGCCGGGCAGGGCACCCCTTGTTCCAACTTTCAAATCTTGAACTGTTTCTTCCATACAAGGGACGAACGCCCATCTTGATCAATATTCTTCATACGCTACAATCCTTGGGCAACACGATGTTTCCTATCCCAACTTTCCAACTCTCTCACACTATTGCTTTCCACTCTCCAAGAGAGTTGTCACTTACCATTGAAGCTTCATCCATTGGGCCAATTGGCTATACACTTTCACTGCCATGGAGGGGCAGTTACCTTGGTGTCAAAGGGTTTTCCACTATTCTACCCACCTTCCATTCAACGCCATCCACATGGGCCACTCCAGGGGTAAGGAGGAGGATCTCATCCTCTCGCCCTTCATGTTCTTCATATTCTTTGCATCTCATGCATTCTGTCGCATACATGCATTCATCGCATCTGTTGCATTGCACTCGCATACAATGGCACTTCTTCTTTCCCGGGTTTCCGGACCCGTATCTTCCCCGCCTTTCGGAACATCCGGATCTTCCGCATTTCCCATCTTCATCCTCTTCTAATCCACTCTCCCTAGGGCATCGCGTCCCCTTTCCTGTTATTTCCCTGGAACCTCCAGGTGTTTTATCCCTCCTCTTAGGGCATGACGCCCCTTCTGATTCCACTATTCCGGAACCTCCGGATCTTTCTCTTCTCCCAGGGCATCGCGCCCCTTCTGATTCCACTATTCCGGAACCTCCAGATCTTTCTCTTCTCCCAGGGCATCGCGCCCCTTTCCGTCTTCTTCCTCCGGAACCTCCGGATCCTGCTCTTTGGGCATCGCGCCCCTACACACCCTCAAGTCCGGATCTTCTGGATTTCTAATCTCTTCTCCTTAGGCATCGCGTCCCATGGTACCTTCCCCCTCTAGAACCGCCGGACTCTCTTTCCTTCCTCCCAGGGCATCGCGCCCTTTCTGATTCTCTTCCTTCGGAACCTCTGGATTCTCCATCTTATTCTCTCTATCTTCTTTCGGGGCATCCCGACCCTTCTGATTCCATCCCTCCGAAACCTCCGGACCCTCCTGATCCTTTTCATCCACTCTTCCCTGGGCACCGCGTCCCTCGGCATCTCATTCCTCCGGAACCTCCGAACCATCCCTCTTTCTTCCAATTCATCTTCCTGCTCCTCCAGGATATCACATCCTTTGTCCTCTTCTTCCTTTTTCACCATATTTTTGCCTATTTCTTCCCAGGGCACCGCGTCCCTCCAGATTCTTCTCCTCCGGATCCTCTGGATTCCTCCTATCAGGATTCTCTCCACAACCCCCAGACCCTCCAGATCCGCCTCTTTCCATCTATCAATTTCTTCTTCCGCTTCCCCCTAATCCTGGGTCTGACCCAACTTCTTCCACGTCTACTGCTTTGGGCATCTACCCTTTCTCCCACTACTTTCGAGGCTTTAGTCCTCACTCCTCCTCCGAATTCTCCTCTCCTTCTGTAGACTGTTTCATGTGATCAGGGTCTCCGCGCCTTAGTGAGGGAGTTCTAGCCCTCGCCTCTCTTCCTTTTTATCCTTATTCGTCTGAGTCTGGTCTGAGCACCACTCCTTCTTGTTAAGCCACTTCCAAATCCTTTGCTTCCAATCTTTTTATCTGCCAAAGAGGACAAATCCCATGATGATCAACCTCGCCTCTTGCGGTAGCTGCTTCCACAAAGATCGCAAGGTAATATATTGGCGTAAGTGCGCATTTTTATGATATCATTACCTTATTACTTCACGCATGATTTTTAAAATGAAGTGCTTCTTAACAAGATTAAAAGTGGTGTTTTAGACCTTTATCTTAGGCTTTTGTTTAATTAAATCTCACAAAAGAGTCTTTAGGCTTACTTTTACAGCACCTTTGGTTAATAAGAACCCCGCGTTGGGAGTATGATGTTCTTTCCCTGCTTGTTAAGAGCAACCCTTAGCTGGGCATTCCACACACTTCACGGCATCCTTAGCCGGCTCCTTTGGATAAAACACTGTCCCTACTTTGGCCATGCCATGAGTATATCTGAAAGTCTTTTCTCTTCTTTACTCGACCGCGTGCAAGGGAAAGAGGTTGGCGGACGAGATGACTAACCTAGGTAATCCCCAATACGAGAGAAGTCTCAAATAGGGGCAGTCTTGACCCAAAATAATAAAAATAAAGTCAAATTTCATGATACATCTAGCCAAGAAGGGCTATTATGAAAATCAAGTCAAGATTTCGATAAATTCAAAAGTATGAATTGTGGCATGACAAGAGTGGCAAAGTCCCCGCAGGGAAAACCCTGGTCGTATGCATGTCAAGGGTCTAAAAATCAAAGGCACAAAGCCCCGGCACAACAGACTACCTCTTTGAGGGGAAAAACCTTGGAAGGAATTCAAGTCCCGACATCTCCCATCTTGCATAAAACTTATCTCCAATTATTCTTCTCTCCTCCCTCCAAGACCGAATGTTTCTCGGGTATGGCCTTGGTAGGGGCATCGTTATACAAGGGCAGCCGGTCATAGGGCGCCACCTTCAATGCACGCCCGGCTTTGGGCAGTTTTTAGCAAAAGGGGAAGGAACAAGGACCCCTAGCCAGTGGCTTAAAAACACCCTTTGATGCTGCATTAACAAAGCCTAAACTAAAAAAACAAAAAAATGAATATTTCTCAAAATCCAAAAAAAAATTGAATATTTCATACACCAAAATCCAAAAAAAATTTGAATATTTCTCAAAATCCAAAAATATTGAATATTTTCAAAATTCATAAAAAATTCACATATTTTCCAAAATCCACATAAAAATTGAATATCTTTTTCAAAACCCACAAAATATGCATATTTCAAAATCTAAAAAAAATTGTATTGTATTTTCTAATGGTGTTTTTTTTACAGGAACAATAATTTTGCAAGGACCAAGAGCACGGGATGAGTCCTCTCCATTCACCGCTATCAATCTCTTGATTCTTCCCAATATCATCATGATTCGTCACTATGGACACTCCTGATTACCATCTCTCTATACTGGGCATTAACTGATCGTTCATCTCCTAATCTTTTAATCAACTCTTGCTGATTTCACTTGATTGATCCTGATCATCCAATCTCAATCTCACATGCCAAGATTGTCATCCTCATGGCAAACAACAAATAATGATGCTTTGCAATGCTATGATTTAATTCATGTTTAGCCTTGCTAATACATGCTTGAATGCTATCCACACCAAGCTTTGAGTGCTTTGATGTCTATATTGTGATTGATTTGTTGCTTTGATTCATGCTATGCTTACTATGCTTAAATGCCTTATTCATTGCTTGTTATCTTTTATATCTTGGCTGATGAATCTTTGAGCGCAGGAAGAAGCTCTTGGTCCCACCGACTGAGCATCATCATCCAAGCCCCACGGTGCTTGCACCTCATTTCTCAGTTCCCCCATGCTCATTGCTATCACCATCCCCCTGTATGCATTTTACTATATGTTACATACGCTATTAGATTATATCAAGGACCTTGTGGCTTTGGTAAATCTGGAATTTGAGTTCCCCTTCATCAAAAACAATGATGATTCCAAAGGAGTCTTAGTCACACGGATATGCCGTTGAGCCGTCCAAGACTGGGGACGATAGTTTCCTTTTGCGAGTTGGTGCGTGGATAAACGGGCTTCGGCTTAGTATCAGCTCGCGAAATCGGTTTCTTGACCCAGTCTTGACAGTTTAACAATATTATCCTTGATTATCTTATATTTTCATTTGTTTTAATTTTTCCTTTTAAACCCAACATGCATTCATATAGGACTTTGAATCAACGTTGAAAAAATCATTCTGATAAGCTGATTTGGAGAGTCAAATTGATCTTAATCTTTCAAGATATGAGATATTCATTGCTGAATGGAATCCTCAGTTCGTTTGATCGCTGTTTTAGGCCATTTTCTCGAAAGCTCCTTATTTGGATTTCTATCATCTTATTTCAATCCTTTTCTCTTGATCCACCTTGGCTGCAGTACGTCCACATTGACTGGTAACCGCTCCCCAATAGTGAAACCTACAGGTTTGTGACATGGGGTACTTCCACCGCGCTAGAAGTTGATCATTCTCCTTCGTGCCCGCGTGCACACTCCCTCTTTTATCCAAACATCGTTGATTTCATTGAATTTCTTGAGATTGCTTCATCTCGAGCTTTTGATTTCATTCTCATCAAGTGATGTTGATTGCGTGTCTCATCACACCTTGGCATCTACTTTTCAGTTTGCTCTGCTCCCTTGCAAAGCGGACGCCAAGGCGGGGCAGCTGTAGATACGCCAAAATTGACGTTACTGTGAGTACATCTCATATTACCTTGTAATTCCCCAATTTGACCCTCAAATTAACTTTGTTTGAGTGTTTTTCCCACTTTCCTTGGATTTCTCTATTTTTCCTCTCTTTTCTTATTTTTTTACTATTTTTCTAGATTTTTTGGGCATTTTTCCTCTATTTTTATGAATTTTTCGGAATTAACGACATGAAGAGGGGCGTCATTTCATTTTAAGAAAATTAAAAAAAATAAAAAAAATTTGACGTCACTTCCATCAGGCGTCAATTCCTCTATTTTCCCAATTTTCTAGATTTTTCTGAAGATTTTTCGGAATTATTTTGGAATTAACGACTTAACATGGGACGTTATTTTGAATTTTAATAAAATAAAAATTAAAAAAAATAGAATTCACGACACATGCAAGGGCGTCGCTTTCAATTTGATTATTTTAATATTATTTTTAAACCCTCTTCCAAAGGTGATTCGGTGGCCTTCCGGGTGTCAGAAAAATACGCAAAAATAGTCATTGGAATCAGCACAGTTGGATGCACCTCCACCTAAAAAATGGGAAAATAATATTGAGAAATGAAAAATGACCCTGTTTTGAATATTTTGAATTAACGACCTTGATTCGGACGTCAATTAAATTGACGCCCGAATCGACAGTTGTCCTTTCTCTTTTGGCTGTTTATCATATTGATTAACGTCCCTTGGTAGGGCGCGTTTTTAATTAACGCCTTTAGTTCAGGCGTCTTTCACAATTTTCAAATACAGGGAGGTTTTATTTCTAAAAATTGATTCAGGAAATGACGCCTTGTTCCCAGACGTGTTTTCAATTCACGCCCTATGGCAGGTCGTCAATTTGTGAATTGACGCCCTTACCGAGGCCGTCTTCCACCTTTCGTGTCCTGCTCGAACGCAGCTTTCCTGAACAGTTCCCTGCCGTGTTTGATCACTTTGCTCCATTAGGGAACTAGAGTCCTTGCCTAAGCTGATTATTGCTTGTTCTGATCCGATTAAGATCTGTTTGTTTGCCCTATAAATAGAGCCCTGCGGCTCTGTTCGGGGGGGATTTCTTCTTCTCGATTTTACGCAGGGTGCTGCTGCTGCTGCTTGGCTGAAGGAGGAAGCTCCTGCACATCATCGTTCATCCGACAGAGCCTTCCTCCCCATTGAGCATCAAAGCCAAAGATCAAAAGCGCAGGCTTTTCTTTTCTTTTTTTCAATTCTTTTCTTTTGTTCATACATATGCATGCATATTGCATCTTCTGTTAATCTTTCTTCTCAACCACGTTGAGACTCCTTGGTGCAACACTTGCACACTTGTTATTTTACATATCATCATCATCTTTTACCTACCCTTTTGCATAGGGGTTTAAAGGCCAAACACCAATAAGGTGTGTTCATATCCATGCTTTCCATGTCCATATTTACATTTGGATTTGATGCTACACATCTTGGTTTCTAATCCATATTTGTTTATTGGTGTTTGTTAATTTTGCAAGGGTAATCAATCAAGAAAAACTCTCTTCATCGGCCGGCCGATTGGAAGAGAAGGAAAGCACTCACATCAATCCCCGCATTTGAGGTATTTTTCGCGATCCCTCCATTTTATTATTGTTATATCCTTTGAGGCCCTCGCGTCTCTGGCGATCACATTCCCCTTAGCATCCTCGCATGCTCCCCGTTTCTCCCTCTTTTCCCATTCTTATTCTTAGTAGTGGATTATTCATGATCTACAGTCGCTAGTGTAGCAACCAATGGTGCAAACCGAGGTGACAGACCCTATGCATCGGTGTAGGAGGTCAAGGCTCTTAGGTTGTTCGGCCATAGGGGTCAACATGCTAGTGAACTCAATTTGCCATGCTAAGCCCTTAAGAAGATCTTCTAAGGTTTCCACTTGGTAGGATGTTTGGATTATGGTGTGATAGGAGGAGAAGGGTACAATGGGAAGGTTTTGCTCCATGGGAGGGTAAACATAGGACATGGTAGGGTGAATTGGTATCTCCTTTAGCCATCTAGCTAGGGGCCCATCTATGATTATGGTGCTATTTGTGAAGGCTTGTGGCTCTTGGGGGTCCAAGCTATGTGGAGGGGACATTTGTGATTCTTCCTCACCATAGGTATGAACTTGGGTTTCCTCAAGGATGGGGATGGGTTCCGGAATGGCATCTACTCCCATGTGGATGGTTGTGGTCTCCTTTCTCAAGGGAATGTGAAGGTCTATTGAGAGTGGGGTGATGATGGTTGGTGCATGGTGTACCTGGGGTGATGGGTAATGGGAAACTTGGTTTTGGATAGGGAGGGGAAGTAGTGGAAGCCTAGGACTTGGGACTTTTGGAGTAGGGAGTGGGAGATGGGTTGGTTGGGGGCTTGGGTTGGTTGGTCTTGGGGGGAGTGTCCCTTTTAGGGGACAAGGGAGGGGTAGTGGTGGGGACCAAGGGGGCTTGTGGGGTATGGGTTTGGTGGGAGCTTTTAGATTGGAGGGTGGTGGCCGTCATGGGCCTAGGTGGAGGGGTGGACATGGTGTCCACTTGGTTTTTAATGGTGAGGGTTGGATGAGTGGTGGTCACCATGGAGGGAATTGGGTCGGTTAGGGGTCTCTTGCCCTTGGGATCATTTGGGGTGGAAGTGGGGGCTAAAGGGGCTTGACTAGTGTAGGTTAGGGAAGGGGGTTTTGGTTGGGGTGTGGGGGCCCTCATGGGGTTAGGTGGGGAGGTAGAGGCCTTGGACACTTGGGTTCTAGTGGTAAGGGTTTGGACGGGTGGGGTTGGAGGAGTGGGAGTGCTCCTCGAGTTTTGGTAACCCGGGTAGGAGGGAGGAGGTCGGGGAGTGTAGACTTTCCTAAGTTCGGCTCTCATGTTCTCCCATGTGTTAATAGGCTCTAGCCTCATAACCCTCCTAAATTATTCAATGAACTTCCACCTATCCTCGGCATGATAGACAAGTCGACTCTTGGCAAGGTAGATTTTCATGGGTTCAGTCATTGGATTCCTCTTAAAGTATTTGTCCATGTTTTCCTCCCACTCTAAATATGCACTAGGGTGGTATCCGTTAAAGATAAGGTCCTCAAATAGGACTTTGTCCAAAGGGGTGTCAATCGGACCTTTGCGGAGGGCCGAGTGAGATAGATGTGACTTACATGAAGTAGCCATGCTAGTGGACAAAAGAGATGCAACCGAAGACTCTAAATGCATATGAGCGTCCTAGGACCAACTTGATAGAGACAAGTTGTGAACTTGCTCTGATACCACTTGATGTGACACCACCTATGGACCTATTTTGCAAGCATTCAAGTTTGAGCGGCGGACTCACACTAGCGAGCTCACCCGTATGGCGCACACTAGTGCCCGATGGCGACTAGGAGATGTTGGAGAGGGTCCAAGGCGGGACCTTGAGGCTCTAAAGGTTGGCTAGCTTGGGGAGAACCCCAAATGGGCCTAGGATGCCCAAATCATGGGCGGCCAACACACCAAGGGTGTGGGTTAAGTGGATTCACTCTCAACTTGCCCGCGGTGGTCACTCACGGTACTAGCAATTTGGGCCGAGCTCTCACTCTCCATCCGACGAAGTAATAGCAATAATACTAAGCTAAGAAAGTGATTAAACCAGTGAAGAGAGGGACCGAGGCTCACCTAGCCAGCGTGAAGACGCCGACTCCGGCCGGAGACGGGGGCGAGCGGGGAGGCGAGGGTATGCACCCCCACGCCGCGTCGAGGGAGCTTCAACCTGAAATTGAAAGATTACACCACTACTCCTCTCGCAGGAGGGGGGGATCTCGGGGTGGGGGTTAATGTATTATAACCAAACACTACCTCCTCGCAGGGAGGGGCTGTAAGCCGGCCAGACGGGGTGGGGGAATTGGGCAAGAAATCCCAACTTCCGAGTTCCGCCGGTTCTGCCAGTCTACAGATTCACTGGATAGGGGGTCGGTGTTGACGCCGCCACGGGCTCCAGGGGACTCCGATCCCAATGATACTAGTCCCAAAAGTTTCCTAGCTGCCGGAGGAAGACGGATAAATTTTTGGAGGATCTCTGGAATTCTGTGCTGATCGTGGCAGAGCCTGGAACATGACCCCTCTGTCTGCCTCGGATGGAAATAGTAAAGATGCAGTTGGTTACAGAAGGTGCTGTGGGCTCTCCTGAACTCCGATTGAGGCGAGACTGGCGGTGACACTTCTGTGGTCGGAGTAGCTTTGAGCAGGAGCTGACGGAGTTGCAATCGGAGGTCAGAGAAGAGAGCAGTCATCTGATGAGTGGGTGCAGGTCGAACCTGGATCCGCAGGAGCAGTCTGTGCACTTGGACGAGGAAAATGGGAACTAGGGGTTCTGGAAGCCGATTGATTCCCTGCCTTTTGGAATTGAAAGAGGACTCAGAGGAGAAGATTTTTGATGAAGAACTCCTGCCATGATTCCCAAGAGGTTGGCCGCTGTAGAGCTTCAACTCCGGCTCAGGTGCTCTGCTAGGGAAGCTGCGCACAGTCGGGGGAGAAATACTCTCACGGCCAGCTCGGAGCTTGGATCCAGACGAAACCACCACCGTTGCGAAGATGACTCGAAGAATCTTCCAACGGTACCTCTTAGGCCTTCAGATTCGCAGGGAGGAGGACGTGGTGTCCGCTTCAATCTACGGCCAACCTGCTGCCTGCAACCAGAGCTTGACCTGCAAAAGAAATGGGTATGAATGGAGGGGTGGTGGTGGGGGGCGGCCTTGGCTGGGTTTGGGGTTGGATTTGGGCGACCAAGGGAGCTAAGGGGGTGGGAGATGGGAGGGAAATTCGAAATTGGGCTTTGGGAGAAGCTAATTTAGCATTGGGAAGGTGGTGTGATGCTTTGGGAAGGAGAGTGGGGTAGTTGGGGGTTGGGAGGTGGGGTGTGGATTGGAGGATGCCACCTTGGGGTTGGGGGGGAAGTTAAATGAGTGTATGGGGAAGGGGAGGGGTCTTAATGAGGGGTGAATGGGGAGGAGAGAGAAAATTCCAAAAATTGGGGTGGAGGGAGAGAGAGAGAGAGAGAGGGGGGGGGGACCCCTTAGAGAGAGAGAGTGAGAGAGAGGGAGATCTAGTGGGGTTTGGAAGTGGATTTCAATTTTCATTCAATTGTTCATTACTTCAAAATGAGGGGAATGGTGTCCTATATATAGGCAACCCACATTTCTACAAAAGTGCCTGACATTTGACTCAATGACAAATAACCGAAGGGATAGGGGTGCCCTTGGGCCAAGCCCAATGAATTGGGCCCACTTGCCTAACAAACCAACCTAATGACACAATACTTAGGAAAATGACTCGCTAACCTAGGTACATGACTCAAATAAAGGGAAAATTACATGATATTGACTCAAAGAAAATGTGAAGATTACATGACAAGACTCAAAAATACATGACTAACATAATGGCGCTTGCCGACGAACAATCCGAGTCCGGAGAAAATGTGGAGGGGCAAGGGATGCCCTCATCACACATCCTCAGGGAGAGAATTCACTGTCCTTTCTCACTCTCCTCCCTACTGCATTCTCTGTTAAAACCAGCTCTTTGCATCATGTTGTTGTGATTCTTCCTTGGAGCTGAGATATTGAAATCCGAATCTCCTTGATATTCCTGAAAATCTGTCTTCTGCATCTTCATGCTTGGCTACCTGTTTTCAAAATTCCTTGAATGCCTTGAACTCCTTGGAGGATTTTCTATCTGTCGTTGGGTTCATTTATCAGAGTAGATCTTCAAGAGGAATCTTCTCTTATAGAGTTCTATGATTGCCTAGGATATAATACTGTTGGTTCAAGGTTAATGGGTTCATGAGTCTTGAACTGAACCATCATGAAAGTGACTGTATTCATCTTAATGGATCTAAACCAGTTTTTCTTGTAATATCCTGCTATGCCTTCTTAATTCTGAAAGTTTAATTTAGTGCAAAAGCATCTTTGGGTGAGAAACTTCATTTCAGTATTGTTCTTAATCATCATGAAAATCTTAACAATCACATAAGGGGTATTCAAAAATAATAAAATGAACTTCAGTCATACTGAGTAACTGGGGATATTGGCGTCTGATAAACGTGTATTCTCACGTAAAAGGTGTGCCCTAAAGATTCATTAGCCTAAGGCAGAGCAATGGCAAATGGATTCACTGAGAAACCAACTCCCTTCATCAATGAAGTAAAGCGGATAGTGTCATGAAGTGCCTCGCTATCTCTGTTCAAAATGAAGCATAATGGTGAGACAACTATCCAAGTGTAGCTGCTGAGACAGTGTAGATGCTACGCCTCTCCTCAGGCTGAGATAGCAATCCACCTATTCTTTCATGGCAATATCGCAAGGGAGGTGTGGTCTGCTTTACATGCACTCCTGCGGTTTCACTGCCCCACGACAGCTGCTCCTAGCTTGGCGATCTTTGAGTATCTGAGTAGCCTCCACATGTCATCCATGGCGGGCTGTCTCTCCAGATGTGTTTTTTGGCAGCCATATGGGAACTTTGGATTAGTAGGAACAAGCATCGGTTCGAGGGGCAGCCCATGCATGCTTAGAACATTCTTTGCAGTGTGTTACAGTCTGTCCGCGCCATCTCCTCTGCATTCTCTCTTAAAGGAAGGCCCCTCCTCTCTTCCCAACGGATGCTCCTCCAATCATGGGGGATCCGTCTCTTGGTATCGCAGCCTACCCCTCCACGTCTCATTCGGTGGTTTCCGCCACCCCCAGGCTATCTGAAGCTTAACGTTGATGGTGCTTTCAAGAGCGGCGTCGGTCTTGCAGGAGGCGGGGGTGCTCTTCGGAATTCTGATGGCTGCCTCATTCTAGCCTTTGCGGCTGCATACCCACATGTCTCATCCAGCTTGGACGCTGAAGCCTTGGCACTTCAAGATGGCCTTTCTCTCTGCAGGGATTGTGGGTTTCTATTAGTCTTTGTGGAGACGGACTCACGCATGCTAGCTCACATCGTCTCCGGCCGTTCCTCAGGTCCTTGGCGTCTCACAATAGTCCTCTATCAAATGGAGGAATTACTTAGGACCATGCATGCTTCGATTACCCATGTACTTCGGGAAGCCAACCAAGTGGCAGATATGCTTGCTGGACTTGGTTGTTTCCTTTCAGCTCCCTCTTTTTGGTCATCTTGGACTGATTTACCTATGGTTGTAAAAGGGCCCTATCATCTAGATAAGATAGGGTGCCCCTCGTTTCGTCGTTAAGCGTCCTACTTGTACTCCTTTCCTTTTCATGATTATTAATGAAAATTATCCTGTCCGTCAGTCGGGGGTGGAGCGCTCCTTCCCTCTCTTGTAGGGTTGATCGCTCCCCCTTATCTCATCGTTCAGGTATTGACCAGAGTTAAAAAAATAATGGTGAGTGACACTGAGTAACTGGGGATGTTGGCGTCTAATCAACGTGCATCGTCACGTCAAAGATGCATGCTCCACCTGAATGCTCTTTAAAAATTGAAAAATAATATCAATAGGCATCAAAAGAGAAATTTGAAGTTGGCAGCGCTCCATGGATTAAATCAGAAACTTCACAAGGTGCTTAATCTCAATACTAGCTGTAGTTTCTTCCAAAGGGCTAATGGAAGGTGACTGAGTAGGATGAGAGGAGGCTAACGTGGTACCTTATATGTAACATTGGTTTACTTCTATTAATTTTGAATGTATAAATTTTTTCTCAACTTACCTTGAAAAACTCAGAATTCATTAGAATTAAACCAATCTCAAGAAAAGGGCCTCATCATTGATATGTTGTAATTGGAGATTCTGACAAATCTACAACTCTATTTTTGAACAATGCCTCCGACTAAAATTTCCCACTCTATCTCTAGTGGCATCACATTTCAATGGAACGAACCATCTCTGGAAATTCCTGCAACTACCTTGTTGACAAACAAGTGCTTTCCATTCTATTTTTGTGGCTCTATTGTGCGCTTGCTCATTAATCATTGGTATCACTTGCTCTCTAAACACTTGGCATCAGTCACCAACAAGTGGCATCAACTCCGTGTCTACACGCCCTTCTCTCTGCATAATCCCAGCTTTACTTGCATTCAAGAAGGACCCAACAATTGCTCCCTTAATTTAGGGACCTAACATTGCAAAGGAACCTAACTCTTATGGCTGCAACTCGATTTGTTCATTGGCTTCACTGCTATATTTGATCATCCTCTATTCTTTAATTGGCTTGACTATGCTTGTCTTGATCATTTCAATAAAGGGAGTTGTTTCACAAGCTTATTCTAGCAGATGCTTTAAAGGGGGAGATGTCTCTCTAATTTCATGTCATCCTCTTTGCTGGTGGCAAAGGGGGAGAGAAGTCCTGATGAGTCAGCATCTATTCAAAGGGGAGAGAAGGTTTGTTGTGTCATCATATGTTTCATGATTCTACTGTTAAGGTGACTCATATTGTCGTATAGTTGTCATCATCAAAAAGGGGGATAATGTTGGGCATGTGTGGAACATGCTTGATTCTATTGTTTTGATGATGACTGACTATGAGTCAATGATGAGTCCTATACGCATTTAATGATGTCAACATGTATAAGTTTTAGGTAAAGTCAGCACTGGCATGTGTATGGTCTCATGAAGATATCATGCAATGGTATCATGAGATATGATCAAATGGATATGAACGAGGCCAGACAGTGGTACAAAGCTAAGGGAATGAATCAATGAAAATCCATAGCCAAGAGTTCCTTAATTGCTGAAACCTTCAGTTCAATCTCCCAAGTGCAAAAGCTCCTTGGGTGCACAGATATCAAGGAAAGGTTGGCAAAAGAAGCTGAAAAAATCAAGAGTACAAAAGGATGCGTCGACCTCAGGCTTTCAGGAGGTCGACCTTAGGAGCTTCACAAAAATCGTTGAAGAAGATCGTCACAAGGGTAGTGTCGACCTCAGACTCTCAAAGTTGTTGTGTGGGAATGGCTGATCTAGAGGGGAGGGGTGAATAGATCTATCCCAATTTTTCTAGATATAAAAAGATTACAGCGGAATAAAACAACTAGCACAAGAAACAAGAACCTATACGCAAGATGATGAAGTGTAAATAGATAACGAGCCTAAGCAAGCATCTAGCAAAGGGAGATCACGCACATGCAAACCACAAGAACATGAATTTTTAGGTGGTTCGAACTCAAACCCGAGTTCTACATCCACCCCTCACTTAAACCAAGTGAGGCTTCACTAGTGCCACCGCACTAAGCCCCTGTAAACACAGCAAACGGCACAACCGAACAACCACAGACAAGAGAAGCCCTCTGTCTGTCTTCCTACAAAACCAGGTAGGGACTGAAACACCACAGACCGGAGAACACTTCCGTCTGTCTTCCTACAACACTGGTAGGGATGGTTCATAGTTTTTGATAAGAATAAATGAAAAATAAAAATGGAGAAACTCAAACAAAGTGAAACTCAGGCCGTGAGAAAAGTTTCTATCTGAAAGATGGAGAGCTTGGGCGACTGCTTGCAGAACCCTTGCTTCCTTCACAATGGCTTTTTATGGCAGGACGAGGAGCAGGAGGAAGAGGAGCTTGCGATCAGCTTCAGATCTCTAGACAATGGCCTTGGGCTGTTCTCCTTCTTCTTTCCTCTTCTATTCTTGTTCTGGACGCAGCTGGCTTAGATTTCTTCTACTTCTCCAAGGTGGGCCAGCAACAGTAGCAACACTAGCTTCTGCTTCCTCCTTTTTTCCGTCTATTCCCCCCTGAACAGCAGTAGCACACCACCCGTTTTAGGCGCTTGCACAGCTCCCTATGTGCATGGAATTGGGTCACTAAGATCGCCCAATAGAGGGAGCTTTCCCTCCAAAAATGTTGTCCACTGATTGGTTTAACTTGAGTGAAAAAAGGTGTCTTCACACTTGCTTTCTTTTGATTAGTTCATAGGAAATATACAATAAGACTTTCCTTCTGTTCCAAATCTAAGCATTAAATGATCCTTGTGGACAGCATCTAGCAGACTGCTTCCTCATTGGCTCAGGTCACTTCTATGCTTGGTGTATCTTTCTAGGATTATCTCCCATTGGCTGTTGTGAGCGACGTCATGTGGAATTTGTTAATTTGCCGTGGAAGGCGAAGCGGAGCGCGTGAGGGGCTCGTTTTGTTGCAACACAGAAAGAAGAGAGAAGAGGAGAGAGATCACCACGGGAGATTGCTCTGGCGGGGCGTGCGGGACAGATGCAATATAATAAGATATTAAGATTAAACGGCCATAGCGGGAAATGACTCTCCGCGACCTTGGGGGACGACAGTGATTTAAATGGCCATTGTGGGAAATGACTCGCCGCGGCCTCGAGAATATGAGCAGATATGAGAAGAGTACAGAATACAAGCAACATGAATTTAAACGGCCATTGCGGGAAGTGACTAGCCGCGGCCTTGAGAATATGAGCAGATATAACCACAGCACAGAATATCAATGACAGAAATTCAAACGGCCATTGCGGGAAATGACTCGCCGCGGCCTCGAGAATATAACAGATATAAGGAACAGAATATAAGAGACAAATTTAAACGGCCATTGCGGGAAATGACTCGCCGCGGCCTCGAGAATATAACAGATATAAGAAACAGATATAAGAACAATGCAGAATATAAGTGACAAAAATTTAAACGGCCATTGTGGAAAGTGACTCTCTGTGGCCTCGAGAATATGATGTGATCGCCAGGGGCCGGAGACCCCAAAATAAAGAAAGTGATCGCGCCTACCTCAAAAGCGGGAGATGGCGGGTTGCTTCTTCCTCTTCCTTCGGCCGGCCGATGGAGAGGGCTTTCCTTGGTTACCCTTGCAAAAGAGAAACAAACACAAAACAAGTGGATCAGAAAAGATGGCAGTGTAGTATTAGTCTCTTAATGAAGAATAATGAAATCGTGGCAAGACACACACCTCGTTGGTGTTATTTTTAAACCCCTCTCGGACACGAGTAGGAGGAAAATGCTATGATGAATGGGGGATCGTGCAAACGTATATAAAAGAAGACTCCCTTATGAAGGGAGACGAGAATGCAAGATGATGAATGCAAAAGAACTATGGAGAAAAGGGGAGAGAATGGGCTTATTGAATGTGCCGATGGAGGGATCCGACGGAGCTTCGGCAGCGTAGGGACGACGTGGAAGCACGGTGGATGAAGGTGGCCTTCCTTTCGCGAGCGCGGGCACTCGAGAAGTCGGCAGAACCTCCTCCTACAAAAGACCCACGGGTTAGAAATGGGATCCGGTAGAGTCTCTCCTTCCTCTGTCGGATCTGAAGCCCCTTCCCTTCGAGGGAGGGGGTCCTCTATTTATAGAGGGGAAGTAGATTGAGGCGTCCAGGTAACTAGACGCCTCAATATGGGGGCGTCCAGGACCCTGGATGCCTCCATCAATAGATTAAGATTTTTTATTTTTTTTTATTTTTAACCTTTTTATGAAGGTGTCCAGGAGACTGGACGCCTCCATGCCCGCCCACCGAAATTCTGCCGAAAGCCGTAGACAGTGGGTAAAGCGCGTGGTTTTGGTGGGCACCCGTGACTCACGAGTGGGCGCGTCTAACTGGCAAGACGTCCCTATATTTTTAGATTTTTCCGCAACATCAAACCGAGCGGTGGTTCGGCTTGTTCGGATGTCGGAAATTAAAGGCGTCCATGCACCTGGACGCCTCAACGTTTTGGATTTTTTCGAAGCGTCAAATTGAGCGGCGTGCCGGGATTGTCCAGATACGGAGGATGAAGGCATCCAGGCCCCTAGATGCCTCAAGACTGAGGCGTCCAGTTGCTTGGACGCCTTCACAATTATTTTTTTATTTTTATTTTTATTTTTATTTTTTTTATTTTCTTTCATTGATGGAGGCGTCCAGGGTCCTGGACGCCTCCATGAAAATCTGCCACCCCCCCTCGAAACGTCGTCGGTAGCCATCCGCAAGACATCTCTTGATTCTAGAATATTCCGGTACGTCCGATTGGTGGCGATGCCGTCCGTATGCTGCATGATTTCCGTAACGAGGCGATTTTCGGATGCCGAAGAAGCGTCACGTTACCCACTCAAAAGGTGATAGAAGACCCAAAAATGGGAAGCACTCAAGTGATTCAAAATGCGAAAGCCACTGCGGGACATCATATAGTAATATGAGATTTTCTCAGGGTGATGTCAGGAATAGCGTGTCTATAGCTGCCCCGCCTTGGCGTCTGCTTTACAAGGGAGTGATACGTAATGGAATGGTATCGAAATGAAGTGAAATGGAGTGGGAATGGACTAAAAAGTTGATGCCAAGGTGTGATGGGACACGCTCTGGACATTACTGTTTGGAATCTTTCTCGGATTTTTAATGAGGCGGCCTTGAAGAAGGTCTTCAAATTTTGACGATTGCTTGGACGGAGATCAAACAAGGGAGGGGGAGATGTGCGGTCAGACACGAAATAAAAGGAGACCAACTTCTCAGTGTGGAAGTACCTGGGTCGTAAACCTGCATGTTTCACCTTTGGGGAGCGGTTACCAGCCAATGTGGAAGTGCTGCGGCCAAGGTGGGTCAAACAAGGTAAAAGCAGAGGAATATCTGAGGGTCGGTCCAAACAAGGGTCTCTTTTGGAAGAACAGCGTAGGGCCGTCTCAAGGAAACTCTACATTTTATTCGGAGTGGAATATCTCATATTTGTAAGAATTGAAGCACAGTGGTTGTCACAATCGAATCACTTTGAATGATCTTCCGTAATAAAATCAAAGTCCTATATGAATGCATGCTGGGTTTAAAGAAAATTTAAAACAAACTAAAATAGAAAATAGCTAAGGATAATATTATCAATTCGTTAAGAATGGGTCAGGATACTGATTCGGTGAGCTGACACTGAGCTGGGGCTCGTTTATCCATGCACCAACTCACTGAACGGAACCATCATCCCCACGCTATCACAAATTAACGGCCTATCCGTACAACCCAAGTTCTTCTGAAATCATCACCGTTGTTGTTGAAGGGGAACTCAAATCCCAAATTCGTTAGGGTCGCAAGGTCCTTGACATGTTCTAATAGCGTAAATATGATGCATGACATGGTGGGACCAATCACCAAACGGTGGTACACAAGGTGGGATAGTGGCATACGTTAGTAAAACCTGCACAGATTAATAACATCAGAAAGCAACAGAATCGCACCTCAGTACAAGGGAGATCCAGACAAAACACTGACGACTGACCATTGATGTGACGCATTTTGTCCTTTAGCGCCTCTCATTTTCTATAAATGCTCCCTTAGGCTAGTTTAGGCAAGTGCACCAAGGAGTGGGCTTAGAAGCTTAAAGGGGAGGAGGAGAGGAAATCTAAGGGTTTCAGGATGGAAGGCGAGTCTTCCCGCCTTATGAAGAGGAGCAGGCCTAGCAGCGAGATCAGGCGACTTTCCGACCTCAAAGGTCATCTGAGTGGGATGATCCAGTCGCATATGGTAAGTCGATTTATTTCAAATTCTCTGTGCGAACTCTCTTTTCACTTATGTTCCTTCCTTGTTTTCTTCCAGCCACACCCTCTTTTCCCAGGCCTGAGGAAGTTTTCTAAGGTGTCGTGGCTTTCGAAACTCACCTCCAATGTCTCCATCGGCATGAGGGCCATAATCACGAAGTGACATATGCAAGGGCTCCTTATTCATCCCAAGCATTACGAGAGGATTTGCATGGACTGGGCAGCTATGGGCGCATTGGTGGAGATCTGGCATCCCCAGACCCACACTTTCATCTTCCCCACCTTCGAGGCGACCATCCTTCTCGAGGAGGTGGAACTTCTGCTCGGACTGAAGAAATTCAAGAGTGACGGGAGGATAAAGGTCATGTGGATTCTGACAAGGGTGACTTCCGAGAGTGTCATTGGAAGCTTCATGCCGCCTGGTGCTGCTAGAAAGGTCCAGACTCAGAAGGGAATTGATCTGCAAATGCTCGCGGAATGGGTCATGGACGCCCTGAGAGGGTCACCAGATGATGACCACTTGGAAGGAATCATGAAAGGGTTTACCATCTGTTTGGCAGGTGCTCTTTTGTTCCCTTATACCGACAACATAGTGGAGGAGGACCAATTGAGTGCCATCTGTGGGATTTGGAGTGGAAAGAGGGTGGGACCCGTCGTGCTTGCCTACCTTTATAGTGGCCTTACTGCCTCCAGCATGGGTAAGCCTCCTTTCAGTTGCGCACTTCCTCTGAATTGATGGATTGATTTGCACTTCAAATTTGACCATCGCGAGGGGATGCCAATTGCGTCGAAGCTCTTCCAACAAAGCCCCCTTTATCACATATCCGATGTGTTAGGCTTCGGTGGTACCATAGCGAACCGTGTTCCGTGGCTGAGGAGATGTGAGGACTGGCGGTCTCACTTCAGAACCATGACGCAAAGCTTCTTCACTTGTGCACCGGCATGTCTACTCTCGCGCGAACTCCTCACGAGGTCTTCCCCTGAAGCTGAACTCCAACTCATTGGCGCGACTGAGTTTGTTCTCTACAACGCACACCGGTGCTGCATTCAAATCGGCCTTCCTCGCTGATGCGGGATGAGACCACGGACACGACAACAGTCCTCGGACTCTAGGTGAGCTCGTGATTGTCCCTTAACGAGGGAAGCGTCGGACGTGCACGGTTGAGAAACCGGCAAGAGGTAGGGTGGTCAATTCTCTTTTGTGCCCGGATCGGGTCACGGGACGGTAACGCTCTCTCTCGCAGCAGCGGTGATATAAATATAAAGCGAGCTAATTATCCCTACACATTCTCTTTAGCAGCGGCATATAAAACATATATGAGATAAAGCAAGATGCCAAGTAAGGGAGTGAATGCGATACCTCCACGCGCTCGGCGTGGGGAAGACGGACCCGGCCGAAAACAGTGCTCCCGGAATAGTTAATACATGAAGATTATAGCAATAAGTTACTGCCCACTCTACGCAGGGAGGTAAAGGGCTACACAAATGGGCCCGGGAGGATCGAATTCGGGTTGACGGGCGGCTTCACGCGTAGCTTCGGCCGCACCCGTACTTGCGACCGTGGGGCCCACGTGCTGTCCGGAGGGGCCGTGTGGGACCCGGTGGCACCGCTGTAGTGGGGACACTTGGGGAAGCGCTCCCCGGGATGTCGGCACTCTCGTTCACCGACTGGAGGCCGGGCGGCTCCGATTGGCACCTGTCGGAATAACCAACCACGGATCTGCTAGTTCTGTTTTCAGGCGCGCGTTCCGGCGAGAACAGACGCTGCGATCAGCCCCGATGTCGGATCGACACGAAACTAGCGCCGTTAGAAATATGCTTCAAAGGGTTCAACCCTATGGGATTATAGAAAAATAAACAGATCTGTACTTTTTGTTGGAAAATTTTGATAGCTGCTGTTGTACAGTGCCCGAATTCTCATATCAATAGAGAACTTGTCTGAGAACTGGCGTTGACTGATAGGTAGACCTCCGATTAAGTAGTTGTGTTCTTCAGCAAAGTTGTAGGAAATTGAACATGGAAGACGGCAATAGTTTTTGTGACAGGTTTGGAGGTGGATACGAATTGTTATGATTTGTATACTAGAAGTGAGTCGGATCTGGAAACTGGCTGACAGCACTGTAGATGAAGAATAACATGATTTTTGAAAATTGAATAGAAGGCTGATCAGAAATTAATAAAATTCATGGAGTGAGGGGACGGTAGACAGAACTCCTAGTAAAATTGGGAGGGCTTGAAAAAATCAAAAAGGTGGTCGGAGATGGGAAACTCAGAACTGCTATCACTGTAGATAGAGACAAGACAGATCTGGGAGTGAAAGATGCACGAAAATGGAAAATGACTAAATGAAGGAATTTGGACGTGAAAATGTTGGTGGAGGTGGGGATTCAAGGTAAGAACACACCCTCAAAATTTAAGCTTGAGATCTTCACGTGGTGGAGAGCAGGAATTAGTGGAAGACACCTCTGTCCAGCAGGACAGAACCTTGACGATGGCTCCGCGGCGGCTCGAAGGAGGCACGAACGGCGACGGCGGCGGCGGCGGCACAGATGATCATCGGAGGTAGAGGGGAGGGGATTGAAGATAGAACCACTCTAGAATTGGGGGTTGGAGGAGATGAACACCATGGGAGAGGGGAGGGGCACAAGAAGCACACTTGATTTTCCAACAATATTCTATTCATTAATGCTAACAAATGGAAAATACAACCTTTTATATGCTATGTATCTAATCAAATGTAGACCCTTGGATCTAAGGATGGGGAATGGAGGGATGGGATGAAGTGTGAATAACACACACAAAAATAATAAAATAATAAGGGGAGGGGCGCCCCCTTGACCAAGAGGGGAGGTTGGTGGCCAACCTTTGAAATGTTGACCCCTTTGTCTCCCATGTGTCCATATGACTAGTCCAACCTTCTAGATGTCCACCTAGGATGGTTGACCAGCCCCACAAGGTGAGATGGACCAATGGGAAAGGGCTGAGGGCCCCCTAGCTGGACCTACTACACAATTGCACAAAAACCCACACAATCCAAGGGAATGACGCATTGGCTTACAAAGACGTACAATTGCGCATATACTTTCCCAAGGATATGAACACAAACTAAAAGGACATAAATGCAAAAGAAAAGGTACATGCTCGGCGTCGATTCCCATCACCCGCCACTTGTTCCCGTCGTTATCTGGCATCGTTCCTTTGACGAAGAGGGAGCTGGGCACGGAAGCAGATGCGAAGGAAGCGAAGGCCATCACAGCACCATGGAAAACAAGTGTTGTGGGAAAGGCATTAGCGCATGTGGAGGAAGAATGCGAGCTGTGGAGAGCTTATGTAACCGAATTGGGGAAGTTAAGGCCTACAGCGCCCAAGCCCCTAATGTAGCTCACCCTGTTGCTTTAATGGAATAAACGCGAAGTCAGACATTTTTGGACCATTATTCCCCTTTGTTAATATATATATATATATATATATATATATATATATATATATATATATATATATATATATATTAGTACATATATATAATATATTTATTATTATATATTTTTTTATGGGGACGTCCAGGGGACTGGACGCCCCAATATTTTCTTTTTCTTTTTTCTTTTTTTTAATAGGGGCGTCCAGGGGACTGGACGCGCCAATATTTTCTTTTTCTTTTTTTTAATCATATTTTTTAATAGGGACGTCCAGGGGCCTGGACGCCTCAAAATATTTTGTGTTTTTTAATATTATGTTCATTAATTACAGCCCTATTTTTACTGATGTGATTTTTGTGTTTGTTCTTTGTGGTGTGCAGGACGCGATGAAGAGCCGGATCAGCTGGTCCTTGGTAGTCGCAGCGTACCGAGGACTACCGGACTTCCAGAGGGCGCGGGTGGACGCCATGGGATTCGGGGCGTTCTTGAGGATTGAGCCCTTCCGGCTTGACCTTCCTCTTATCCAGGCGCTAAGGGAGCGGTGGCACACGTCGAGTCGAGCGTTCCTGATGCCGTGGGGGCATATGGTGCCAACACTGGAGGACATAGCTCGGATCACCGAGCTACGAGTGGACGGAGAGGCGGTCAGCGGGGTCACCTACATCGACTATAGGGAGAGCACCCTGGACCTGCTGTGGCTAGAGACGAGCGCTACTGACAGGGACAGCAGGGTGGTTGGCCGAGTGGATATCATGGAGGCACTCGGATTCGAGGACCCGCGGCAGCGGGTTAGCGAGAGCGGAGCAGAGTTCCTAGCGCGTCTGGAGGGAGATGCTCGGGCGGCTTTTACTCAGGACCCGAGTGAGCGGGAGCTGGCTGACCTTGACCTCCGGAGGTTCCTCTTCTTCTTACTGGGCCATCTTCTGCTGGGGACGAAGAGGGATGGCATCCATTGCCGCTTCCTCGGGATCTTAGCTGACCTGGAGCGAGTGGGGGACTATGCGTGGGGAGCAGCTCTACTCGCCCACTTGATCGCTGATCTCTCTCAGCGTACAGAGAGGGAGACGATAGTTAGCGGCTTTGCACCTTTTCTCTAGGTAAACATTTTATTTATGCATTTTACCGTAGTTAAATATGCAATTACTCGTGCTAATGATGTATGATGGATGCAGGTGTGGAGCTATTACTACTTCCTGATGGGAAGAGCCAGGCAGGGGAATAGGAGAGCCGTGCCCCTGGCGCGGCGGTGGAGGCCGGTCATGGTTGCGGAACCGCACGTGATGCGGGACGGACACGGGAGACGACACTATACAGTGCCACCCTCGGACTCTAGATGAAGACGCGACCAGCAATACACACCAAGGAGACACTAAGCCCGACACTACGAGCTCCTAGTGGCAAAACGTCGCTAACAGAAGTACAAGCTCACTCGGCGTCCCATGCGAGGGAAAGCGTGGATCGTGCGCGGTTAAGGAACCGGCAGAGTTCAAGGTAGTCAGACTCACTTCCGGACTCGGATCGAGTCGCGGGACGGGTCACTCTCACGCTCACAGCGGTGACATGGACACACGGGCTAGGAACCTACACTCTCGGCAGCGGCCTAAGACCGTATACTAGCTAAGCAATGTAACGCCAAGAAGTTAAGACCTTTACCTCCACGCACCCGGCGTGGCGAAGACACCCCGGCTGACTTACGGACCCCCGGTTAACATAATTCACAGCAGTACAAAAGGATTCGACCCACTCCACGCAGGGAGGTAAAAGGTCACATGTGGGCCCCGGGGATCACGCAAATCAGGTTGACAGGCAGCATCTTGATGTCGACTCGACGCGCCGAACTCCGCGTTTTCGTGCTTCCCGAACGGCGGGTTCTGCGGGCCCGTGGGGCCCACGGATGGCACTGTCCTCCGGATCTGCGGAGGTGGGTCCCACTATGATGGAGACCCCTGGTGACGCGCCTCCACGGACGGCGGTCGGCCGGAGACACCGATTGGTGGCCGGTCGGGTCCGATCTTCAAGTTGTGGAATGGCTGCCCACGGATTTCAGTTCTGTTTTCCCTGCGCGCGCTCCGGCGAAAACAGCCGCTGCGGTCGATCCCGACGTCGGATCGGGACGCATGAGCTATCGTTGGAAAGCTCTCTTCAAATGCTTCAATCTAGACTCAGAGAGATCTGATGGATCTAGCCGGATCTAGACTTTAATGAATTTACAAATCCCTGTTGTACAGTAACGGAGACATCAGATTTATAGGGTACTTGTCTGAGAACCACCGTTGACCGCCTACTTTCCGTAGGAATCAGACTCCAAGCTCTTCTTCAACTTTGTAGATAATCAAACCATGAAGCTGGGAAAATTTTTGGAATTGGATTCCGAGGTGGTGGTGATTTGATAGGATTTTTAGAGTGTCTGGTGGTCAGATCTAGGAACTGGCAGAAAGTACTGTAGCTAGGGAAGAACTCTATTTTCGTAAAATATAAGATGGACTCACAAAAATTCAAGAAAATTTGGGGATAGAGGGGATAGTGGACAGAATGCCCAGTAAAATTGGGCGAACTAACAAAAATCAAAAAGTGGACCTAAGACTTAAAACTCCGGGCGGGTGGAAATGGAAACAGAGAGGAGACAGATCTGGAAACTGGGATTGGACGAAAATAAAAAAATACCAAATGAGATCTTTATGACCAACCAAAATTCTGAGGACGTGCTGGACACCCCTGGAACATCCAGTAAAATTTCCAGCTCGATCTGAGGCCGTGGCTGAGACTGAAATTTCGTAGAAGCTGCTGTGGTACTGCGCGGATAGAACTCCGGCGGTGGCGATGGCGGCTCGTGGCGGCGGCGGCGGCGACCGGAACTGATAGGGTGGAGTCACACCACCAAGAGGCAGCCTTCACAGCTGCAAGGGGGAGAGGGAGAGAGGAAGGGGGCGGCCTAGGCCTGCTCAAGAGATTTTTTTTCCAACTTTCAAATGGCATTAATTGCATAAAATGGGAAATTACAACCTTAAATAGTCTACATCTCACATCCATCCATAGCCATTGGATCTAGGGGATGGGGATGAAGGGCTAGGATGGCATGTGACACACACACAAAATACAATATAATATTAAAGGGGGGGCGGCCCTTGGACCAAGGAGAGGGGGGGTGGTGGAAGGTTGAAAATGGTAGGTGGGAGGTAGGTAGCCTCCTTGGACTTTTTAAGTCCATTGTCCCCCATGTGTTCAAATACAAGTCAACCTTCTAGATGCTCCCATGTGGCATGTTGACTGGCCCCACGTGGGACCCTGGGATGAGGTGGCCCAATGGGGTGGGGCCCGGGAGGCCTGTGGGGCCCACGGGGTCCGAAATGCTCGTAAGCCCCTATTACACTCAAAATGGCCAACCGGACGTAACGAAATAAATGCGAATTAAACACACATAAAGTCTAACTGAATATAATAAATGGGGAAGCTCAAGGCGGAGTCTCCAGACTGTCTCCGAGCCAGATGGATGCTGTGGTGGCTCGTGTCGTGCTCCGCGTGCGGTACCGGTGGCTCGGCGTGTCATGCCGATCGACTGCTCGGGTGTCCGCACCAATTCTCCCCGGGTGGGAGAAACTCGACCCTGTCGAGTAAGGGTCTGCATCGCTCCTGTATCGCTCCAAAAGGTCCGGATCGATCCGCTGCAACTCGCCATGTGTGATCCAAGTGTCCTCAGTAGCGGGCCGTCCTCTCCATCGCACTAGGTAGCGCGGGTAAGATCCACTCCTGGTAACTGTCACCTGCTCATCCAGTATACGATCTATATGCTCATGCTGCCGTGAAAAAGGGGCTGGAGGTGGAAGTGGACACTCAGGTGTGGGATCACTCTCAAGGGGAGGAGATGGCTCAAAAGGCTCACTAGGGATCACCGCTGGGTCCCTATATGCAACAAGATCCGATACATTGAAGGTAGAGCTTATACCATATTCCTCGGGCAGGTCCACAACATACGCATTGGATCCAACGTGTTTCAACACTCTAAAGGGACCGGCTCCGCGAGCTTGCAACTTCTTAACGGTTCCAGAGGGAAACCGTTCAGGTCTTACCCTGATCATGACGTATTCGCCCTCCTGGAACTCTCGGTGGTGTCGGTGGGCATCGGCTAACTCCTTGTACCGTGCATTGCTGGCCTCAATGTGACGACAGATGTCGTCATGCAAACTCCTAACATGCCTAGCAAACGACTCGGCCGACTCCGACACTCTAGCATGGACAGGCATGGGGACAAGGTCAACGGGTTTCCTAGGCCTACGACCTGTGACAATCTCAAATGGACTCATGCCAGTAGACCTATTCACCGAATCATTATATGCAAACTCAGCCATAGGTAGAATGAGATCCCAATCCTCAATGCGGTCCCTAACAAGACATCTCAAAAGATCACCCAGACTCCTATTGACCACCTCGGTCTGACCATCTGTCTGGGGATGGTATGCAGTGGAAAACTTGAGGTGCGTACCCATCATATGCCATAGTGTCTTCCAAAAATAGGAAGTGAACCTAACATCACGGTCAGACACTATAGTGCGAGGTAACCCGAACTTGCACACCACATGAGTAAGGAATAGGCGGGCTACCCTAGAAGCATCCGAAGTCTTTGAGAAAGGGATAAAGAGGGCCATCTTCGAGAAACGGTCAACCACCACATAGACCGAATCATGCTTCCTGGAGGTACGTGGCAATCCCAAAACAAAATCCATGCTGACATCCTGCCACGGGGCATCAGGCACGGGGAGAGGCGTATAAAGGCCCGAGCTTTGCTTCTTCATTTTGGCCGTAGCACATGTACGGCACTGAGCCACGATGTTAGCAACATCGCGCTTCAAGCTCGGCCAATAAAATCGATGCTCCACTGCCTCAATAGTCTTGTTCCGACCAAAGTGGCCGGCTAGACCTCCCGCATGTAGTTCCCACACTAAGAAATCTCGAACCGAAGTTCGGGGAACACATAGCCTGCTACCTCGAAAGAGGTAACCCTCCTGAAGCACATACTCATCAAGGTCTCTCGAGGGTCCGGCCTGGAGAGTGGTAAAAATCTGACCGAAGTCAGGACAATCAACATAGGCCTCCTTCATCTTCTCTAACCCTATGACCTCGGCACTCATGGTGGTAAGCAAACATGCTCGCCGACTCAAGGCATCAGCCACCTTGTTCTCCACTCCAGCCTTACGTTTAAGCACAAAGGTGAACTGCTGGAGATACTCGACCCAACGACTATGACGCGAATTAAGCTTCTTTTGCGAATGGAGGTACCTCAATGCCTCGTGGTCGGAGTATAGGACAAACTCCTGATGTAAAAGATAGTGCCTCCAATGCCTAAGAGCCTGAACAACTACGTAGAATTCTTTATCATACGTGGAATATCGCAGTTTCGCGTCATTCAGCTTCTCGCTGAAATATGCGATCGGGTGGGAATCCTGACTCAAAACTCCTCCTATCCCAACACCCGACGCATCACAACAGACCTCAAACACCTTCGAGAAATCAGGCAATCGAAGGATAGGTGTTTGAGTCATGCGCTCCTTGATATCCTTGAAGGCGGCAGATGCGGCCTTCGTCCATAGAAATGTGCCCTTACGGATGCAATCCGTGATCGGGGCAGTGACGGAGCTAAATCCGCGGATAAAGCGACGATAGAATGTCGCAAGACCATGAAAGCTGCGGACGTCATGAACTGTACGGGGTTCCGGCCACTCAACAATGGCCCGGACCTTCTCCGGATCGGCGGAGACCCCAGTACTAGACACAATGAAACCCAAGAAGGTAAGCTGAGGTGTCATGAAGGCACACTTCTGTGGGTTCGCAAATAGCAGCTCTCGCCGAAGAAGTAGACAAACCTGCCGAAGGTGGTCTAAGTGGTCCCCTGTGGTGCGGCTATAGATAAGGATATCATCGAAATACACCACTACAAAGACTCCAATGAAAGGTCGAAGGACCTGAGTCATGAGCCGCATGAAAGTGCTAGGGGCATTGGTCAACCCAAAAGGCATGACCAACCACTCATATAGACCGTCCTTGGTCTTAAATGCGGTCTTCCACTCATCACCGGGCCTAATCCTCACCTGATGGTAGCCACTCTTAAGATCGATCTTCGAAAAGATAGTGGCACCTGCCATCATGTCTAGCATGTCATCCAGGCGGGGAATAGGGAACCTGTACTTCACGGTGATCTTGTTGATGGCACGACTATCAATACACATTCTCCACGTGCCATCCTTCTTCGGGGCGAGTAATGCGGGTACAGCACATGGACTCATGCTGTCCCGGACAGATCCTCTCTGCACAAGCTCATCGACCTGCCGTTTAAGCTCGGCATGCTCCGTGGGGCTCATTCGATAATGCGGAAGGTTGGGCAAAGAAGAGCCCGGAACAAGGTCGATAGCATGCTGAATATCCCGCATGGGTGGGAGTCCCTCGGGAAGCTCATCGGGAAAAATATCAGCAAACTCCCGCAGAATGGGAACAACCTCGGGTGGGAGCTCACCCTCGGAGTCCCGCTCCACCTCTCGGACCGTAATGGCAAACACCGGACAGCCCTGACTAAGCTCCTGCTCCATTTCCCGGGAGCTAATCATCATCAATCTCCTGGTCGAGGGCTCTCCTGGGCCAGAGGTAACAGTCATAGTCCGAGCGGGGGATGGGGTACTGGGCCCGGGTACGGAAGGCTTTGGAGTACTAGGGCAAGTAGGACCCCGGACCGATGGGCTCCTGGGCCGAACGGGTTGGAGGGTGACCCGCTGACCATCGTGGTCGAAGGTACAGGTGTTCGACCGACCATGGAGTGTAGCATCTCGGTCGAATAACCACGGCCTACCAAGAATGATACTTCCCACTTCCATGGGGAGAACATCACACCAGATCTCGTCACGGTAGGAGTGGAGCTGCAGCGGGACCAAGCACCGCAGCCTGACCGAAATGGAAGTGGTATCCACCCATGATACCTGATAGGGACAAGGATGGTCTATGGGTGTGAGACCAAGACGAGTGACAGCGCTCGTGGAGATTGCATTGATGCAACTCCCGCTATCGATGACCACCTTGCAAATCTGCTTTCCCAGCCTACAGAATACATGAAGGATAGTGGTCCGACGCTAGTCATCACTGACCTGTGGCTGGGTGAGGATACATCTGACGACCCCCACGTGGGTATCGTCCGACTGCTGGGCATCTTGGGCTTCACCTCCCATCTCATAGTACTCGTCAGCTAACTCTTCATCTGCCTCATAGCTGACTAACTCTAGGCCCGCAGGGGTGGTATCCTCGGCCTGTGTGTCCCCAATGTGAAGAGATGGGCGGGTGGGACACTGGTTGGCGAAATGGCCAAACCCATTGCAGCGATAACACTGCTGCCGTGATCCACTAGGCTCCCCAATCATAGGTCCTTTACCTTTATCCTCCCGACGGATAGGAGGCGTAGGCAACAAAGGACGTGCGGGTGGTGCGGGTGCCGGGGGACGGGCTATGGGTGGGGCCGTAAGATGCTGGGGACGAGGAAGGTCCCTCGGGGGTGGAGGGCGAGGCCTAGGAGCAAAGGGCTCGTGGCTAGCGGGCTCCTGAGGTCGAGCCATGGGGGCCCTCGGATATGTGCCAGATGAGCCACGGGACTCGACACTACGAAGGGGAAAGGAGCCCAACCGATGGGGTGACTCGAACTCGGCCTCGAACTGCTCCAATTCGAGAGAAATCTGATATGCCTGCTCCAAAGTGGTGGCATTGCGGCGAAAGAGTTCATATTGATAATTAGGCCGCAAACCTCTCCGAAAGCGGGATATCGTCATGGTGCTCTCTTCCGTGACCCCGCACCACAAATAATACTCATCGAACTCGGCGGTGTACTCGGTCACGGATCGGTTCCCTTGGGAGATGCTTTGCCACTTGTCTATAAGACGTTGGCGATATGAGGCAGGAAGGTACTTCTCCCTCAATTTGAGTTTCATATCATCCCAGGTACCGATTTGGGGTTGACGTCGCTGGTTGAGCAGGCTCTCCACATTGATCCAATAAGTTTGGGCCTGCCCTTGCAGCTTCATCTTCGCATATCGGACTCTTCGGTGGTCCGTCATCTCAAACCACTCGAAGTACCGGTCCATACCGGCCTCCCAATCTAGATACACCCTAGGGTCCAAGGACCCGCTAAAAGTGGGAGGGTCCGCATGCACACCCCTAAGAATGCGGTCGTCATCCTCGTCATCACGATTCCGTCGTTGATGACGACGACCGTTACCCCCGTGATCATTGTCGGAGGCATAATCATCCACTATAGGCGCCTGTTGCCTCCCGACATCCTCTACCTGAGCCCTTGGCACAGCGGGTTGCTGCACCGGCTCTTGTTGGCCGTTCGTCGGCGCGGGTTGCGCCGCTACTGGGCCCCTCTCTAGGACGGCAATCCTCCCAACAAGGCCTTGAATGGACTGCTCCGAAACCCCGGCCCGATCCTCGAGGACCTTCATCCTCCCTTCTAGACGCGTCCCTATGCCATCCATACGCGTACTAAGACCATCCATACGCGTGTCTAAACGATCCATGATGGCCCGGAACATCTCGGCCGTGGAAGACTCATCGGAACTACGGGCTCGGGAGTCCGCCATAGGTGGTGGTGGCGAGTATTGGGTGCCTCGACGGGTGGGCATGCAAAGACGTACGGACTAGGTGACAACGACCGACTAATGCAAACACACTAAATGATACACTTAGACCTAATTGCAATTTGAAAACACTCCTTTTTTGGTATTTTGAAAGAATGCAATTTAAAACACTTTTTTTTTGTTTTGAAAAGAATGAGACTCGACTACACCCTAGACACGGCCAAGACTCGATACGCGGCGGAGGTAATCGACCCGAAGGTCACTCGCGCAAGTGTGTGGTCTTCCCGGTAGGCGAAGCCTAACGGTCGGACAACACCTTTGGATATACCGAGTGAAGGTGTGTGTGGGGTAACCTTAGACTATGCAAGACTTATGCAACGACTACCCTAGACTCGACTTGCTCTGATACCAAACTGATGCGGGACGGACACGGGAGACGACACTATACAGTGCCACCCTCGGACTCTAGATGAAGACGCGACCAGCAATACACACCAGGGAGACACTAAGCCCGACACTACGAGCTCCTAGTGGCAAAACGTCGCTAACAGAAGTACAAGCTCACTCGGCGTCCCATGCGAGGGAAAGCGTGGATCGTGCGCGGTTAAGGAACCGGCAGAGTTCAAGGTAGTCAGACTCCACTTTCGACTCGGATCGAGTCGCGGGACGGGTCACTCTCACGCTCACAGCGGTGACATGGACACACGGGCTAGGAACCTACACTCTCGGCAGCGGCCTAAGACCGTATACTAGCTAAGCAATGTAACGCCAAGAAGTTAAGACCTTTACCTCCACGCACCCGGCGTGGCGAAGACACCCCGGCTGACTTACGGACCCCCGGTTAACATAATTCACAGCAGTACAAAAGGATTCGACCCACTCCACGCAGGGAGGTAAAAGGTCACATGTGGGCCCCGGGGATCACGCAAATCAGGTTGACAGGCAGCATCTTGATGTCGACTCGACGCGCCGAACTCCGCGTTTTCGTGCTTCCCGAACGGCGGGTTCTGCGGGCCCGTGGGGCCCACGGATGGCGCTGTCCTCCGGATCTGCGGAGGTGGGTCCCACTATGATGGAGACCCCTGGTGGCGCGCCTCCACGGACGGCGGTCGGCCGGAGACACCGATTGGTGGCCGGTCGGGTCCGATCTTCAAGTTGTGGAATGGCTGCCCACGGATTTCAGTTCTGTTTTCCCTGCGCGCGCTCCGGCGAAAACAGCCGTTGCGGTCGATCCCGACGTCGGATCGGGACGCATGAGCTATCGTTGGAAAGCTCTCTTCAAATGCTTCAATCTAGACTCAGAGAGATCTGATGGATCTAGCCGGATCTAGACTTTAATGAATTTACAAATCCCTGTTGTACAGTAACCGAGACATCAGATTTATAGGGTACTTGTCTGAGAACCACCGTTGACCGCCTACTTTCCTTAGGAATCAGACTCCAAGCTCTTCTTCAACTTTGTAGATAATCAAACCATGAAGCTGGGAAAATTTTTGGAATTGGATTCCGAGGTGGTGGTGATTTCATAGGATTTTTAGAGTGTCTGGTGGTCAGATCTGGGAACTGGCAGAAAGTACTGTAGCTAGGGAAGAACTCGATTTTTGTAAAATATAAGATGGACTCACAAAAATTCAAAAAAATTTTGGGATAGAGGGGATAGTGGACAGAATGCCCAGTAAAATTGGGCGAACTAACAAAAATCAAAAAGTGGACCTAAGACTTAAAACTCCGGGCGGGTGGAAATGGAAACAGACAGGAGACAGATCTGGAAACTGGGATTGGACGAAAATAAAAAAATACCAAATGAGATCTTTATGACCAACCAAAATTCTGAGGACGTGCTGGAACCCCTGGAACATCCAGTAAAATTCCCAGCTCGATCTGAGGCCGTGGCTGAGACTGAAATTTCGTAGAAGCTGCTGTGGTACTGCGCGGACAGAACTCCGGCGGTGGCGATGGCGGCTCGTGGCGGCGGCGGCGGCGACCGGAACTGATAGGGTGGAGTCACACCACCAAGAGGCAGCCTTCACAGCTGCAAGGGGGAGAGGGAGAGAGGAAGGGGGCGGCCTAGGCCTGCTTAAGAGATTTTTTTTCCAACTTTCAAATGGCATTAATTGCATAAAATGGGAAATTACAACCTTAAATAGTCTACATCTCACATCCATCCATAGCCATTGGATCTAGGGGATGGGGATGAAGGGCTAGGATGGCATGTGACACACACACAAAATACAATATAATATTAAAGGGGGGGGCGGCCCTTGGACCAAGGAGAGGGGGGGTGGTGGAAGGTTGAAAATGGTAGGTGGGAGGTAGGTAGCCTCCTTGGACTTTTTAAGTCCATTGTCCCCCATGTGTTCAAATACAAGTCAACCTTCTAGATGCTCCCATGTGGCATGTTGACTGACCCCACGTGGGACCCTGGGATGAGGTGGCCCAATGGGGTGGGGCCCGGGAGGCCTGTGGGGCCCACGGGGTCCGAAATGCTCGTAAGCCCCTATTACACTCAAAATGGCCAACCGGACGTAACGAAATAAATGCGAATTAAACACACATAAAGTCTAACTGAATATAATAAATGGGGAAGCTCAAGGCGGAGTCTCCAGACTGTCTCCGAGCCAGATGGATGCTGTGGTGGCTCGTGTCGTACTCCGCGTGCGGTACCGGTGGCTCGGCGTGTCATGCCGATCGACTGCTCGGGTGTCCGCACCAGCACGGCTACCAACTGGCGTCCCTTCGACGTGAGCTGATCGAGTACCCTGAGGCTATGGTATGATGCGTATGATTTTTTTTGTTTTATGCATATGATTTAATTAAGTAAAATGGCAACTAATATGATGCGTGTATGGCGATGCAGGTGGTGTGGAGGCCCTACCTGGGCATGGCCGATGCTGGCCAGCCTTGGGTCGTAGCGGGCCATCCTCGTTTCGAGCGGGACGTGTGGGTCCATTGCCTGAACGAGATCGAGCCGCTGCGGCTTAGGCTGGTCATGAGGACGTTGGGGCTAGCCCAGGAGTGGGTTGACGTGGACGAGCCGAGCCATGTCGGGCGGAAGACCCGAGGCAAGGCGAAGATCGTCGACGGGCGCACGCGTTTCCCTGCATAGTACCTAGACTGGCAGCAGGGTGGCGTCCCGGTGATGTCCCACGTATAGGACAGCACCGACTGCCTGCGACGGTACCGGGCCACGTACGCGGAGCATCTACACCTCGGTGGGGCGGCAGGGGTAAGTGTGAGATGAAGATTTTTCCTTCTCCATATGCATATGCATGTGACACTAACCTATGTGCATAAATGCAGGATGCTCGTGATAACATTATTACCGACCTGCGGGCCCAGCTGGCGGGCGCCAGGCAGCAGTTGGCGGCCATCCGGCAGGAGTTGGAGATCCTGGTGAGTCTATGCAATGTATTATGCATTTTTTTGACCTGAATTTTTTGATGCTTAGCCTCTGACTGTCGTTTGCTCTTGTGTTTTAGCGCGCTCATCAAGCAGTGGTAGCCGGGATGGCTGGCGGAGCGGGTTCTAGTTCATGGGGCCCTCCTCCGGAGGTCTCTTCCCTCCAGGAGCAGCTGGCCCATGCGGTGGCCCGGGCTGAGGAGGCCGAGCGCGACCGCGCGGCTCGAGTGAGTGCTTGCTTGACCCCAGCTCTCCTTCCAGTTGCTCTTCTTCCTTCACCGATCTTTTACGGGTCATGCTAGCTTTGGCAGGTGGTGGAGATCCGAGATGCCCTGGCTCGTGCAGTCCGTGCCGAGCAGGAGCGCGACGCCTGGGTGGCAGAGCGTGACGCCTGGATAGCGGAGCTAGAGGAGGAGCGACAGCGGGAGGCTGAGGAGCTTCCTCGCGATGTGCTGGAGCTACGGATTGCCCTCGAGCTATCGAGGAGAGAGGCGATGAGAGAGAGGGAGGACACAGAGAGAGAGAGAGAGAGAGAGAGGACATGGAGAGGGAGAGAGAGAGAGAGAGAGAGGGAGGACAGGAGGGCGGAGCGACAGCGAGATTGGGACGAGAGGAGGGCTCTGGAGGCCCAAATGATGGAGCTCCGACTAAGCCTCGGCACAGTGGAGGGGAGGCTTCGGGAGAGTGAGGAGCGGTATCAGAGGGTTAAGGAGCGCGGGGCGTGACTTCGTCAGTCTGGTTCCTTCTCCATGGGCAGCTTCCTGGTTTCTTCGGCCGAGGAGCATCGCCGCGCCTTCGAGGTTGGCGTGCCACCACAGGGCGAGGCGAGCACTGCCTCTCAGGGTTCGCAGAGGCCCCCTAGGGATCCCCATCAGAGGAGGGAGGAGAGAGATGATCAGGAGGGTGGTAGCGAGAGTTAGAGAGTTATTTGTACACCCCACCCTCTTTACTTTATGATGTACAACTGACTATTTGCTTATGTGAAATGAAATGGTTCCTTCTATTGTGTGCACCTTCCCTTTCCCATGCTTCTTTTCTTGCACCTGTTCTTTCGAGGTACGCTTCACGAGACCTTACCCTTAAAAGCAGGGAATTACGCCTTGCACGGAGGGATCCTGTTTCTTTCTTCTTTTCTCTCTTTTTTTGGGCGTGTCTAGGCCCAGGGATGCGTCTTAACTTTCAAATTAAAATTTAAAGCGCTAGGCGGCCCTTCTTCTTCCGTGCCTTGCCCGCAAACGAGCCTGCCTCCCGTCGAGATTTGCTCGCCTATCTTCGTCTTCTTCCACTCTTGATCGATGGAGTTCGGTGGGCCAAATGGCGGTGAAGGGAGAGAGGGGCGAGGAACTCCTCACCCGAGGAGGGACGCGCAAGAGCACGGAGAGGCGTCCATGGAAGAGGAAGGGACCCTTTGGGCACTTGAGGGACCCGGGGGGCCCGATGGCATGGAGGGAGGTGAACATGGCCCGGTAGGTCCTCCGATCTCCACCTCTTTGATTTCCTTTTGAGTTTGGAGCTAGCCATGTGAAAGGGGAAAAGGCTCGGCGGGTGTTGCACTCAAATGATGGACGCATCCTTGACATGAGACGTGTTCTCGTTGTTTGACGTAAGATCGTCCTTTCTTGATGTAGGGCATGGCAAGGACCTCGAGTTTGGCCGATGAGTGGGTGAGTGCGGATGAGCTGAGCCATGTCAGGAAGGAGAGTCGCGGCAAGGCGAAGCTCGAGGAGTAGCGCATACGTCTCGCTGGACAGCAAGGGAGCGTACTAGTGCAGGACAGTGCCGACTTCCTACGGCAGCGGCGGGAGAGTCTTGTGGGACCACTCCAATCTGGGGATGCGCGTAACATCTATGGCTTGCGTGCCCAACTAGCAGAGGCCAGGTGGCAGCTGACCGTCACTCAACAGGAACTGGCGATCCTGGTAAATTAAGTGTTGCATTTTTTTATTTAATTTAATTAATTTTTTTTAGAGCTTAGCCGATGGCCGTCGTTTGTTTGTTCCAGCGTGCCCAGCAGGCAGCGATGGCAGGATTGGCTGGCGGCGCATCTTCCAGCTCCTCCGCCCCTTTTCTTGAGATTGCCTCCCTCCGAGAGCAACTTGCCGATGCGGTGGCCAGCGCGGCTCGGGTTGAAGAGGAGCGTGATGCCTGGGTAGCGACTGTAGCGGAGCTGCAGCGTCACAGTGAGGAGAGGCCATATCCGAACGTCCTAGAGTTGAGAGTGCTCCTCCAGGTGGCCAAGAGAGAGGCGGAAAGAGAAAGGCTAGAGAGGGAGAAGGAGAGAGAGGACAAAAGAGCCATGGAGGCCCAGGTGAGGGTGCTCCAGCTAGGCCTTCGAGCTATGGGACAGAGGCTAGAGAACATGGAGGCAAGCTATGAGAGGGCATGAGAATTCAGGGCACGACTCCGCCAGTCCGGCCAGCTCCATATGGGTGGCTTCTTTGCTACGCCAGGGGAGCATCAGCGGGTCGCCGCTGCCGAGCAGGGGCCACGAGGCGAGGCGAGTGCTACTGTACGGGGCTCTAGAAGGCCCCTGAGGGACCCTCACCTTAGGGGAGAGGAGAGGCACGCCTAGAGAGATGAGTGTGAAGGTGATGGCGAGAGTTGGCGAGCTAACATACGCCTCCTCTCTATGATTGTGATGTTTATGACAGTTTATGTAGACTTATGAATAGAGTGATTTGATTTCCTGCCGCTTATCTATCCTCTTGCGCGTTCCATCCTTCCTACGCTTCTTCTCTTTTATCGTTTCTATGTGACGCGCTCGACAAGGCCTAGCCGTGAAACAGAGACTCATGCTTTGCCATGCCACTTTTTTCACGAGAATCTATCATCGAAGTCAACAACAACGCCCTTCGCTTATTCCCTATTGCATCCATTCAGACTTGGGGGGTCATTTTTGAGTCATCGTGTCGCACCACTCAATCAGCTTCCCTGTGCGAGCGGGGGAGTGACACATGGGGCAGCAAGGAAGGTGCCCTAGCACGGGGGGGGGGGGGGGGGGGTTAAGGCTCGCACCTCTCCCATTCCCACAAATACCTCCCCTCTTTGTTCTCCCAGGGATATCGAAAGCCATCTTGAAGAGTAGGGGCTTCCACAGCACAGAAGAGCTAAGAGTTTTAAGACTTGGGATGGAGGCCGAATCTTCCCATTCTTCGAAGATAAGTAGGTCCAGCGGTAGCAGCTCTCGGAGACTCTCGGAGCTTGAAGGGCACCTTAATGAAAGGACCCAATCGCAACTTGTAAGCTGAGCTTGCTCGTCTCTTCTTCCAGTCTTTCTTCCTCCCATCTAACAAAACCCCTCCTTGTGTATGCGCAGGGTGTGATGAAATCACACATTCCATGGGAGTTGGTAGTGGCTGCATACCGGGGTCTTCTGGATTTTCAGAAGGCCAAGCTAGACGTGATGGGGCTTGGAGTCTTTCTTCGGATCGAGCCGATCAGGCTCGACCTTGCCCTCGTCCAAGCATTGTGTGAAAGGTGGGATCCAATGAGCCGTGCCTTCTTGATGCCTTGGGGGCACATGGTGCCCAGCCTGGAAGATGTGGTCCGAATTACATGCCTGAAAGTGGATGGCGAGGCACTGACCGGTATCACGTACTCCGACTACAGAGAGGCTGCCCAGAGGTTACTAGGGGTGGACCTAGATGATCGCAAGAACAGGTCCATAGCCAAGATGCCTATCATGGAGACAATGGGGCTTACTGATGTCCGTCCTCGTGATGATGAGTCCTCAGAAGAGTTCATGGAGAGGATTGAAAGAGGATGCCGCGCCGTCTACTGTGTAGATGCGAGAAATTGGGAGAGGGCCAACATGGATTTGAAGAGATTCCTCTTCTTCCTGTTGGGGAAATTGTTGCTGGGCATGAAAGGAGACATCATTCATTGTCGCTTCTTAGAATTCTTGGTAGACCCTGAGAAAGTGGGACGATACGCATGGGGGGCAGCCATGCTGGCGCATCTATTTGCGGGTCTGTCTGAAAGAGCAGATCGAGAGGTAACAGTGAGTGGTTTCACGCCGTTCATCCAGGTACCCGGCTTCTCTCCTAGCTTCAACTATATCTCTTTTTTTTATGATGTTCATAACACATGACAAGGCAGTTGTGGAGCTATTATTACCTTCCAATGGGAAAGGCCCATCATTGGCGCCCAATGGCAGTGCCGTTGGCGAGGCGGTGGTAGCCCATCAAGAGCCCGGCCCCTATGTCCTACCAGCTGATGGTGATGAGAAGCGAGTTGCAAGAGTTCCATGCAGCAATGGTGGTTATCAATCGCCATCCCTTTATTTTTGTGTTGTTTTTGTCCTTCTCGTAAATAGAAAGATTTGCCTGACTTAGGTGATCTGGAGGCCTTATGCGGGCATGACCGACGCCGATCAGCTCTGGGTCATAATGAGCCGTGCCCGGTTCGGACGCGACCTCTGGATGCACTATTTGAATGAAATCGAGCCACTTCGGCTACGATTGGCCATGAGGACTCTAGGACTTGCCCAAGAATGGGTAGACATGACTACCACACCACGTGTCGGGAGGAAGACGCGTGGGCCGGCGACCTCCGTTGATTGGAGAGTGCGGTTCCCTGAGCAATACAAGGACTGGCGACGGGGTGGCACTCCCGTGGAGTCACATGCTCAAGACAGCGAGGATTATCTGCGCCTCTATAAGGCGATGTATGCAGAGCGACTCCATCCTGAAGGGACCGTGGAGGTGAACAACATTTTTTTTATTATTTGTTTTGTTAACCTATGTCCTGGCCACAGGATATTCACGACACTATGATAGCGAACCTGCAGGGTTGCCTGATAGGCACAGAGCGGCAGTTACATGATGCTCGCACCGCCTTGAGTTCTTCGGTAAGCCTACATACACACGATCATTGACCAAGATTCCTGGCGTTAGGATCTCGGTGTCACCTTATGTGTGTTGCAGCGCGCCCAGCTTGATGCGGCTTCCTCAGCAATGGGGTGGATGGTGTCTCTAATTCCAGTTTGTGGATCCCCACTTCCGAACTTGATTTGCTTCATGAGCAGCTTGCTCATACTACGCAGCGAGCCGCGGAAGCAAAAGGAATGCTCTCCGCATAGGTGAGAGTCTTGCCATTGAATTTCACTTATCCATGCCTCCATCTACCTGAGATGATGGTTATGGTAGACGAAAGAGGTGCAAGATGCACTTGCCCGCACAGCGCAGGGGGAGGCCAGAATAGCGGAACTGGAGGAAGCGTTACGACATCGTCCAGACAATGGCTCTTCTCGGGACGCCGTGGAGCTGAGGATTACCCTTCAACTGGAAAGGGAGGACGGCGAGAGAGAACGCGTGGAAAGGGAAAGAGACACCGAAAGATGGAGAGTCGACAGATTGGCTGAGAGGGATGAGTGTAGGGCCATGGATGCCCAACTATTTGAACTCTGGACCAGCCTCGGTTTTGCTGAACAATGGCTGAGAGATGGTGAAGAGCGCTACCGTAGAGCACGAGAGCGTGGCTTTCGTGTTAGTAACTTCTTTGCTGCCCCTGTCGATCGACGGGGAGCAGCGACGGGAAGAGGGGTACAGAGCAGCAGAGGCACCGCCTCGCGTGGTTTAGCAACACCCTCCAGGGTTCTTCTCCTGGAGAGTGGGGAAAGGGGTAACACTGAGAGAGAGGACGAGACTTAATGTACAATTTCTAGAAGGAAATAAAGGAAGGAATGTTCAGTTTCATGTCTTCTGCCTTCATTCCTGCTTTTCAATCCTGTACACATTGCTCAATGAAACAAGTCAGTTTTTTCGTTCTGACTTGGCCCCTTGCTCAAGAGTGGGAGATTATTTTGAGACTAGCCTTGATAACGAGTCAAGGGGCCAAGCCTTTATTAATTAAGGCAAGAGCAAAGATGATGAATGTAACATACGGGCATACAAATGGGAACATAACGTAAAAATGTAGCACACAAATGAGATCACCCGGATGCATTTTTTTTGTTGTTTGTTTATGCCTTTTTTTGAATTTTTGAAAAAAAACTTGAATTTTTTTTTGAATTTTTGTTTGAATTTTTTTTTTGTTTTTTGAAAGACACTTGTTATTACAAAATGCATGGTTCTTGGACCAAGGGTGTTTGAATCGTTCTTAAGCAGCGTAATGCGGGGTTAACATGCTCCAAAGAATTCTCACTCGGGGACTCACCTGACGGCGTCTTCCGGGGGGGCTCTTAATCACAAATATTACCATTTTTTTTGGTAAATTTTTGTAACTAATGCCTGGCAACCATCCTTATGGCACCTGACCTATATGAAGATAGGTTTTCTCACTAACCTCCCGGGTATCCTGCGTGCACATCTACGTTGATTTGGGCCCCTACACCCCTCAAGTGATAGTCTTGCCGGTTAAGACTTAACCTGATGATAAAACCGTCATGCCATGCTTAGGCTCCCAGTTGCTTCCGACCACAAGGAGACACCGAAAGAGTGTTCAGGGTAAAGGATTTGCCCGACCCGGGTCTGTTTCCTCACAACTCTAGAAGATATAAGATGGAACACCTTGGAACCCTAATGGTCAACCGCGCGACGCTGACCCGGAATCAGACGCCGTCACACCTATTGCTGACGCGCTTGCATTGACCTAAGCCCGAGGTTGAAGTAAGAAGCCATCAAAGTGGTAGATAGAGGTCTTGACCGGTCAGATCCATCGAGACTCCTTCGTAGTGATGGCTTTTGCTCTTCGAAGTAGGCAAAAATGTGTGTTTTGCAAAAAATAGGGTTGTTTGCGTTAGTGGGGCGCACCTCTCGGGCATTCCATTGAGCTTTCATCTTTGAGGGGAGAAAGAAGAGTAAGGTAGGGTAAACCTTCCGAGAGGACCGGAAAAACCGTTAACCCGACGAGCTAACCGGGACCTACTCGACCTTTCCCTTTTGAGCGACTTAGGACCAATCCTCGAACAGACTTACGTTGCCCCTTTGTAGAATTTCCTTTGTTTGGGGGGTTTCGTTTGTCGAAATCAGGCACGGTCACGACCAGGCTTTTGACTTTGATTTTTCTCTTTCCCCTTTTTTTTGAGGGAGGCATGAGAATTTGATATGTGGGAACTCCTTTTGTATGCCTGCGGGGACACTGCCCTCTTCTCGTGCTCTAACTCGGGTTCGAGGAGATGAATCCTACTCTCGCCTTCGGGGTATTGCGTTTCGGTTCCCTTATGCTCAGCGTTTTAAGGATGACGGCTGTCTCATTGGGTCGAGAAAGGAGAGAACAAAGATTACGACTTTCTTGGAGACCTTCGAGCATAGCCCCATGATGAGCAAAACTACCAATTTTCTAGCTAAAACAGCTGCATGTGTGCGTTGCCTTCTTTTAATGGGCATAATCCGACATGATCGGACATGAGTCTCCACAGTTCTGGCAGACTAAGACCCGAGACCTACCGGCCTCAATGGGTCCTATCTCAATATGAAGGATAGATGCAAAGACCTGACCGCATGATAGACACTAGGCATCAGTTCTTTTTTCTCTTTTCTCTTTTTTTTTTCTTTTTTTTTCGAGGCTCCCCTCGGGTTCCGTTCCATTCGATCCCAAAAGCGGGATACGGGAGTGAGCAGGGGTTAACCCTGAGTTAGACTACAAAGATCAAAGAGTGAATTCTAGCTCGCTGGTCCTCGTACCATGCTAGTTGTTACGGCTATCTAAGGGTAGTATTTCTTAAGATAAAGCCCGTTCCAAGGGTGGGATAACTCGGTCCCTTCGGCATTGACTAGCTTGTAGGCGTTGCCGGGGTACACGGCTTGAATCACAAACGGTCCTTCCCAATTGGGTTAGAGCTTAGAACGCGGCCCTCCAGGTTTGACAAAAATTCTTTTCACGACCATCTTGCCAATTTTGAATTTTCTTTCAATGACATTCTTTTGGTAAAAGCGAGCGAGTCTATTTTGATAAACACGTGCATGCTCGGCAGCGGCCAGCCACTTATCGTCTAAGAGTTCCAATTGGGCAAGGAGTGAATTATGACGTTCATCGAGGGAAAATTCCTCATCCAATTGTACCCTGAGAGAAGTGATCAGAGTCTCGTACGGGACTACCGCTTCCATCCCATAAGTAAGGGCAAACGGAGTCTGCCCGATGGGGGTGCGGATTGAAGTGCGATAGGCCCATAGAGCTTCGATAAGCTTTTCTGGCCAGTCTGAAAACTTATTAGACTCGCAGGTTTTCTTTATGATTTTGATCAATGTTTTGTTGGTGGCCTCTGCCTGGCCATTCCCTTGTGGGTAGTAAGGTGATGAATGATGCAATGCAATTGCGTACCTTTTGCAGAGATCCTGAAGATCCTGAGAAATAAACTGTGGCCCATTGTCGGTGACGATTGTGCTTGGGACGCCGAACCTGGTGAGGATGTTCTTCATGATGAACTTGCAGACTGTTGACGCCTTGATTTCCGCGTAAGCTTTGGCTTCGGCCCATTTGGTGAAGTACTCCGTCGCAATGAGGATGAAAGATTTCTGCTTGGTGAGGGAATTGGGATCACCTAGGGGACCAATGATGTCGAATGCCCACATGGAGAAAGGCCATGGGGAGGATACTGGATGAAGTGAGGAAGATGGTGAATGAATTTTATCGGCATGGAGTTGACACTTGAGACACCTACAGACATAAACAGCACAATCCTCTTCCATAGTGAGCCAGTAAAAGCCTTGCCTAATGATCTTCTTAGCGAGCACTTGGCTGTTTACATGGCCACCGCATACACCTGAGTGTGCTTCCTCCACACATTTCCAGACCTCATCGTCATCAAGACATCTTAATAGAACACCCGTAAGGCATCTCCTGTACAGTAGACCTCCAACCAGTGTGTATTTCTGGGCCACCCTTCTTATGGCTTTCTTATCTTCTGTGGTGGCTCCTTCAGGGTAAGACTGATCTTTACAATACTTGACAATTTCATAGAACCATGGTTTCTCCTCGTCAGCCAGTTCTTCTTCGACTTCTGCCAACATGATCTCCCTTTTCTCGAGAATTTCTCCTTCCTGGACCTTCCGTAAGACTCTTTCTTTGATTCTTAGGAGGTACGGGTCTTGAACGGCATGGACAAGACGCTTGTAGAGGGTGATGGATTCAGACCATACACCTAGAGGGAATCTGAAAGATGAGGCCAAGGAGGCGAGGGCATCGGCCAGAATATTTTGTTCACGAGGGACATGGACAAAGATCAGTTTGGTGAACAATTTGGCATAGGCGGAGACCAACTCCTGATAAGGCTTGAGTTTAGGATCAAGGGTGTGATACTTGGTAAGCACCTGGCGGAGAACAAGTTGACTATCACCCACGACTCGTAATTCGGTGATATAGAAGGAATGGGCCAGATCTAGACCAGCTAGAAGAGCCTCATACTCAGCAATATTGTTGGTGACTGGAAATGCGAGGTGAAATGCTTCTGGGATGGTAACGCCTTCGGGCGTTAGAAGGACAATGCCAATACCCTTTCCTTGGGAATTCAGAGCTCCATAAAAATATAACGTCCACATTGGCTCATCAGATTGGGTGATGGACATTAGTTCCTCATCTAGAAACTCTGATTGGACAGGATCGAACTTGGGGAGAGGATGATAAGCGAGATGCTCGGCTATAGCATAGCCTTTAATTGTCTTTTGCTAGATGTAGGTGATGTCAAATTGAGATAGCAAACTCTGCCAGCGTGCTAGCCTATCAGTAAAGACGGACTTCTCCAGAAGGAACTTGATAGGGTTCATGCGAGCAATCAAATGAACTTCATGAGCCAGAAAGTAATGCTTTAATTTATGTACTACCTAAACGAGGGCAGCACATGTCTTCTCCATGGCGGTGTACTTCTGCTCACAGGGGTTGAGGAGTTTGGATAGGTAGTAGGTTGCCCGTTCCTTACCTTCTTCATCGGCTTGTGCGAGGACGGCTCCCACGGAGTCATCCAAGACTGAGATGTAAAGGATTAGAGGTTTTTCTGGTTTAGGTGGAATGAGAACGAGTGGACTAGCCATGTATTCCTTTAACCCTTCAAAAGCTTTTTGACACTTAGAATCCCAATGGAATTCTACTCCTGACTTGGTCAACTCGTAGAAAGGTCTACACCTTTGTGAGTGTTGAGACACAAACCGACGAATGAATTGCAACCTCACAATTAAACCTTAAACTTCCCTCAAATTTTTGGGAGGCGGCATGTCCCTGATGGCCTTAGCTTTGTTGGGATCTATCTCGATCCCCCTTTTACTCACAATGAAACCCAATAATTTACCCGACGATACACCAAACACACACTTCTTCGGGTTCATTTTCAATTGGAACTCCCTTGATCTTTACAAGACCTTAGCCAAAACTTTCGGATGTTCCACCCTGGTTCTTGATTTCACCAATAAATCATTCACATACACCTCCAGATATATATACATCATGTCATGAAATATGGCCATCATAGCTCTTTGGTAAGTAGCTCCAGCATTCTTTAACCCAAACGGCATGACTACGTAACAATATATTCCCCATGGTGTAGTGAATGACATCTTCTCCTGATCCTCTTCTGCCAAACGAATTTGATTATATCCCGAAAATCCATCCATGAATGAGAGGGTCTCATAACCTGCTGTGTTATCGATTAACACATCAATGTGAGGTAAGGGAAAATCATCCTTTGGACACGCGTGATTAAGGTCCCTGAAGTCGATGCAAATCATGACTTTTCCATCCTTCTTCATGACCGGGACAATATTCGCCACCCACTGAGGATAAAGGACGAATCTAATGAACCTGGCTTTGTGGAACTTGTCGACTTCTTATTTCATTTTTAAAGCCATCTGAGGGTGGAAACGTCTTAACCTTTGTTTTACCGAGGCGGACCCTGATTTTAGAGTTAAGCGATGTTCAACCAAGGTGGAATCCAGACCCGGCATATCCTCGTAGCTCGATGCAAACGTGTCCTTATACTCTTTAAGAACTTCGACCAATGCCTCTTCTTCAGAGGGTGATAGATTATCACTTATGAGGATGATCCTAGGGTCTTCCTCAGTTCCCAAGTTGACTTCTTTGGTGGACTCTTCTACGGCGGCTGACGGCTCGTCGAATCTCCTTATTCCACTAGCATATGCGCCAGCCGCATCCTCATATTCTTCATCCCCTTCTTCAATAGGGTATTCTTCATCGGTGATTTCATAAACTCCATATCCTTCATCAATCACACAATTGTCCTCACATTCTATCTCTGATAGTTGGATGGATTTTTCTAGCAACTGAGGGATGTCAAGAAGGGCCTGACACCTGGTGGCTAAATCCAGAAGGAATCGACAAGGGATCTGCTTACCCTTGGATTTCTTTGTGGATACTACCCTTGACTCATTATTTCCAAGTTGACTGGGTTGTCCTACGGACGAAGAAGAAGCTAACGAAGATGCTGAAGAATGTACAGGGAAGGACCCCTCAGAGGAGGGGTAGAAAAAGTCGCTCATAGGACCTTGGATGGGTGGCCCACAGGGCGGGACACACTCGTGGGAGATGTAGGAGGTTTCCTCAATAATGATGTGTTGTTGAGGAGTTTGAAAATTGACGTTTTTTTTTTCGTTTTCATTTTTGATGACAAAATAATGAAAAGAAATCGGAGGAGGGGGAAAGGTGGTTATGGCTAAAGGATTAGGAGGCTCGTAGAGCAGATCATGATTGAAAACCTGGCGCGGGTTGAGAAACCCGTGCAGGTATGTAAGTAGAGAAGGGGACCTGGGAAGATCGTCAGACAACCGTCTGGCCTAGGAGGAAGACATCAGCAAAGGCTGAGGTGAGTGAATGGAGAAGATGACGGCTAATGAGCCGTCGATGGCAATGTTGATGACGGATGAAGATCCGCTGGTGACAGGGTCCTTCTGGCGAGGACGAGGACAGTTTGGAACCTTGGCAACAATAGTGATATTCTCTGGCATTTTGGAGATCAATGGCGGTCCTTCAAACTATGGAGGCGAGAACATCCTTTCTAGTGCAACGGAAATATCCCGTATATCAAACCACTTGTCCCATTTACATTTTGGATCTTTGATCTTGCCTCTTTTAGTGACCCTCGGATATTTTTCAGCCAAATACACAGCATGTGATCCCCCATGTGCTTCTTGCGGGTAATCCCCCATCTGAATAACGAGCTCTTTGTTGAAGTGGTTTGATAGGGTCCACGTGAGGGGCTTCCAATCCGCCTTGAGTGGTCCTTTGAAGCCTAGGCCAAACCTGCGGTTCGGCCTGATCTCCTTTGGTGGTTTCAGCCTACCTTGTAGTTATGCGCCCAGACCTTTGCCCTGTTGATAGCCGATATTCCTCATAATCTCCCAACCTTTGGAATGAAAAGGGAGATATGACGTTGTTGCCTTGATCGGATTCTTTGGTGCTAGCGGAATGTGAGATGAATCACACACATCCAGCAGCGACAATATGGGCCGATGAGACGGCCAAACAGAGGGCAGAGATGTGTTGATAGCATCCACCGTGTGAAGGATAGGTGTACTGACCACTTTAATAATTCTCCCATTGTAAGGAAACTTCAAGCACTGATGGTTGGTGGAAGGCACAGCATCCATGGCTTCAATGTAGGGGCGACCCAGTATGGCCTTGAATGTGGGGTCCATGTCGAGGACATGGAATTCTGTGGAGACTGACACAGGGCCTAGCTCTGCCTTCAAGATAATCATCCCTTGTGGCGGCCTTTTGCTATTGTCATAAGCTGTGACTGTGATCGAGGAAGGTCTTATTTGTTCCTCGTCGACCCCACACAACTGAAGGGTGCTCATGGAGATCACATTTATGGATGCACCCGTGTCTACAAGGCACGAGTTTATGGATACCACATTAATTTTTATCGAAACACACAATGCATACTTTCGAGGTTCCTTGGGGGCGAGCTCGTAGTTGTGGAACATGATGGCCGACTGTGTGTCTGTTGGTGTCAGAACGGCTGAAATCTTCTCTACAGGGAGGTCCTCATTCACCATGACCTTTTGAAGATATTCCATTAAGGCCGCCTGATGGGATGTGGACCTTTGAAGCAGCTCGAGGATGGAGATCCGAGCGGGTGTCTTATCCAGGTGTTTTAACAAATCATACTGTGTTCCAGGGATGGACTTTTCTGGCTGCTCTCTGTCCTTTTCTGGCTGAGACTGCTCGGGGTCCAGACTATTCTGAGAGAAAACCCTATGGAAAATCCTTCCACTCCGGAGCACCATTGCCTGCGGTTTTTGCACCTCGACGGGATTAGGTGTTGGTTTAAGCAAAGGTTTGAGGGAGAGTGGTAGAGGGATGGTTGATGAAGCCGAAGTAGCAATGGGAGCAGGGATTCTGATGAGGGGTTTGTTCGGTGGAGGCATGGTGGAGGTAGAGGGGATATCATACGGACTATGAAGGATAAGGGGTTTGGAAGGTGGAGGTGGAGGCAAAGTGGAAGTGGATAAGGCTTGAGGTGGGTAATGGTTTTGAGGTGGATGGTGGGTGATGAGTGGTTTTGAAGGCATTGGTGGAGTTATTGTGGAGGTAGGTAGGGCCTCATACGGACGTCGGATAATGAGTGGTTTGGAAGGCACAAGGGTAGCGGGGGTAGATGGCGAAATAGAGGGATAAGAGAGAATGAGAGGAGGTGAGGGTATGGCGGAGGTTGATGGCTGACAGGTCACGGGTGAGTTAGTAGGAAGGGTGCGGATGAGAGGGCGTGATAGTTGTGGAAACAACGAAGGCCGTATTATAAGTGGTGACGCGGGTTGATGAGAGAGAGGTGCTACCCGGGCAAGGTGAGGGGGTTGCCTGATGATAGGGTCGGCAGTAGCTAAGATGGAGGTGCTTTCCGAATGCCAACCTTGCTCTCTCCCAACTTCCGGAAAGGTGGAGATGGGGTTGACCTGGTGATTGGGCTGTTGGTGCTCCGGTAATGGATTCTGGATTATGCCCATGTTGGGCTGTTGTGGTTGGGCCTGCTGAGGCTGTTGTTGTTGTTGTGGTTGTTGCTATGGCTGCTATTGTAGTTGCTGGAACTGTGGCCTAGGAGGAGGTCTCCTGGCTTTGAGAGTGGCGATGTATCACCTCATTTTATCCCAGTCAATTCCACCTTCATCATTTGTATCGTGGATGTAATCTTTAAACTGAAAACATTTATCTACTGTGTGTCCTTGCTGCCTGTGATAGATGCAGTATCTGGAGGTATCAACATTCGGGGGCCACACGAGCCTTTCCCTGGAAAGGATGAGTGTGTTTGAGGCCATGAGGGCGCTGAAAATATCTACCAAAGTTTTTGGCAATGGTGGGTAATAGGCTCTCTTGGGACCAATCGGCCTCCTTTGTTGTTGTGGGAGGCCATAATGCCCTGGGGGTGGAACTTGGTGGTACTGAAGTGGCGGTTATTGTTGCTGGGGTCGGGGTTGTTGCTGGGGTTGAAGTAGTTGAGGCATATTGTTCTGGGGTGGATTATTTTGGGGTGGAGGACGAGAGGGGAAAGGACCTTGTTGGAGGAGAAAATGGGGCATTTGTGGGGGTCTTGGGTTGAGTGCATAGTTGGCGTTGTTGACTGCACTCACTTGCTCATTTGTCACCACCCCTTCTGTCGCTCCACTTGGGACACCAGTGCCTGTCTTTCTGATCACCTTGGGCTTCGGCGGCTCCAAAATGTGCATAATGGGGGAGTCTTTTAACTGGGTCTGGACATACCGAGCCCTCTCATAGAGTTCCTCCATTGTCGTAAGCTTGTTCATGTCCAGGATGTGCCTGTCCAGGATGTGCCTGAACTGTAGGGTTGCATTGGACACAATCATCTTTACTTGTTCAGGCTCTGAGAGGGTATCTCTTATTCTTTCTGCCAGGGACCTCCATCTATCGGCATAGCGGACAAAATCTTCGTCGGGCTTCATTTTCTCGGCCACTAGGTCGGTAATGGAAAGAGAGGGACCGACCCTATCCCGATACTTTTGCAATAATCTTCTTTGTACCGTATCAAAGTTCTTGGCCTCGCCGGGCTCCAAAGAATACAACCACTCTAGCGCAGGACCATCCAATGATTTCTGAAAGAGGTATGCCAGGGATCTCTGGTCATTTTTCCAATAGGAGGATTCATACATGAAATCCTTGAGGTAAATAAAGGGGTTGCCAG